>JASEVX010000099.1:0-668920 GCA_031761405.1 Serripes groenlandicus | reverse complement strand
ATCATTGCGAGAGTTCACTTATTCATAATCCCTGGGTAAACAATCCAGGCCTAGGCTAGGAAATGCTCTTTGCTCAAGGCTACTCCACCATGATCGCTTCGATTGGGGAACGAACCCGGTACGTCTGGTTTCATATCCCCGACATTAACCACTCGGCCACTGCCGAAGTAAATCATGGAATCTTGTTTATGTTCTGCTACTACTTCAATATCAGCAACTTCTCCGTTTATCACATTTTTTTCCAACTCTTTTCAATAATTTAACGTAGGTGTTTTCAATGTCGTTTACTTTTAGATTTCCGAAGCTTATTGTCCCCCGCTTTACGAAGTAAAACGTCGGGGACATTAAATCTCATTCGTCAGTCCGTCAGTCCCTCCGTCACGCTGTCACAAAAACTTTAACCTTGGTCATAACTTCTGAACCGTAATAGGTACTGCTTTCATAGCGGGGGACCATAATTCTCTGAATTTGCTTGTTTAGAATGCCTTAAAACTAATGTCCTTTACTGATAAGCTGTTTCTCTTACAGTGTCTACTCCTTGCTGTTTCTTCCTAACTTATGATTAAATTTTCGCTGATATTAGCAGTAACCTATTTGCTACTACACAATTACGCAGGTGATCAATTAAGGGTCATCTTGTCGGCTCTCTTCTTGATTATTACGGACAAGTGTTTCTCATGTTTCACCTTCGCCATTTCACTTCTTTTGCAATAAATGGATCCAGAAATGAAGTGAGTTCCGTCTGGTGATCTTTGATATAATTGCCTCTCCGTGTTTGGCATCAGTGAATGCTTACTTGGCCTAAAACTAGTGAGACTTCACTTCTTGCATTTCGCCATCAGATGCCTTTATAGTCTTTACAATATATAGGTAGACAAAGAAGACTCTGGTGAGACTGTTTGTATGAAAAGGCTCAACGTAGTCGCACTGTTCGCACACGCTAAACGACCCTAAATCGCCAGACGCGTCTCAACTATTTCAGCGCCAAACTGTTAAAAGTAGACTCTGCTATGTTCAAATTCGGGCGTCTCCATTTCTCATGTAATAACAGTTTGGACTATTTTGATAACTGAAAGGCAAACAATGCTTATTTCAGGTGAGACAACTCGTTACGAGCTGACTTGAATCAGAATTGTTTTTTTAAAAACCTCAATTTTGCGTTTGGTGCTGAAAGAGTTACCTATTTATGAGGTAATTACGTGATGTTTGACTCTTGAAGTCAATTCATAAGGACTGTAATTCCCGGATCGTAATGACCGTAATTATATTTTGCTATAGCATGTTTCATAACTTGTTTTGATCGTTGGCAGTAAACATATATACCTGTATGGACCTGAACGGGGAATTGTACAGCTTGGTGTATTTTGTAATGACACACACCATAAATGATTCTTTGCCAATACATATATTCGAGATCGAATTGTTTAGTCACGCCCATTGTCATGCATCACAAACAAACACACAATTAATCGGTAAAAACTACCCGGTTCCCATGCATCACATGACCTTTGTTTGATTGGCTAAAATACTGCATCTAATTTGCATATCGGATCTATGTATAATCCAATGCAAACACCAGTCTGACTGATCAATCAACGAATAAGTTAAATGTCTCATTCTCTTCTTTCGGACTGATTAGCATCATAGTTGACCCCTTCCATGGGAACATTGCTCCCACATGACTTGCACAGCTTCTGTCACATTTGTTTGTAAATTCTGTAAGACAGGACATATATACATGCTGATATGAACATACACTGTTCATAAATACGTATACCTTTTTTTCCATTGAACGAGCATCATATCATAAATAACGTTAATATAACTCTGCGTAAAGTTAATTCCACTAGTTAAAGATCGTGAAACATATATAATAACAGAGTAATTAGTTTTCCCATAAGGCTTGTAAAAACACAAAATGTGATTAATTGTTTTATACTATATTAATATTCTTATAATGTTATTTTTTATGGTAACACCATGGACAATGCATAGAAATATCATACTAATAGAGGTAACTTATATTTGTACTATAATTTAATTTCCATATTATTAAGACCGCCTTGGTGGTGTAGTAAACTTACAAACCCAGTAAGGATCACAATAGCTTTTTTGGTTCATTAATAAGTCGTATACGCATCAATTTATTATATAAAGCTAAAATTCAAGGACGATGTCCTTGCTGTTACTTTACCGTCCATGATGTTACCAATCACCATTACTTTGTATTAGTTTAATTTTAGAAAGAATGCAAATAAAACTTGCCTTATTTATTAAGTATAACAAAATATAGTAGCTGGGTGGTTCTAATTGTAGAAATGCAGAAAAAAACAAATAAAGCGGCCTTTGTCTCAAGTTGTTAATGGTAATACCATGGACAGGTGACGTTGACCTCGTTATCATTTATCCCTAAAACATCAAAATAAGATTGAGTTGAGATGTCATATTTTAACTCTTATTTTGTCTTTTCTAGTGTAATGAGTTGGATAAAAAAAAATCATAAAATATCATATATTAATTTTGTTTTTTTATTTTTGCAAATTGCTACATATTTTGAGAATGACCCATATAATGTTTAACAAGACAGTTTCAGTTTCAGTTTAATTGTGATGTACGCCGTTTTTAAAATGATTTCAGTTATCATATCAAGGCGACAGAACACTTATTCATGAATTCTTGGTTAACCAACCAGTACGTACTGGGCTAGGAAATATGCCTATTCCAAGGGCACTCGCCTATGACGGGTTTAAAATTCCGATCACTTGGCCAAGTCAGATTCCATCAAATTATGTATGATGTTTCGTTTGTTATAATAGGATGAAATTACACACATATGGTTATCCAAAACGTAAACATCGAACTTACTATTTTAATTTTGAGATGTAGTTATAATCCTCTAACGACATAAGGCAATGTAGTTCATGTAAATAGCCAAGGTGTGTCAATTAAACACGCAGTTCAAATTCGGAATATGAAATACGATACAATTACCTCATTATTCAAATCATTCTCATAAATCGTTCCGGGAATATACCGTTAAACAGCATCCTGTAAAAGATACCGATAGATCCCGGAATCTGTAAGTTAATACTTTCTTTTCCCTAGATGGCAGTAGGTTCATTAATGCTGGTCAATGTAGTTTTCCGGTATCGTAGTTTATTAAAGGACTTTGTTGACATGCGTCATGGGATTTTCTTTTCAGTAACAACATTGGAACGTGACAAGTTACTCGAGAGATCTCCATGGATATACACAAACTTGTTATAAATCACGATCTTAACGGCTACAGGAATTAAACAGGAAAATCATAATATACCAATTTGATATTACTGTTAAGTGTTGCCAGAGGTTATTAATAAAGGTCCGCCACACGGAAACTGACCTTCTGAGTTTTTGAAATTATTGAAATTTATGACCAAAAAGCATACATGTATATTTGACCTTTGGCCGAAACCATTTTTCAGAATGTTAAAGATTTTTGTACATTAAGATTGCGAAGGGAGAACAACCTGTTCAGACTGCGTTGATGCGCAGTCTACTCTTGGTCTTAACTGATCGCAGAGTCCTGAATGTCGGTTTTGGTGTGGCGTGAACCAGTAATTATTGGTGCAGGGTTGTGACTGGGCCTCAATGGAAATGTTCCCGAAACTTACTGTTGGTTGGTTAATTGATTGTTTATTTGATTGATTGTATCTTCTAAATATCATTATGTTGGCTCACGGCGGTAAGTTTATATACTTAAGTGTGTGTTGACTTTATTGCACCTGTATCCAAGTACTGACCTATCCATTTTTTGAAGACGAGTGTTTAATTGTCGAACAGAAACTCTTGATATAACTGGTATTCGAATTAAACCGGTGACGTTAATTACTGAGCTCTCATATTTGGAGACACACCAATAATGTGATATAATATGAGCCGTCCTGCGAGAAAACCAAAATTGTGGAATCTGCGTAAAGTATCGACCCGGATCAGCCTAAGCATGTCGCGCAGGCTAACCCGGACAGACACTTTTCGCCTCCTGTGGATTTTCTGTTTCAGGAGTCATTACTCTATACCTCTATGCCCCTAAGATGGATTATGTCGGCCCGGATAAGCATGCGCGGACTGCGCAGGCTGAACTGGATCGATGCATTACGCAGAGGCCATACTGTTGGTTTTCTCGTGGGACGGCTCAATTATAGTTATGTCAACAAACCATTCCACTAAAAGGACTCATTTCTTTGAACAGCTTTCCCTTGTTTAGACGATTTTCTATATCTCAATAATAGGAAACCTTTAATTCCCAGTCGAGCCGTACGAACGACTTAAGAGATGTTTTTAGAAAGAGCTTCCCTCATTGGCACTCAGTGTTGCGGGGATAACACTACATCTGATGCACCGGTAGTTCTGGTAAATTACACAGGAAACTCCGTGATATAACTGAAGTACTATTGAAAGCGGCAGTAAACGCTGTTCAAATCACAGGCGTCCGAATTTCTATTACAGCAAAGAAATGCGGAAAATCACACAATACCTCGTTAAAATACTCAAAAATGATTAAATGCCAACCTCAACAAACATTGCGCAGGTACAATTTTCAAAAAAAAAGCGCGTCATTTCGCGTTAAATAATCCCTGCGGAACGTGATTATTGTGACGTCAGAGCATGGCGGTCAGGACAACTGCAAATTTCCAAATATAATGAACATTAAGCTTAAAAACACCCGGCGTATTTGTCGGTTGGCAAATATTGATATGGTGGATCACGAGAAAAATCATTTATGAACCTGTCTCTACCTGGGACCAGGTCGTTTTAGACGTTTTTCTGCGGAAATTATAGCCCGAATCGAGCAAAGGGGTTAAATTCCGTTGCACACCTTATCATTATTATTACACTATATGGACGTATAGAGGGGCTATTTATAGTAACACGTGCGGGATTCCCCAAATTACCATTACGATCATTTTTATCAAAGCGTATAGACAATATGGAGAGACTTTTTGAGTAATTGAACGAGGTAATGTGTGATTTTCGTATTTTTTGCTGTAATAGAAATTCGGACGCCTGTGTTCAAATTAACAGACACAAAAAGATGACTTTTAATAAGTAATATATTCAGCTTTGAAAAAGTGTATTCCCTTAACTCTACAAAGTGAAAACCCAAGTGTGACATGATAAAGGTATACGACATGTGCACATGGATTCAACTACAGGACACCCATGTTTAGTTCAATTACGACAAGCGTTACTTCAGATCAAATTTCGAATACCTGTAATCTATATTTGATAGTACACCATTTTATCCAATGGAAAACCGAGCAGCAGACGTCATAGCGCAAGAGGGCAATAGTTCAAACTATTGACCGACTCTGTGTGTGCATCAGGAAAATGATAATAGATTAACATTTATATCGGACATCAGGAAATGAAATCTTCTGTTAACTTGTCCATTCTTACTAACGAGTACTCAATGATTATGCTGGAAACTCGAGGATGGTAATCTACAAGTTGCGCGAGTTGATCGACTAGAGGCTAAGCAATTAACGCATTTGATGTATTTCAAGTCTTTGATGATGTTTAGTTAGATAAAACAATTCAAATGTCAAAGTTATCAAAGCTTTACGTTAGAAATGTCAGTGCTATATCAATGAACGTTGGCACGGTCTAGAAGGTCTTTGACCCTGTGCTACACCATATGATTACGCGTTAATGCCAAGGCTCCAAAACTATTAAACTATACACTGTGCATAGACTTTGTACTTGAGTATCTGATTGGTCAGAAGCAATTTTATTCTCGCAATTGACCAGTCAGAAGTTTAAGTTTGAGTTAATTTATGAGCACCGAGAACTTTTCCGAGTTTCGTTCGGGGCCAGGGGTCGGTTATAAAGGAGCATGTTGCGTTTGCACTGACTGTGTGTGGCATAGATCACTTTACCATCGACCCCTATGGTCTGAGAGACGGCTTCACATAAGGCGAGTGTAAAATGAATTGTAAATGAATTGTATTGTTATATAAGGCTTCCAGCCTAGTACACAAATTATTGATATTTTATTTATCATGTTTTATATTATTATACAATTTACTGCATATATGCATATATACATTCACATGTTAAATTTACATCATTCTCTCAATTATCGAGAGAACTACTTGTAACAAATTATTTCAAGTTTCACCTTTTTTATGTTTTGACTTTGACATTGAGCCATGATCAGTTATGTCGAAAATGTTTACCGTGACTATGTTGCTTACTACCAGAGGGATATATACTGCATATGTTATTTTAAGAAGCCTTTGGCATACTACAATTATAAAACTCAGACCCTGGTCGAATTGCAGCACGGGATGTAATTCTTATATTAGAAACTAGATTCGCTCAACTGTCTAATTGGACTACTTAGTGTTTTACTGTCTAATTGGACTGCGTTAGTGCTTCACTGTCTAATTGGACTGCGTTAGTGTGTTCTTTACGGAGCGACAGAAACGACATGTCTTAATGCGATCGATGAACATTCTGATTCGCACAGGCTGATCAATGTCTACACTCTACACTCACAGGCTGTCTACACTCTACACTCGTTTGAATATGCTCTTCTAGGTCTGCAAGAAACATCTGAGGAAACAATTTAAATTTGTCTGATGAATTATTTAAAGATAATGAACACTCACTTAATCCAATTAAGTACCCCGCTTTAGGCTAAACATCTAATTAAGTAGCGGACTTACTGAATTGAAGTTGATAGTTAACGAAATGAACCAGATTCTGTCCTTTATTGGAAGGTATGAACCGCTTCTAGCGATTTTAGGTCTCATAGCACCTGCGTACAGTGGATACTCATCCTTCACTGTCCTTCTACATTTATTAAAGCCATAGATACGAATTATGATAACACAAAATAGAAGTGTAGCCTTATCAGTTGAACGCCTAAGTAACTTCAAGTGATGGCAAATCGGATAAAAGCAAGATAAAGGTAGAACAAGAAATCGCTCGCTTAACAGACCAATCAGAACTAGGAAGTTGATTAAATTTAAAATTCTTTTAATAAAACTACACATTTTTCATACTTATTGAATCACAGTCTGATCCTTATTTAACTTATATACTTTTTCTCATCTTCGTCTTTTTTCATTTCTTCTTCTCCCCCTCATTATTATCATTGTCTTCTCCTTCTAATGCTTCTTTTTGTAGCATAGAAAACAACGCAAGAATATTGAAATGCATGATACATTACATTTTCGAAATAGAAAATATGTATTCGAAAGTTTTAAATTGTTGTTTGTAATATAACATGAACTTAAGTATATCTTGTTTGAAGAAATCAAATTACAACCGGAATGTATCTTAAGACCCCGTTATAACCTGACGAAGCTTCCGTGTATGTTACCACGACGCCTATGATTTCTTCTTCTACTTGTTTAACAAGAGAAAGTTGATGCAAGGCATCAATGTCGCCGGAAAGGACTGCATTGATTTATTTTTTAACACACATGTATTCTTGACTTTCATTAGTCTAAACATACACATAATGTTTTCATAAGGACTAATTTCAGGATTTTTGAAATTCCACATAGATCTACAAATTTCAGGATTTCTTTTGGTCAGGATTTTGGATGTTTTGTATTTGTCAATAAAACCACAACAAATTAATACATTTTGGGATTTAAATCTACCTGCAATAAAAAGCTATTAAACCCTTTCCATGTCTGAAGCAACAAAGAAAACCTTTAAATGCTTAAAACATTGAGAAAACGGTTAAATTGCTGAAGACATGAACTTCCTCCTTTTTAATAATAATTATAATAAATATTTCACAGATGTTAAGATTTATCCTCATATGTTTAAAAAGTAGACCACACTTGAAACAACATATCAGCTAAATTGTTTATCTAAATCGTTGATGCATACAATATATGTTTGGCGCAAAAGAAAAATGCCAGTTGCGAGTCCCATTACTATTTAATAGGTGGCAAGTAAGAAATTAATTGGGTGCGAAAGAGCAGTCTTTCTTTATTTCTAAATCTATTGTTTATCAGAGTTTGTTTCAAGCCAAATAAACATTTAATATCACATATATTTAATTATTTAAGTGTGTAATATTAGCTATCTATCTGTAATAAGGTGTTTGAGCATTTTTTTCAAAATGTGGACCCTCGTTTCAAGATCGAGTCGAGTGTCAGACATCGAAGAAAGTGAATAAAAAATCAGGCAAAGCTTTAGTGCATGTTTTATTCCACTGCATTCGAGAGAAAAAAGCATTTCTATAGTATCTTTCTTTCTCCTACATTCAACCCATGCACTCGATTCGTGACGTTTAAGAAATCAATTTGTCGTGCGACATTTTTTGTCTGCATAAGTCACTTTTCTAAGTTTACATTTTACTTCCGGTTACTTCGCTTTGTTTACATTTTGGCAATATGAAACTAGGTCACGAACTGAGGAAAAAGCGTTTCGACGTTCACGACCGATAAACAGGCTTATATTTGAGACACATTTTCACAAAAAAAATCTTATTTTTGTTTCTGTTACCAGTTTGTGTTGATACTTATCTATTAAAAGGAGAATTCGACGTGATTTACATAAAAGCAAGCAGGTGCGCGTATGTAAATAAATTTGACTGTGCGACGTAAAGGTTTGAAGTTATCGCCTTTTGATTACATAGTTTATGAAAATAAAGTATCCCAGTCTAGCTAATAGGGACTGTTTTTGTCTTCGTAAATTACACAAAAACGTAAATGCCAGTCAAAATAAAGAAAGTGCACATACTTAAAACATCGGAATATTTATTTCATTTTAGATGTG
The DNA here is from genome assembly GCA_031761405.1 of Serripes groenlandicus. NCBI lineage: Eukaryota > Metazoa > Mollusca > Bivalvia > Cardiida > Cardiidae > Serripes > Serripes groenlandicus. The sequence goes on along the minus strand of JASEVX010000099.1, from coordinate 660,136 downwards.
TCATAACTTAGTGTTTTTAAACAAAGGCAATTGTAATATGTTTAAGACATTTAAAAAAAGAAAAAATCTAATAATAACCCCCCCTCGCATGTCATTTCCGAAAACCTATTAAAAATAGAAGTCGCGGGCTTCTGCCCGGCGACTAATGACATGAATGAAACTCAGGTCCGGTGAGGTGAAAATACAAGTATAGTGGAACCTGTATATAAAGACTACCCATGAGAAGCCAACAATCTTGTCTTTGTTCACAGGTAGTCTTTATTTGCAGGGTCATTTACGCAAAGAAATAATGATTGGGGAACTCAACGTGTGGTTGCTTTAGACAGTGATTTTCTATTTCGCACAGGTACGATTGTATGATATATGAGTTATGACATATGTGCACCAAGGTCAAGGTCAGGTCTGTTCCTTTGTGTCATATTTAGGCAGACAATTTGAATACCTTATGTTGTTCCAAAGGGGTTTACTGTCTCATTTAAAAAAAAAAGCGAAAAGTGAAAGTTACCTTGATAAATATGTAGTATGCTTTGTGTAGAATACAAGTGTTAGAAAGCCAGGAAACGCATGCTTGGTGTATTTGTTGTCTTAATTTAACCCATTGATTGCACCGAGCTGTAAAAAGACCGGTTATGACCTAACATCAGGAAATACAATCTGCTGTTAACATGTCCATTCTAACTGACGAGTATTTTCCATAATTATGCTGGAATCTGTCCAAACTCGAGGATGGTTACAGACAAGTTGCACGAGCTGATCGGCACCACAAGGCTTAGCAATTAACGCATTTGATGTATTTCTACATTTAAAGCAGTCTTTGATGATGTTTAGTTAGATAAACAATTCAAATGTCAAAGCGATCAAAGCTTTACGTTAGAAATGTCAGTGCCAGATTGTTGGCACGATGCAGGCGATCTTTGCACCTGTGCTACATGATACATATACTATGATTATAATCACACTTTAATGTCCAAGTTCTAGAACCAGAAGAGTGAAAGTAGCCTTGAAAAAAATGTAGTTTTCTTTGTGTATAATACATGTGTTAGAAAGCCAGGAAACGCATGCTAGGTGCATTTGTTGTCGTAATTTAACCCATTGATTGCACCAAGCTAAATACACCGTTTATGACGTGACAGGGAATCTAGCTATATGAGGAATATTGAAACAAATTGTCATATTCGATAAAACAGAATAAACAACGTTTACAGCGTCAAGACAATTTCGCTCAGATAAAAGAGGTCAAGAAGCCATACTTAACCCTCTCCATCATATTGACGATATTTAACACATTTCCATCAGACGGATGTCCCTCGTGGAGAAATAATTTTAACAAATGACCACGTTCGCTTACAGAATCAACAACCTTTGTAACGGTCAACACCCGTTGTCTCGAGGGGGTCAAAATGTCATACTTCATATTATCCCTGATACAGACGACTTGGTAGAAGACGACTTTTACGTATAAATCGAGGGCTTGGTGTGAAACAGTTGTAACTAAAATCGGTATTTTGTTACCAAGTTTAATCACCTTGCCATAAAGTCTTTATAAGCGTTATTTTTTTGTTTTTAGTAAACAATGGAAATTAAGGTGCCATTGCTCGTTCTGAGCAATAGCACCTAAATTTGCATTGTTTACAAATGGGTCAAAATTGCCTCTAAACCAGGGTTTTCAAAATAGGTTTTTAGTTACAACCGTTTCACAACAAGCCCTCGAAATGTACGTTGCTGCAAAAGGATAAATTGCTGCATATGACCTGAGGACATTTTGCGACTATAGTAGAGCCTGATCTACTTACACACCTTGATCAGACTCTACACTGTTCGAAATTTAATTTCTCATAAATATTATCCATTTGGATTTATTTGGCATGAGTGAGTAATCAGGTTTGTATCTTTACTTGTAATACAAAATGCTAAGGTTGATTTTCTCGGAGCACCGTTTCTTTATAGAAATGTATTCGTAATTTTGCAGAACTGTTTTCAAAGTCGCCTGCTGCAGATTTTGTTGTAAATCGGAAAGGATTAAAGTTTCCCCACAAAAACGCAGCAGACGACTTTGAAACCTTATAGGCATATATATGGGAATTCTCTGTAACAGAAAGTATAAGTGTTGAGTTTGAACACAAAAATGACATAAGGAGAAATTGCTCGTTATGATCAAACTTTCATTTTGCCACAATCTTTTCAAAGAATCGTCTGTTATAAAGGTCTCAACATGCTTCTATATGTGAAAAAGGGTTAAAACATCTGTAATGAGGTATTAAGAGGTCATGGTCTAATATAAACCGTGTTACGTGAACTGTTTACAAGTCTGACAGTTTTGGAAGAATAAATAGCGTTGTTCTGTCTTATTTACTGTAATGGATTTGTCGAGTAAATTCGACGGAATCGGGTTTCGCCCAAGTATTAGTGTTTCACATGGATATAAATCAATTTAAAATGTAAACTGTTAAGCGAAATGCCCTGCGTATTTAAGTATAGTGTTTTACACCGCTTCCAACACATTTTCAGAACAGTTATATCACGCCGTTTTCTGAATAAATAACCAGTACAATCGTTTTTAGCTCCACTGGCTGAAAGCCAGTCGAGCTTATGTCATGGCGAATTGTCCGTCGTGCGTGCGTCTGTGCGTCCGTGCGTCTGTGCGTGCGTTAACCTTTTCCTTTAAACCACTTCTTCTCCCTAACCACTTGGCCAATTTGGTTGAGACTTCATAGGAAGCATCCTCTCAATGTCCTCTCTTAAATTCCTTCAATTCTTTTTGATCCATCCATAATTCTGGCAACCAAAAGAAAAGAATAATGAAAACTTAAAAAATCTTTTTCTCCGAAAGTGTCAGGCCGATTTTCAAATAATTTTGTAGAAATGTTCCTTGGGTGACCCTTTATTAGATTCCTTCAAGAAATGTTGATTGGGCGAAAAACATGGCCGCCAGGGGGCGGGGCTATTTTGCCTTATATAGCAAAAGTGTTCAGCAGATTTTCAAATAATTTTGTAAATTTTTTCCATGGGTGACCGACCCTCTATCAGATTCCTTCAAGTCATGTTGGTTGGTAAAAAAATATGGCCGTCACACGGCGGGGCTATTTTGCCTATATGGCTAAAGAGAAAACTTAAAAAATCTTCTCCTCCAAAAGTGTCAGGCCGATTTTCAAATAATTTTGTAGGAATGTTCCTAGGCTTACCCTCTATCAGATTCCTTCAAGCCATGTTGGTTGGTTGAAAAATATGGCTGCCAGGGGGTGGGGCTATTTTGCCTTATATGGCTATAGTGTAAACTTAAAATATCCTCTCCTCCGAAAGTGTCAGGCCGATTTTCAAATAATTTTGCAGAAACATTCCTTGGGTGACACTCTACAAGATTCATTTAAGCCATGGTGGTTGGTAAAAAAAAATAGCCACCAGGGGGCAGGGCTGTTTGGAGATTTTATATTTGCCTTATGGCCGTGGAGCGATACTGGCCCTCTTGGGCCTCTTGTTTTTATCTTGACACTGGTCAGCGTGTCAGTCGTAATGATAACTCCACAAACCTAAATCCCAAGGAAGGAAGCAGGTATTACCAGTCAGTTTTAAAATCTTTGGTATGATCCGACCGGGTTTTTAGCCCTGGCGTCTTACACATCTGAGATAGTATCATGTTACATGTGGGTTATCTGATTTATTTCTCTGGCAAATGATAACGGTCAATCAAGGTCTTTAAACGTATGTAGAAAGACGCCCCACAATACAATAACAAAAATGTCGTCAATGATATCTACAACTCGGGTAAACGTCATTGTGATATGCTTTCTCATTTGTGTACACCCAAGTAGACGTCATTGTGATATGTTTTCTCGATTGTGTACATCCAAGTAAACGTCATTGTGATATGCTTTATCGATTGTGTACACCCAAGTAAACGTCATTGTGTTATGCTTTCTCGATTGTGTATGCCCAAGTAAACGTCGTTGTGATATGCTTTCTCGAGTGTGTATGCCCAAGTAAACGTCGTTGTGTTATGCTTTCTTGTTTGTGTACACCCAAGTAAACGTCGTTGTGTTATGCTTTCTTGTTTGTGTACACCCAAGTAAACGTCGTTGTGTTATGCTTTCTTGTTTGTGTACACCCAAGTAAACGTCCTTGTGTTATGCTTTCTCGATTGTGTACACCCAAGTAAACGTCCTTGTGATATGCATTCTCGATTGTGTACACCCAAGTAAACGTCATTGTGTTATGCTTTCTCGATTGTGTACACCCAAGTAAACGTCGTTGTGTTATGCTTTCTTGTTTGTGTACACCCAAGTAAACGTCGTTGTGTTATGCTTTCTTGTTTTTGAACATCCAAGTAAACATCGTTGTGTTATGATTTCTTGTTTGTGTACACCCAAGTAAACGTCATATTGTTATGCTTTCTTGTTTGTGTACACCCAAGTAAACGTCATTTTGTTATGCTTTCTTGTTTGTGTACACCCAAGTAAACGTCGTTGTGTTATGCTTTCTTGTTTGTGTACACCCAAGTAAACGTCGTTGTGTTATGCTTTCTTGATTGTGTACACCCAAGTAAACGTCGTTGTGTTATGCTTTCTTGTTTGTGTACACCCAAGTAAACGTCGTTGTGTTATGCTTTCTTGTTTGTGTACACCCAAGTAAACGTCGTTGTGTTATGCTTTCTTGATTGTGTATGCTTAAGAGCAGGAGTTAACCAGTTTCCATGTGTATACCCATTTAGACGTAGCAGCAGCAGACGACTGTTGAAAACGTTGTGACAAAAGAAAAGGGTTGTTCATAATGACCAAGTTCGCCTGAAATGACATGAACAACAACAATTATTTAACGCGCACAGTTAAGGCTCCGATGAGACTGTCCGTATGCACGGGCTTTTCTGGTTCTTATCTGTTTGAACATGCAATACAGTTTTAAACCATTTCCCACGTACAAACGCTTAATGACGCCACTGCAATGGATGACTTTTGAAAACATTATGGCTAATGTAGATATTGGTCAGAATGAGGTATTATCCACTTTGACACAATGTTTTCAGCACTATTCAATAAGTGTACCTCCCTTTCGATTTTATTTTTCGAAATCTTTTCAAAGTCATCAGCTTCATATGTGTTGTTTGTGGGAAAGGGTTAATCTCAGTTCCGTAGGCAACACTTACTATATAGATTCATAAGATCATTATGGTGTCATTACGGGTTATTCATGGTAAAGAGCATTGTAAAGTATGGCATCCTGTAAATTATGACATTTACCATTACCAACCTTGATGTTGTTCCATTTTATTGACACGAACACGTTTCAGTCCGTTTAACCTTCTACAAATACATAAACATAGTCGAAATTGTTAAACACGTAAACACAAGTCCATGCCAGAAATTAGGGAGTAGCCTTTTAGTTTGACAAAATTGACTTTGAATATCAAATAGTATTATCCGCAAGCTTATATGAGGCGTCTTCTATCAAAGGTCCCGGGTTCAAATCTCGTGGTTCTGCCTTTGGGATTTTGTCTACTAACGGCGCCAGTACTTGTTAAGTCTCAGGGAAGCAGATATCGAGCGTGATTGATATAAATTCAAAGCTTGTTTCGCAATTGATGAAAGATAAAAAAGTTTATACTAAACTGATAGACCTGTCGCATGGTGAAACATAACGAGTTTCAATTTACTGTTTATTTCTATGTAAATCGAGCATGCTGTGTTTATCATACGACAGTTCAATTTACTGTATATTTCTTTGTAAACCGAGCATGCTGTGTTCATCATACGAAAGTTCAATTTACTGTATATTTCGTTGTAAACCGAGCATGCTGTGTTCATCATAAGAAAGTTCAATTTATGTATATTTCTTTGTAAACCGAGCATGCTGTGTTCATCACACGAAAGTTCAATTTACTGTATATTTCGTTGTAAACCGAGTATGCTGTGTTCATCATAAGAAAGTTCAATTTACTGTATATTTCTTTGTAAATCGAGCATGCTGTGTTCATCATACGAAAGTTCAATGTACTGTATATTTATTTGTAAACAGAGTTCGCTGTGTTCATTATACGACAGTTCAATTTACTGTATATTTCTTTGTAAACCGAGCATGCTGTGTTCATCATACGAAAGTTCAATTTACTGTATATTTTGTTGTAAACCGAGCATGCTGTGTTCATCATAAGAAAGTTCAATTTACTGTATATTTCTTTGTAAACCGAGCATGCTGTGTTCATCATACGAAAGTTCAATTTACTGTATATTTTGTTGTAAACCGAGCATGCTGTGTTCATCATAAGAAAGTTCGATTTACTGTGTATTTCGTTGTAAACCGAGCATGCTGTGTTCATCATAAGAAAGTTCAATTTACTGTATATTTCTTTGTAAACCGAGCATGCTGTGTTCATCATACGGAAGTTCAATTTACTGTATATTTCGTTGTAAACCGAGAAGCTGTGTTCATCATAAGAAAGTTCAATGTACTGTATATTTCTTTGTAAACCGAGCATGCTGTGTTCATCATACGATAGTTCAATGTACTGTATATTTCTTTGTAAACCGAGCATGCTGTGTTCATCATACGAAAGTTCAATGTACTGTATATTTCTTTGTAAACCGAGTTCGCTGTGTTCATCATACGACAGTTCAATTTACTGTGTATTTCGTTGTAAACCGAGCATGCTGTGTTCATCATAAGAAAGTTCAATTTACTGTATATTTCTTTGTAAACCGAGCATGCTGTGTTCATCATACGGAAGTTCAATTTACTGTATATTTCGTTGTAAACCGAGAAGCTGTGTTCATCATAAGAAAGTTCAATGTACTGTATATTTCTTTGTAAACCGAGCATGCTGTGTTCATCATACGATAGTTCAATGTACTGTATATTTCTTTGTAAACCGAGCATGCTGTGTTCATCATACGAAAGTTCAATGTACTGTATATTTCTTTGTAAACCGAGTTCGCTGTGTTCATCATACGACAGTTCAATTTACTGTATATTTCTTTGTAAACCGAGCATGCTGTGTTCATCATAAGAAAGTTCAATTTACTGTATATTTCTTTGTAAACCGAGTTCGCTGTGTTCATCATACGAAAGTTCAATTTACTTTATATTTCTTTGTAAACCGAGCATGCTGTGTTCATCATAAGGAAGTTCAATTTACTTTATATTTCTTTGTAAACCGAGTTCGCTGTGTTCATCATACGAAAGTTCAATTTACTGTATATTTCGTTGTAAACCGAGCATGCTGTGTTCATCATAAGGAAGTTCAATGTACTGTATATTTATTTGTAAACCGAGCATGCTGTGTTCATCATACGAAAGTTCAATGTACTGTATATTTCTTTGTAAACCGAGCATGCTGTGTTCATCATACGAAAGTTCAATGTACTGTATATTTCTTTGTAAACCGAGTTCGCTGTGTTCATCATACGACAGTTCAATTTACTGTATATTTCTTTGTAAACCGAGCATGCTGTGTTCATCATACGAAAGTTCAATTTACTGTATATTTCTTTGTAAACCGAGCATGCTGTGTTCATCATAGGAAAGTTCAATTTACTGTATATTTCTTTGTAAATCGAGTTCGCTGTGTTCATCATACGAAAGTTCAATTTACTTTATATTTCTTTGTAAACCGAGCATGCTGTGTTCATCATAAGGAAGTTCAATTTACTTTATATTTCTTTGTAAACCGAGTTCGCTGTGTTCATCATACGACAGTTCAATTTACTGAATATTTCTATGGTAACCTGGCATTGGAGTATTTTTGCCTTGGTTGGGTATGTAGTTTTAACCGTCTGTTAAGGTCTTGAAAATATCTGAGCCGTCCCGCGAGAAAACCAACATTATGGCCTCTGCGTAATGCATCGACCAAAATCAGCCTGCGCAGTCCGCGCAGACTAATCCGGGCCGACACATTTCGTCTCAGGGGGATATAGGTATAGGGTAATGCTTCCTGAAACAGAAGGTTTGGCGTAAATCGCAGCAACGCGTCCTTTTAGAACTGTCCATTCCTAAGCATGAGTATGATCACCAGGCGTGAACTAGCCTAGTGCTGAACCGATGTTGAACCACTGATATAGATTCGAGCTGATCAATCGATACAGCACGCTTCGGCTTATACTACGAATGTGCTGTCTTTAAAAGTAAAAAAAACGTGATTAATTGCTTCCCTTTTATATAAGCTTGACGTATTGAAGTAAAATCGTAGTATAGTATTTCCTTTGAAACAATAGCTTAGCTCAATCCTTCAATCTGTGAGATATGCAACACGGTTTCTATAAACAATTATATATAAGATCTATTGAAATAACGTAATCTTAAATATATATATAAAAAAAGGTAATAAAACAGTTATATAGTTATCATTAATATAATAAATTAACATTTTAGTATACGCCAACATGAAAATAACACACCGATTCATAAACAACAATGTGTCTTTTAACAACATACCAGTGAAGAGAACGTCAATACAGAATCAAAATACGTTTTTGTTCTACATTGAAAAGGAACTTAATATATAAGCCGTTCCACGAGAAAACCAACATTATGGAATCTGCGTTATGTATCGACCCAGATCAGCCAGCTTAGTCCACGCAGGCTAATCCGGGCCGACACATTCCATCTCATGGGGATAGAGGTAAAGATTAATGATTCCTGAAATAGAAAATCACAGCTGGCGAAAAGTGTCTGTTCGGGTCCGCCTTGGCGGCATGCTTATGCTGATCAGGGTCGATACTTTACGCAGAGGCCACACTGTTGGTTTTCTCGTAGTTCTGCTCGTATACAAAACTGTGTACTGTCTGTACATAACATATTATTCTGAAAATGAAACAGCGATCCCCCTCATTATGCGGAGACACACGCAGATCTAGGTTCAGCTGAATGTCAGTTTATCCACGATATAGACCACTTCTTACCTTGTAACGAACAATGGGGTTGTGTCCAATTTAAGCTAGTATATGCTATCGTAAGCTTGCGTTAACTATATGCTATATAATATATATTTTATCCGTGATCCAAGAAGAGCCAACATCGGCGTATTTACAATAAAGATCTGCCCGAACTTTCATAGTGACTGATAGTAAATGAACTTACCTGTCTTGGAAGCTTATGTGCCTGATAAGCAAAGCGTATATACCCGATTAGACTGTGGGAATGCACACTATTGTCTGAATCTACACTACATCGCAAACACTTTATTTTAGTGTTCCTGTAGAACCGCTCATGTTTGCACCATAAGCAATACTCAGAAGATAAGATCGAGGGCTTGGCGTGAAACGGTTGTAACTAAAAACCTATTTTGAAAACCCTGGTTTAGGGGCAATTTTGACCCCTTTGTAAACAATGCAAATTTAGGTGCCATTGCTCAGAACGAGCAATGGCACATAAATTTCCATTATTCACCAAGAAAAATGATTTAACTCTTATAAAAACTTCATGGCAAGGTGATTAACCTTGGTAAAAACATACCTATTTTAGTTACAACCGTTTCACGCCAAGCCCTCGAGATGGATCCCGCCCCGATAATTTCCGTGTTGGTTTTCTATTTGTGTACGTTACAACTCATATGCGAATGGATCTATCAAAGACGCTAAAAGCCGTCATCATATATTACCTAGTCGGGGAAAAGACGCGAACACAGATTTGAGCATCCGGCTTCTGTTTTAATCCTTCACCATCTTTGCTGCTATAATTGATTATTCCTCCTTTCATATTGGATCATTTTATTTATAGAAATCATGGACACCTGACGGAATTTATTTGGCATTGACATAAACACGTGCGACATGATTATAATGCTAAACTTAGCATCATGATATATGTCTACATCTTCCTTAATAAGCCATATTGGGCCGAATTAGTGAAAGAAATGTTAAGGGAAAAGGACAATATGATATTGGTTTCTTTCCCCGAATGGTTTTAAAGTGAAACAGCGGGTTATTTGCTGTCAAGTTCTTGTAGATAGCAGTTCACATGAACTATATATAGTTACTATGGCAATGGCTAAATGAAATTGACAAGCTACGTTAGTTGTTATTTACCTGACACTTAATAGTAATGGTTGTACAATTTAAATGTATTGGTTTTATTGTGAGTCAGTAATTATAGGACATAAATAGACTGTGTTTATATTTGGACATTCATTAATCATAGACTTACGAAAAAAAGAGAGCAGTTCTCCAGGAAAAAACCAACGTTATCGTAATTATCAAACTTTTGGGAAAAGACTTGTCTGTGCATCCGTGTTTCATGGTCCAACTGGATACCACTTTACAGAATATTCTTGGCGAACAATGCAGACTCAGATCAGACTGTGCGAATGAGTGCCGCTCATGTAAACTATTCATTAACTCTTTCGCTGCCAAAGGCAATTATAGGCTTTTGCAAACAAACCAGATTCAGGTGAGACAGCTCGTGACGCGCTGTCTCTCCTGAAATCTTCATTATTTACTATTTAGACATTAAATTTTACAAACTGTTCTGTTGGACAAAAAGCATGTAGTGTTCTAATTTTCAATATGGAAGAGTCGACTCGACATTTTGCAGTGAAAGAGTTAAATTAATGTGAATCACAGTGATTGCACGAAGTTGGACGATAAATGTGTAGGGTTTCTGTTAAGCAATTTCCTAATATAGTAATAAGTTATGATTATGAAGCGTATTCAGATTTCGAGATGGAAAGAACTGTGTAGTTTTTGTAATGTTTTCTTTGAAAATGTATGGGCCAAGTCCACGTGAAAACACCATTCGGATAACTGCGCTCGAAAATATGTATTCTTGATTGCTTGGTATTTTACGCTGCTTTTAACAATATTCCAGTTAGGTCACGGCGTTTCCTGGGTTAGTTACCAGTACTACTGGTACATTTATACAGACAACAGCCAGTCAGTCGTAATGCTAACCCAGCAACCCCGAGCGCTGAAGAAGGCCGCTAGTACTACCAACACGATTTATAAACGGCACCTTCATGAAAGTTACGTGGGTTGGTGTACATGGCGAGTCTTGATTGAACAATCACGCAGTGTACCGTATCTACCTATTTGTGTCGAGTGCAATGGTCCGAATGATGTATTTGTGTATCCGCGGGCATTTAATTTTCACAATACAATTTTGAGATGACAATGACTGTGTGTAATTCGTTACAAATCATTTCAATATATACATGTTTAACTGACTTTCTTCCCTTTGTAAGACCTAATATACAAAACATTTCAATATACCTTAGTGACTTTGAATTGTGAATTAACATGGAGTGATGAAGCTTTATCGGCATGAAGAATAATACCACTGAGATACAAAACTATAGTAACTTTAAAACTGGCGATGTATGTTTGTATGTGATTTCGAGATAACGATATAAACGGTAAGATTTTAAAACGTTTCCTTTATCAGTTAATTACTTTTAACTTTAAATTAAGATAAACATTTTGTTGTGGTATAAGGTATTTTTCATTTCCGCTTATTTGAAAACCATTGAAATCTTACAGACGACTTTTGAAAACATTGCGACAAAAGAAGAAATTGCTCCTTATCCATAATATTTTCAACTCTGTTCTATAATTATGATTTCATAGAAAGTTGTCAAACGAATGGCATAATTATGATTTCATAGAAAGTTGTCAAACGAATGGCTACTTGTGTTCAAATCCGTCTGCTGCAAATTGTCTGTACGTGGGAAATGGTTAACCAGCATGTGTCCATTCTATAATAAAAAGAAGTTGAGCCGCGATAACTGGAACATGCGATTATTCGAATTATTGTTTAACTCGAACACATTCCTGAAACGAATCTTCTTTTTTGTTTTGATACAGCGTAGAACCAGTTCTGGTAGTTTGCTTGACATGATTTTATCACTGACCTGCTTTGCAAAATGAATATTTAAGAATAAATGTATAACAAAATTCGATAAATCGAAGTAACTTATGTGTCCCTCTCGACTTCGAGTTATTGTGAGTTTACTGTATACCAGTGTAAACAACTTTTGCATTGGTCGACTAAATTGATACTAATTCAAGAAAATGTTTCTTTGTAAACCGAGTTCGCTGTGTTCATCATACGAAAGTTCAATTTACTGTATATTTCGTTGTAAACCGAGCATGCTGTGTTCATCATAAGGAAGTTCAATGTACTGTATATTTATTTGTAAACCGAGCATGCTGTGTTCATCATACGAAAGTTCAATGTACTGTATATTTCTTTGTAAACCGAGCATGCTGTGTTCATCATACGAAAGTTCAATGTACTGTATATTTCTTTGTAAACCGAGTTCGCTGTGTTCATCATACGACAGTTCAATTTACTGTATATTTCTTTGTAAACCGAGCATGCTGTGTTCATCATACGAAAGTTCAATTTACTGTATATTTCTTTGTAAACCGAGCATGCTGTGTTCATCATAGGAAAGTTCAATTTACTGTATATTTCTTTGTAAATCGAGTTCGCTGTGTTCATCATACGAAAGTTCAATTTACTTTATATTTCTTTGTAAACCGAGCATGCTGTGTTCATCATAAGGAAGTTCAATTTACTTTATATTTCTTTGTAAACCGAGTTCGCTGTGTTCATCATACGACAGTTCAATTTACTGAATATTTCTATGGTAACCTGGCATTGGAGTATTTTTGCCTTGGTTGGGTATGTAGTTTTAACCGTCTGTTAAGGTCTTGAAAATATCTGAGCCGTCCCGCGAGAAAACCAACATTATGGCCTCTGCGTAATGCATCGACCAAAATCAGCCTGCGCAGACTAATCCGGGCCGACACATTTCGTCTCAGGGGGATATAGGTATAGGGTAATGCTTCCTGAAACAGAAGGTTTGACGTAAATCGCAGCAACGCGTCCTTTTAGAACTGTCCATTCCTAAGCATGAGTATGATCACCAGGCGTGAACTAGCCTAGTGCTGAGCCGATGTTGGACCACTGATATAGATTCGAGCTGATCAATCGATACAGCACGCTTCGGCTTATACTACGAATGTGCTGTCTTTAAAAGTAAAAAAAACGTGATTAATTGCTTCCCTTTTAGATAAGCTTGACGTATTGAAGTAAAATCGTAGTATAGTATTTCCTTTGAAACAATAGCTTAGCTCAATCCTTCAATCTGTGAGATATGCAACACGGTTTCTATAAACAATTATATATAAGATCTATTTTTAAATATTTAAGAACTGTTTTTTGAATATTCAAGACCATGACTTCATTTAAGGGCGTTGACACAAGTTACAAAATCTCATCTGGTTGAGGGTTATATTAAGGTGAGAACGTAAAGTTAACCCTTTCACCACGTACAACAAATCTGCAGCAGACGACTTTGAAACATCTATACAAATATGTGATTTGAGAAAAACAATTAGATAGAGTTAAACACTTGTGAGTTATGAGAAATGTATGTATTCATTTTCAAAACTCGTCTTCTGCAGATGCGTCAAAATTCGTCTGCAAGTGGGAAAGGTCTAAGGATAGACACACTCGCATGCAATACGAGACTAAATTTATCAGGAATTCAACAGACACATTGTCCATTATATATCTGACGAACCATAGTAGATCAGTCGGTAACGACGCGGGCTATCACTGTAAGGGTTGTGAGTTCGAACCCCTGCTCACGCAACATTCTTTCCGACGTTTGAAAACAGTCACTGTGACAAGCGTCATTCGTCTTCCTACAATGTTCAAACAGTCTATGTGGAAAAGCAGAGAGTTTCTTGGCAAGTCTGTTATGCTGAGTACTTGTGCGAGGAAGCCTGGCAAATACATGAGTATGTGAACTGGCCGCCGTGCTATGATGTTCAAACTGGAGTTAATCCCGAATTAATCAATCAACCATTATCTATCTCGGCGCCGTCTGGCGATTTGAAGGCACGACAACATGTCATCTGTTGAAATATCGCGTCCAACAGCTATCCATCATCGGCGGGCGCACAAGACTATCGATTCCGCTACACGCCATGTTGGAGCTTATCGGAGTCAACAACCGTTTGTGTTGTCCGACTAAGACTAACCATAGGCTTGATCCGAAATAAATTCATGTTCATTATTGTTTCAACCGCGTAGGCGAAAAGAAGCTTGTGTTGCACCTGCGAACAAGGAAGTCGTTAGCGATTCTGTACCTTATAAAAGTCACATTAGAGTTGTCAATGTTTGTATCGAGTTATACGTGGTTTTATGTTTATGAAATCATCACAAAAAACATTCAAAAGAACTCCGTTATTTTAATTTTCTTGCTCTTTTATCTCTATTTACAAATAATTACTAGATGGAAAAACGTACGCATTTAAAATATCCCATTTCTTTTGTATTCTGTGATAAAGTTATATTTAAGGCATATTTTATTGAGATAAAACCACAAACAACCTACAAGTACGTTTCTAGGCTAGGTGCCAATGTACCTAACTATTCGTTATTTTAACCTTGAATTAAAGTCCATTTCATCCTTTATTTAACCCTTTCCCTCATACGACAATTCTGCAGCAGACGACTTTGAACGTATTTTGTCAAAACATAGAAAATCTCCATAATTGCAGGGATAACATATGACAAAAAGTGGAAAACATTGTGGCAAAAGGAGAAATTGCACGTTTTGTGCAAATTTCTTCTTTTGTCACTATATTTTCAAAAAGCCGTCTGCTGCAGAGGCGTCAGAAAGCGTCTATATGAGGTAAAGGGTTAAAGTCCATTTAATTATGGATTCAAAGTGCTTAATCAATCTAAGAACATCGATTTGATAAACATTAAAATAAAATCAAACAGACTAGCAGAAGAAGAAGATTAGACTACATACACGTGCAGACGTATCTTAGTCTAAAGGGCTGGACACATTGTGTTATAACTTGTATTGCGAAGGAATATATATTTACAATAAATGGACAAGGGTTTTCTTTAATGGTAAATTAGCAAACGGTTAATTGAACGGTTGGTTAGTTTATTGCTCAAGGTTTACTTGATTTGACAATCGTTTTAAGACCGTCTGTCTGATATTTAAAGTTACCGCCAACTTACCATTTATGAACTTTGTAAGAACAACTTTACGGTAACCTGACCTATTTTGATCACCCTGTGTCAGGCGTTCTTCGTCGTACGTCGTCCGTCATCGTCAACAATTTCTGTAGTATGTGTATACCACGTGACTTTTGACGTCACAAATGCTACGGCGGACAGAAATATTTTACTTCGGCTTAGAAATAAAAACCAAAGGTAACTTTTTTATTTCTTTATAATTTTTAATGAAACATGGCGCAGTCTACGCCGCCCTACAGAGCCCTATCGCCGGTTTTTAAACGGAGTGTGATAAGTGGTTTAGTTTCTTCAAACACTTCGATGAACCTTTTCTCAAAATGTATTAATATCGCCGACAGTGAGCCGGAGCATTATCAAAACTGGATTTTGATAACATGTTCGTCGAAGTGTTTGAAAAATCTTGACCACCAATCAAACTCCTGTAAAAACCGGAGATAGACCATTGTAAGCGGCGTAGACTGCGCCATGTTTCATTAAAAAGGGTGAAGAAATAAAAAGGTTACCATTGTTTTTACATTCTTATCAAGAGCAATTATTGCTGTCTGACCATGCAAATATGAAGTCACGTGGTATACACACACTGAACACTTCCCCTTACCAAGTTGGCCAATTGCAACAGAACTTTACAGGGTATTCTCTTTTGGTGGTGCATTTTTAAATTGTTAAAATTTCGATAACATATACAAGATTTCTTAAATTGAGTGTAGGACCATGATGGTCCTATATCGCTCACCCTGATTTACTAGAACTTAAACAGTTTTAAATTGTCATACTCCATACATACACGAAAACCAAACAACACCAAAGTTGTGGCAAAAGGAAAAATGAGTCGTCACGACGTTTCCCAAAGACGCAAGATGTAGACACGTTAATATGCTTCTAAACGTAGAAAAGGTTTAATTAAGTTGAAATCGAAACTAAATCAATCGTTCACAACATATTGATTTCTCCCCCCGATAGTACATAACAAGTGCATCTGCATTAACGATTAACTATTAAAAACGGCCGAATAAACACAGAAATATAATTAAGAGGCTCTACGTGCAAATAACCAACCATATGACATTTGCGATCAGTGGATACCCAGATTATACTCTCGCGTCTCTGCGTAGTCTAATCTGGATCTAAACTGTTCCCTTACAACTCGTTAAAGTCTCAATAAGTTGTGTGTTTGAATGGTGTTTTACGCCGCTAACTGGCTACGGGGACAGCGTTACGACTGATGCATTGGTGTCAGGATAAAGAATACCTATAGTACAGTACTGTACTGGTAAACTACAAAAGAATACCTATAGTACAGTACTGTACTGACTGGTGAACTACAAAAGAATACCTATAGTACAGTACTGTACTGGTGAACTACAAAATAATACCTATAGTACAGTACTGTACTGGTGAACTACAAAAGAATACCTATAGTACAGTACTGTACTGGTGAACTACAAAAGAATACCTATAGTACAGTACTGTACTGGTAAACTACAAAAGAATACCTATAGTACAGTACTGTACTGGTGAACTACAAAAGAATACCTATAGTACAGTACTGTACTGGTGAACTACAAAAGAATACCTATAGTACAGTACTGTACTGGTGAACTACAAAAGAATACCTATAGTACAGTACTGTACTGGTAAACTTCAAAAGAATACCTATAGTACAGTACTGTACTGGTAAACTACAAAAATAATACCTATAGTACAGTACTGTACTGGTGAACTACAAAAGACACTTCGTGACGTAACTGAAATACTGTTGAAAACAGCGTAATAAGACATTTTTATAACGCAGTTCACTCACTTTACATAGCGGACCGCTCGAAAATAGATATCGGGACAGATATAAGATAAGCCACTTTTGTTCTACTATTGCAAGTGCTTCTCCACAAAGTTTTTAAGTTGATCATTCAAACTGCAAAATAAGGAGGGTACCATCCACGACGTTAGCGAATTCAGCCCGTCAGTAATCATTATTTGATTTATTATCTAAATTAGTTAGTTGCGTTTATAGGACTTGTTATATCTTTATATTGCGAGTCTGAACAAAGCCTATACATCCCATTATATATTGACTTTGTACTTTTGACACAAAGAAGCGCCCAGTCGGACTGTGTGTTAAGACGTGATATCTCGATCGGTAGCGGCGAAGTATTTCAACCCACGGCTCCCATGTTCGAAGCACGGCGCGGCCATTCATTATTTCCGATGATTGACAAAAGTCATTGATTGTGACTATATCGTCATTCGTCTACCACTCATGTCTAACTAGTCTATATATGAATGTAGCTCGTTTCCTTGGAAGAGTGTTGTGTAGAGTAAAGCTGCGAGGAAGTCAAGAAACACACGTTACATGTAGGTGAACGGGTCGCCGAGAAATTTCAATGATACCGTTGAAAACTGTGTTCAAAGATCAGCCGTTGCCGAGTGGTTAGCTTCGGGGTTTTGGAACAAAGCTTCCCGGGTTCGATCTCCAGTTGCGGCAATCCTGGTTGAGTGCCCTTTGGCAAAGCGCTTTTCCTAGCCTAGTACTTGTTTGTCTTACCAGGGATCGTAACTAACTGACATTCGTGATATAACTGAAATAAAGGAACAAAACAGGGGAGAAGAAAACGGCAATCAAAAATAATTCACTCAATCAACCTGGCTTTGATTGTGGACAGGTTAATTAGTCAAGTGCTTGTTTCCCGTAAGGCAACGCTTTCAATCCAATTACAACCTGTCCACAAGTAGATATTGAATTCAGAATTTAAAATCAAGACGCAGTGCCATTATAGGGAAAAATCAATCTCCTCTTGTAATTAGTTGCACTTAACGTTTTACCATGTGCTGAGGTATTTTGGCGCATCTGCATCTGCAGCACAAAACTTTTGAAAACAGTGCGACAAAAAGGAGAAATTGATCATGATTAGCAATGTCTCCTTTTTTAGTTTTGCAGTGTTTTCAATTCTGTTCAATACTTATACTTTAATTTTTAAAGATTTCTCGATATTTGTTCTTGTGTGTTTTAAAAGTTGTCTGGGAAAGTGATTTTCACTCAATTAGCAAACTTACTTTAAAGCTATTTAAAATCAGATTGAAAATGACATTCGTACGTTGCTCTAGATAAGGGGCGTTTTGCATCATCTAAAATCCGTTTATGATCCTTTCACTCCTGATGTGGTACTCATCAGAATCGTCTCAATGAAAGTACCTACATCATAGAGTTTGGTTTAATAATAAGAGATATATTGAAAGGAAAGGAGCAGTATTCCAGTAATTATCGGGAACTCTGTTGCATAAATTAAATACTCAGAGCTACATAACAGAGTCCTTAGTTAGTAATTTGTCTTAACAGTAAGCCTAACAAAATGTACATAATTCGCGTTGTTAGCGACAACCTATAGGAGCAACAGCCTAACACTGTGTTAGGTAAATTAATCTCGATCACCAGGGACAATCCTTGATGTAGTTCGTGATTCTTAAGGTGTTGTTTTCTTTTTATAGGAAAATGTTTTTGAATGATAAAAAAAACCAATTCAATCTTTTTAACAGAAATATCAATTTCTACCACATTGCTATAAAACAGGGTGATGGATTGGATTTAAAAATTGTCAAGTTCTAAAACTGTTCATTGTGATTGTGTTTGTGTTTAAGTGTTTATTGGTGTTTATTTTTTTATAAATAATATAACAAAACCACATTAGGAACGTTCCTATGCATTTATTTGAAATTGGTCCATTGGTTATGGAGGAGAGTGTGTTTTGTCGAAACGGACGGACGGAAAGAAGACGATAACGCCGCCGGACTGTGAGTGATCACAATAGGTAATCGTGCTCAGGTGAGCTGAAAAGAGATGGACACGTTATGGCAAAAGGAGAAAATAGTCGTTCTCCTTTGGTCACAATGTTTTCTAAAGTCACAAGATGTAGTCCCGTTTATATGCTTCTAATGATAGGAAAGGCTTAATTAAGTTAAAATCGAAACTAAATAAATCATTCACAACATATTGATTTCTCGCCGCGATAGTACATCAAAAGTGCATCTGCATTAACGATTATCTATTAAAAACGGCCGAATCAAAAAAGAAATATAATTCAGAGGCTCTACGTGAAAACCAACCATATGACATTTGCGATCGGTGGATAACCCGATCATACTCTCGCGTCTCTCCATAGTCTCATCTGGATCTAAACTGTTCCCTTACAACTCGTTAAAGCCTCAATAAGATGTGTGTTTGAATGGTGTTTTACGCCGCTAACTGGCTACGGTGACAGCGTTACGACTGATGCATCGGTGTCAGGATAATGTATACCTATAGTACAGTACTGTACAGTACAGTACTGGTAACTTACCAAAGACGCTCCGTGATGTATTTGAAATACTGTTGAAAACGGCGTAAAACACCATTTAAATAAGACATGTCTGTAACGCAAGTTCACTCTCTTTACAAATCGGACCGCTCGATATAGACATCGGGACAGATATAAAATAAGCCACTTTTGTTCTAATATTGCAAGTGTTTCTTCTCAAAGTTTTCAAGTTGATCATTCTAACCGCAAAAGGTAGCATTTAAAATCATCCACGACGTTAACGAATTCACCCCGTCAGTAATCATCATTTGATTTAATGTCTTGATTAGTTAGTTGCGTTTATTGCACGGGTGTATCAGCACCTGTGCATATATTGGTTGTGAAAAAACTATCACTGGTGCAATGGGCTTGCGCATGCGCCGTGTTAATCGTCTTGCCCTCGCATGCGCCGTATTTTGACGTCAGCTCTCGGATATTTCCGTAGCCTGGTTCTCGTTCGAGGTTGCAATAGAAGACTACGATTAGTGAACCAGTCTATTTGTATGCGAGTAGTTTTTGTATAATTAAAATGTAAATTAAAACCATAGTTTTTTAATAACACTCGCCGCTGCCACCATTTGTAACGTGTACCGGCGTTAAGCCATCGCGGGTCACCCACCCAGGCACTAACCACGATGAACGTTGCTTAACTTTACACAAAGGTTAACCACTCTACCAACGTCGCTATAAAAGCCAGCTTCCACAGCAAGACTGTAGAAGTGATATGTATACCTATACCTATACCCCGCTCCCGTTACATAAGGAAAATGGAAATATTTTCATAAATGCGAAGATATTGTGCTAAATTTTGCAAATTTAAGAATTTATTAAGGGAAAATAAGGACGCGCATGCGCAGACCAATGTTTACAATACTTTTGTGAGATCGAGGTCAACACGATCCATCAGTTGCGGTGGTCATGATTGAGTGCCCTTTGGCAAAACGCTTGTCCTAGCCTAGTACTTGTTTGTCAGATTGAAAATGACATCCATACATTTCTTTAGATAAGGGGCGTTTTGCATGTTCTATAATCCGTTTATGATCCTTTAACTCCTGATGTGGTACTCATAAGAATCGTCTCAATGAAAGTACCCACATCATAGAGTTTGGTTTAATAATAAGAGATATATTGAAATGAAAGGAGCTGTATTCCTTTCCTTATCTGGACCTCTGCTGCATAAATCAAATACTCAGAGCTAATCTAACAGAGTCCATATCGAGGGCTTGGCGTGAAAGGGTTGTTACTAAAATTGGTATTTTTTTACCAAGGTTTATCACCTCGCCATAAAGTATTTATAAGCGTTGAATCATTTTTCTTGGTAAACAATGGAAATTTAGGTGCCATTGCTCGTTCTGAGCAATGGCATCTAAATTTGCATTGTTTACAAAGGGGTCAAAATTGCCCCTAAACCAGGGTTTTCAAAATAGGTTTTTAGTTACAACCGTTTCACGCCAAGCCCTCGATATGTGGTTCTTCGTTCTAACAGTTGCCGAGCCCCGGTAGCTCGGTCGGTGGCAACGCGGGTGAACTGGTCGCCTTTAAATTACAATAATTCTAGTGAAAACGGCGTTCAAAGAATCAGCCGTTGCTGAATTGTTAACGTCAGGGTTTTGGAACAAGGCTTCCCGGGGAGTCAATCCCCCAGTTGCGGTGGTCATGATTGAGTGCCCTTTGGCAAAGTGCTTTTACTAGCCTAGTATTTGTTTGTCTAACCAGGGATCGTAAATAACTGACATTCGTGATATAACTACAATAATGAGGAAAGACGGCGTGTAAAGAAAAAAGGTAGACTACAACAGTGAAGAAGAAAACGGCGTTCAACACTAATTGACTCAATCAACCTGGCTTTAATTGTGGACAGGTTAATTAGTCAAGTGCTTTCCAGGGGTTGTGAGTTCGAACCCCAGTTCGGTCAACATTCTTTCCGACGTTTGACAAACGTTACTGTGACACGCGTCATTCGTCTTTCACCTATGGGCTATGTGGAAAAGCAGCCAGTTGCTTGGAAAATATGTTGTGTGGAGTACTGGTGTGAGCGAACCAGGAAACATATGAGTAGGTGAACTCTCCGCCGTAATATGACTGAAAAAGTGTTGAAAATGGCGTTAAGCCCCAATCAATCAATCGTTCTAACAGTTAGCCTAACACAATGTACATAATTCGCGTTGTTAGCGACAACCTGTAGGAGCAACAACCTCACACTCACAGGTCAATTAATCTCGATCACCAGGGACAATCCTTTATGTACTTCGTGATTCTTAAGCTTTTCTTTTTATAGGAAAATGTTTTGGAAGTATAACACAAGCAATTCAATCATTTTAACAGAAATACCAATTTCTATCACACTGCTATAAAACAGAGTGATGGATTGGAAACAAAAATTGCCAATTTCTAAAACTGTTCATTGTGTTTGTATTTAAGTGCTTTTTGGTCAGCCTATAAACGAATGTTTCCATTTTCCTTCTTAAAATACAGGCTTTACGAACTATTAAAACATCATATTGCGTACTGTTGTTAAAGCTCAGAATCTTTTCCAAATTCATTAAACAATATATACCTACAGGAGAATTTTGTAAAATTAATTTCAATATAAATATTTTGAATGAGTCTCCAGGAAGTAAATATCTTAAAACACATAAATTATTGAACTTGTTTTTATTAAAGGTGCTAAACTCCAGATGGAGATCAAAAGTTTGAAATATTGAAACTTCTGCTAATATTGACAACAAAGTAAGTAATAAGTAGTTTAAAACTATTTTGTCAGTAAATGTAGAAAAACTGTCAATGAAGTTATGAAAATGTACATAATGTGGCTTACTTGGTATGTCTACCCAGTACAAATGAAGCATAAACGATCAATATTTAGATGTTTATGGTACTAGAAAGTGATTATGATTCCAATATTTCAAGACAACTTTTGAACAGTTTTAAAACATTAACTATAATATCTATTTTCTGGAGTTCTGCACCTTTAATATATTATATTTGCATCTCCCACTTCGTAGCCATGTTGCTCAGGCTCACCTCGGTCCTCACTGTCCGCTTGCATGCAGTTTAAAACAAGATTGAACACCTCACGAAACAATTGAATCGTAGTCTCACGTGAGTAACGTCTACCGATTTTGGGTCTTAACACAAGACTCATGTATACGCACCGTTTTACCAGAGTTTTCATCGTCAATGTTGAATTATTTTCTAAATGGATTTGTCCAACCTTGCATTTGGAAGAGTCTATAACTTATTCTAGGAATATCAAGAACATTTGAGCTAAGCCGCCGACATTACAGTTTCTGACCTCGCCGTCTGATCTGGATGATTATTGGTGGCAAAGGCTTCGAAACAATAATCGGTTCCAGCTTTCAAAAGGTTAATACACATTCGTCCTTCGAGAAAATATCAACATCATGAAGTAAATGCTGCATGCAAGCAGACAGCGATCATTCGGTGTGTCTACAAATGAGACAGATTCAATTAATCCTTAGCTAAAATTTACCGTTACAAATTGCTATTGTAGCCTAAGATTATTTATTATACTCATATTACACCAAGGATGTCCAGAGAAATAATGGAACTGCTACTATTAATGGTATTGTGGAAGCATTCTTCTATTTTCCTATATATTGTGAATGATAAACATTAGGTTTTGTGTATATTTCATGTGTTTTGTTATTGATGATAATAATAATAAAGCTTTATTTATAGAGGCAAAACAATTGGGTTTACCCAGTCTTCCATGTTTTCCTCTAGAATTCATTAATTGTATGGTTTATTTTGTACTGTATATATTTTTATGAGTTGTTGTTTGACACAAATCTGTAACGTGTCTGGGTCGATGAGCAATACTAATGTTTAAACAATGATGAACACTTAATGGCTACCTTGCCCACTGATTATAAATACGGAATATTACGTTGGTTCGTATTGTACGACAAGTCGCGTGGAAAAATTGATATCTTACAAGAACGAAGGTCGAGTAAGATATGGATTTTCCCACGCTACGTGTCGTGCAATACGACCCATTTATCGCTCATGTAACGTAATTTTCCTTTTATTATATACCTACAATATATCAAGAGTGAATAAAGTAACACATATTTAGATTCAATTTATTTTTCATTGTGATTACAATTTTTAAACGTGAAATGAAGAGTATGAATGGCGGATGAATATTTACTACAATACTTAGGCCACGCACTTAAGAATGTAGATCTATTCCAATAACATCATAAAATTAAATTGTCTTTGTTTTGTGGGAGAAAATTACTAACACAATCTATATTTGCGGGTTTTTATTAAATATGACGCGAGGTTAATACTAAAAATACTGAAAATAGAAACGAGTTTACCAAATAGTACTGTTTCTCTGAATATTTTACCATATAGCGCAGATTCAAAACAGGAACGTCGCTGAAAGTAGTTCGCACACTGTCTTGCGTCATACGGCCGTGTTTTACATGTATACGAAATTTTAATCTGTCGTGTCTGAACTGCGCATGACAATTTGCATTTATTTGCGCTGGAAAATGTACAGGTATATCATAAAAAGGATTATCTCAACAACTGAAATCACGCTAATACAGCTAAAGCTCAACAGCACCGGTATTTGATTCTTATAATATATCTCAGTGGGGTTTCAGTTATTGGTACTTTTCGAGCACTCGACTAAAATAGCAAATCACAAATCAAACCACGTCGATATAAACGAATCAGTAACCGCCATTCGATTGTTGTTGTTTGTTGTTGTTTGTTGACATTGTCTACCTTCACACTCGGCAATATTGCCAATAAATCCATTTCGAATAAATTCTCTTGTATTTATATTAACCAAGCCTTGTCACCGGTATATGATGGTACCCCGTAAATAAAGAGCGCAAACAAAGTACAAGTATTGTACGTTCGCTTAACTCTAAATTTACCACAAAAGGTTGTAGTTTACGTCCATAAAATATCGTCATTGTCTTAAAATATGCATTCTCCACACCTTGATTATTGGGTGACCAATAAAGGGCCTCTCAATATGGACAAGTACCAATATAACTTTACGCTTTCCACGTCACAGTATGTAGGTCACACTATATGGTTCAATTTGTGTTCTCTTTTACTGCTTCACTGTAGAATTTCACAATAGTGTATGATGCATTCAGTCCTTTGAGAGAAATTGAATTGTATATCTCCTGAAATCAGGGGATATCACAGAGGAGATAACGATAAATAAAGAGCTCTTTTACCCACAATATGTTTCTTATTACTCAACCAAACACTATGATGTGGGTACTCAAAAGATTAGAGACGATTTTTCTAAAGTACCTACAAATAGGGCGAGAGGGTCATATAAGTATTGAAGAACATGAACAAAACTACTTTTATCTTGAGCTCTGCACACAGAAGCCTTCTGACGACGTTTGAAAGGAATCCGCTGTATCCGAGTGGATAACGTCGGGGATTTTGAACCGGCTATCCTTGGTTCGATTCTCAGTCGCGCCGGTCACGGTGGAGTGCCCGTTGGTAAGGCACATCACATAGCCTGGTACTGAGTAACCATGGACAAAGTATCCGAATTCCACCACAAAATGTCGTTATATGTGCGCAAGGAAAGTTCTACTTGTAAGAATCTACGCAGTCAAATGCCTTTTTTAGGAAACTTGTCGATGTTTTATTGCATTATAAAATCGTATAAAAAAGACAATGGTTTCACTTTCCAGGCTATCGTGTTTTAAAATATTAGAAACATTTTGACAAAAAGAAGAGAGAAAATGGAATAATCATGGAGATACGGGTGCTTTTTTACAAGCATGTACAATGATGTTATTTATTTTATATTACGGATTAATGCTTGCCTTCGACAATTCTATTTTCTAGAAAAGTTTTATAGCCGGTATTTTATCAATGTATCACGCCGTGAGATGTGAACGCTAGTTTTAATGATGCATCGAAATTCATTATAAGGCGAAATATTTGCAATAAAATTGCTGGAAACCGTAGTCGAATTAAATACACCAACACGCAAGTTACACTTTTATATGTCAAGGAAATTAAAGTTTTCATTTTAAGCAAGGAAGTGTTGGCTTAGCAATTACTCCAAATTACTCGAGTTTAACCAACGTTACACTTCTATAAATATCTTCGCAATTATAACTCTATTAATACTTTTATAGACACAACTCTGGAATAGATCAGTGGTGACGATATCCTCCGTTTTTATATTTATTGATTGATTAATTGATTGGAGTTTAAGGCCGTTTTCAACGGTATTTTTGTTATATCAAGGGGGCCAGTTCACCTAACGTGTGATTCACTGCTTCCCGTTTTCCACACAGCACTCTTCCCAAGTATATGGCTTCATTCCCAAATAGATGGTTAGGTCAACAATGTCATAGTAATCATCAACAAAGCGACCGCTTCGGTAGGGTAGTGGGGGTAGCATCAGCCTCGGGTGCTAAAGGTCGCGGTGTCGATCAACAACCGGGTCGTACCAAAGCCTTTAAAAATGTGGCAATGGCTTGACCCTCCTTGTCGCACTGTAATGTAAGGTTATCATAACGTCTATTTCGCTGGCGTCCGTTTCAATGGACCAGTAGTACTTATAACTTGACAATGCAACAACGTGATATGGCAGACAAATTGTCAAAAGTGGTGTAAAATACAATATAAACTAATCGTCCGCAAAACGATGATCTTTTGAAGAGCTGTGGACCTGGAAAATCAACCTTAGTGTATTTTTTACATGCGCTGATAAAGTATGGATACCAATGGAAATCAAGCGAAGTGTATTTATTACAAGTGCTGATAAAGTATGGGCACCAATGGAAATCAAGCGAAGTGTATTTATTACAAGTGCTGATAAAGTATGGGCACCAATGCAATCGGATCAAAATATTTCTTGAAACGTTCTGTGACTAATTATCGAAGAGTGTAAAACCAGATCAATCTGCTCCGATGTGTAGATTGGTCTGGCTTTACACAGTTTACGTATACCCGAAGATAAAAGTTCGTAGTGTACGAATCAGGTATCATATTACATGTTAACTATTCGACTCTACTATCGTACATTAAATAATGCTTTGGTTATAAGGGGGAATATCGTGGAGATAATACCAGATTGCTCCTTGTAAAATTTGATCTGTCGTCTTGTAAAAGATTGCGTTATATATTCTGTAGCATCGATTCCGTGGTATTGATGTTAGACCCGATGACTCTATGGCGGGAGACCACGGTTCAATCCTGGCCGGGTCATACGAAGCATTTTAAATTTATAGTTATTGCTTTCATCCAAGACCTGCAGGGATAACTATACACCCGATGCGTTGATTCAGAGTAATAGTACTGCTAACATAACTATTTCTATAATTAACTTTTAAAAGGAACTTATCCAGCATTGTATTTGGTAAAGTCATAGCAAATCATATGAATATCAGATAGAACGGTGAGTGCGTTAAGTATTGTTAAATAGTGTTGTTGTTTTTTCGCCACTTTCAACAATTGTTCAGTTATATCACGGTATTTCCCTGGTAAGTGACCAGTAATACTGGTGCCTGTCACCAGCAAGTCAGTCGTAATGCTAATCCAACAATCCTGAGCACCATAGAGAGACATTAATTAAGACCGCTCTTTGCTGGTACCACTGACTTTACAAAATTAGTCAATATGTTAAAGAATGAGTACCAAATATTGACCAGTAATATATATTGCGACACATCAAATTTTGCGTCACACAACTAAGGTAATAAGCACGTTTCTTGTCCGATATAACATCGACCATTATTTTTATGCCCCCGGAATCTCCGATTCGGTGGGCATCTAGTTTTTGGCCTGTCTGCACGTCTGCACGTCTGTATGCACGTCTGCACGTCTGTCTGTTTGAACCATAACAGATACGGCTACCATATTTCACATGTGTATTCCTTGTGACATGACCTTTCTGTCAGTACAAACATTTTTGTCCTTGCGACCAGTAATATATATTGCGACACATCAAATTTTGCGTCACACAACTAAGGTAATAAGCACGTTTCTTGTCCGATATAACATCGACCATTATTTTTATGCCCCCGGAATCTCCGATTCGGTGGGCATCTAGTTTTTGGCCTGTCTGCACGTCTGCACGTCTGTATGCACGTCTGCACGTCTGCACGTCTGTCTGTTTGAACCATAACAGATACGGCTACCATATTTCACATGTGTATTCCTTGTGACATGACCTTTCTGTCAGTACAAACATTTTTGTCCTTGCGACCTTGACCTTTGACCTAGATGTTGCCATTCTCGAATTTTTTTGTAACCTTGGCCATTACTTTTGAACCATATGAGGTACGGCTACCATATTTCACATGTGTATTCCTTTTGACATGACCTTTCTGTCAGTACCAACATTTTTGACATTGCGACCTTGACATTTGACCTAGATGTTGCCATTCTCGAAAAAAACATTAACCTTGGCCATTACTTTTGAACCATAACAGGTACGGCTACCATATTTCACATGTGTATTCCTTGTGACATGACCTTTCTGTCAGTACCAACATTTTTGACCTTGCGACCTTGACCTTTGACCTAGATGTTGCCATTCTCGAAAAAAACTTTAACCTTGGCCATTACTTTTGAACCATAACAGGTACGGCTACCATATTTCACATGTGTATGCCTTGTGACATGACCTTTCTGTCAGTACCAACATTTTTGATCTTGCGACCTTGACCTTTGACCTACATGTTGCCATTCTAAAAAAAACCTTTAACCTTCACCACTACTTTTGAACCATAACAGGTAAGGCTACCATATTTCACATGTCTATACCTTGTGACATGACCTTTCTGTCAGTACCAAAATGTTTCACCTCTCGACCTTGACCTTTGACCTAGATGTTGCCATTCTCGATAAAAAGTTTAACCTTGACGACTACTTTTGAACCATAACAGGTAAGGCTACCATATTTCACATGTGTATACCTTGTGACATGACCTTTCTGTCAGTACCAACATTTTTACCTTGCGACCTTGACCTTTGACATAGATGTTGCCATTCTCGAAAAAAAACTTTAACCTTGACCACTACTGTTGAACCATAACAGGTACGGCTACCATATTTCACATGTGTATATCTTGTGACATGACCTTTCTGTCAGTACCAACATTTTTGACCTGGCGACCTTGACCTTTGACCTAGATGTTGCCATTCGGGGGCATCAGTGTTTCACAAACACATCTTGTTCTCCTTGTAATTAAGTCGAAGGAAACCTTACATTTCATAAGCAATATGCAACGTACAGACGCGTTCTGGCGCCTCCGCAGCAGACGACATTTCAAAGCGACTGAAATCCAGATGGCACGAAAAAAATCGAATTCGCCCTAAATGTTATTCTTTATGTTATCCAAGTAAAACCAGGGTAGAAAATGTATCGTTTTTTATCAATAAAGTAAACTTGAGTCGTTTTCAATTGTCCCGATGAAGGGGTTTCCTATTTAACCACGGAATCCTTCAGACGAGCACCTTGCAACGATTACGTGATATAACTATATAACGATTCACTCTAACAGGCGTGTACAGTTATACACAATTTACACGTTTGGCGGAGTCGAACGACAGTAATCAATTCACGTGACGACTTTTCAAGTCACGTGATGAATGAGATTAAAAGCATCGAAAGCTATTTAAAAACTTACCCCGTTACTGACAGGGTAGAATTTGCGATGGAAAAAGTATCGAAAACAAGAAAATCTCGGTTATACGAAAAAAGCCCATAAATGGTTCATAGGTAACAGGTGAGATTTTTTTTTTATTTTTCAATAACCCATGAAGCTTTCTGAAATGAAACTGGTTAAATCCATGGGGGTCGCCGTTTTGGGTATGAGTAAAATGAGACGAAAAACACGGATTGAAAATTATTGTCGTCTTTTTAATCATTTTATTTTTAAATCGATATTTTTGAATGGCCAAACAGAGACATATAAACACTGTGTTTATATGTCTCTGGGTCAAAGTATTCTCTTTAATTTTTATTTAAAATGATTTTACGTTTTTTTCGCAAATAGGTAGCACCTATAGATATATTAGAGGTATGTAATATGTCAGTTATCATATTTTAATGCCCCAAATACAAAAATAACACTTATTTTCTTAAAATTGGAAATTTTATTTATTTTTTGACATTTGGGTATCTGGAGTTCAGTCGCTTTAAAGCATTGTGGCAAATAGAGAAATTGATCATAATGAGTAATTTCTGTTTTTACCACAACATTTTCATTTATACTTAGAGATTTTTATTCCAAGATTTTTTTTCGTCTGATGTAGATTCCTTGTATGTGGGAAATGGTTAAAGGTGATCCACGTGTTCATAGACTGCTGTACACATATTTGATAATTGCAATGGGTGTACAGGATTTAATTCTTAGATATTATAAGCCGCAGTTGGCATTAGGCTTAACTCTTTCACTGCCGAATTTCACAATGTCGACTCTTTATTTTCCGTCCAAAAGGAAATATGGTAAAGTTTGATGTCTAAGTGGCAAACAATGCAGATTTCAGGAGAGACAGCTCGTCACGAGCTGTCTCACATGAATCTGTATTGTTTGCAAACGCCATCAATTACATGGTAAACGTGTCATTTATTAACCACGATACTACACGATTTTCCCATATCTCTCTGTAAACGAATTGACCTTAGTTCAATGAATTAATTGGCACTATCACGTTTGCATGTTTTCCCCCCTCTTACAACACAGAACAAGCTCAAGCGATTGTTCCTTTCAGATTTCTAAATCAAGTCATAATTAAGATGGTGGCTTATTTCTTGGAACATGTCAAACCTGTTAAGCTTTCTCTTTTATCTACGTCAAACGTTCGATGTCTCAAGGGATATCGCTTATCCTACCGAATTCCTGAACCTAAATTAAGCATCGCCCTTGGTATTTGACAGGGTCTTATATATATATTTAAAAACTCCTTTTAATAGATAGCAATGGCTTCCCTCCAAGGCACTCATGTTTACGGGTAAAGTAGTATAACTGATGCATCGATTTGAGGATAGATACTACCGTTAATACTAGTAAATTACACAGACAACGCCGTGATATCATTGGAAGACTGTATTAAAAATGGCATATTTGATACACATTAATTGATGAATAGCGGGCAATTCAGACCAACAGTATTATACTGCCAGAGTATGTAGGCTGTTTTTATATGCCTTATTTGTAAATGTTATTTAAAATAATGTATTTCTGGATCTGGGCGACCGGGTTTCGATCCCTGCTATCGTTAGTCATTGCGGATGGCCCTCGTCTACTCTTCCACGGGTCTGTCATCCGAAATCACGAATAAGCGTTCTGTCGTCCTGATGAAAACGACATAAACCCAATAAGGCAAACAAAAACACATCGTGTATAGCAGTATTTCAAGTTAAAATTTTGCTTAAAAGGCCCGCTCGTGAGTGTATGTTTGATCTACACTGGTCACAAAAGTCAGCTTGTACCGTTTCGCACTAAATGATATAACTTGGCGTAAAGATGGATAATGAATACTGTATTAGTTAAATGCCTTAATAAGTAGACAACTGTCGACCTTATCACACTAAGGATCAATTAGATGTTCAGGAATAAACACTGACCTTTGAAACATCAGAGATCTAGAATCGTGTCACAAGGTATTTTACCGCAGTATGTAATTAAGCACGGTATAAGACGCGAAACCCTTGTTTACCGTACACGTGTCTACAGGCTGCTGTAATCATACGTGCATGGAGGTTATCCATTTACGAAGTAGTCTTGTAATTGTACTGTATATATGATCCGTTCCACGATAAACCAACAGTATGGTATCGACCAAGATCAGCCTGCGCAGTCCGCGCAGTCCGCGCAGTCCGCGCAGTCCGCGTAGCCTAATTCGGGTCAATACATTCCGTCTCAGGGGAATATAGGTATAGAGTATTGATTCCTGAAACAGAAAGTCCACAGGAGGCGAAAAGTGTCTGTCCGGGATGCTTAGGCGGATCCGGATCGATACATTACGCAGAGTCAACAATATTGGTTTTCTCGTGCAACGGCTCATATATATATAAGTACACATGTAAGGCCGAGAGCCTTTACTGTCCAAATGTTCACAATGGCAGCCTTTTCCGTACAGGGTTTCGCTCCACCCTTGAATTGAAATAACATTATGAAAGACAGTGTTGCGGAAGTAGAGTTTCGGCCTCTCGTACCAAAAGTCCCGGGTTCGAGTCCCGTGATAGGCGGGGTAATCAGGGGCGTAGCTCCCTTTAGGCACTGTAGGCACTGTAGGCCTACACATTTTTTCTCAAAATGCCCCAAAATGCAGGTGCGGCGATAGACATATGCTTAATGTATCGACCAGACTGATCCGGCCGATACATTCCGTCTTAGGGGGATAGATATATAGAGTAGTTATTCCTGAAACAGAAAATCCAATGGAGGCGAAAAGTGTCTATCCGGGTAGGCCTGTGTGGCATGCTTAGGCTGATCGGGTCGATACTTTACGCAGAGTCCACAATGTTGATTTTTCTCACATTGATTATTGCAAAGCTAGGCCCCTGGGTTTGACTTCGGACTTTTTCTACTCAAAGGGCGCGAGTACTGGTTAAGTCTTCAGGAAGCAGACATCGAGCGTGATTAGTATGACCTGATAGCATGTTTCGCAATCGATGTAAATATAACAAGTTGAAACCAAACTAATTATCATTGTCGAAAGTATCGGAAGAAGTTAAAGAAATAGTATCAATACAATTGTTTATTTGTTAACAACATTGACATGCATATTAGAAAGTAATTCGAAAACGTGAAATTGAGTGAAGCTCTGCGAAATATAGCCGGAATACATTTGAGACAAGAATAGATCCAGATCAGCCGGTGCTTTAACGTCGTCTGATCTATCTCTTCACTGTTCGCAAATGCTTGAATGTCTCAATAATATTCTGTAAACCAGTATCCGTTGGTGTCCTTTAGCATGGACCCGCAGTCACATATTTTATTTACGCAAATGAACCGAATTACGAGAAGACCAACAATGTGTATTTTGCGTAAAGTACCGAACCGGATCAGCATAAGTATGCCGCGCAGGCTAACCCAGACAGACACTTTTCGCCACCCGTGGATTTTCTGTTTCAGGAATCATTACTCTATACCTCTTTCCCCCTGAGACGGAATGTGTCGGCCCGGATCAGTCTACGCGGACTGCGCAGGCTGATCTGGGTCGATACATTACGCAGATGCCATACTGTTGGTTTTCTTGCGGGACGGACTGCGCAGGCTGATCTGGCCGATTGATTACGCAGAGCCCATAAATGTTGGGTTTCTCGTGGAACGGCTCAACTGTTGGTTTTTGGCCATCCACCGTTTTGATGTTCATGCTGAACACTATTTACATATGTTCATGTATAAAGCATTCATTTGTGGCCGATCCTTCAAAAGTCGCGTCCCTCTTGGTTAAAGATTAAAAAGACAAGGCTCGTGATTTACATAAGCATATTGATTTGTCTTTTTTTGCATAATATTCTACCATCCCTTGAGAAATTTACATCACTGCTGATCGCTTACAAAACTGGCATTATGAAGCCGCATGCAATCAGCAAGCAACTAAAAAGGTTATTGACTAGTTACATTCCAAACTGGCATAACGATATGTTATCGCAATATGATTAACGTCTTTATTGATCGAAACCATCAATGTACATCGTTTTTCCATTCGTTCTCAATGGTTTAACATTGATTTGCTGCATGCACAATTTTACAAGACAAAATAATAAAGATTTGTTTCATAGACAAAGAAAGCAAGACACACTTTACGGTACAATGTACTTGATCGATAAGATTGTAGTAACGAACTCTAAATGAGACAAAACGTTAATAAAATGAGTTCTGTCATTGAGCTGCTTTCCGGGATGCTGAGTGTCTATGTTCGATAGTTTGTTGTACATGTCCGTGCGCTACATATGAGCCGTCGCGCAAGAAAACCAATAGTATGGCCTCCGCGTAATGTATCGACCAGATCAGCCTGCGCAGTCCGCGCAGACTGATCCGGGCCGACACATTCCGTCTTAGGGGAATAGAGGTATAGAGTAATAATTCATGAAACAGAAAATCCGCAGGAGGCGAAAATTGTCTGTTCGGGTTAGCCTGCGGGGAATGCTTGGGCTGATCTGAGTCAGAAGCAAAGACTGTAGACGCGTACACTGTCTAAGTTCATAATGTTGTTCCGAACACGCATTTCCAGACAATACAGACATTGGCGAGACTGCAGACACGTACACCGTCTTGGTTCATAATGTTGTTTCGAACACGCATTGCCAGACAATACACATATTGGCGAGACTGCATGAGATGCATACTGTCGCTTGGATTTTGATGACTCGCATGTTGAACACATGTGCTTTTAGCAAGGCCAACAATGGTAGTACTGACTGCCCTCCTTGTCGCTCAGGGTTGCGGGTTGAGAATAACGACTGACTGGCTGGTGTCAGGGTACTTGTAAATGGACCAGTAGAACTGGTAACTTACCTATAGGAAACGCGATGATATAACTAAACATTTGTTGACAGCGGCGTAAATCATTAAATAGTCAATTAGTAAGGCCATTTTGTTCACGTCAGACGGAATGTGTCGGCCGGATCAGTCTGCGCGGACAGCGCAGGCTGATCTGGTCGATACATTACGCAGATTAAACTCTTTGACTTCTGGAATCGGTTTGTGTTAAGCATATGCCTGTCATCAGTATAGAAGAAGACAGGCCGGCGCGTCCTTACCGTCTGTATACGGTTCGCAGCTGAAATCAAACGTTTTATCTTGATATTCCTTAAAATGGCTATGGACTCTGGTGAGCATGTGCATGTGCACAGCCCATATATCGAGGGCTTGGTGTGAAATTGGCATTTTTTTTACCAAGGTTAATCACCTCGCCATAGAGTCTTTATACGCGTTATATCATTGTTCTTGGTAAACAATGGAAATTTAGGTGCCATTGCTCGTTCTGAGCAAAGGCACCTAAATTTGCATTGTTTACAAAGGTGGTCAAAATTGCCCCTAAACCAGGGTTTTCAAAATAGGTTTTAGTAACAACCGTTTCACGCCAATCCCTCGATATAGTTAGTGTTCAATGTCCGCTTGTGTGTAGTATAGACCCAGTTGTTACTTCTGACGAAACACTAGAATCGTAGTTTTCAAAATAGGTTTTTAGTAACAACCGTTTCACGCCAAGCCCTCGATATAGTTAGTGTTCAATGTCCGCTTGCGTGCAGTATAGACCCAGTTGTTACTTCTGACGAAACACTAGAATCGTAGTCTACCATAACCCTTTTAATGATGCCTATACGGAGATGCATAAATACCCTAAATCATCGGACGCAGCTTGAATATTTACGACTCTTTTCAAGAGAGTCCAGAGATAACTAATTGAGTATAACTGCAATAAAGAATGGAAATTCACTCGTCTGGGGACTTTAAAGCGGAAGTGTCGTGATTTACACGTCCTATATTATTTCGTCTGGTATTACTCAGAAATGTTGACCTGAGCCCGACCTTTGTGTTAAGTTGAACACTTATGTGTATTTGTTTGTAGGCCCTATGGTGTTTTACGGCGGTGTCAACTAAAAGCAGTTATATCCCGGCGTGTCCTGGATAAGTTACCAGTACTACTGGTTCATTTTGTCCGAACAACAGTGGGTCGGTCGTAATGCTAACCCCACAAGCCTGAGCGCCCAGGAAGAAAGCCCCTGACTAGCATTGTAATGTAAATAGTATGACCAGGCCGCGGATCGAACGCACGACCTCCCACATCTGAGACACGGACGTTCTAGGTGGTGTGTACAATATTGTGACGTACGTGTGTTTACATCGAGTATGTAATTTGTTTTATAAAAAGACATGGTGTAATCAATGTACGCAGTTTAATTATACCCCCAGATACATAGTATATGGGGGCTATATAGGAGTCTCGCTTGACGGTCGGTCGGTTTGTTTGTCGGTCCGTTGGTTTGTGGACATTTCTTGTGAACACCATTTCTCAGCAACCCTTGATCAGAATTCAATATAACTTCACCAGAATGATTGATACCAAGCCTAGTTGTGCATATTGTCGGCGTGTTGCACTGGAATTATTTTAAATGAGTTATGGCCCCTTGCATTTCTCATACATATGTCTCATACATATGTATATTGTCAGGCACCAGCTGGGGGTATTCATCAACTTCAGTGATATTTCTAGTTGCTATTGAATTACTTACTTATGTCATAATATTATATAAGCAGCGTCTAGCGATGTTGGGTCTCAATGCATCTGCGTACAGTAAATACTCGGTCGAGCTTGCGAATCCGAAAAATTCCACCAGAGCCTGTCTACATGTATAGATGACTCTTTTGACAAAACTAGAACTATAGCCCCATCAGTTTTACGATAATATACCTTCACATGGTCCCGTTAAAGGAGAGTCGATAAGAGCCTTCATCGGCAGACGCGACTCAAACATATATATATTCACAGAAAGGTCCGGATCAGGTCAATAGTGTCGGGTTATACACCACGGTGCTTGGGTCCAGATAAGGAGGGCTATACATCTCTCCGTTTCCTCACAATATCTAACCAAACCCTTTGATGTGGGTACTCAAAAGAATCGTCTCAGTGAGACAATTCTGTTGAGCACCCATAACATAGGGTTAGGTGGACACATACGGATTTTATAACATGCACAATGCCCCACACCTAAAGTTCTGACCTTGTCCGCTTTACTGTCCTTATACATGTATATTAGACATAGATGACTCTTTTGAAAAGAAAACAAGAACTGTAGCTCCATTAGTTTTACGCTGATGTACCTTCATATGAGTCAATAAAACACAAAATCTCCAGTCGCGACTCAAATATATATCTTCACGTAAAGGTCAGGATCAGGTCAATAGTGTATTGTTATACAAAACGGTGCATATTTCAGATAAGGAGGGGTATACATCTATCTGCTTCCCCACAGTATCTCTCTTATTATCACAAAACGGTGTATATTTCAGATAAGGAGGGGTATACATCTATCTGCTTCCCCACAGTATCTCTCTTATTATCCAACCAGACCCTATGACGCGGGACGATTCTGTTGATTAACCATAACATATGGCTAGAGGGACAAATGAGCCGTCCCGCGAGAAAGCATTGTGGCCTCTGCGTAATATATCGACCCAGATCAGCCTGCGCAGTCCGCACAGACTGATCCGGGCCGACACATTCCGTCTCAGGGGGACAAAGGTATAGAGTAATGATTCCTGAAACAGAAAATGCACAGGAGGCGAAAAGTGTCTATCCAGGTGAGCCTGCGCGACATGCTTAGTCTGATTCGGGTCGATACTTTACGCAGAGTCCACAATATTGGTTTTCTCGCGGGACGGCTCAAATAAGGATAAAATAACATGCAAAATTCCCCTCATCTAGAGCTCTGACGTGATACGTGTTCGTGATAACGATCAACACGTCAACTTTCATTCTCTTGAATATGGACTATTTAAGAAACCAACGCGAGATAAACAAAAAATCAACATTCATTCGTTATATTGAAACAGACTCACGTTGAGTTTACCCGCGGGCGTCCGAGTTTCCATTTGAGAAAAATGGGAAACAACACACAATACCTCGTTAAAATACTCAAATAGTCTCTCTATATTGTCCATATGCTATACTAATAATGATCGTTATGTTAATTTAGGGAATCCCTCCCGTCTTACTATAAATAGACTCTCTAGACCGTTCATATAGTGATTTTTATAGGGAGAGTCTATTTATAGTAACACGGTCTTGTGTGGGATTCGAAGTTTTCTCATACGATAACATTACGGTCGTTATTATTATAGCATATGGACCATATAGAGAATAGTTGTAGTAGTTTAACCAGGTATTATGAGTGGTTTGTTTTTGGAAAAAAATCGAAAGAAAACTCGGATGCCTTTGGTTTAACCATTTCCTTGCGAAGCTATTTCAGTGTAGACTGCTTTTTGGGCTCTCTTTATCCATATACATGCAATCGAATTTTGAATATGTTGTGACAAAAGAAGTACATGTAAATTGCTAATGGTGTCACATTTCTCCTTTCGCAATACTGTTGCATATGTGTCAACACGCATCTGCATTTGGGAAAGAGTTATACGTCGACTAGAATAGACAGTCTTGTCTATTTCAAATAGTGTCCTGGGGTAGCTACTTAACCCTTTCGCTGCTAAAGGCAAATAATGGCTTTTGCAATCAATGCAGATTCAGGAGAGACAGCTCGTTACGAGCTGTCTCTCCTGCAATCTGCATTGTTTGCCGCTTAGATAATACATTTTACTAAATTTCCCGTTGGACGAAAACTGGAGTGGTCCAATATTCAACATGGAAGAACCGACTTTGTGAAATTCGGCAGTGAAAGTGTTAAATAAATTGACATAAAGTGAAAACCATCCTCCAGGAGAGCATTTAATAGCGGAGAATGATTTACGTACGGAATGTGTCAGCGTGAGATATCGTCAGAATCTAGGATCTGTTAAGCCGTTCCCACATACAGACGCTTTCTGTCTGCAGCCGAAGACTTTTGAAAACGTTGTGGCAGAAGGAGAAATGTCTCCCAAAGAGCAAGTTCTACTTTTGTCAGAATGTTTTACACGTTTTCAACCCTATTCAATATTTATAGTTTCATATTTAGAGCTTTGTCATATTTTTGCCTAGACTTTTGAAAACATTGTGGAAACAGGAAAAATTTCAACATTTGCTACAATGTTTGCAACTTTAATTATATTTTTAACTACAGAGATTTTCAATAGTTTTGCCTTTATGTTTTTAAAGTCGTCTGCTGAAGATGTGTTGTATGTGGGAAAGGGTTAAGAAAGCAGACTCGATATGGGGGAGTAAAATGATGTTTTAACCCACATTTCTCTCTGAACTCTCATCAGAACCCTACGTTGTGCTTAGACCAAACAATTGTCTACGCGAGACGATCAATTTGAGTACCAACAACATAGGTTTTAAGTGTCGAACAACGATTTAGAATATGGAATAATCAATTTATCTAGATGCAATTTATCAATATGCACGTAGAAGACAGGAAACAATGACTTAATCTGACATGTTGTCTTACAATTATCGCAATTATTTCTGTATTAAAAGTAATGTATGTTTGGTTGACAGAACTCGAGATCCTTTTATCTAGATGCAATTTATCTATATGCACGTAGAAGACAGGAAACAATTACTTAATCTGACATGTTGTCTTACAATTAGCGCAATTATTTCTGTATTAAAAGTAATGTATATTTGTTTGACAGAACTCGAGATCCATTTATCTAGATGCAATTTATCTATATGCACATAGAAGACAGGAAACAATTACTTAATCTGTTATGTTGTCTTATAATTATCGCATTTATTTCTGTATTAAAAGTTGTGTATGCTTGGTTGACAGAACTCGAGTTATACACTTTGTGGAGCAATAAGAATGTTATAATCCCAGTGTCATATTATACTGTAAATCTGGGGGTTTTCTGTTTAGTAAATGACATTAGATCACAATAACCTCCTAGGTAATGAGACTTTCTATAAATTAATTTATATCTTATATTAAAAATGATTGGAAAATACAATCATTATCTAAGAAGCTTTAACAAATATGTCTTGAAACAAACGAAGTGGAATAGCTTAACCATTTCCCTCATATAGACACTTTCTGACGCCTCTGCAGCAGACGGCTTTTTGAAAACATAGTGACAAAAGAAGAAATTGCTCAAAACGAGCAATTTCTCCCTTTGCCACAATGTTTTCCACTTTTAGTCATATGTTATCCATTCAATTATAGAGATTTTTAACATTGTTTGTAAGTGGTCAAACGTATGTTTTATGCCGATTGCTAATACAGTTGAGTTGAATTTATTCTAATCAGGTTTCTTTTTCTAAAAGTAAAGATTATTTCAGAATCTCCTTGACTCAAACATAGCACGTACATATAAACAACTAACAACTTCATATAGACTATTATTTACTTTGTAAATTGCTTCAATGGCACCAAAGTTATATGGAATCGGGATATGTCTAACATACAACGGTGATATGCTCATAAGAGATACTGCCCTCAGAATTGAAGTCAACACACAGTAATAACTCATAATCATAAAAAAGTGTTTCCCCGTCAAGTTATAATTGGATTTATTAGCAGATATACGAATGTGTTTGTAGGACTTTTATTTAACCCTTTCCCTCATAAAGGCGCTTTCTGACGCCTCTGCAGCAGAAGGCTTTTTGAAAACATAGTGACAATAAAAGAAATTGCTCTAAACGAGCAATTTCTCCTTTCACCACAATGTTTTCCACTTTTTGTCATAGGTTATCCATTCAATTATGGAGATTTTCTATTTTTTGACAAAATACGTTCAAAGTCTTCTGCTGCAGAATTGCCGTATGATGGAAAGGGTTAAGCTGAACGTTTAAGGTATGCGAAACCACGAACAAGTATGCCTTGGGTTTCCTTGGACAAAGTTCATCTAAACATTTAATAATTACGTAACTTTAGTTTTCTTTGAGGAACGCTGATTCATACGTGAAAATAATTTGGTTAATGTATGTTTTGCTGGAGCATTACTCATCTACACATTTAAAATTACCTTAAGGTTGGGTTTCCTGGAATACCGCTTATTCCTTTTATGGAACATCGCCTATCAGTACGTAAAAGTAATTACGTTAAGATTGTTTTTTTCTGGAGCACCGCACATAAACCGCATGGTATTATTACGTAAAGATTTGTTTTCTGGAGCACCGCACATAAACCACATGGTATTATTACGTTAAGATTGGTTTTCTGGAGCACCGCACATAAACCACATGGTATTATTACGTTAAGATTTGTTTTCTGGAGCACCGCATATAAACCACATGGTATTATTACGTTAAGATTAGGATTCCTGGATCATCGCACACAAACAACATAATATTATTACGTTAAGATTGGGTTTCCTGGATCACCGCACATAAACCACATGGTATTATTACGTTAAGATTGGGTTTCCTGGAGCACCGCACATAAACCACATGGTAGTATTACGTTAATATTGGTTTTCCTGGAGCACCGCACATAAACCACATGGTATTATTACGTTAAGATTAGGTTTCCTGGATCA
This sequence comes from Serripes groenlandicus, assembly GCA_031761405.1. Classification (NCBI taxonomy): domain Eukaryota; kingdom Metazoa; phylum Mollusca; class Bivalvia; order Cardiida; family Cardiidae; genus Serripes; species Serripes groenlandicus. The sequence continues at coordinate 619,701 of JASEVX010000099.1, read as the reverse complement.
CCGCACACAAACGACATAATATTATTACGTTAAGATTGGGATTCCTGGATCACCGCACATAAACCACATGGTATTATTACGTTAAGATTGGGTTTCCTGGAGCACCGCACATAAACCACATGGTAGTATTACGTTAATATTGGTTTTCCTGGAGCACCGCACATAAACCACATGGTATTATTACGTTAAGATTAGTTTTCTGGAGCACCGCACATAAACCACATGGTATTATTACGTTAAGATTAGTTTTCTGGAGCACCGCACATAAACCACATGTTAGTATTACGTTAAGATTAGTTTTCTGGAGCACCGCACATAAACCACATGGTATTATTACGTTAAGAATAGTTTTCTGGAGCACCGCACATAAACGACATGGTATTATTACGTTAAGATTGGGTTTCCTGGAGCACCGCATATAAAAGACATGGTATTATTACGTTTAGATTTGTTTTCTGGAGCACCGCACATAAACCACATGGTATTATTACGTTAAGAATAGTTTTCTGGAGCACCGCACATAAACGACATTGTATTATTACGTTTAGATTAGTTTTCTGGAGCACCGCACATAAACCACATGGCATTATTACGTTAAGTATAGTTTTCTGGAGCACCTCACATAAACGACATGATATTATTACCTTAATATTGGGTTTCCTGGAGCACCGCACATAAACCACATGGTATTATTACGTTTAGATTTGTTTTCTGGAGCACCGCAAATAAACCACATGGTATATTATGTTAAGATTCGGTTTTCTGGAGCACCGCACACAGACCACATGGTATTATTACGTTAAGATTGGGTTTCCTGGAGCACCGCATATAAACCACATGGTATTATAACGTTAAGATTGGTGTTCCTGGAGCACCGCACATAAACCACATGGTATATTTACGTTTAGATTTGTATACTAATTTTCATTTTCTCTTGGCCTGTTTTTTCTATATTATTCTGTTGTTGCTTATCCGTTCTGGCCAGTAGATTTTCACTATTCTCAGTAGGCAGAGAAGTGAAGGAATACGTCCAATTTCGTATCTTTCTTGGTAAATGCACATGTTTCAGAGTCAACCAGTAGTAGAACATAGGACGTCGTCCACTGACATCATTAGCTACTTCGCCATCTTAATGTTATATCAAAGGCACATTCTTGCTGTCGGATGTAATTTGCGTAGTACATTTTATATTTATATATTATAAACGGTAATTGCATTATATTTTGGTATAACATCTGTTTTTTACATACGAATACCCGCGGGTTGTATTAAGATGTATCGATATGACATTTGATGTTGTTCAATTATGTTAGATTAGCGTACGATATTTCTTAATGCACTTAAAATACCATTAATTCGCTAGCCACATTTCATACTGGTAAATTACATTAGTTTTAGCGGCGTTCCTAGAACATGTTCATTTACGACGAGAAAGTATTTCCTGGAAACGGTGCCACTATTCCGGCGAGGAGCGGAGTTAATATTGTTTACGGCGTTAGCTGTATAACATGACTCTGACCTAGTTTCTTCAACAATGACATGTTTTAAAAAATATTATTTGAATTTATTCAGTTGGAAAATAAAATTTAGATAAGGGTTATTGTTTTTGAGAGAGACAAACAGTTGGCGGAAATGCATCAACGTGGTGAGGTCTGAATCAATAATTCACTTTAGCTGGTGAATTGCCGAGCCCCAGTAGTTCGGTTTGTAGCGACGCGGGCTGTCAATCCAGGGGTTGTGAGTTCGAACCTCAGCTCGGCCAACATTCTGTCCGTCGTTTGACAAAAGTCATCGTGACAAGCGTCATTCGTCTTTCAACAATGGGCTTACAGTCTATGTGGAAATAGAGCCAGTTGCTTGGAAAGATTGTTGTGTGGATTATTGGTGTGCGAAAGCCAGGAAACACATGAGTAGGTGAACTGGTCGCCGCGATATGACTGAACAATTGTTGAAAACGGCGTTAAACCCCAATCAATCAATCAATCAATCAAATTATCTGGTGAAATGTATTGCCGTGGTATTTAACATTCAAAGAACTAAAATTTACGTAATGTAAGAACAATCGTCGGGTTTATATCTTGGTATGGTCCTCTATAACTGTTTTATAATTGTCATAAGTGTTGAGTGTTATATGTAAATTTCTTCAATTCTAAATAGTTGAAATAGAAATTCTCATCGATTCTATTTGGTTGCACATTCGTAGAGAGTTTTACCGATGGTGCATAGATTAACTAAATCCCAGCTCATTTGTCAATCAAAGAATGCGACATCTAAATTTAATTTGTTCAAAGTAAAAATGTATTATTTCAGTTCTACGCATTTCTCATGTCTGTTTCAGATAGAAAGTACAATTTAAACTCTTTGTGAAAATGCAATGTTCTTTTCAGTTATTACCATTACAACATGTCACAATAGGCACAACTCAGTCTTCTGTTTAAGGACTTAAACGAACGTTTCTAAGCAAGTTTAATGAAATAAAATAAACTATTTGAACGTTGAAATGGATGTTTCTAAGCAATTTTAATGAAATTGATATACTGTTTGAATGTTGACATTGATGTATCTTAGCAAGTTTAATGAAATTTATATACTGTATGAATGTTGTAATTGATGTTTCTAAGCAATGTTGTTGGGGGTTCAGTGGTCTTTATTCGATTTATATTCACGATGAAGCAACGTTATTTGTGACGTTTTTATCTGTATAACCTTGCTCTTACTCCATCATCCTCAGTAATAATACGATAATGACGTTAAAAACGTGCAATCAAATGCCAATGAAATATTGTGATGGATGGGTAGCTGCACGATGTACTATAATCTTCACGTACTCTTTTGGGTAGTCGCACCGCAATTTCAATATTGATTGATGGCCTTTAAGCCTTTCCCTCATATAGACGCTTTCTGACGCCTCTGCAGCAGATTGCTTTTTGAAAACATAGTGACAAAAGAAGAAATTGCTCAAGACGAGCAATTTCTCATTTTGCCACAATGTTTTCCACTTTTAGTCATAGGTTATCCATTCAATTATAGAGATTTTCTATTTTTTTACAAAATATGTTCAAAGTCGTCTGCTGCAGAATTGTCGTATCAGGGAAAGGGTTAATATCTGCAGAATGTTTATTTTGTTCTGTTAGCCCTTTCCCTCATATATACGCATTCTGACACATCGGCACTAGCTGACATTTAAAAACACTGTGACAATAGAAGGAATTACTCATGATGAGCAATTTCGTCTTTTGCCACATTGTTTTCAATTTCATTTAATAGTTATATCGACAGAGAATGTCCTAATTTTATGTTTAACTTAACCCTCTCCCTCATATATGCGCTTTCTGAGCCTCTGCACAGATGGCTTTTTGAAAACATAGTGACAAAAGGAGAAATTGCTCAAAATGAGCAATTCCTCCTTTTGCCACAATGTTTTCCACTTTTAGTAATAGGTTTCCATTCATTTATAGAGATTTTCTATTTTTTGACAAAATATGTTCAAAGTCGTCTGCTGCAGAATTGTCGTATGAGGGAAAGGGTTAAGTCGTCTGCTGAAGATCTTTTGGATGTGGGAAAGGGCTAGACTTATTCTGTTGAGGTACAGACTGATTCGGGCTAACATTATTTATCATTATCATATCACAAGCTCCTCTCCACAAGCGAACGGCGATATGTCAGTCGGAAATAACGGCGACTCTTGAACTAGCTGGTCGTGATCGAATACCGGCTCTGTCATTCATTAATTCCGATGATTGGCTAATATCATCTTTAGTGTAGTCGTTTGTCCTCCACCAATTTGCTAAAGATCTATGTGGACAGGTAGTCGGTTGCCTCTGTGAAAATGTTGTGTTTAGGACAGGTACCAGATAGTCAGTATGCTAATGGTTAGGCTGGCCGGCAGCTGGAATAACGTTATAACGTGTTAAATCCCAATCAATTAGCCAGTCCTCACAGACTACGGGCTACTTTCTAGATATACCTTTCAGTGAATTAGCAGAACTTGAATGAAACTTGGCATATTTACCGTCGTCAATCCTTGGAAGACAGTGGTGCTGCTATGATAGCCACGTCGGCCTCTCGAACCAAGGATCCAGGGTTCGAATCCCGTGATGAGTAGGTTCTGCCTTTGGGATTTCCCACACAAATGGCGCGAGTACTGGTTAAATCTCCAGGATGCAAACATCGAGCGTGGAAGTAAATCCGTGGAACTTTTGAATGACCGGGTCGAAATTCTACCTTTCCGACGCTGTGGGTGATTTGAGAAGGGTTAAATCAAAACGGTAAACGTGTCATAGTTGTGGTATTTGGGTAGAGAATGCGTTAATTATAGATTTAAATGTATTTCTCCTGTTTTTACGCAATGATATATTTATTTCAAACTTGCATTCAAGGCTTGTATTTCAAGCAAACATTTGCCAAGAAATTAATAGGTTTACGTGGCATTTAGTGCCTTATACCAGTTCACAGATGTGTGTGGCTTTTTTTTTACCGGAACTTACGAAAAAGGGTTTTCGTTGTTTTAAACATAAATGTTATTTGCAACAAGCATGGACTAATAAATAAGCAGACGATTTAAAAACATCAATATCAAGCGAGACTAATTTTTGAAACAAAATAGTATCATTTTAGCTTTGTCGAAGGAATATTTAGAACGAACGTTGGTATGCTAAAAATAAATGTTGATAACAATTCACAACGGTATAAAGGAACAGCTTTTAATTGTCTTCTGAATCGAAAGGGTTAACTCTTAACCTTTTCCTCATATATAGGCTTTATGACGCCTCTGCAGCAGACGGTTGTTTGAAAACATAGTGACAAAAGAAGAAATTGCTCAAAACGAGCAATTTCTCCTTTTGCCACGATGTTTTCTACTTTTAGTCATAGGTTATCCATTCAATTATAGAGATTTTCTATGTTTTGACAAAATATGTTCAGAGTCGTCTGCTGCAGAATTGCCGTATGAGGAGGGAAAGTGTTTAACTAGTGGAGCCGATATTGTGAAGCCTGTGCCACCAGTACGGAGCCAGGATAAGGGTAAACAATGTGTTTACAAAACGAAAATTAACTATTAATAAAACCATCTTTTGATTGTTTAATACTAGTAAAGTTGATTCGCGGTAACCCGAGCATCCGTTAACTCGAATGTATCTTTTAACTCGAACCATTTTCTGGAATAAACCTATCTTCGTGAAACAATTAATTAGCAGTTTCTTTAATAGGACTTCATAAGAATTAAGAAAAGACTTTCAATTTCCAGATTAGTTTATGCCATAGCAATGATATTGGTTGAAAGACATTACTTTAAACAAGGAAGTGATATATTGGTCGTTAAGGAAATGATGGTGAAATGTAATATGTTGGATAATTAAAAAGCTGGAGGTTTGTAACTTTTTGATGACTATTTTTTTAAATTGACCTCTTAACATCACTTTTCTTTTTCTTGAATTTTGGATTTGATCTGTATAGAGAGTGGCACATTGGATTTTGTTGAACTCTTTCAGCGCGAAAGGCAATATTGAGGTTTGTGCAAACAATACAGATTCAGGTGAGTCAGCTCGTAACGAGCTGTCTCACCTGAAATCAGCATTTTTGCCCTTTAGTTATCAAAATAGTCCAAACTGTTATGCCATGATATAATGGAGACGTCCGATTTTGAACATGGAAGAGTCTACTTTAAATAATTCGGCGCTGAAAGAGTTAAGAGACGCGACTACTGTAAACGAATGAATTTGGAATGTGGCGAAACTCTATTTAAAGCTGCATAGCTCTCAGAATGAGGGATGTTTTCCACCATTAAACCAATTGAATCAAAACTCAAGGAAACATTACACGGACCTCGACTCGTGAAAACCGACCTTCGAAAACTTGCGACCAGTGAAGACCCAGATAAGCCTGCTAATCCGCCCAGTCGAATATAAGGACTTCCCCCGGATAAGGATCTCACCAGTTCGCCATTGGACGTACATGCATCCCTTGTAGGGAGGTTCTGACTATGATCCGTCCAAACAGTTTTATCGTAATTGCCATTATTTTCAAAATATCCGACGGTCGGTTTTCGCGTGGCGTGATTTATATTAATGGCGGTTTACAAAATGATGCATGTGAAAGGTTTTTTATGAGAATTTCATGCCTATATTGATTTCGATAAATTACATCAAAATATTGGATTCGATCTGATGCACAACAACATGTTCGGATAACCACCATCTATCAATTACATTGCACTACATTCATATGACGTAGTTTAATGAAATAAATAATCCTTTCCAACATGCAGACGCATTCAGAAACATGTACACAAGAAGAAAAGCTTTAGAATATTTCTTGAAAAGAAAAAGAGAAATAGTTTATGATGGACAAATTATTTTCATTTTATCGCAATAATTTATTTTTTATCTAATAATTATATTTTTATGTATAGAGATATTCTATATGTTTTCATATAATATATAATATTTTCATAGACTTCCGATGTATATATGAACCGTTCAACTAGAAAACCAACATTATGCATTCGCGCAGGCTAATCCGGGCCGACACATTTCGTCTAAGGGGGATAGATGTATAAATAAATGATTCCTGAAACAGAAATTCCACAGCAGGCGACAAGTGTATGTACGGGTCAGCCCGCGCGGCATGCTTAGGCTGATCCGGGTCGATACCTTACGCAGATTCCACAATGCTTTTTTTTTCGTGGGATGATTCATATGTTGTACGAGTGAAAACTTTTGTAAACAAGCCTAACCGACGATGAACAGCGTATCCTCTCAGGGGAATAGTGAGCGGAATCGCGATAACGCGATCATCGGATATCTCGAATTAATCGTTCAGATATATTTTATTACGAACCAGTATTTGGAAAAACAATGTAACAGACGTTTCCTTAATGGGAAAAGGCAATAGAAAAAGACGTCTCAATTTGCAGAGTTTCTTTGATGGTATTGTGGTATTCTTGAATTTATCATTTTACCATAATATTTTCAATTCTATTCAATAATTATACTTTCATTTGAAGAAGTGTTCCAACTGTTTGATTGGTTTTTGGCCTGGGGCTTTAGCCCCTGGTCATAGTAGTAAAACCATTTTTCGGAGTTGGCAGCTAACACCCAACAACGCATTTTAGGGTGAGACTGCGCGAGAAAAATAGTTCATCATGGTTTCAACGAAACTGCATTTAAAGGGTTAAAATCTCCCAAAAAAAGATCATTATATTGTTGTTGGAACATCAGTGAAAAACTTAAGGCCAGAGTACTCCAATATAAGTTAATGCGTCGAGAGGTCAAATATGGAGGTTATTGCCATTCGCGAAATGGAACGAAAAGGTACAAAAATGCAGTGGCAGATTCACCGGGGGGGGGGGGGGGGGGGGGGGGCAAGTGCTTTGATTATTAAATCGATAGTGACAACATTTTCGATTATTGGATTTTAACATTTTCATAAAATCCAATTTGTCTAGTTCTGTTTGATATATATGTTTGCTTCGTATGAAGAATATTGACGCCATAATTATCTTTGTTGAAATGACGTCGACTTCGTTTTCATAATTTACGCTCGACGTATTTTGTTTTAAAGTCGTCTGCTGCAAATGTGTTGTATTTAATATACCCGGCGCGTATCCGACGGTGCACATCGCATCCTGTAGGAAATAGAGAAAAGAATACGCAGTATGGCCATTTGTACTGTCTGACCAACGGAATTTGATCCTTGTTTGTTAATGGAGCGAACGATTGACTTTAAGAGTTCGAATAACTCGACCGAGCCTGTATATAAAGTGGCCCTTTAACCATTTCCCTCTTACAGAAAATCTGCAGCAGACGACTTTGAACATATATACACATAGATATGAAGACTTCCCGTAAACAAAAGTGTTCTCTTTCTACTAATAGCATTTATGGTAAATAATGCTACACAAGTAGCGCAATTACATGGCCGGATAATCCCACTGGGCTTTCACTGATTTGCATTATTGTGAATCTAATGAAGAAGATCTGGTTGTTTTTCATACATGACAGTGACTAATGGACAAAAGTGTTCTCTTTCTACTAATAGCATTGATGGTACATAATACCACACAAATAGCGCAATTACATGGCCGGATAATCCCAAAGGGGCTTTCTCTGATTTATATCACTGTGGAAGATCTGGTTGTTTTTCATACATGACCGTGGCTAAAGGACATAACACTATATCGGCATTTTATCCTGAGAAGGTTGAACAGTTCGCAATTTCAAAATTTAAGTTTTTGTTTCTTTATCAAATACACCCGTATACATAAGGAGAATACATTGGTGTTTCAACACATTTAGAGTTATATCACGCGTTACCTGGGTATGGTTACCAGTAATACTATTTAAAGTCTTTGGTACGACCTGGACGCGGACAGAACCTGTGAAAAAAAAAAATGAATAAATATGAGAATTTGAACATATTTTAGGAAAAGTGAACAGCTACAATTCAATTCAATCGTTTATTTCGTTATAAGTCTCAAAATATGACACATGAAAATAACAATATTATTTACAAATTAAATATGCATAATGTCAACAGTTCTTTGGTGCAGGTGAAGGGTTAAGTCGATAATAGCGTGACAAGAAAGCTTGTTGACGTATCTTCCTCATTGTCAACAGCAATACTATATATATATATTCACGACCCAACACAAACACGCACATTCTAACCTTAGGGGGGTTTTCGGAACCACAGGGGATCAGTTCGTAATCAGAAGCAAGACACTAGCACTAATGGTGTTCACTCGCTATTGACGCAAAAGTGTTCCAATAATAAAACGCCTGTCCCCAGTAGCTACACGGACTGTGAAACCAAGGGTTGTCAGTGAGTGACTCTCAGCTCCGTCAACATTCAAAACAAATTGACAAAATTGTCAATCGTCTTTAACCCTTTCCCTCATATAGACGCTTTCTGACGCCTCTGCAGCAGATGGCTTTTTGAAAACATAGTGACAAAGGAAGAAATTGCACAAAACGTGCAATTTCCCCTTTTGCCACAATGTTTTCCACTTTTTGTCATAGGTTATTCAATTATGGAGATTTTCTATGTTTTGACAAAATACGTTCAAAGTCGTCTGCTGCGGAGTTGTCGTATGTGGGGAAGGGTTAACCAATAGACTTTCAACGTATTTGGAAAAGCATTTAGATGCCCTGCAAGGTCTGTGTGTGAAGGACTGACGTGAGAAAGCCAGGAAACACGTGGATAGATGAGTTGGCTGCCTTGATATGACTGCAAGATTATTTCAAACAGCGTGAGACCCCTATTAATGACTAAAACATTAATGATTGAACATTGTCAGGGGATTTAACGAGAATAACCCTGACTAATAGTATTTTATAGATAGAAAGATTTTATTCAGGAAAAAAGAGCAGTTTGCTCAACATACCGCATACATATAACACTTTTGTTTTAACAAAGTCAAATAGCAGACTAACAAAAATAAACGTTTGGAAGTATTCTAGAACATTTACATTTTCCCCCCCAGTTTGAATGAACAAACGGCATTACGGAATCTAGTGTAGTTATAACAAGTTACTAGAAATAATATGTATATCAGTCATTTGAGAGAAGAATTTTTTTTTTCGGAATTTCCACATTGATTTTCAAGGCTGCAACTGATATGAACGACGATCTACGTCAACCAACCGTATGGTATTGTTGACCAGTGTAGGTCTAGATCAACGTGCGCACGCCCATCTTGAATTACGAAGGTCAATATTTCAAGACGTTATTTTATCATCTTATCACGTTGAATCGCATATCTACTTAAGGGTTTTATATTTGCATAGCAGACGGGAAAATATCAGAACTGCCCTTATTTGCAATTGACACGGACGCCGATCTTCTCAAAAATCAGAAATAATGGAAAACTTGTTGTCCCTCGGTACATGGACGTCTTTACCCAAATATATCCTTGCAAGTGCGGGGGGTAATGAATAAACATTATGACATTGCATTTTTTTTTTTTTTTGGAGTGTGTGCATATTTCTTATTTCCCGAACCCCTAATATAATATACGTTTAAACCCTTTCCCACATACAACAAATCTACAGCAGAGGACTTTGAAAACATAGTGACCAAAACCTGAAAAATAAAAATAAATGAGATAGCTTAATTGTTATATAAAGTTGAAGACATTGTGTTTTCAAAAGTCGTCTGCTGCTATTGCGTCTGCAGGTGGGAAAGGGTTAAAGAGAAATTAAAGACTGGCAGACACTATATCGAGGGCTTGGTGTGAAACGGTTGTAACTAAAAACCTATTTTGAAAACCCTGGTTTAGGGGCAATTTTGACCCCTTTGAAAACAATGCACATTTAGGTGCCATTGCTCAGAACGAGCAATGGCACCTAAATTGCCATTGTTTACGAAGAAAAAATATTTAACGCTTATAAAGACTTTATGGCGAGATGATTAACCTTGGTAAAAAAAATACCAATTTTAGTTACAACCGTTTCACGCCAAGCCCTCGATATGTCCTACTTCAAAAAGAAGAATCCGTCGTGTTCGAGTGGTAAGCGTCGGGTATTTGGAATCGGGCGTCCCGGGTCTGATCCCTAGTAGCGGAGTGCCCTTGAGTGCCCTTGGTCAAGGCACATTTCCTATCCTGGTACTGGTTTGCCTACCGAGAGAACATGAATAAGTGAAATTTCGCCGTGATATAGCTGACAAAAAGGGGAAAACGGCGTAAAACTCTAGTAAAACAAACAAAACAAAATGAAAAAGAAATGAATTTTTTTTTTACAGAAAATCTATACACTGTACAGTAAAGATACACCTTACAACAGACTATGCTTGTTCTCATGTCAAACAGCGTCATTAATAAAAAGCAATTGAACTATTTTATTTAACTTTGACATAAATATTGAAAATAATTGATACATGTACGTATCACCGAAATATGAATGTACAATCATACATATGTTTAAAGACCACCAATGGGAAGAGAACATACGGGTCTTTGTTCACAGGTGGTCGTTAATACCAGGGTCATTATGCAAATGAGTAATTGGGAAATTAAAAGTGTGGTTGCTATAGACAGGGAATTGCTAAACATAGGTGGTCTTTAGCACAGGTTTCACTGTATGTGTATACTGAGACGGACAAATATATATCAATGAACTTTGTATATTATGTCTTCCAAAGGAAAAAAGTCAGTAGAACACTTTCTATCAGAAAAACTCTTTAATAATCAAATGTTCGACCATCTTTATCAAGATTTAAACAATTACAGCAGTAATTTATGTGCAGTCCATTCTTGTGTCTAAGAGATCAATTTGTCGACACAAGAATATAAAGTATATCAATGAAGTTTGCCCAGAATTTCCTACTAGCTTATTCCTCTTCTGGCGGACATACGGCTGCAATGGCCTCTTACCACTTGTACATGTCTCGGGAAACATTCTTCACGTCAAATGCCAAAATCTCCTTGTCCACCAAGCCTTATTGTGTGAGAACATGTAAATCTACCAATTAGATCACCGTTTTTTTGAGAAACCTTCTGCGCTCGCCCCATAAAAGTCCCATGTCTGTCAGTTCAATCATTACTGTTCTTCGCCAGGACATTTTCGGTCTATCTGGTTTTCTTTGTCCAGGTCGTATCATTGTAGAGCTACTGAGGACAGTCAACTATGACTCTTTCGTACGACCCAGTCACCTCTATTGCCCTTCTTCATTTCCTTTGAAGAAATCGCGGTTAGTCTTAATTAACTTACATTTCTACAACTAGCAAACTATAAAAATAAAAATTCAACCCTTTACCCCACACACACTAAAGCTGAAGCAGAATGCAAAATGATGGAACATTTCCATAAATACAAATATTATTATTGAATAAAGTGTAAACATTGTGGCAAAGGGGGACGTTGTTCATCATGAGTTTTTTCTATGTTGTTGCTACAATGTTGACAAAGATCGGCTACATCAGTCGCATCAAGATGTGTATCCCTGTTGGAAAGGGTTAACACAGGGAACAGTCAGTGAATCCGGAAATCATTTGTGACAGGTTTCCGCTTCGTTAGTAGCGTATGATGATCCAGAACTCCAGATAACATATAGATTAGTATTTCAAACGCTAAGACCCTTCTTTGGCTTATAAAAGGCTTATACGCTATGCGTTTTTTTGGTTTTATTATTATTATTATTGCTATTATTATTATTAGTTTGTTTAGTGCCTCTGAACTTATTGCAGGTAATATCAAAGATGTCACTTATCTCAAATCTTTTGTCGACTGTTTTTTTTTTGTCTTGGAAAGCCGGCAATTACAGGTCTCTTTAAAGCCGTATTTTATTTAATGTGTCATTGAACACAATTTCTTTAGATATTGGTCAATGATAGAACTGCCTATTTTAACTAGTCTAATTAGTAAACATAACACGCTTTCCTACTTGCAGTCGCTTTTTAATGCATCTGTTAAAGTTGGAATTGCTCTTGATGACCAAATTCTCCTTTTATCAGAATGTTTTCAACTCGATTCAGTAATTATTCTTTCATTTATAAAAGGTTCCCATATTTAACCTAGCTGTTTTCAAAATCGTCTGCTTCAAAGTTTGGTTGTTTGTATGAAGACTTAAATAAATATCTTACCTGAAAAAGTATTTAATTTCCTTCTGCAATGAACACACTTGTTTGGTGGTTAACGCCGCGTTCAGCAATTATTCAGTTACATCACGGCGTTCCCTGGCTAAGTTACCAGTATTACTGGTTCATTTATCCTGACACCAGTCAGTCAGTCGTAATGATAGACCCGTAACCCTGAGCGCAAAGGTGGACAGGCATTTATACCAGTTTTAAAGTCTTTGGTATGACCCGACCGGTGATCGAACCCACCTCCCGTACACTAGGCGGACGCTATACCACTACACCTCCGAGGCGGTAACGCTTGGAAAACTAAGATTATGTATGAATGCCTGAAGAATATCAGTGTGAAACAGTATTGAAAACATTTTTTGAAAAGATAAGAGGAGAACATTGCAGTCATCAAATGATGTGCCACCTACATGTAGTATGAGAGAAAGGGTTGATCTCCGATAATGAAGTATGTGACATCGACTCGAAACAGTGTTCGCGCTGTAGCAGGGTCTACCTAATCAGTACTTCATGACTAGGCGGAAAGTGACCAAGCTAAGAAATAGTTTCCGCTGGATGTTGAGAGATTCCACATAATGTTCAGACGAAGCACCTATACGTTATTAGAAACGCCTGGACTACATGGGTGTGTGATTGTGTTTTGGTAATCTTAAAAGATTTTCGATAAGGTTAGGTGATTGAGTGAATAGCTGTAGCTAACTATTATTATAGCGGAACGACTTCTAGTTATACTTGATAGTTAATTAACATGATAGCGGAATATCTTCTCGTTATACTTGATAGTTAATTAACATGATAGCGGAATATCTTCTCGTTATACTTGATAGCTGATTAACATGATAGCGGAACGACTTCTCATTATACTTGATAGTTAATTAACATGATAGCGGAACGACTTCTCGTTATACTTGATAGTTAATTAACATGATAGTGGAATATCTTCTCGTTATACTTGATAGCTAATTAACATGATAGCGGAATATCTTCTCGTTATACTTTATAGTTAATTAACATGATAGCGGAATGTCTTCTCGTTATACTTGATAGCTAATTAACATGATAGCGGAACGACTTCTCGTTATACTTGATAGTTAATTAACATGATAGCTGAACGACTTCTCGTTATACTTGATAGTTAATTAACATGATAGCGGAACGACTTCTCGTTATACTTGATAGCTAATTCACATGATAGCTGAACGACTTGTCGTTATACTTGATAGCTACTTAACCTGATAGCGGAACGACTTCTCGTTATACTTGATAGCTAATTAACATGATAGCGGAATATCTTCTCGGTATACTTGATAGCTACTTAACATGATAGCGGAATATCTTTTCGTTATACTTGATAGCTAATTAACATGATAGCGGAACGACTTCTCGTTATACTTGATAGCTACTTAACATGATAGCGGAATACCTTCTCGTTATACTTGATAGCTAATTAACATGATAGCGGAACGACTTCTCGTTATACTTGATAGCTACTTAACATGATAGCGGAATATCTTCTCGTTATACTTGATAGCTAATTAACATGATAGCGGAACGACTTCTCGTTATACTTGATAGTTAATTTACATGATAGCGGAACGACTTCTCGTTATACTTGATATCTACATATAATTAACATGATAGCGGAACGACTTCTCGTTATACTTGATAGCTACTTAACATGATAGCGGAATATCTTCTCGTTATACTTGATAGCTAATTAACATGATAGCGGAACGACTTCTCGTTATACTTGATAGTTAATTTACATGATAGCGGAACGACTTCTCGTTATACTTGATAGTTAATTAAAATGATAGCGGAACGACTTCTCGTTATACTTGATAGTTAATTTACATGATAGCGGAATATCTTCTCGTTATACTTGATAGCTAATTAACATGATAGCGGAATATCTTCTCGTTATACTTGATAGTTAATTAACATGATAGCGGAACGACTTCTCGTTATACTTGATAGCTAATTATTATTATAGCGGAACGACTTCTCGTTTTACTTGATAGTTAATTAACATGATAGCGGAACGACTTCTCGTTATACTTGATAGTTAATTAACATGATAGCGAAACGACTTCTCGTTATACTTGATAGTTAATTAACATGATAGCGGAACGACTTCTCGTTATACTTGACAGCTAATTAACATGAAAGCGTAACGACTTCTCGTTATACTTGATAGGTACTTAACATGATAGCGGAACGACTTCTCGTTATACTTGATAGTTAATTAACATGATAGCGTAACGACTTCTCGTTATACTTGATAGCTAATTAACATGATAGCGTAACGACTTCTCGTTATACTTGATTGTTAATTAACATGATAGCGGAACAACTTCTCGTTATACTTGATAGTTACTTAACATGATAGCGGAATATCCTCTCGTTATATTTGATAGCTACTTAACATGATAGCGGAATATATTTTCGTTATACATGATAGTTAATTAACATGATAGCGGAATATCTTCTCGTTATACTTGATAGCTAATTAACATGATAGCGGAACGACTTCTCGTTATACTTGATAGCTAATTATTATTATAGCGGAACGACTTCTCGTTTTACTTGATAGTTAATTAACATGATAGCGGAACTACTTCTCGTTATACTTGATAGTTAATTAACATGATAGCGAAACGACTTCTCGTTATACTTGATAGTTAATTAACATAATAGCGTAACGACTTCTCGTTATACTTGATAGCTACTTAACATGATAGCGGAACGACTTCTCGTTATACTTGATAGTTAATTAACATGATAGCGTAACGACTTCTCGTTATACTTGATAGCTAAATAACATGATAGCGTAACGACTTCTCGTTATACTTGATTGCTAGTTAACATGATAGCGGAACAACTTCTCGTTATACTTGATAGTTACTTAACATGATAGCGGAATATCCTCTCGTTATACTTGATAGCTACTTAACATGATAGCGGAATATCTTCTCGTTATACTTGATTGCTAATTAACATGATAGCGGAACGACTTCTCGTTATATTTGATAGCTACTTAACATGATAACGGAATATATTTTCGTTATACTTGATAGCTACTTAACATGATAGCGGAATATCTTCTCGTTATACTTGATAGCTAATTAACGTGAAAGCGGAACGACTTCTCGTTATACTTGATAGCTAATTAACATGATAGCGGAATATCTTCTCGTTATACTTGATAGCTACTTAACATGATAGCGGAATATCTTCTCGTTATACTTGATAGCTAATTAACATGATAGCGAAACGACTTCTCGTTATACTTGATAACTACTTAACATGATAGCGGAACGACTTCTCGTTATACTTGATAGCTAATTAACATCATAGCGGAATATCCTCTCGTTATACTTGATAGCTACTTAACATGATAGCGGAATACCTTCTCGTTATACTTGATAGCTAATTAACATGATAGCGGAATATCTTATCGTTATACTTGATAGCTAATTAACATGATAGCGGAATACCTTCTCGTTATACGTAATAGCTATTTAACATGATAGCGGAATATCTTCTCGTTATACTTAGTAGTTAACCAGCGCGATAGCGGAAACAACTTCTCATCTTCGGACTCACTTCTCATTATATTGAGTAGCTAACAAACGTGATAGCGGAACGACTTCTCGTTATACTGAGTAGCTTACTAACATCATAACATAATTAATTATCATAATATTGATTAGCAAACTAACGTGGAATGACGTCTCGTAATACTGAGTAGCTTACTAATATAGTAGCCGCCCGACTTCTCGTTATACTGATTAGCAAAATAACGTAATTCTGGAACAACCGTTTCGTAATACTGAATAGCAGACTAACGTAATGCTGGAAAAACCGTTTCGTTATACTGATTAGCAAACTAACGTAATCCTGGAACAACCGTTTCGTTATACTGATTAGCAAACTAACGTAATACTGGAACAACCGTTTCGTTATACTGATTAGCTAACTAACGTAATCCTGGAACAACCGTTTCGTTATACTGATTAGCAAACTAACGTAATACTGGAACAACCGTTTCGTTATACTGATTAGCAAACTAACGTAATATTGGAACAACCGTTTCGTTATACCGATTAGCAAACCAACGTAATACTGGAACAACCGTTTCGTTATACTGATTAGCTAACTAACGTAATACTGGAACAACCGTTTCGTTATACTGATTAGCAAACTAACGTAATACTGGAACAACCGTTTCGTTATACTGATTAGCAAACTAACGCAATCCTGGAACAACCGTTTCGTTATACTGATTAGCAAACTAACGTAATACTGGAACAACCGTTTCGTTATACTGATTAGCAAACTAACGTAATCCTGGAACAATCGTTTCGTTATACCGATTAGAAAACTAACGTAATGCTGGAACAACCGTTTCGTTATACCGACTAGCAAACGGAACAGAATAATATCTTTATTTCTCTCAGGTACACATATTGTGCTGTGTGAGGAATAACAATAAATATATAGATTATCAATAAAGATTTTAGTCACGTGACTATGTGTTTAGAAGAACCTAGAAATTAACAGAATATGATAACGAGGTTCTTATTATACTGAGTAGAATACCGACATACTTTCGGAACGAGATTTTTGTTCTGCTCGTTAGCAGTGTGACAACCCGCTCTGTCATATCAAATTCGAATGTCGTCCGAGTTTTCTGATAATTCATATACAGCATACAATATATGAGCCGTTCTACGAGAAAAGCAATATTATGGACGCTGCGTAATGTATCGACCAAGATCCGGGCCGACACATTCCGTCTCGGGGGTGGGGGGGATAAAGGTATAGAGTAATGATTCCTGAAACAGAAAATCCATAGGAGGCGAAAAGTGTCTGCCCGGATAAACCTGTGCAGCATGCCTATGCTGATCCGGGTCGATACTTTACGCAGAATCCATAAAGTTAGTTTTCTCGTGGGACGGTTCAAATAACAAAATCGACAAACAGTCCACAATGTTGGTATATTCGCGATACGGCTCATATGTATCTTCCCATTGATGAATATTTGTTTCCACTTGGTGAACAACGATGCTGAAATAATCTTTAATATTCTGTAGATTCGTTTAACATTATGTAGGTCCATAAATTGATTTGCCTTAGGTAAACAGCGTTGTTTAATTATCTATACACTTTTGTAGGTCCATACATTTGTTTCCTCTAGGTAAACAACGTTGTTTATTTATCTAGAAACTTTTGTAGGTTCATACATTTATTTCCCATAGGTAAACGAAGTTGTTTGTTTATTTTTTAAAATGTTGTAAATTCATAAATTTATTTACACTTGGTTAACAACGATGCTCAAATTATTTTTGATATTCTGTAGATTCGTCTAACTAATTTGTTTACCTTTAAACATGTATTTTCCCGTGGTAAACAACCTTGTTAATATATCCTTAAACATCTGTAGGTTCATTAATTGTTGTTTAATTAACCGTGTTTCTATATTATATTTGTCATTATTTTCAGACCACACGAAGGCAGGATGTATGGCCTTCTTATTGAAGCCATCGTGCATTATATCAAGGAAACGTATGGGGATACAACGTGGCTCGACGTTCGCAGGCTGGCCAACATTCAACAGATGTCGTTTGCCACGCATGAACGATACAGCGAAAATCTCGTGCCAAATATCGCGCGTGCCACTGCAGAGGTCACGGGAATCAAGTACGAGGAATTGATGGATTCTTTCGGAGTTTGTTTCGTGTCCTTTGTCGGACAATACGGCTATGATAGAATACTAAAGGTACTCGGCAGACACATGTCTGACTTCTTAAATGGTCTCGACAACCTCCATGAATATCTCCGATTCAGTTACCCAAAACTCAGGCCGCCATCTTTCTTTGTCGAAGAGGAAACGGTAAACGGTCTAACACTTCATTATCGTAGCAAACGTAAGGGATATGTACATTATGTCAAAGGTCAAATCCGACAAGTTGGCCATTTGTTTTATAACACCAAAGTTGATATTGACGTTGTCAGTGTGGAAGATAAAGAGACAATGTCGCATGTTATCATGAAAGTTCATTTCGATAACAGGGCTTACAAGGAAATCCAGGATCGCAAGAAGAGGGAATATGCCGAGACATTGCCATTGAGTTCGGACGTGTTCTTTGAATTATTTCCCTTCCATATTGTGTTCGGTGAAAACATGTTGATTCGCAGTGCTGGACAAGGTCTTAAAGCGGTCATGAAGGATATTGTCGGCGTCAGTGTTACAGAAGCGTTTACTGTCGTCCTGCCGCTGGTGTCCTTCTCCTGGTTCAATGTAAGTATACAGGCAATACTCCTTGAGAACCAGTCATATAATATTTGCATGCAACCCGTTCGATCTGTCTATGCACTGTTCGCCAACAAGTCCCAAAATGTTTCAAGATACTTCCGATAAACATGGTCCGCCTCGGTGGTGTAGTGGTAGAGCCTCGGGGCGGGAGGTCGCGGGTTCGAATCCCGGCCGGGTCATACTAAAGACTTGGTAGTAGTGGCTGCCCTCTTTGGCGCTCAGGGTTACGACTGACTGACTGGTATATGGATAAATGGACCAGTGGTACTGGTAACTTACCCAGGAAACGCCGTGATATAACTGAACAATTGTTGCAAGCGGTGTAAAACACCTATCAATAAAACCATTTGGATAAAGATACTTGGTTGTGTAGGCACATTTTCATTTACACAATACACAAATATGCTAAAATTGGTTTTCCTGGCTCAGGAGTCATGTTAAAACAAATTAGGGCGAGGTCAAATTTATGTTGTTTATCTGTAACTATGGAACGCCTTTATTGTCTTATGATGACTTGTTTGCTTATACACGGTAGATATTTCATTATATGCAGTAGATCTTTTATTATATACAGTAGATATTTCATTATGTTTGGTACTTTTTTCTTTATATGCTGTACTGTATTGGTTATATGTAGTGCAACTCTTCTTATATGTGGTGGTACTGTCTTTATATGCAGTGCATTCAAATTTGTGTGCGGTACAAAGACCAATATATGCAGTAGATTTGTTATTGTACAGCATATAAAGAAAAAAGTACCACACATAATGAAATATCTACTGCATATAATAAAAGATCTACTGCA
This sequence comes from Serripes groenlandicus, assembly GCA_031761405.1. Lineage (NCBI taxonomy): Eukaryota > Metazoa > Mollusca > Bivalvia > Cardiida > Cardiidae > Serripes > Serripes groenlandicus. The sequence goes on along the minus strand of JASEVX010000099.1, from coordinate 599,994 downwards.
TATAATGAAATATCTACCGTATATAAGCAAACAAGTCATCATAAGACAGTACATGCGTTCCATATGTAACCATGAACAAATAACAATGTTTGTCGGAAGCTGTTGAATCATAAAAAATCGACAAACAGTGGTTCGCAAGAGCGCGGATGTAATATGGATGGTTTGCATGATTTACGGTGAAATCTAGAGCTAAAACAAGCTGGTTTTAAATATATTCCTGTCATGAAGAGTTATTCGACGATGACCTTTGTGTTATGACACATATTAATTACAATATAAATGCATGTTTCTACAATTTTCTCCGTAGCGTGCTCATATAAAGGGATACAACTGAAAAGGGCAACATTTCTCGTGTTTTGTCAAAAGGTGCATCTAGTAATACATTATAGACAGTGAATGTTCTGGTGAGAAGACTATGTAAATTCCTAGGCTCGTCTGAGTCTGGATTCTTTTTTCTACGGCGTTGCTTTAAAACCCGAAATTATCAATCGCTGCTCGAGTCTTTACACAAATGTTATCATCAATTCAATGTTATTAAACGATACCAATATCATGGATGCAACTGATGAATACTTAACTATTATTCAGAAACGATTTAGGCACGTCAATCAAACATGTGTACTAGTGCAACTCCATTCGACATGACGTAAATGAACGTTGTCCAAGTAAACCAATATTAGCGTTATTATTACAAGTGTATATCTGACTGCGGAGATTAAAATAGACAGTTTTATTTCCGAAATGTTTTTAGACATTCTGTGATTTATTAGCGAACAGTACGCTAGATCAAGCTGCCCGGAAATCTGAACTGGTCGCACGTGCCCTAAGATTTGTTTTGCAAGAGCGCCGCTCATAACTGGACTGGCTTAGAATCTATCTAGTTTATCATTTACAGGTATATTGTCATAAATTATGGACTCTGCGTAATGTATCGACACAGATTAGTCTGCGCAGTGGGATAGAGGTATAGAGTACTGATTCATGAAACAGAAAATCCACAGGAGGCGAAAAGTGTCTATCCGGGTTAGCCTGTGCGGCATGCTAAGGTTGATCTGGGTCGATACTTTACGCAGAGTCCAAATTGTTGGTTTTCTCGCGGGACGGCTCATATCTTGGACAAAAACTTGAACACAGAATGATGCTACTATGGCAGGAGCGTTCCTTAGCCTAGGAATGCATTCTCTGAAACAGTCCATTCATTTAAATATATGTGAGAGATACTTGCATAAATACGAAAATGATCGTTGTTTTAATGCAATCTGAACACATCCCCGTTCGATCCTCTTTACATAGGCTACTGTCGCAAATGTCATAAGATTGCTTTCTGTCTGACGTGGTTAAATAATATCGTTATACTGTTCCTGAACATGCATAATGGTATTCGATTAATCATGGTGTCTGTCTCAGGGGCGTAGCTACCTTTAGGCACTGTAGGCACGTGCCTACACATTGTTTTCTCACAATACCCAAAATGCAGCTGCGGCGATAGACATCTGCGTAATGTATCTACCAGATCAGCCTGCGCTGTCCGCGCAGACTGATCCGGCCGACACATTCCGTCTTGGGGGAATAGATGTATAGAGTAGTTATTCCTGAAACAGAAAATCCACAGGAGGCGAGAAGTGTCTATCCGGATAGGCCTGTGTGGCTTGCTTAGGCTGATCCGGGTCGATACTTTACGCAGAGTCCACACTGTTGATTTTTCTCACGAGACGGCCTACACATTGATTATTGCCAAGCTACGCCCCTGTGTCTGGCTTGATTCCTGCTGCGTATTTGAATTATACGAAGACCTAACTATAAACTGTACCGAGGTGTTATAATGTCTGTATGGAATTAAGTCAATGTAATATCTGGCCGGTTTTCTATTTATATTTTTGGCTCAACTGAGCATATTTAAAGTGCTCAATGTCAGTTATTAAGATCGCCCTTCTGTCCGGCGTCCCTCGTTCGTCGTCCGTCAGATAGCATCTTCTCCACTGTAAACAGAGGGTCAATTGGAATGCTTCCCAGCAAGCATTCTCTGAATGTCCTTACCTAAATTCATTGAATATATTTGGATCCATGCAGAATAATTGTTCCCGTTACAATCGAAAGATTTCTTTCTAAATTTCTCTTCTCAAACCGATTTCCAAATAATTTGCAGAAATGATCATTGCGTGACCCTCTATATCATATTCCTTTAATCCATGTTGATTGGTAAAACACTTCGGCCTTCAGGGGGTCTTGGCTGCTTGGCCTTATATGGCTATAGTGAACGCTTTAAAAATCTTCTCCTCCGAAAGTAACTGGCCGATCTTCAAATAATTGTTTAAAAATGTTCATTGGCTGACCCTGTACGAGATTCATTGAAGCCATCTTGATTGTTCAAAATCCATGACCACCAGGTGGTTTTACGCATTATACCCAGAGTGTATGATTTAGAAAATTATCTCCTAAAAAATGAATTTATAAAAACTGATACATTTCTTTGGTGACCTTCTATCGGTTTCCTCAAGTCATGGTGATTTGACAAAAAACGGGCAACATACACTTATGTTATTTCGCCTTGTGGCACGGGCTTCTTGGGTGTCTTAGCTTACCTGACCGCAACACGAGTTATTGTGGTTGACTGTGTGGCTGGCGTGACAAATCGAAGTGAGTGATCCAGGGCAATCATTTCCCTCTTGCTTTTAATAGCTGTACGATTTAATGTAATACAGCTTGTGAGTTCTTTATTCTGATAGTGAACAGATGTCTGTCTGATTTGAAATTCAAATTGATTTACCCTTTCCCAACTTCATACGCATTTCGATGCATCCGCAGATGTAAAGTTTTTGAAAACTTGTGATAAAAGAGGACAATGCTCATTATGAGCAATTTCTACTTTTGACAAAACTTTGTCAATTCTATTCAATATATACACTTGTTTTCTGCATAGTTGTTGTTTATGAGAGAAGTTGTTAAGCGTTCCGCAAATGGTATTTAACTTCTGCCAAGAATTTTAATTGTATTTTTTAAAGTTCTGGTAACAATCAATGGACTAACGTCATGTTAGGGCATATCGAGGGCTTGGCGTGAAACGGTTGTAACTAAAAACCTATCTTGAAAGCCCTGGTTTAGGGGCAATTTTTACCCTTTGTGTAAACAATGCAAATTTATGTGCCATTGCTCAGAACGAGCAATGGCACCTAAATTTCATTTGTTTACCAAGAAAAATGATTTAACGCTTATTAAGACTTTATGGCGAGGTGATTAACCTTGGTAAAAATAAATACCAATTTAAGTTACAACCGTTTCACGCCAAGCCCTCGATATGTTGTGTACCTCCAATATATTTATTACTTTGGTATTTAACACCGCTTTCAACGGGTTTTTGGATATTGCAATATAGTTTAGATTAAACATATTTATTTCACATCGATTACGAAACAAGCTTTCACTTTATACAAATCAATCTCGATGTCTGCTTCCTGGAAGGAGAATTATCCAGTACTCGTGTTGTTTGAGTTGAAAACAAAACAAAGGTAGATTCTGTTCATCGATCCGTGCAGACCATATTGCTAGTGCAAATTAATACAGAGCGATCTGCGCAGACAAAAACAATAAGTTAATACAATGTTATATTCTCTTATGGTGGTCTTCATTTATGTTTTGACCGAATTCAAGGGTTGTTTTATCAGCTTATCTGGGCAATATTTGCATATTATGTAAACGATCATATTTTTTGTTGAACTAGAATCCGATAAATTCTACGATTATACAATCATGCAAGAATCATGCATAATACAATCGTACATAAGCCACTTCACATGCACATCATTTACTGTCAGAAATTTGGAAATTCTTGAAATCTTGGATTGTATTACTTCCCTGAACGCATTACCAAATGGCTTTATAATTAAATCTCCAGGCACCCAGCAATCTGGAATAAATATGAGTCGTTACACGAGAAAACCAACATTATGGACTCGACCCAGATGATCCTACGCAGTCCGCGCAGGCTAATCAGACCGGGGGGTGGAGGTACAGAGTAATGATTCCCGAAAGGGGAAATCCGCAGGAAGCGAAAATAGCCTGCTTAGGCTGATCCGGGTCGATGCTTCACGCAGAGTCCACTACGTTGGTTTTCTCGCGGGACGGCTCATTATTATATGATTTAAAATCCACCTTCCTTGATAATTCACGGCGGATCGTCACAGAAGATTTTACTTTCGCCACATACCGCCGCGATGGTGTCGTCGAAGAGCGTCCGCCCCGGGTGCGGGGGGTCGCTGGTTCAATCCACGGCCGGATCATGCCAAAGACTTTACAAATGGAAGTAAAAGCTTTCTAACATTGGCGCTTATGGTCGTTGGGTAAGCAATACGACTGACTGGCTGGTGTCAGGATAAATGGACCAGTAGTACTGGTAAATTACCCAGGAAACGACGTGATATAACTGACTGGCTGGTGTCAGGATAAATGGACCAGTAGTACTGGTAAATTACCCAGGAAACGCCGTGATATAACTGACTGGCTGGTGTCAGGATAAATGGACCAGTAGTACTGGTAAATTACCCAGGAAACGCCGTGATATAACTGACTGGTTGGTGTCAGGATAAATGGACCAGTAGTACTGGTAAATTACCCAGGAAACGCCGTGATATAACTGACTGGCTGGTGTCAGGATAAATGGACCAGGAGTACTGGTAAATTACCCAGGAAACGCCGTGATATAACTGACTGGCTGGTGTCAGGATAAATGGACCAGTAGTACTGGTAAATTACCCAGGAAACGCCGTGATATAACTGACTGGCTGGTGTCAGGATAAATGGACCAGTAGTACTGGTACATTTCCCAGGAAACGCCGTGATATAACTGACTGGCTGGTGTCAGGATAAATGGACCAGTAGTACTGGTAAATTACCCAGGAAACGCCGTGATATAACTGACTGGCTGGTGTCAGTATAAATGGACCAGTAGTACTGGTAAATTACCCAGGAAACGCCGTGATGTAACTGACTGGCTGGTGTCAGGATAAATGGACCAGTAGTACTGGTAATTTACCCAGGAAACGCCGTGATATAACTGACTGGCTGGTGTCAGGATAAATGGACCAGTAGTACTGGTAATTTACCCAGGAAACGCCGTGATATAACTGAACAATTGTTGAAGGCGGCGTAAAGCACCATTGGCACAAACAAACAAAACTTTCGCCATAATTCTACATTCTATTTCAACTGTAACTGGACGGTGCTATGGTTATCACTTTGACGGGACTGTGGCGTATATGCTCAGATTGGTCGTGGATTGTTTTCTATCGCAATTTACAGAATATAGATTGTGTAGGTCTCGTTCGCTAATTGTGTACAACTCTTGTCTTTACCGTTTGGAAGATTGCACATTGTAGACGTTTCAAATGCCGTTGATCCAGTTTCATGTTCATATTAATAAATGATATTTATATGTATTTATATATGAGCGGCGCTCTGCGAATCCCAAAGTGCTCGAGGTAAGCTATTGTGATCACTCAACGTCCGGTGTCCGTCCGTCGTACGTTTTGTGTCGTCCGTTCAAAATGTTATCTTCTTCTCTGAAACTTTTGGTCCGATTTCAAACTAATTTCACAGAAAGGTTCCCTAGGTGGCCCTCGTCAACAGTCAACACTACTAATATTTTCCAAATTAGTTTGATCCGTTGAAAAACATGGCCACTAGTGGGCGGGGCTTGAGTGACTCTCAACCCACTTCTTTTTAAAATTATTCCAATCTGTGGAGATTGTTTTACCTTATAAGTTTAAGTTTGATAAGTTTGTTTTAATTATCTTCCATTGGGCCTGGCCAGCCCATTTGGACACAATAACTACAGAAACAAATTTTATAAAACAAATTGATTTAACAAAATATAATAAACAATATGACAACCAACATGAAATCCAATTTAAAAATATGGCATGCAATTAACCATTCATATACAATCGTTTTTCACCCGTAAATGAACGATCAATCGCCCGCCATCGAGATAATATGATGTGGGGCGGGGATTGTTCTCCTTCTATGTATATACAGTGAAACTTTACAAATCTACTTGTCCAATTAACTGTGTGGTCTTTTACGCCCCTTTCAATAATTGTTAATTATATCAAGTAACCATTATTACTTGTCCATTTATCCTGAAAATATCCGTTCAGCATGTTATAACCATTTATAAGTCCTTGGTATGACCCGGCCGGGGATCGAATCTACGACCGCCCGTACATGTGGTGGACTCTCAACCACTACACCACTGAGGCAGTTCTTCTTGTCCAAACATAAAGGCCTGATTGTATAATGTTTTGACACACATGTTCCTTGGGTGATCCTCAACAGAGATTGTTGAAATCAATACAGTCCGTTGATAAACATGACCACCAGGGGGTGTTGCTTTGTTTTTTTTGGTCTGCGGCTTTAGCCCCTGGTCTCCCCCATAAATATCATTTTAATGTTGTTGGAACATCAGTGAAAAAATTAAGGCGTGAGTACTCCAATATAAGTTTAAGAAATGCTTTAGAAATTAATGCGCCGAGAGATCAAATATGGACGCTTGTTAACATTATTAACATTCGCGAAGAGGAACGGAAAAAAAGAAAGAAGTCACGTGAAATATACAGTGGCGGATTAACCGGTGGCCGTAAGGCCCGTGCGTCGAAACATTAATGGTAAACAAAAAAAAAAGCGTGGCAAATGTAGTGGCGGATTTATCCATTCAATTATAGAGATTTTCCATCTTTTGACAACAAATGTTCAAAGTCGTCTGCTGCAGAATTGTCGTATGAGGGAAAGGGTTAAGCTAAAGGACTTTGCATGACTATATACCTCTTATGTTTTCTTACAGATACTGGCTCACACCAATAATGCGTTCGAACTGCTATCCAAACGACCCGTGAGCCGGAAGAGTGGAGTACGATGGGCCGGGGATAGTGATTCACGTAAGTATATTGTCTTCTTGTTTTATTTGATTTCTAATGGTTAGTACCGTTTTCAAAAACAGTTCATTTTCTGATTCCGGCGGCCATTTCATTTGACCATTTGTTCCGTGGTTTCCTCGCATATATACTCACCTGTCAGCCCAGGGTACTGGCTACCTTCTAATATAGCTTTTACAGCCAGTCGTTTGATGACGCACGACAGTGGCCGCAATGACTTATTGTTGTGATTATTTGAAAGAGAATCTGGCCGATCCAGCACCCGAACCCACGACCGGCCTGAATGGAGAACCTTCGACACTGACAACTGGTTAAGATACGTGTTCATATATTGCTATATTTAGAATATTAACCCTTTCCCTCATACGACAATTCTGCAGCAGACGACTTTGAACGTATTTTGTCAAAAAATAGAAAATCTCATTAATTGAATGTATAACCAATGACTAAAAGTGGAAAACATTGTGGCAAAAGGAGAAATTGCACGTTTTGTGCAATTTCTTCTTTTGTCACTATGTATTCAAAAAGCCGTCTGCTGCAGAGGCGTCAGAAAGCGTCTATATGAGGGAAAGGGTTAAAAAGACAATTTCCTGTATTTCATATTATATTTCAAAATGTCTTAATTTCATACAATTGGCAAACACGGGAATTTTAAAAGACAGGAATTTTAGAAAGACAATTATTTTTTTACAAAAACATGTTAACCTTTATTGGATTATATTCTAGAGAAACAATCTTTAATACGCCGGGCCATCAAGTCCCCTTGGGTTTTTTGCTATTGCGTGGTTCTGTCATGCGTAGTTCTAATTGTCGGTCAAAGCACTAAACCTAATTTTATTTAGAGGATTATCTTCTCCTTTTATTTCTAGCATAAAACTTTGCTCTAAGCTTTAAAGGTTCGTCAGTATGTGCGTATGTATATATGTGAATCCTATGTGTTTATTTTATCTTTTAACCCTTTTCCCATGTACTACAAATCAGCAGCAGACGACTTCAAAAACATCTAGGTAGACATGTGGAAAATATATAGAAATGAAAGTTTATTTATTTACTAAAGTTAGAAGGGGTTGTGGCAAAAGGAGCAATTTCTCCTATTACCACACTCTTTTCGAAAGTCGTTTAGTGCAAAGACACGAGAAAGCCTCTGCATTTGGGTAAGAGTTAAAACAATTGCTTATAGTCGATATGAAGTACGCCTGCATGGCAAAGTGTTTTGTCAATTAAACCCTACAAAGTTCAAATAGATTATTACAACAACCTTGAGATTGAGTTAAAATCCAACGTGCAGACCACTCTCTTACACTATCGGTGTATTACATTTACCTCTGTCCGAGGCTCGAGCTACTTTCGGGTTTCACGTGACTTTTTATATAGGTGACCTACATAACAGATGTATTAATCTTTAAATTTGTAAAACTACCGAAAAGTAGTCCGTAGCTTTTTGCTAAATAAATACTTTGTTTTTGATTAGCAAAGTTAGAAAAAGATCCTGTCACAAGTGTAAAGGTTAGTGCTTACATCAGTGACAACTAAGTCAATTAAAATACAGTTATCATGTTTCGTCAAGAATCTTGACATTGAGCCTGTTGCAGAGATGATAGTGAGTGTAAGGAACGGTCACTCTGCGATAGGAGATGGCGTGCAGACGTGTTAAACGCATTTGCAGCAGACGACTCATAATGAGTAATTACTTCTTTTCCCAGCAATGTTTTTAAATAATATTCAATGATTATGCTTTTATTTATAGACAATATTCATTAATTTACCTATATGTTTTATGTCGTCTGCTGCAGGTCGTGGTGTACGTAGGAAAGGATTAACTCTTTCAGCGCCGAATTGTTTAAAGTAGACTCTTCCATGTTCAAAATCGGGCGTCTCCATTTACTCATGTAATAAAAGTTTCGGACTATTTTGATGAGTAAAAAGCAAACAATACAGATTTCAGGTGAGACAGCTCGTTACGAGCTGACTCGCCTGAAATCAGTATTGTTTGCAAAAACCTCAACTTTGCCTTTGGCGCCGAAAGGGTTAAACTGCACTGTGATGAACGCTCACAACGTCACGTAGTACTGGTTCATTAGTGTTATCTTCCATCCAAATAATTGGAAACGAGGTGTAAGAATGTATAATATCTTTGATTGAGCTACGACACCATCTTTAATGATAAATATGTATTGGAATGGTGTTTTACGCCGTTTTACACAGTATGTTAATAATATGAGCCGTCCCGCGAGAAAACCAACATTATGGCATCTGCGTAATGTATCGACCCAGATCAGCCTGCGCAGTCCGCGCAGACTGATCCAGGCCGACACATTCCGTCTCAGGGGGATATAGATATAGAGTAATGATTCCTTAAACAGAAAATCTACAGGAGGCGAAAAGTGTCTATCCGGGTAAGCTACCGCGGCATGCTTATGCTGATCCTGGTCGATACTTTACGCAGAGTCCACAATGTTGGTTTTATCGCGGAACGAGATTATTATTGTAGTAGTCCTGTGTAAATTACAAGTACTGTCAGTATTATTTATCCTGATACGATAACATCAGTCATAATGCTGTCCTCGAAACCATGAGAATCAAGGAAGGAAGCCATTACTTCTAACTAACTAACTATTTTAAAAACTTATTTGGTATGACCCGACCGGGGATCGAATCCGGGTCCTCGGATACCGATGTGGATTGCCCATAGGTAAGTCACATTTCCTAGCTTAGTACTGGTTGGTTTACCCAGGGATACCAATGTGGATTGTCCATAGGTAAGTCACATTTCCTAGCTTAGTACTGGTTGGTTTACCCAGGGATATCGATGTGGATTGTCCATAGGTAAGTCACATTTCCTAGCTTAGTACTGGTTGGTTTACCCAGGGATACCAATGTGGATTGTCCATAGGTAAGGCACATTTCCTAGCTTAGTACTGGTTGGTTTACCCAGGGATACCGATGTGGATTGTCCATAGGTAAGGCACATTTCCTAGCTTAGTACTGGTTGGTTTACCCAGGGATACCAATGTGGATTGCCCATAGGTAAGTCACATTTCCTAGCTTAGTACTGGTTGGTTTACCCAGGGATACCAATGTGGATTGTCCATAGGTAAGTCACATTTCCTAGCTTAGTACTGGTTGGTTTACCCAGGGATACCAATGTGGATTGCCCATAGGTAAGTCACATTTCCTAGCTTAGTACTGGTTGGTTTATCCAGGGATATCGATTCGGATGGTCCATAGGTAAGGCACATTTCCTAGCTTAGTACTGGTTGGTTTACCCAGGGATAAGGTATCAGTGAAATGTCGTCGAGATGTTGTTGAAAATGGTTTTATCCCCCAATAACTTGTAATAGTATATAACACACAATGGATACCTGCTCTGAGCTCAATGAAACTGTACGGTAGCTCCCTGTTACAAATCCGCCAATCAAATTACAGGTACGTTATTAAAGCTGCAATTTGATTGGTGGATTGGTAACTTTGAGCTACCAATATGTGTAAATGAACGCAGGGCGGTTGTTCATTCATAGACCGCACACTTTACCGTTATCAATAAAACGCATATTTCGTTGCAGCAAAACGAAGTCGGTTTTCACTCGATAAAACACTCAATAATGCAGGGGTTTCGCGATACAAGTATTAGTGTTCTTGTTTTCTGCACCAACACAGAGCTGATCTGAAAGCTTTAATGCTTTTTGCATATTAAAATATGCAGACAAAATTACAAGTTGACGTTACAAGTCTTCGTGAAATGAGCCGTTCCACGAGAAAACTAACATTGTTGGCTCTGCGTAAATTATCGACCCGGATCAGCCTAAGCATGCCGTGCAGGCTAATCCGGACAGACACTTTTCACCTCCTGAGGATTTTCTGTTTCAGGAATTATTACTCTATACCTCTATCCTCTGAGACGGAAGGTGTCGGCCCGGATAAGCATGCGCGGACTGTGCAGGCTGATCTGGATCGATATATTACGCAGAGTCCAAAATGTTGGTTTTCTCGCGAGACGGCTCAAACTATTCGCCTTTTTTTACAAAATATAGGAAATAATATTTAAAAGGCATGTTTGTCAAATCCAGAAATACTGCAATTAGCAAACTCAGCGATAAATATAAACTGTTTTGTCTGGTTTTGGCGTTTGAAGATAGACATTACGACATTATCTCTTGTTCCAATATGCATGCGCAATTTGATGCATATGCATCAAACAAAGTTTAAAAAAACACACCATTATGACAACAGGGGACGTTGCTGATAATGATAATTTTCTCATTTTGCCACAATGTTTTATTTTATCCAGTAATTATACTTTCATTTGTTGATTTTGTTCATCTTTTCATCTAGATGATTTTCTTGGCGCCTGTTGCAGATGCGTCGTATTCAGGAAAGCGTTGATTATCCAATAACGATGATTAGTGGTTATCCCGATGCTGCACAAATCTAACTTCAAACATTTTGTCCGACCTCAGGCTCATAATTAAGTTAATCTAAGATCAAATCTTCCTAATCGACCACGTCAAAGGAACCGCTTATCTATGACCTGATTCAAAACAAGCTTTCCACATCTTGTTAAAGACGAAGTAACGTTAGTTTGGAATGCATGATTACGATATGGCGACGAAGTTTGGTCTGGAATTCAGAAAGATGTAAATTGTTTTTTTCAAAAATACACTTATTCTGATTATCCTCGTTAACCCTTTCCCTCATATAGACGCTTTCTGACGCCTCTTCAGCAGGCGGCTTTTTGAAAACATAGTGACAAAAGAAGAAATTGCTCAAAACGAGCAATTTCTCCTTTTGCCACAATGTTTTCCACTTTTAGTCATAGGTTATCCATTCAATTTTAGAGATTTTCCATTTTTTGACAAAATATGTTCAAAGTCGTCTGCTGCAGAAGTGTCGTATGAGGGAAAGGGTTAACTCTAAACGACATCTCCTCCTAAACCGTTTGACCAATTTCAACCAAACGTCACGTGAATGTGCGATCATATTTCAAATTGTTGAACTAATTAAAATTTATGATAGATAGATAGATTGTATTTGACTTATACAAATACATGTATCTCATCATTTACATACATTTATATAAACACAATTTATACATGAACAACAAATAAAAATCCGAAATAATTTTAAAGTTTCCTGATTTTGGTTGAGCTGAAAATAGCTTATAACAAAATAAGACAATTTAACATTTAACTTAAAGCAGTTTAGGAGAGTGTGATGTTAACAATTGTTGAAAGATATATCTTATTCAAAATTCATAGTCAATCACTTACATATATTACTTCAAAAATTATCTTATTTAGATGATCTGAAGCTTACAGTATGTGCGTAATGGGTATTTAGGAATATATAAAACTGTTGAGCACTATCAATGATAAATAACATAGATTTAATCAGTATGCAACCTGTATTAGAAAGAAGTATGTATACATGTATTTTTCTAACTATTTTGTCGCAAATTTTACATATCATAAATGGTTTAATACATACTCATTTCGCAATATTAAGGCTTTTGTGATAAAATTGCATTATTTTACAATAGTTGTTCTATTATATCAATTTAAAAGTTCAACAAACTTATGCACGCTTGGTTTTTTATAAAAATAAGGTTTTATATACGTGTTTCTAATTTCTTTGTAAGCTTCACATTTTATAACAACATGAAATTCATCTTCAATAACATCTGAGCTGCAACACGGACATATTTTCTTTCTGAAGAATGTAGAATATGGCTTGAACAGCATCAGAAAGGGGAATGCCATCTTCTCTTAATGACAAATCTGTAAAACTCTTCCGCTCTTTCTTGAAGATATTTGATAGAAATGTTCCATAAATGACTCTGTACAAAAGTTGTTGAAGTCTATTAATTGGTTGAAAAACATGGCTGCCAGAGGTTGAATCAAAACTATAAATTGAAAAAAACGTTTGAATTCTTCTTCTCAGAAAGTGTCTGTTTGGTTTAAATATAACTTGGTAGAACGCTTTATTAGTGATCATCAACACGAAACTACTCAAGCCATAGTGATCGCTTGAAACACTTGGTCGCTAGGCAGCATCTGTAAATACTGAAAGCAATTTTGACTGCTTGAAAAGTATTGCAGACAGGCACTTGGACTAGTTACCCATTTTATTTGTGTCAACAATTGTTCCTTTTGGTTTCGCTGCACCTTGACCAGAATGCCGTATTTCAACCGTCCTTTAGTGGTGTGCTGTTTTGTTATCAGTTCTACTCCTGGCAGTTTCTTTCCCACTCTTGATCAGCTTTTCCCAGACACATTTGCTGCTATACTGCACTTAGGTGATCGATTAAGGGTGATTGATTAAGGGTGATCGATTAAGGGTCATATTGGCCATCTTTGTCATGATTTTACTTAACCCTCTCCCTCATACGACAATTCTGCAGCAGACGACTTTGAACATATTTTGTCAAAAAATAGAAGACCTCTGTAATTGAATGGATAACCTATGACTAAAAGTGGAAAACATTGTGGCAAAAGGAGAAATTGCTCTTTTTGAGCAATTTCTTCTTTTGTCACAATGTTTTCAAACGGCCGTCTGCTGCAGAGGCCTCAGAAAGCGTCTATATGAGGGAAATGGTTAAGGTTGCCGTGAAAATAATCACTTCATATTCATACTGTTAACCATTTCGCTTCCAAAGGCAATTAAAGGCTTTTTGCAAACAATGCAGATGCAGGTGAGACCGCTCATAACGAGCTGTCTCTCCTGAAATCTGCATTGTTTGCCATTTAGACATCAAATTGTACCAAATTACCATCTGGACGAAACATTGATTGGTCCAATTTTCAACATGGAAGAGTCGACTTTGTGAAACTCGGCAGTGAAAGAGATAAAACCGTGAGTTTATCAGGATGTGATCAAATGTTATTTCTCAATAACCCACTGGAAATCATATACTATTTGTACATGTAATGTAATAACGTTAAGACATAAGTTGGAGCTAGTTTCATTTACGTGATTCGTTCCCGTCTTAAAAGGCGCAGTTGCCGCTTCGTATGGTCAAAGTTTATCATGCAATTTATCATATATAAAAAAAGAAAGTCTGTTCCACTATACTAATCAGTTATCATAATTTGATGCGTAACCGTTCAAGGGTTTTCACGTTCGGTCCGCATAAACTCTCCTGTAGAGATGTAACATAGAATTACACACATTAAATATACCAGAGGACGACCGCTTATTGTTTTTAGAAATATTAAACGAACGTGACATTACTTCAAAAACTTCAAACACAACGTTACGCAAACTAGCCCCAATATTAGTCATAAACTTATACGATAGCAATACATACACATTTCATCATACGATAGCAATACATACACACTTCATCATACGATAATAATACATACACACTTCATCATACGATAATAATACATACAAATTTCATCATACGATAATAATACATACACACTTCATCATACGATAATAATACATACACACTTCATCATACGATAATAATACATACACATTTCATCATACGATAATAATACATACACATTTCATCATACGATAGCAATACATACACACTTCATCATACGATAATAATACATACAAATTTCATCATACGATAATAATACATACACACTTCATCATACGATAGCAATACATACACATTTCATCATACGATAATAATACATACACATTTCATCATACGATAGCAATACATACACATTTCATCATACGATAATAATACATACTTACTTCATCATACGATAATAATACATACACACTTCATCATACGATAGCAATACATACACACTTCATCATACGATAATAATACATACACATTTCATCATACGATAGCAATACATACACACTTCATCATACGATAGCAATACATACACATTTCATCATACGATAATAATACATACACATTTCATCATACGATAATAATACATACACACTTCATCATACGATAGCAATACATACACACTTCATCATACGATAGCAATACATACACATTTCATCATACGATAATAATACATACACACTTCATCATACGATAGCAATACATACACACTTCATCATACGATAGCAATACATACACACTTCATCATACGATAGCAATACATACACACTTCATCATACGATAGCAATACATACACACATCATCATACGATAATAATACATACACATTTCATCATACGATAATAATACATACACACTTCATCATACGATAGCAATACATACACATTTCATCATACGATAATAATACATACACATTTAATCATACGATAATAATACATACACACTTCATCATACGATAGCAATACATACACATTTCATCATACGATAATAATACATACACATTTCATCATACGATAATAATACATACACACTTCATCATACGATAGCAATACATACACACTTCATCATATGATAGCAATACATACACATTTCATCATACGATAGCAATACATACACACTTCATCATACGATAGCAATACATACACATTTCATCATACGATAGCAATACATACACATTTCATCATACGATAGCAATACATACACACTTCATCATACGATAGCAATACATGTATATACACACTTCATCATACGATAGCAATACATACACATTTCATCATACGATAGCAATACATACACACTTCATCATACGATAGCAATACATACACAATTCATCATACGATAGCAATACATACACACTTCATCATACGATAGCAATACATACACATTTCATCATACGATAGCAATACATACACATTTCATCATACGATAGCAATACATACACATTTCATCATACGATAGCAATACATACACATTTCATCATACGATAGCAATACATACACACTTCATCATACGATAGCAATACATACACACTTCATCATACGATAGCAATACATACACACTTCATCATACGATAGCAATACATATGCATGTATTACAATGCGTCTTACTTGTGAGTATATATATATAATTGAAAACATTTTTTGGGAAATACATGTACGGTTATACGACGAGCTCTTCTGTAAATTCATTGTCGTTTGTTAGTTTTAAACTCGTTATAAAACTTGATTGTTTTTTAAATAAAATATATTGTATTGTTTCGTTTTATACTTCAGTGAACAAAGGTTGGACGGACGAGCGATTAGACGACCTGATGGAAGATAATGACGAGAGTGGTTACCCGCTCCATCTAAAAGGACAGATGATGTACATGCCAGAATGGGAATCAATCATCTTTCTAGGAACACCTATGTAAGTCTATAGGTGGAAGACAGTGATGCAGTGAGCGTCTACCTCTCGCTACAAAGGTCCCGGGTTCTGCCTGTTGGAATTTTCCACGCAAACGGCGCGAGTACAGGTTAATTTTCCAGGAAGCAGACATCGAGCGTGATAAGTATAAGCGTAAAGCTTGTTTCGGAACGATGTAAACTAAATAAGTTTAAACTAAGTCTATAGGTGGGAGACAATATATTTACTGACATGCCGGTCCTTTGATCTTATGACATCGGGGTCAATCCTCCGTGGTGTGATGGGCCTCGTCGGCATGTGGGACGTCCCCACACCAAACACTCGAGTACTAACTGGATAGCCCTGACCCACTTCTAGACGCATTTTGACGCACTTGTTGTCTCTATCTCGATGTGGTACGCATCGGATGATGGGTGTTGCTGATTGATATTGAACTGCATGAATAGGTACAGAGTTCATGTAATCTACATCCCTGTCTGCTGCAACTATACCATCGTGCCTTCCCAAAAGCATCTTCGAAATTAAAAAGAACTTTCTGAACTACTATGATTACTGTCACGTGAAATAATGTGAGCATATATTTTTATGAACGAATATTTTCTGTAACTTAATCAAACATTCTGTAATCTGCAGCAAACGATTTTTCATAACATTGGTGAAATAGAGAAATGGCTCATAATGAGCAATCGCTCCTTTTTTTGCAAAAGTGTTTCAAATCTATTCAATGATAATACTTTCTTCTACAAAGATTTGCCGGAGTATTTTTAAAGTCGTATGCTGTAAATTTAATGAATGCAGGTAAGGGTTAAATTAACTGAAATACCCAGGAATCGATGATTACATAATCAATTTATAATCATGAGAAACGATAATATGAGCCGTCCCGCGAGAAAACCAACCAACCAACGACTCTGCGTAAAGTATCCGTTGGTTGGCTTACCGACTGACCATGCGTGGCTAGGTATCTAAGTATTGCCCAATCCTTTATGAACCATCAAATACGTGTCTATTGTATCGATTGCCCAGAGTCAGTTCAAACTGCGTGATAACGTAGACTCATCAGTTTCTACTCTAACTACTATCGTTCGTTTTCGAGCAGTATTATCCGGGTATATTGACCTGGGGTATGATGAACACATAATAAAGTCAGTTTGCAAGTAATATATAGAGCAAACTGACTTTAATATGTATTCAGGATACGAACGTTTAATTTACACGGAACATACGGCCCGTTATTGTATCACGTTTCCCCTGTCGAGCCGTAATAACTCAGTTGGTAACGAAGAAGGCTATCAATCGGTCATTTATTCTTTGCGATGATTGACAAAGAGCATTGTGATTGACACAAATAATTGTGACTAACGGCTTTCTTCTTCCACAATGGGCTAAATGTTCTACCTCTAATCAATCGATCAATTGACGAGTTTCCCCACACATAACGCGCAACTCCATGGACTGTGTTGGACTTTGTCGGTTTAATAGAAAGTGCGTCTCCACCCTCTTTCAACAGTATTTCAGTAACATGACGCCGTGTCAAGAATCAATTTCTATCGCAGCCATCGGTCGTGTCTTTCTTATGATCCGACACGGTTCGAATGTGTTTATAGTAAACTTCAAAACTTTTTGTAATTATGTATTATCACTGATGTTTTTTAAATAACGATTAAATACCTTTGATTCAGAATGGAAAGCCTTGATATCATGTTCAAGACGGGTTTATACATTAATGACCTCAGTATGCACGATTCGAGTCGTGACTTAGTACTAGCAGGGACCCAACAATCAGCGGAATTGAAACTGGCTTTAGACCAGGTAAGTGCACTCTACATGGTGTATCCAATATATGTTAAAGATTTCTGGATTGTTTGCCTTGCCTAACTTTGTCTGCTTTGCATTAGCGGTTACCAAATAAATATATGCTTCATTGGCTTTAACCTCGTTCGAATTGAACGATAAGTGAGTGCACTGTTCAGGGTGTTTGTTTCCAAATAAATGTTAGTTTCTGGTTCTGTAAAATAAAGGTGTCGTAACATTTCAAAGCGTTCTCTGTCATTGGTTTAAACTGGTTCCGTTTTAACAATCTTCAATACAGATCGGGGCATTCGCATTGATTTGAGAGGAGACGTACACTGAACGTTCATACGTTATTACGGGGACGTAGATAAGAGGGATAGGCAAATCCACCTGTACACCTGTTATCTGGTTAAAATATCACGCATAGAAATAAAACTGTCCAAATTTTCACATTTTGTAACAAATAAAACTGTGAAGTCACATTTGGCACATAAACAAACAATACATATTCTGAAAGCTGAACATTTTAATTAAAGTTAGAGATACAATGAATAACTGGATTTTTTTTGTATTTTGAACAATGACTGTTTTAAAAGACACCGATATTGGGATTTCTGAATTATATTATTTTTTTCAAAAAATTAATAGACTGACATTTTTCATACGGATAACATATTATCAAAACCTGTAGTATATTAAAATATTTCTATCTACTGCAATAGAAAAAGGTTTAAACTTACAGATTTATATTTTTTTATTTTCAAATCTTCACTAGTTTTTGAGTTTTACTTGCTACAAATGTCGGCACGGGTGATATTTTAGTATATAATTTAGTTACTTATCCCTCTTATCTACGTCCCTGGTTATTATGCGTATGTATGAACGTGCTCGCCTTCTCATGTTGTAAATATGCAACAAGAACCAGTTTTGCCTAACAACTCATTCATAGTTTCTTCCTGCTATATTGGAGTTATGGAATGTTACTTAATTAGTATAGAGTATTTGCATTTAAATAATATTTGAAATATAAATTTGTATTTCGTTTGCATTTCTTAGCCGTTTGAGAGCATAATGCAGCTCCTGAAATCTAGCACTTTATGAAATTTACAACGGGCTAAAGTGCATCTTTAAACCTATCGTTCTAGTGTAAAAGACACAATAGAAAGATGACTGTATCAAATAGCATATTGTTGTAATTAGTTATTGGTCATAATCGTTCCCGGGAGGCTTCAGGTATACTTGTTTGACAAGATATAAGAGCCGTCTCGCGAACAAATCAACAGTGTGGCTTCTGCGTAAAGTATCGACCCGGATCAGCCTAAGCATGCCGCGCAGGCTAACCCGAACAGACACGTTTCGCCTCCTGTGGATTTTCTGTTTCAGGAATCATTACTCTATACCTCTATTCCACTGAGACGGAATGTGTCGGTCCGGATTAGCCTACGCGGGCTGCGCAGGCTGATCTGTATTACGCAAATGCCATATTGTTGGTTTTCTCGCGGGACAGCTCATATAGTAAACATGGAAGATCCTGGAACTTTCCTGGTCGTAAAATTGACAAAAGGCCTGTTGTCGAGACCAATATATTTCACATTAGATGTATTTTAGATTAAAATGTTACACCTTAAGAATACAAAACTAGAATATTGTGTTATGTCTCCTGTGCATCTGTTTCCTTTTTCGTAAAAACACATAACCCGTCCTGTTATCATACCATGTTTGTCTCTAGGTGCATAGGTATTACACCCTTATAAAACAGTTTCTAATAGTTTCAAGTTTCAAAGTTTATTGTACAAAGGACTCCGGCCCATACACACACACAAATACATATATATATATATATATAAAGTATAGAACATGATAGAAGGTGATAAAGACATATGTATATATGAATCAATAATTTCAGCTTAAGCCTTCTGCAGGGCATTTTCTTTCTTCGAATGCATACTATGAATACATTGCTAAATACTTAGAATACTATATTTACTAAAAAAAGAAAAAAAAATCTTTCACATTTTCACTTTATATTTTTTGACTTTCTACTTTCTGTTATGTAATTGCTTGGGAAGATTGTTGTGTGGAGTACTGGTGTGCAAAAACCAGGAAACATATGAGTAGGTGAACTGGCCGCTGTGATATGACTGAGAAATTGTTAAAAACGGCGTTAAACCCAATCAATCAATCAATCAATCAATTATGTTTTGTAAGGTGAGATAGGGGATACCGACCCCCTCAAACCTAAGGCGGGGAAAATAAAAGAGCTATAAGCTGTAGCGAAATTTAAAAAAAAAAATATATATCACATAAGAATCTAAAGAGACATAGCTCGTTAAAATAAAGCTTTTTGATACTTATGAATTGAACTATTTCTCAATCCTTTATATATGTATAAACGATGCAATTGGTCTGTTTATCTCATACTTTTACATACCGAGTACAGACTGATTACAGACAGAGTGTAAGGTGAACAGTGTCACTTGATAAAACTCATTCTTTGAAAGTAGACGGATTAGTGCTTGTAGAGGGAGATTTTCTTGTCTAGAAAACGGATGAATACTTGTAATTCTCCGATAATCCGCTTCAGGAAAGCAGATTTAGAATCAATAAATCTGTTAAATCTGTCATCTTAAGCAGGAATTGAATTCTCATACAGGAGTTCCAAACGGTATAATAGTAACAACTGTTCACTGTTGTTATACATATTGCAATGTTAATATAGGGACACAGTAAATCTCCCATAAAAAAACATGATGTATTTTCTGACAGAATTCTTATAACAGTTATATAGATCGATTAACCGGTTATCTGATATTCATATTGAAATCATGGACTTGGACAAAGGCGCTGTCAATAATATAATTAGTCGCCGGGCAGAAGCCCGCGACTTCTATTTTTAATAGGTTTTCGGAAATCACATGGGAGGGGGGATTATTATTAGAAAGAAACACATTTAGATGTCTTGAACATATTACAATTGTGTTTGTTTAAAAATACTAAGTAATGACACATCTAAAATGAAATAAATATTCCGATGTTTTAGGTATTTTCAGTTTCTTTATTTTGACTTGCATTTATGTTTTTTTGTTTTATTTTACGAAGACAAAACAGTCCCTATTAGCTAGACTGGTATACTTTATTTTACACTATATACTACATGTACTCAAAAGGCGATAACTACAAACCTTTACAGTCTAATTTGTTTACATACGCGCACCTGCTTGAAGCGTGACTCGCAAATACCAACTGCGTAGATCAATCTCCTTTGCAGAGAGCCGTCTCTTTACACTCACTTACAAATAGTAAATCGTAGGTGATTTAAAATGTTTATTTGGTTCGAAACAAATGAAGAAAAGAACAAACCCAGATAAAACTAGTTTTAATAGAAAAATTACTTTGAACGAACACTCTCTGCCTATAAAGAGAGTTTCAAGAACGACACCTCTGCGAATAAGAAAGAATCGGGTCTTTCGTACAAAATTATTTCGTCCTTGACAATTTTAAATGTGTCATTTAATTCCCTAAAGGCATATTGCTTCCGATCTGCATAATGTTATGCATCATTGACACAAGGGCGCTCATCATAATATAATTTTAAAACATGAGTAGTTTGTTATTTTCATTATAAAAAAGGAAGGAAAGAATTAAAATAAATTAACATGTTGTAGGGCTCAGTTTATGTTCGAAATTAAGTTTAAATTATACAACAATTTCAATGAGATTTAACTGTTTAGTTGATATTATATTTCGAAGGTGGTCTAATTTATAAATATTGGACTACATTTCAACATTTGTTAAAGTATGATATAATTAGGATGCCAAGCTAATATCATTTTGAGAAAAAGAGAAAACTCATGTCTTCAGCGATTTAACCCTTAACTCATTGTTTTAAAAGTAGATTTCTGCAAAGGTGTCCACTGTTGACTTTAATAGAGGAAAGGTAAAATGACGTGCTATTGCATGCAAATCCTAAATTGTCTGTTTTGTGGTTTTATTGAAAAATAATAAAATTCAAATATTTTGACAAACATCTTGAAAAGTGTATGTGGAATTCACAAATCTTATAATTATTCCTTAATGAAAGCACTGTATACATACTAAGACTAATGATTGGCAAGATTTCTCATTTCCATTACTGTTTATGATCAATGATTAGTTGGTTGTGTGTATGGTCAACCTACTTTGGAATGGAGATTGATCATAAACAATGAAAGGCTTCAATTATCATTCACTTCGTTGACAAAACAATGCAAGTTATGATACATTTTCACTTGACCCCACCCCTGATGTTCCAATATGCCCCTCCGTTGATAACTGTTTATTCAACTACTATAATGTTAGTGTTATGCATAACTGCACTATGGATATCCGGCGACATTGATGCATTGCATCAACTTTCTCTTGTGTATAACTTTATAGCAAAATGAAAATAATTATAGGAAAACCTAAGGTAACTTTTCCTGCTATATTTCCCCCACGTTTGTTTCTGATGTTCTTAACTGTAAATGCGTCCTATCGGGGAATGGAGAGCACATGACACTGCTTATGGGCCTGTATGGACCTGTGTATCACTATTGATCCGATATTTCGTACTCATGTAAAATTGTTGAAACTGTTAAGTCTAGAAATCACTATAAATGTTCTAAATAAAGAGATGTTTAAATATGATAAAAGATATATCCGTTTCTTAAATAAAGTCCAGATCGGTAACATAAATAAATCTCATTTGGCGATTTTAGGTCTTATTGTATCAGAAGAAGTTGTATCTAAATATATAGTACATACACACTACAGAAGATCGGTTATCATACGACGTAACCCAGCAGTTCTGTAACAGATCAATCGCGTCTGTGGATTTGGGGTCTTATAGATTCCGGTTTTGCCATATTTAAAGATATATTGGTGTACAATTATCAGGGCTATACTTCTAGTTTTTGAATAGCATATCGAGGGCTTGGCGCGAAACGGTTGTAACTAAAATTTGTATTTTTTTACCAAGGTTAATCACCTCGCCATAAAGTATTTATAAGCGTTAAATAATTTTTCTTGGTAAACAATGGAAATTTATGTGCCATTGCTCGTTCTGAGCAATGGCACCTAAATTTGCATTGTTTACAAAAGGGTCGAAATTGCCCTTAAACCAGGGTTTTCAAAATAGGTTTTATGTTACAACCGTTTCACGCCAAGCCCTCGATATGATATGAACGAACAGTGAAGACTCTGGTTAGACTGTTCGTATGAACAGTCTCACCCGACTCTTCACTGTACGTAGATGCAACAAGACCCCTATTCGCCAGACGCGACTCCAGTTTATATAAGCCATTGAAACAGGTCATATCTCTCCTATTACGACGTCTAATGAAAGGAATATTATGCTAGTCTACGATAGGCTTTCATTAGCAAAACAATCGTTTATTGTGTAACACAATGAAAAATCGTATTATCTGAGAACCAATTGAACCTGTAAATACAGAAACAGAGACATACCTTTCGAAAGCTGTCTTTCGGAGCTTTTAATATTTGTTTATGTGGTTGTATGGTGTTTAACGCCGCTTTCAACAATGTTTAAGTTATATTACGGCGATTTCTGTGTAAGTCAACAAGCTCAAATGTTGTCGACGGACGACGCACAAAATGTGATCACAATAGCTCACCTTGCACTTTGTGCATAGGCGAGCTAAACATGATCGTAGTACTTTGCGCTCAGGTTTGTCGGGTTACTTAGCATTATGACTGAATGATTAAATCGGTGATGTCGGATTAAATGGACTAGTAGTACTGGCAGCACCCAGGATATAACGGAAATATTGTTGAATGCGGCATTCAGCGCCATACACACTACTTGTACGTTTATCCTAGCACCAGTGACGCAGTCGTAATGCTAACACAACAGTTCTGAGCGCCAATGAGGTACAGCCAAACAAATGCCAAAAATCTTTAGTATGACCGACCAGTGATTGAGGTTTTAAAAATAAATGATGGATTTCACATTTCTAGAGCAGCTTGCTGTCATGATCTTTCCTCAGATAATACATTAACATAATCATAGCATAGCAACCACAGAAGTCCGGGGCAGGTCAGGCATACGGAAGTCACCAGGGGCGTAGCTGCTTTGCAATAATCAATGTGTAGGGCGTCTCGTGAGAAAATCAACAGTGTGGACTCTGCGTAAAGTATCGATCCGGATCAGCATGAGCAAGCCGCGCTGGGTAACCCGGACAGACACGTTTCGCCTCCTGTGGATTTTCTGTTTCAGGAATAACTACTCTATACAGCTATCCCCCTAAGACGGAATGTGTCGGCCGGGTCAGTTTGCGCGGACAGCGCAGGCTGATCTGGTCGATACATTACGCAGATGTCTATCGCCGCAGCTGCACTTTGAGAAAAAATGTGTAGGCACGTGCCTACAGTGCCTAAAGGAAGCTACGCCCCTGGTCACCTCTGGTCCCTTTGTACCGAGTGTTTTGTATTTATCTCCGTCTGTTCGTCAATATATGTCTGATCCGCGTCTAGCGATGTTACATACAGTTACAATTCAGAGCATGTACATCCGCACAGTCCAACCGTACCTTCCATGTCCGCCTATATCGAGGGCTTGGCGTAAAACGGTTGTAACTAAAATTGGTATTTTGTTACCAAGGTTAATCACCTCGCCATACAGTCTTTATATGCGTTAAATCAATTTTCTTGGTAAACAATGGACATTTAGGTGCCATTGCTCGTTCTGAGCAATGGCACCTAAATTTGCATTGTTTACAAAGGGGTCAAAATTAATTCTAAACCAGGGTTTTTCAAAATAGGTTTTTAGTTACAACCGTTTCACACCAAGCCCTCGATATGTAGTATTACTGTTGACAACGATGTTAAAGTCTAATAAATAATTATATATTACAGGAGCAGCAGAAAAGTAAGATACTACAAGATAGTATGCACAAACTTGATGCTGAGATCAAGAGAACGGACTCTTTGTTGTACCAAATGATACCTAAGCAAGTGGCGGACAGACTTAGACGTGGTGAACCCGCCATTACCACGTGTGAGGTAAGCGAGTGACGTCATGAGGTCAAGGTCGTTAACAAGGAATTAATTACCAATAAGTTTGAGGTTCAAATCGAACTAGTCTTTTCGCGCGTTTCAAGTGATAGAGGTTTATATACAATGTGTGTTCACCAATGAGCAAAATTATGTGTGAATTGATAATCAGTTTTCTTGGAAGATTGTTGTGTGTGATACTTGTGCAAGAGCGCCAGGGAAAGCAGTGTTATAAGTACAGTTCGCCGTAAAATAACTAACATGCTGTTGAAAACGGCGTTTAATTACAAGCAATCAATCCTAATCCGTCTTAAGTTTTCTGAACTTAGCTAGTCATAGACATAACTTTAGAATTTTTCTCCTATAACGGCTCGTCTGATTTCAAGATAATTTGACAGGCATGTAACTCGGCAAAAGTACGCAGATGAACGCTACTGGGCCACATAGTATTCTTCTTAATTTTAATTAACATTTCCTTTGCTTTCCCATTTATACAGGTATTTGATCAAGTAACGATCCTGTTCAGCGACGTTGTTGGATTTACTCACATATGTAGCCAGATATCGCCAATGGAAGTGGTGTCAATGTTGAACGCTATGTACACGCAGTTCGATACCCTCAGCGAGAAACATAACGTCTACAAGGTTCGTATTGAACCGTTTATATAACAGTAGATTACATACAGTTTACCTAACAGGGGCGTAGCTTTGCAATAATCAATGTGTAGGCCGTCTCGTGAGAAAATCAACACTGTGGACTCTGCGTAAAGTATCGACCCGGATCAGCCTAAGCATGCCACTAATAATAACCCGGATAGACACTTTTCGCCTCCTGTGGATTTTCGGTTTCAGGAATAACGACTCTATACATATACATATATCCCCCTAAGACGGAATGTGTCGGCCGGATCAGTCTGCGCAAACAGCGCAGGCTGATCTGGTCGATACATTACGCAGACGTCTATCGCTGCAGCTGCATTTTGAGAAAATTGTGTTGGCACGTGCCTACAGTGCCTAAAGGGAGCTACGCCACTGTCTACCATTGAACTTTTGATATTGAAATTCTATCCAAATTGATATTTGCTATTAGGGGCAATATCACGGAAGGTTAAAAAACGCCAAACTAAGTCACAACAAAACGCGTTTCATTCTGACACGGCTGCATGTCGAGCCGCGTAAGCCCAAATGGTATCAGACCAAAGTACGTTGATTTGAAATTCGGCTTGGCTTTTCTTTCTTTCGAATGATTCACGCAGTAATTGTGGCTAGCGTCATTCGTCATCCACCAATGGACTAAGAATAGAATATGTGAGCCGTTCTACGAGAAAACCAACAATATGTAATCTGCGTAATGTATCGACCCAGATCAGCCTGCGAAGTCCGCGCAGGCTAATCCGGGCCGACACATTCCGTCTCAGAGGTATAGAGGTATAGGGTAATGAATCCTGAAACAATCCACATGAGGCGAAAAGTGTCAGTCCGGGTTAGCATGCGCGGCATGCTTAGGCTGATCCGGTCGACACTTAACGCAGAGTCCACAATGTTGGTTTTCTCGTGGCACACGATTCATGTGGGAAATTGACTTGGGGAATTGGTATATAGCATACTGGTGGGAGAAAGCCAGAAAACACAAGGTTAGACAAACTATTTACAACGATATAACCTAACGGCTTTGAAGACGCTTTTAAACTC
This sequence comes from Serripes groenlandicus, assembly GCA_031761405.1. Lineage (NCBI taxonomy): Eukaryota > Metazoa > Mollusca > Bivalvia > Cardiida > Cardiidae > Serripes > Serripes groenlandicus. The sequence continues at coordinate 573,329 of JASEVX010000099.1, read as the reverse complement.
CACTCAATCAATACTAATCTGATATTTCAGGTAGAGACTATTGGTGATGCTTACATGGTAGTGTCTGGAGCCCCGGAGGTAACCCGTTACCACGCCCTACACACGTGTGATATGGCCCTGGATATGCTTGACGCGATGTGCGAACTCCGGGATCCATCCACTGACGGATTCATGAAGATTAGAGTTGGTGAGTGAAACGTTTTGCGCGGTGTTATAGAAAAAATAAACTTTTGGAAGCAATGCCTATACTTGTACTAAACTGGTTGCAAAAAAAAAGACATAAAAGCAATATAGGATTTTTTTAAAAAATCAGTTTACACTTGTCTCAGACTTGTCTCAGAAAGCAGGAATGCACAGACAGGATTTTTATCTACACCTTTCATGAATAAAAAAAGGGTCATTTTTTTTTTCAATCGTAAATGTATAGGAAGGACTTTTTCAGTTTTACACTTGGATGGCTCCTAAGTCAACACTAGGAATATCCAGATAGGCATTTTAAGTTGAGCAGTCAATAGTCAAGAGCATGGAATCGGAGGCGTAGCTCCCTTTAGGCACTGTAGGCACGTGCCTACACATTTTTCTCAAAATGCCCCCAAAATGCAGCTGCGGCGATAGACATCTGCGTAATGTATCGACCAGATCAGCCTGCGCTGTCCGCGCAGACTGATCTGGCCGACACATTCCGTCTTAGGGGGATAGATGTATAGAGTAGTGATTCCTGAAACAAAAAATCCACAGGAGGCGAAAAATGTCCATCCGGGTAGGCCTGTGTGGCATGCTTAGTCTGATCCGGGTCGATACTTTACGCAGAGTCCACAATGTCGGTTTTCTCACGAGACGGCCTACACATTGATTATTGCCAAGCTACGGCTCTTTACTGGTGACACTGGCTTCACACTATCGGTTCCAGCATTTGGCATATTTCTTCCTTACGCAACTCCATAACTCAGGGAATATAAATTATTTAAAAACCTTCCTGTTCTACGGTTTTAAGGAGTTATTTATCATCTTCCGGATGTGATCATAATGTAGTTTTAAAAAATAGATATATTTCCTGCATTACGTCATTTTATGAAATGTAATTTCCATGTTAGACAAAATGTAGTCTGAATTTCTTTGTATATACTTTGATAAAGGCGTTTAGGCTGAAACGTCATTAAAAGAGTCGAACAGGAAGGTTTTTTATAAATATAACATGCAAGAACTTCATAAAATAAAGCATGCTTCTAGCAAATCAGCCGGGTAAGGGCTAGGACGCCTGCACAAGTCTTCAACTGATCTGCTTCGGAAATTATTGTTTTACTCTTCCCAACATGTCTACAGCAGACGACTTTGAAAATATATTCGCAAAAATGAGCAAAAACTTTACCTCAATGTTTTCAAATGTCGTCTGCTACAGAGGGGACAAAAGGCGTCTGCTCGTAGGAAAACAGTTAAAAAGGTCGGTTTTCGTACGATGTGTCCCATATTCGTATGTTATTCCCTCCTACAGGAATCCACTCCGGTAACGTAGTAGCTGGCGTGGTTGGTATAAAGATGCCGCGGTACTGTCTGTTTGGGGACACCGTCAACACGGCATCCCGCATGGAGACCAATGGAGCAGTAAGTACCGGACAGTACCCCTGTGGGAATAAACCCGCGTTTACCGAGTGTGGTCTTTGTTGCATCTCCAAAGTTTCGTCACATAAATAGGGAATATTTTATGAGAGTTTATTCATTATCTCTTTTATTAAACGAGTTTACGAAGACGATATTCAGCGACCGTCATGTTCAGTTTTAGTTTACGAGTATATTAAAAGTGAGATATGAAGCGAAATTCGAAAACATGCACATGAAATTTGCCGGTTTGGGCGCCAAAGTGACTAACATTACAACGTCAAACCGCTGACGTGAAATCATTTTTTTATTGTTTATGGTTTCCGCGTTGTAGCAAAGACTAGAGCGTAAGACTGAAAACCAAACTAGTAGTTTCATATGATATTTATGTGCAAGAGTGGGCTTTATGTGATAAACATGTAAAGACATGCAACTAGTTGGGCTACACTTGAAGGGCTTTCTCAGAAATTATGCGATGGATTTATATTACATGTAGACAATCATTGAAGTCTCTCGCTGTACGCTCATGCTTAAAAACACTTATTTTTCCTGAGAAGTTGTGTTTTGAGTGTCTGCTTTACGCTGCTTTTATCAGCATTTAAGTTATATCACGGTGTTTCTTTAGTGAATTACCAGCACTAGTTTATCCTGACATCAGCGAATTAGATGTAAACAAAATGCTGAGCACAAAGTAGGGAAGCCACACTACTACTACCATTTTAAAAATTAGCCGTCCCACCAGAAAACCAAAATGTTGGACTCTGCGTAAAGTATCGACGCAGATCAGCTTAAGCATGCCGCGCAGGCTAACCCGGACAGACACTTTTCGCCTCCTGTGGATTTTCTGTATCAGGAATAATTACACTATACATATACCTCTATCTCCCTGAGACGGAATGTGTCTGCCCGGATTAGCCTGCGCGGGCTGATCCGGGTCGACACATTTACGCACAGTTCATAATGTTGGTTTTCTCGTGGAACGGCTCAAATATTTGGTATGAGCCTACTTTCGGGATCGAAACTTTTGTTACCACTTTCAAGGCGGATGCTCTAAAAGCTACACCACCGTGGCGGTAGCGGTAGAATTTCATGTCATAATAACTAGTTAGTACCCGAAATAACTAGTTAGTACCAGAAATAACTAGTTAGTTCCAGAAATAACTATCTCACAGATATGGTTCGAGTACCAAGAGCTTCAAGTTGTATAGAATAATAAAATCCATGTATATATATCATCATGAGCAATTTCTCTCCTTTGGCCACATTGTTTTAAACAGTCGTCTACTACAGATGTACCAAAATGTAGTGAAATGTTACATGTTCTATAGCACATAGTTTGTCGTGTGCGAGGAAAGGTGCACGTCATGTTTAACCCTTTCCCTCTTGTAGACGCATTTTGACGCATCTGCAGCAGACGACTTAATAAATATTATGGCAAAAGAAAAGATTGCTCAAAACGAGCTATTTCTCCTTTTGCCACCATATTTTCAAATCTTTTAAATAGTAAAACTCTCATTTATTGAGATTGTTCATGTTTTTTGTCAATAAGTTTTGAAAGTCGTCTGCTGCAGAATTATTGTATGTGGGAAAGGGTTAATCAGATAGTTTAACCTACGATATTACAGATCTTGTTTGATTTACAGGCTAACATGATCCACATAAGCGAGACGACTAAGAAAGAGTTGGTAGATTATCCCTACATAATGGAGGAAAGAGGCAGCGTACCACTTAAGGTAACATCACCAATTTTATTATGTTCTTCCTTTAATTATAGTTATTTTCTCATTTTCTTTAATACTAGATATATACATACACAGACAAATCTATTTATCAAAACAGGGGTGAATTGACATAATCCTAACACACCGAGAGCTCGGCGAGTGCTTGTCAGCAGCTGCATTTGATTGGTGGGTACGGCTAGTACATCATATCGGTCTGTTATGCCTCAGTCACATTTGCTCTACGGCTAGGATACGGTGGCCGTAGGTCTCCGAAACCGAGAGATACGTGCGGAGGCCGCACAAGATCTGCGGTTCCTATCTTTTACAGGCCGTAACGATCGCCGTGTTATTATAGCGCGGAGTTATAACTTTTTTCATTTATGTGTCTGCCGTAGCAATTAGACACACCGTAGCCATGCCGTAGCGGTTTCAATGCGACCAAACGTCGGGCGTACGATGGCCTTGCGTTTGCCGTGCGGCTGTCCTAGGGTCCTATGTATGCCTCAGTCACATTTGCCACGGCGAACGTGGGGTCTAAAATATATACGGCCAATAGCAATTATAGGGCCACCGCGGCATTCCCACGGCCACATACTGTAGCAGTCACATATGTTAGAGTAGCCGCACGGCTTATTTGGAACTTGTGGAGACAGAACACCTGCGACTGCTTTTGAAGTGATGACGCTCGGTCGCCGTATGGCGTCCCTGCGGCGGCCGTATGTTTTTGACAAATACCAAGTCATGCACAAGGTAGCCTACGCACGGCGCAGACTTTCACGAGGGCAGTACGGATGGCCACCCTTCGGGGAACGTAGAGCCGCCTTGGAATTCCTGCGGTCGCAGCAATTTCAACGGCATGCCTACGGTGTGTCTTATTGCTACGGCGAACCGCTCTATAATCCCACGGCCACCGCTACGGCCTGTAAAATATAGGAATACGCCATAGGGTGACCCTGCGGCCGCCGCACGTATCTCTCGATTTCGGAGATCTACGGTCGCCGTATCTTAGCCTTAGAGCAAATGTGACTGAGGCAGAATTACAATTGACTTTTGCGGACCGCAGGAATTCCACGGGCGCCTTATGGTAGCCTTAAGGCCCTACGGTGCCCATACGGTGGCCATGCAGTATATGGGCACACCCTGCGGGAAACGAAAGGCCCACGCACGGCTCCCATATGCTGGTCTCACGCCACCCGTACGACCCCGTGGAAGTCTGCGCCGTGCGAGGGTTACCTTGCGCATGCCGTGGTATTTGACAAAAACCTATGGCTGCAGGGATGCCATACGGCGACCGAGCGTCATCACTTCAAAAGCAGTCGCAGGTGTTCTGTCTCCACAAGTTCCAAATAAGCCGTGCGGCTACCCTAACATATGTGACTGCTACAGTATGTGGCCGTGGGAATGCCGCGGTGGCCCTATAATTGCTATTGGCCGTAGATATTTTAGACCCCACGTTCGCCGCGGAAAATGTGACCGAGGCATTAGGCCAATCTAAATACACACAAGGATGTTGGGAAAGTATGAATACAATTCGATAACGGTAACGTTATCAAACACATTATCGTTATGTTAAGCACATGTATAAAACACGAACATTTTATTTAAAACAGTTTCCGAGTTCCAATTTTTCATTTAGAAACACTTTGTGTATTGCTTATTTGAAAGGAAAGATGTACAGTAAACTAGTTTTAAATCGACTAGAAGCTGTATTAGCTTTTGTCAATAAAGAAATCAAGTGTTGTTTAATAGGAAATCCCAGAGGCTTGCAGAAATACTGCGAGAAAGACCATGGTTCGATCCCCAGTCAGGTCATGCCAAAGACTATAAAGGGATAGTACGGGCATCCCTCCTTGGTTGCGATGGGTCAGGATAAATACTCGTTATACTAGTAGGTTATCTAGGAATCGCACTGAAATAGTGTTGAAAGTGGCATTAAACAACAGCTTATGTTTGTATTGCAGGGAAAAGGAGTCATGAAAACCTACTGGCTCAAAGGTAGAGAACCGGTAGAGGACGCTAACTCAACGTGTCCATTTGGTTCCCTGGTTCTTGAAGAGTTATCCAAAGTAAAAGGAAGCGAAGACTTACTCAATACTAAAAACAGGGAACTAACCAACGATGCCGACGTACGTTCACTTTATTCACCAGTATCTTTTGAGGACGTTAAACGTACAAAAGATGGATTTGGCAGCCCGGCTCAATCCCCCGCCAAAAAGTCCAACGTGGGGAACTCTCAAAAGTTACATGTCTCCAACAATGAGTTTGAAGGCTCCCCGAATGGCAAAGCAATGTCGCCGAGAGGTGGCGATATGTTTATAATCCGAAATAAAATACAGAACAGTGATCAGGAACCGAATAAAATGTTCACAGGTGAACCAATCCGAAGTCAGACATGCTCTATTCTTTAAGCAAGAGGACACGAAAACGCGTAGTGAATTAATTGGTGGCGCTTTGAAGAAACCGAAATAAAGTACAGAACGTTGATTAGGAACCGAGTAAAATGTTCACAGGTGAACCAGTCCGAAGTCAGACATGCTCTATTCTTTAAGCAAGAGGTTCTGACAAGTGTACATAACAGTAGTTATGAACTCAGCTATAAGTTATGGTTTAGTGTAGCGGAAACTTAAACATTGCAACACCAATTGTATACTCAAGAGAGATACGTCTTAGAATGACTGACTATTTTCGATCGTCAAACTCAAGAATTTCAAGATAATTTACTACCTCCTATTTGCCCTGATATTGACGATCGTTAATGGACCGAGTAGGTGTAAAATGACATGTTCTTTTGTAATACTCAAGTTATTAAGAAGGGATTTCTTTTCGATTCCATATACTCCGTGCTGTTTTCCGAATGTTTACTTACTTGTATTATTTTCTTTATTTTTACCCAAGTTTATTTCAGCAAAAGTCCACGAATGTTCGTAAATAACTAATTATATATTTATATATTTATTTACCGGTCATTATTGTCAAAGCAATCTAGAATATCTGCCTGATTTATGGATTTGGTACTGTATTCGTCTTCATTTGATGCGATGGTATATATACTACAACAGAGATAATATGAGTCGTCTCGCGAGAAAACGTAAAGTATCGAACCGGATCAGCCTAAGCATGCCACGCAGGCTTATCCGGATAGACACTGTTCGCCTCCTGTGGAATTTCTGTATCATGAATCATTACCCTATACTTCTATCCCCCTGAGACGGAATGTGTCGGCCCGGATCAGTCTGCGCGGACTGCGCAGGCTGATCAGGGTCGATACATTACGCAGATACCATACTGTTGGTTTTCTCGCGGGACGGCTCATATATTGAATCTATTATTTTAAGATCGAACATAACATTTATCTTGAAACCGCGTATAGCGATTTGGGGTCTTATTGACTCTACGTACGGTTGATACATACGCACGGTCACACCGGGGTTATCACTGTCCACATACAAACGCGTACCCAGGCGTATACACGTACGCCAATGCGTACAATTAGTCGGAAAAGTTATGACAAATGCACACAACACTGTAGGCTGAGGGTGGTAAGGGTTGATTTCGTCCGAAAATGTCAATACATCTGCAAGTGGATATAGCTTTTTTGTGTTTTCGGTATGACCAAAAGGACCTCTTGAGTTCATCGTATGCACTGTAGTAGGATTTCAAAATGTCCCGTACTGAATATGCCCGACCCCTTACCTCATCTGGGTCCTATTACACCAACCTTTCTTTACGCTAAGTAATTCTTTAACACTTAAAGGCTCATTTCATCAATTTTTGATTCCCATATATTTTGTAAAACATGATTAGTGGAATTTATTTACGGAAATTACTAAGTTGACATAAAATGTGTACATTGCTGGCTAACAATACTTGTTAAGAAATGAAATTGTTAGGCCTTTTTAAAGGGGAAACAAAAAGGATGAAATATGCTGTTACATTATTACGTATAACTTAATGCTAAGTAAGGTTGGTGGATTTTGACCCTGTGTGTATACTCGATTGATTTTCACCAAGTTACGCCCCTGACATTTGTGTTGAATAGACCTGAATGCATCTTTTGACAAAACACTATGCGTGTTCCCCAACTAGTTGTAAGCCCATGACATATGTGTTAAATATACCTGAATGCATCTTTTGACAAAACACTATGCGTGTTCCCCAACTAGTTGTAAGCCCCTGACATATGTGTTAAATAGACCTGAATGCATCTTTTGACAAAACACTATGCGTGTTCCCCAACTAGTTGTAAGCCCCTGACATATGTGTTAAATATACCTGAATGCATCTTTTACAAAACACTATGCGTGTTCCCCCAATAGTTGTACGCCCCTGACATATGTGTTGAATAGACCTTAATGCATCTTTTGACAAAACACTATGCGTGTTTCCCCCTCTAGTTGTACGCCCCTGACATATGTGTTGAATAGACCTGAATGCATCTTTTAACAAAACACTATGCGAGTTCCCCCCACTAGTTGTACACCCCTGACATATGTGTTAAATATACCTTGATGCATATTTTGACAAAACACTATGCGTGTTCCCCCCACTAGTTGTACGCCCCTGACATATGTGTTGAATAGACCTGAATGCATCTTTTGACAAAACACTATGCCTGTTCCCCCCACTAGTTGTACGCCCCTGACATATGTGTTGAATAGACCTGAATGCATCTTTTGACAAAACACTATGCGTGTTCCCCAACTAGTTGTACGCCCCTGACATATGTGTTAAATATACCTTGATGCATCTTTTGACAAAACACTATGCGTGTTCCCCAACTAGTTGTAAGCCCCTGACATATGTGTTAAATAGACATGGATGCATCTTTTGACAAAACACTGTGCGTGTTCCCCCCACTAGTTGTACGCCCCTGACATTTGTGTTGAATAGACCTGAATGCATCTTTTGACAAAACACTGTGCGTGTTCCCCAACTAGTTGTAAGCCCATGGCATATGTGTTAAATATACCTTGATGCATCTTTTGACAAAACACTATGCGTGTTCCCCAACTAGTTGTAAGCCCCTGACATATGTGTTAAAATCTTTTGACAAAACACTATGCGTGTTCCCCAACTAGTTGTAAGCCCCTGACATATGTGTTAAATATACCTTGATGCATCTTTTGACAAAACACTATGCGTGTTCCCCCCACTAGTTGTACGCATCTGACATATGTGTTAAATATACCTTGATGCATCTTTTGACAAAACACTATGCGTGTTCCCTAACTAGTTGTAAGCCCCTGACATATGTGTTAAATATACCTTGATGCATCTTTTGACAAAACACTATGCGTGTTCCCCAACTAGTTGTACGCCCCTGACATATGTGTTAAATAGACCTGAATGCATCTTTTGACAAAACACTATGCGTGTTCCCCCCAATAGTTGTACGCCCCTGACATTTGTGTTGAATAGACCTGAATGCATCTTTTGACAAAACACTATGCGTGTTCCCCCCAGTAGTTGTACGCCACTGACATTTGTGTTGAATAGACCTGAATGCATCTTTTGACAAAACACTGTGCGTGTTCCCCCCTATAGTTGTACGCCCCTGACATTTGTGTTGAATAGACCTGAATGCATCTTTTGACAAAACACTGTGCGTGTCCCCCCAGTAGTTGTACGCCACTGACATATGTGTTGAATAGACCTGAATGCATCTTTTGACAAAACACTATGCGTGTTCCCCCCACTAGTTGTACGCCCCTGACATATGTGTTGAATATACCTGAATGCATCTTTTGACAAAACACTATGCGTGTTCCCCCCACTAGTTGTACGCCCCTGACATATATGTTAAATATACCTTGATGCATCTTTTGACAAAACACTATGCGTGTTCCCCCCACTAGTTGTACGCCCCTGACATATATGTTAAATATACCTGAATGCATCTTTTGACAAAACACTATGCGTCTTCCCCCCACTAGTTGTACGCCCCTGACATATGTGTTAAATAGACCTTAATGCATCTTTTGACAAAACACTATGCGTGTTTCCTCCACTAGTTGTACGCCACTGACATATGTGTTGAATATACCTTAATGCATCTTTTGACAAAACACTATGCGTGCTTCCCCCACTAGTTAGTTTAAACTTATTTATTTTAAATCAATTGCGAAACAAGCTTTAAGCTTATATTAATCACGCTCGATGTCTGCTTCCTGGATACTTAACCAGTACTCGCGCCGATTGTGTGGAAAAATCCCAAAGTCAGGACCCGCTCATCACGGGACTCGAACCAGGGACCTTTGATGTGAGAGGCCGACGCTCTACCTCTGCACCACTGTCTTCCACGAACACTTCCCCCACTAGTTGTACGCCAATATAAGTTAAACTGATGCTAAACCGGAGAGTCAATCAATCTTGAAATCGACAGACGTGACTGAAATAAATGTAACACATTGACATTTGTTGATGAACCCGATCTGTCTACGTACCTGCATTGTATGTGCTTGTCAGAAGCGCATCACTGTAATTTCAGAAAATGATTGATTACTTAACAGTGAAAAGTATTGGTGTGACTGTCCGGCGACGAGGGCTGATCTGGTTCTTACCTGGTAGCAAAGTCCCAATGGTCTGTTTTATTTCAGAGATGACCGTATGGTTTCATATTTTATTTGGTTAAATTTACCTTGATAATATATAGTGTTGTATAATAGTTGTATATTAGGTCTTCCAAAGGGAAGAAAGTTAGTTAAACACTTTATACCAACAAAACTCTAATCATCTTTGTCTTTTTTTTTAAATGGCGTCACGATGTCCTGACGACGACTCCTCATCACAATTGAATCTCATCAACACCAGAATGGACTGCACTTACATTTTGGATTGTTTTGTTTTAAATCGTGATAAAGATGATATATTGATATAAAGTGTTTTATTGTTTAATAATGCTAATGTACTTCAGAGTAATGTCTTGCGAGTTGAGGTCTCAAAGCGTCTCCGCGCAGTATCCCCAGAGCTGTCACTGTCGACTGTATCTAACTTACTCCTTGACTCATCTTTTGACAAACAATTAGAAAGCTAGCTCCACTAGTTCTACGCAAATTTACCTTAAACCTTTCCCTCATACGACAATAATGCAGCAGACGACTTTGAACATATTTAGTCAAAAAATAGAAAATCTCTACAATTTAATGGACCTCCTATGACTAAAAGTGGTAAACATAGTGGCAAACGGAGAAATTGTTCGTTTTTAGCAATTTCTTCTTTTGTCACTATGTTTTCAAGAATCCGTCTGCTGGAGAGGCGTCAGCAAGCGTCTATATGAGGGAAAGGGTTAAATCTGATCCTTATTCCGAGAGTCAATAAGACCACAAATCGCAGTATATATCGTTGCATGTTTTGAGAGTGGCTCTGATCTACTTTTCGTTAGTACTGTCGTGCTTAACTCTTTCCCTCATATAGACGCTTTCTGACGCCTCTGCCGCAGACGGCTTTTTGAAAACATAGTGACAAAAGAAGAAATTGCACAAAACGTGCAATTTCTCCTTTTGCCACAATGTTTTCCACGTTTTGTCATAGGTTATCCATTCAATTATGGAGAGTTTCTATGTTTTGACAAAATACGTTCAAAGTCGTCTGCTGCAGAATTGTCTAATGAGGGAAAGGGTTAAGAGCTGTCGTTTCGAGAGGTTTTAAAATTAGTATTTTTTCCCAAAATTGTTCAGGAATGTTGACTGATGGTACGGCGGTTAGGGAAGACACTCAATAATTAATTACGGGAACGACGGAAGATCTAAATCTTCCTAGCTTGTCGGCTTTAATACGACTTGACTCATTGGTGCATGTTTTTGCCGATTTTAATATCTAATTTATATCCGATATACATAAATTGTATCATATCTTTTATTATTATTAAAGGCCGAATATTTGTCTTACTTGTGTCGTGTATTGCTTTTATTGATTTCGGATTTTAGGCTGTTTTCACCAGTATATCAGTTATATCTGGACAACTCTACATATGTGTTGATCCCCGAGTAACTAATCATTACTGGACTAGGATGTATGCCATACAGACACTCTACCATTGTCGCCTCGAGCAGGAATCATACATTGGACTTTCGGTTTCAAATCCCACGTACTAACCATTAGGTCCAGATGGGACCATGTTGTTGTTTATTTTGTTGTTGTTTTTTCGGTCCTTTTGTAGAATGGCTACAACGTAAAACGGGCTAATATCGGAGATGTATTTGTTTTAAAGTAGATCACCAATAAAACGTTCGGAGATGTCCGTTTAAAATCGGTATATGTCGTGGGCTGGTCGAATGACAAGTCCACGAGCCAAAACGATTGCTTACGACTTCTGACGGAAATCGTCGAGTCTAAATATTATTAATAAATTCCAAAGTCCGTACGGTAATCGCCGAACCCACTTGGAGAGTTCTACCTCAACGGTTTATACTACATGATGTGATATTCTAGAGCCGTCAGATATAATGAAACACACATCCTAGGGGAATGAATACATTTCAAAGGAAACATCATTTCGATACAGAAAATTAAAATATTGTTTAAAAAAAGGGAAAATATGTTCGGTTTGATCTTTTACTCAATGTCACCTTCGTACACAATGATTCCAATTGAAGTCTGGTATACATACGCCAAATCTCGTTTCGTCTCTATCAGGCAATACATGTTAATATGTTTGTCCAAATTATTACATATAATTAATTCGTATTGAAAAGAAACACGATACTGTAAGACTAATCATGGACCTTTTGGAAAAGTCTGCTCTTTTCTTTGATGATAATTGTCTATCTACACGCAGGGGTTAACCCTTTCTCTCATATAGACGCTTTCTGACGCCTCTGCAGCAGATGGCTTTTTGAAAACATAGTAACAAAAGAAGAAATTGCACAATTTCTCCTTTTGTCACAATGTTTCCACTTTTAGTCATAGGTTATCCATTCAATTATAGAGATTTTCCATTATTTGACAAAACATGTTCAAAGTTGTCTGCTGCAGAATTGTCGTATGAGTCAGTCAGATATAGGTCAAAGGGAAGGAATTCATTTTCCATAGGCGACCATTATAGCATTATGGGCTATGGTTCGTTACTAGCAAATTCAACACATATATACCTGTATCAAAACTAAAGTTCATTCTTAGAACTACCAAAAGAGCAAAACAAACTCACATGTTCACCGTTTTTTGACAGAGCTATGCGGTCAAATCAAAGGTGACCCTTATCCCGCACTGAATTTTACTTTCAGCATGTTCTGAAAATGGCTATTAGAGTGTCAATATAGCTAAAAGCAAACACTGTTTTGGTTAAAAATCAGTCAGAGGTTATTCAACTTTATAAAAATCTCTTTCAACTTTCAACAAAATCATTATTGTCCAATGGGAGCCAATCTCAGTCTTATATATTCATCTGAAATTACCCTGGACAAAATTGTCTACCCGGTAAGCCGGCATGATTTACTTCCCTTTGACCATATAAGCACGTTCCCAGCGCCTTATCAAAATTCAAATTTATCTCCAAGTTCACGCCACAAGCCGTGCTATCGAGTGCTTGTCCCTAAACATATGAACGAGAAATAGAAAGAAAAAAAACCTTACTTTACACATTTATAAACATTAAAATCAACCATTTACCCAATAGTCCGGCAGAAGTAGGGTTGAACCTGGAAATGTCTTATATAGTTTTTTTTACAACTGATTTGTATAGTCCAAGGTGTCCTCTTTCAGAATCCGCCGGGTGGACTTTGGTCACCCTTGAGCAATTTGAGAAATTCAAGATGGCGTCCAAGATGGCCGCCGTTTCATGCAATTGGTCATAACTTCTCTCATTTTATACATAGGATGCTAATTTTGGTGTCTAGATATATGTTTTAGGGGTCAAGGAATCTATTTAAACCATTTGTATGGTCATTAATGGATTACGTCATAGAAAATCCAAGATGGCCACCAATAAGGGCCACCATTTCATGTTTTTAGCTTCAAACCTAGTAGCCATATTAAACACAGGATAACATATTTGGTGTCTAAATGTTGGCTTAAGGGGTCAAGGAATCTTTTGAAGGTATTTGCATAATCATCGACTGATAACGTCATAGAAAATTCAAAATGGCCACCAATAAGAGGCACCGTGTTTCCTTTCTTTGGCTTCCACTTGCTTCAAATTAGATCTAGTATAACAATACTTGTCCAATTAAACCAGGTAGAAAGTTCAGCAATTATTATGTTATCTTTAATGCAATATGGCATCAGACGTAAACGCTGCCTGATCATAGAAAAAGAAGCATTCGAATGGTAACACAAATTATCTAGTTATTGCAATCTGCGTTATTCATAAAATCAGATTTGAAATATGCTGGGTCTTTTTCTACCCACACTCCAATGTTGTTATGGGGGACATTGTATTCATTATATTACAGTAAACTCAACGATTTAGAAATAAGCAGCCCTAGTAGTTGCACAATGTTTTAAAAAAAAAACTAGGTTGTTAGTTTCTGGCAGCATCCAGTATTGTGACATGCACAAAATAGTGTGGATTTCATATTATTACTAGTGCAGTTACAAGCACGAGTACTACACGGGGTGCCACTCTTGCACCCACATTGTATAAGGCGCATGATAAACTCCGTAGCGCGTTCTGTGTTGACCGGAAGAGAAGTTTGTTGGAGGGTTTTAAGCTTTGTTTCCTTTGTCCAGCCATACAATTCTGGATCATGTTCTTGTGGATTGTTCTCTTCTAATGAGCACCACACAATGGCTTGATGATGGGCCCTTTCAACATTCTCCACAAAAGTCGCATTGGTTGGAGGTAGAAAGCATAGTTTCGGTGGTGATGAGGATGACTTTCCTGTTTTCGATGCCCATACCTACCATCGTGTTTCAGACATTTACGAGGTAGAATGTTGTCCATAACAGGCTGACATAAATGCAGAAGCTTGCGCAATCACAGATTCTATTGGAGCGTCCATAACACGAAGAGGTGACAGGGAGTGACATCCAGTTCGCAGTACCTTTAGAGCAGTCCCCTTTCCTATTCCATAGCAACATGCTACCGTGTCATATCCGGTAAGCGCGTGGACTGGCAAGATTTCAGTAACTAGGCATGCATGTTTCTCTACTGTCAATTACTGTCCTTTCTTTGATAGGTGACTCCATAGTAACATGGTTTTCATCTTTGCAGTGTAATAATAATGCATAAGTAGTATAAAAACATCTGTGTCATCGATACAACCGTTATCTGACATTGATTTTTTGTTCGTGCACACATCATTGCCATCTGGACAATGTTTTGTCTGCCTCTTTATGTGTTGTTGCGAGATCTCGTCTTATTGTAATTTTCCCGATGCTGATCAACTGGAGCAGCATCCTCGCCAATCACAATCAGCTTACGGGTATGTTCATGGAATGACTCATGATCCTCGATTAGAAGTGTAACAACCAAGTTTATCAGCTGCTTCTTGTTTGCAGTCACGGTCAATACTATTTTCTGCGGAGGTAACTTGCTATTCAATTGTAACTGGTGGACTCGGCTTGCTCCAGTAGCCCTGGCACTTCTAGTGACACTCTTTGTACTATAATCATAGTACCGATCAAATACTAAGAAAACACCCCCCATCTTCAATCTCCTCCCTATTGAGTATTTGATGTTCATTGCATAGTCCTTAATTGTGCCATTTGCAGGCCCAGGGATAACCCAAAGTAAGACAGAGCCATCAATGACAGAGACCGTATTAACATTACTAAAAGTCCCCGCAGACACCTCAACCTGCAGCTGTCGTTTTAATGTTGATTTTGATGTGGCTGCTCTCATTTCTCCTGACGACTCGAACATCGATGTTGGAACTGGGGCTAATTCATGTGAAAGAACATCCTTGATATTTACTTCGCGATCACTAGCCTGAAGCCCTATGACCCTCGAGTAAATGACATTTGTGTCATACACTTTAGCTTCTCCAACATTAACATGTTTCTTTGTTGCTACCATGGTGATCACTTTTTTATGAATGACGTCATGCAAGCCATCTGGTAATTTCTGCCCAAATTTATTCAATTGGTCCAACCCTATTCGCAACCCATCCTGGACATTGACTGCAGTGGTCCCATGTTCTCCTGTTACGATGTTAAATATATCATCTGTGTGTTTCTCTGGATCGAGAGGATCGGTGCATTTCTCAAGTTGTGCTCTCAGAGCTTCTTTGTCCCTTCTATCATTGGCTATTCGTGTCTTCCATTCTTCTTTGTGTTGGTTACTTACCTTTGATAACCTGGTACCATCGCATCCCGATACGATTATGACAGCCATGGCCGAAGCACAACGGATCACAGCAAACATTTAAAAACGAATCTGGATATGCCCATTTCACATCTAAAGCTACTCTGTAGAGTTGTACGTCACAAGTGAATAACACAAATTCTTGGCCAGCCTTTGCTGTGATCCGTTGTGCTTCGACCATGGCTGTCATAATCGTATCGGGATGCGATGGTACCAGGTTTATCAAAGGTAAGTACGCAGTTTTGGTCTTCGGCATTGGTGATTGTCCCTGATTACGAGCCTTGGATACATTATATCAATTGTACTCTGGGCAGTCTGGTTTTTGCACAACATCTTTCATAAAAGCAAAGTCAAACTCTTCAGCTCTCCGTTTGGAGACAATTTTTTGCGCGAGTAACCTAAGAGGGAGCACCGACTTAACAGCTGCACTCTCAGGCATTTTTGTTTTTTTGGGTCCGTTGTACCTCTGTATCTCAATATCATATTCAAGTGGCTCCGACATTTCCTCCTTCGTAATTCGCTAGATGGTCTCCGACTTAAAAATGATCTGCCTCAGTTTCAGTTTATGGTTGTGTGACTAGGACAGCTAATGAATGTGTTGAGAGTTTACTTTTTTGGGATGATATATCCGCATCAAAGTTATCCACAACTACTTGAACCAAACCTGCTGATGCATCAAGTATACCTGGACAAGAACACTGCTTTATGATTATACAAATACCTTCAAAAGAGTCCTTGACCCAACAAACCTATATTTAGACACCAAACATGTTATCCTGTATTTGTTCTATTTAATATGGCTAAGTTTGAAGCCAAAAACATTATTGGAGGCCATTTTTTAATTATCTATGACGTAATCAATTAATGATCATACAAATGGTTTCAATGGATTCCTGGACCCCTAAAACATATGTCTAGACACCAAAATTAGCATTCTATGTATAAAATGAGAGAAGTTATAGCCAATTGCATGAAACGGCGGCCATCTTGGACGCCATCTTGAATATCTCAAATTGCTCAAGGGTGACCAAAGTCCACCCGGCAGATTCTGAAAGAAGACAACTATGGCTATTCAGATCAATCGAAAAAACATATGTCTAGACACCAAAATTAGCATCCTATGTATAAAATGAGAGAAGTTATGGCCAATTGCATGAAACGGCGGCCATCTTGGACGCCATCTTGAATATCTCAAATTGCTCAAAGGTGACCAAAGTCCACCCGGCAGATTCTGAAAGAAGACAACTAGGGCTATTCAGATCAATCGGGAAAAAAACTATATAAGACATTTCCAGGTTTAGTTAAAATATCCCATTTGGCTACCGGACTACCAAATATATTCCCAAAATCCTAATATCCTGACTGCAACTGTTAATTGACATCACAGCATATCAGTGTTTTCGTTAACCTGCCATGGAAAATGGATAAAGTTGATAGCAATGTTTTAAAATCGTGTATGAGACTATTTAGCGAATGCAAATTATAATGTCAATATCGCCAATATTAACTCTTTCAGCGCCAAAGGCAATATTGAGGTTTTTGCAAACAATACTGATTCAGGTGAGTCAGCTCGTAACGAGCTGTCTCACCTGAAATCAGCATTGTTTGCCTTTTAGTTATCAAAATAGTCCAAACTGTTATTACATGAGAAATGGAGAAGCACGATTTTGAACATGGAAGAGTCTACTTTAAACAATTCGGCGCTGAAAGAGTTAAAGCACTGCCAATAAAACCATACCACGAGACATGTACGTGTACCTTGGACCAAATGGTAATCCCTTAACCATGTATCTTTTGAAACGGATATAAAGGTATTTGGCGAACTTACTATACACAATATCGCAAATAAAATCATGTAAAAAGTAATGTATGTCGATAACACAATGTCACGTTACGAGCACCAAGGACTGAACGGTAATTCTCTACACCATGTCAAGTCCCTGTCTGTGTGCGAGGATATATTAGACCTTGGTTGTGGGCGCTGGTGTACAATGTCCGCCGCCGCATCCTCGACGGCACTGTCGTCCACGGCTGTTGTTTCTGACTGTCGGAACAGACCTGCAAATGGAAACTCAGATCTGGACGGTGTGTATGGACGTGCCATGCCATGTATCGAGGCATCTAACTGTCGAAACAGATTCGCCAATGGGGACTCAGCTCTGCTTGATGGAACAGTGTCTCCACTGCTTTCGGACAAAGTCTGTGCATCTGAAAATAGCAAAGATTAGCACATGAAGCTACACGAAGTGTCTCTGGCTAACAGTGCAGGTCTTGCTCATATTTCTCAACCAAGCATCCATTCAAAAGTCATTGTTGTTATTTAAATATCCAAAAATGTAATTAATTCATTCGCATTCTTTCAATGTGAAAGTGCATTTTGATACTTCATCATTCAATACTTTCAGAAAAGTCAAGAAAATTAGGAGGTTAAAGGAACTTCTGTTAGACAATATTCATTTGGATCTTGTATCATTAAAATGCAAGCAAGTTTGTTTCCACACGTATACAATTTACTCCAATGTTGGCTCTCCTAGATCACCGGTATTTCACTGGACGGAACCTAGGACGTGAGATGTTTTATATAGCTGTATTGGTGTTGATGACACTGTTACTTTCGTGTGATCGTCACTCCAGTCCGATTCCGTGAGCTAAATAGTCAATGCTATATATCGAGGGCTTGGCGTGAAAGGGTTGTAACTAAAAACCTATTTTGAAAAGGGGCAATGTTGACCCCTTTGTAAACAATGCAAATTTAGGTGCCATTGCTTGAAAGGAGCAATGGCACCTAAATTTCCATTGTTTACCAAGAAAAATTATTTAACGCTTATAAAGACTTTATGGCGAGGTGATTAACCTTGGTGAAAAAATTACCAATTTTAGTTACAACCGTTTCGCGCCAAGCCCTCGATATATACTCGTCTAGCGATTTGGAGTATTGATGCATCCGCGTACAGTGAAGGCTCGGTCGAGACTGCATCCGATGTCATATAGACATGAACTCAGCCTTATGTTTTCGATTTGCTTGGAATAAGTCTTCAGAGATTTTGACAGAATTAACACTCTTCCAGAAAAATCAACCTTATGCCATTTGCCAACAGTGGAGACCCAGATGAACATGCGCATTCGCACAGAATGATCTAGGTTTGCATTTGGTCAATTAGTCATTGAAGGATTTCATTTTTTTAAAAAAAAAAAACATATCCTGACAATCATCGTACATAAACAAACCATGTAAACCAAGCTTAACTTCCTTATTACCCGTGTTGCAAAGATTTGCCTCTGCATTCCTGCAAAGGATCCAAATGGATACTGCTCTATAGAAGTTACGTAGTAACCTTCAGTTACTTATTGACGAACAGTACTAAACCAGATTAGACTACACG
Organism: Serripes groenlandicus; assembly: GCA_031761405.1. Classification (NCBI taxonomy): domain Eukaryota; kingdom Metazoa; phylum Mollusca; class Bivalvia; order Cardiida; family Cardiidae; genus Serripes; species Serripes groenlandicus. The sequence goes on along the minus strand of JASEVX010000099.1, from coordinate 554,388 downwards.
GACCCGCTTGCTAATCAGGATCTATACTAATTGAAAATGCATTTGAGCTTGTTATCGCAGAGCGTCGCTTATATCACAGGTGTCCGAGTTTTCTATTGAAAATTTAAAAAAAAAAACCACACACACTACCTGGTTAAACTACTACAATAGTCTTTATAGGTCCATATGGCTATAATAATAACGACCGTATACATAGACTCACTATTGTATTATATATATATAAAAAGTGATTAGTATTATACTATATGAACCGTATAGAGAGGCTGTTTATGGAAGCACATGAGGGATTCTCCAAATTTGCATTACGATCATTTTTAGTATAAGATACGGACAATATAGAGAGACTATTTGAGTACCTTAACGAGGTAGTGTGTGTTTTTTTACCCATTTCTTTTTCTGAAATGGAAACTCGAACGCCTGTGCTCATATAGATCAGAGAACAACGTTACGCAGGCATATATTTACCTACACCAACTAGAGGGCTATCTATTGGGTCTTTTTTGTTGTCTTTATATCATATGATATGTATGTAAAGAATACATTTAACTGGTACCGGGCCTTCTATAGTAAATAAGAACCTCTGTCAACTACCCCTATGTATCGCTAACGCATATATAGTAAATAAACAACTTCTTTTGGTTGTCCTTGGTCTGAACGCTTATCGGTACATTGCTCGAACTCATGTAAGTATTTGCTCATCCTCCCCGGACCAGTCATATATAGTAAATATACAAGTTATTTTTCGTAAACTCTACAGTGGACACTTACATCTTGATATTTATAATCAATACAGAAAAATGAAGCAAACTACTGTCTTAGTTTGAAAGGTTAACCGGTTGGTCGCCGCCATTATTGGTGTAGCCTGACCCAATAATGTAATGTAAGGACATACATAGCAGAAATGCAATCAAAGCAAAGTGAAAATATATTTGCAATCATTTGAGCCGTCTCGCGAGGAAACCAACGGTATGGCCTTTGCGTAATGTATCGATCCAGATCAGCCTGCGCAGTCCTGGGTAAGTTACCAGTACTACTGGTTCATTTATCCTGATACCAGTCACTCAGACGTAATGATAACCCCGCAACGCTCAGCATCAAGGAGGGTAGCCATTATTACCAATTTTAATATCTTTGGCATGACCCTGTCGGAGATCGAAAGCGACCTCTCGTACCCGATGCGGACGATCTACCGCTACACCACCTAGCCGATATGTTAGATATTTGCCTTCAGGACAAAATAGTCTAAGTTCGAGTTAGTTTTAGTGAGGTAACACCACCGCGGTACATGTATAGACCAAGTCGTCCTGACCGTATACGTGTCTATCGATATCATTATACTTCCTTGTACGTATATTGGATCTGACGACAACGCATAAAATGTCACTTAGAATTGACCCCATTCGCAAGACACAACCAACGATCGGTTCTTTACAATTGGAACACTCGAAAATTGCCGCTTCTTAATCTTCTTTATTTATGGACTTGATTGGTTACCTCCCCTGATTTCACGTTCTTGGTTTTAAAGGGTTCTGTACAGGCTTATATCAAAACAGACATAATTCTGCCAGTGAGTTTTTCCGAGATTCCACACTGCTGTGTCGATATCAGCACTCTTCAAGAAACTTCGGAAAGTATTTTCCATATTGCTGCGCAGGCAGACTCTTATCTACAGTGTTACGCTAAGGTATATTTTCGCAGAGCACATTTCATATTTTTTTTAATTTATTTAGAGTTTGCCATATTAGTTTAATGATGAAAAGAAATTGAGTAAGATGCAATGATTATTTATATTATTACTACTATAATTTTTAATTTTATAGTAACATCTTCTTTAAAGTCCATTTTATAAAGAAGATGTTACATACCCCAATTTGTAATGCTTATTATTATTATTATCATTATACTTATATATAACAACGTTGATTATTTAGTAACATTTTCAGTGTTTTTAAAAGACATTGGTCCATCTTATAACGAAGATGTTACATATTCCAAGGTGTAATGCTTTTTATCATTATACTTATACTTATTATTATTTTAATTATTATCATCATCATCATCTTCTATCATATTTACTGTTCGTAAACGTACAATACACCCCTGTTTGTGGCCGACGGGTCTTATAAATAAATATAAATAAAAATACATTATCTAAATTGATCTCATGTAATAAATACATACCAAAGTAAGATCCACAAACGTGTCCACGAAACTCCAACAACATATACATAACGATAAAATGAAATAAATGCATAGTAGCAAGCGTTTAGAATACTTTGGTCGGTGTTTTAAAGCGCCTTTGTTGTCTTGAAATAAACAATAAACGATGCCTTTATATACCGTTCAAGCTACATGGCACGCCCTTTAAAAAGAAGACTTCAAACAAATGCCTCCTTAAACTTTCCAAGATACAAACGTATGTTGACTCATCTGCAGCAAACCACTATGAGTAATTTCTCCAACACTTTTTTCAACTCTTTTCAATAATCATATTTTCAGTTTTTAATACTATTCTGGGATATTTTCTTAAATGTCTTCTGCAAATTTGTTCTATGTGGGAAAATGTTAACCTATTACCACATACAACAAATCTTCGAAAAGTGATTCAGACAAATGTATGGAAATGTTCTACTCGTATACATGAGTTTTGTAATTAAGTAGATATCGAGGGCTTGGCGTGAAACGGTTGTAACTAAAATTGGTATTTTTTTTCCAAAGTTGATCACCTCACCATAAAGTCTTTATAAGCGTTAAATAATTTTTCTTGGTAAACAATGGAAATTTAGGTGCCATTGCTCGTTCTGAGCAATGGCACCTAAATTTGCATTGTTTACAAAGTGGTCAAAATTGCCCTTAAACCAGGGTTTTCAAAATAGGTTTTTAGTTACAACCGTTTCACGCCAAGCCCTCGATATGAAAACAATGCGGGTAAGGATAAATTGCTTATTTTAAGCAATGTTTCCGTTTTGATATCATGTTTCAAAATATCGTCCGCTGCAGATGTGCTAAAATGCGTCTTTTTAGCTCACCTAGGTACGAAGTTATTGTGATCCCCCCTTTGTCCGGCGTCCTTGGTCCATCGTCCGTCGTGCGTTAACATTTTCTTCTCTGTAACCAGTGTCAATTTTGATAACTTCACAGCAAGCATCCCCTCAATGTCATCACAAAAACTTAATCATGTTTTTGGATCCATTTAGAATTATGGCTTATATGACAACCTAAAGATTTTTTTAAAAATTCTTCTCTCACCCCCCAACCCAATTTTTAAATAAATTTGAAGAATGATCCTTGCTTTTCCCTCTATCAGATTACTTCAAGCCATGTTTATTGATAACAAACAAAACATGGCCGCCAGGGAACGGTGCAGTTTTGACTTTTGTGGATATTGTGAAAACTCTAAAACTCTTCTCCTCCAAAAGTATCTGGCCGATTTTCAAATAACTTTGTACACATTCTCTTTGGGTGACCCTCTTTCAGATAACTTCGAGATATGTTGATTGACGAACAAACATCGCCATCAGATGTGGGGCTGTTTGGCCTTATATGACTATAGTAAACAGTTTTGAGATTCTTCTTCTACGAAAGCATCAGGCCGATCTGCAAATCATTTTGTAGAAGTTTTCCTTGGGTAATCCATGTTGATTGGTCTAAACGCAAAATGAGTTGTTGTGGTTGGCATGACTTATGTCTTATGCTATATAATTATGATCCTAAAAGGGACAATAAAAGAAATTCATTTAATCGTCTGATATGATGTATGCGAATCGTGATTCAAACTCAGGACTTCTCGAATAAGACACTTCATCTTAACTGACTTAGCCATTCAGTTTCGCTTAACTCTTTCAGCGCCAAAGGCAATGTAGAGGTTTTTGCAAACAATGCAGATTCAGGTGAGTCAGCTCGTAACGAGCTGTCTCACCTGAAATCATTGTTTGCCTTTTAGTTACCAAAATAGTCAAAAACTTTCATAAATTGAGAAACTCTTTCAGCGCCAAAGGCAATGTAGAGGTTTTTCATAAATTGAGAAATGGACACACCCGATTTTGAACATGGAAGAGTCTACTTTAAACAATTCGGCGCTGGAAGAGTTAACTGGACAATTTTGCCTTTGTGTGTCGATTTTTTTCCTTTAAGAAGTGACAAAGGTGACCTAATCACTGGTAACGTACGCTACTCGACGAATTATTGTGCTATCAAACGACTCAACGTGAGACAAAATATAATTCAGGTATATATTAGGCCAGAAGTTTCAAAGAAACTCAAGCTCTAGGCAGCTAAGGTATATTCAAGAGTCTTCCATAAAATACCTTTACTAAGAGGGGTGTTCGGTAAGCTCTGGAGGTACATGTACACATTGGCTTTTGTGAAAAGTGTAGATTTAGATCTGCACAGTTCACATAAAACTTACATGAACGTGTTAGAAACTTCTGTCAACTTGTGTAATTTCTGATACGGCGGATTAGATGGACAGGCTAGTCTGCACCTATATGTTCAACATTGCCAACTTATATTTGTTCTGATGGGCGGGCTAAGTCGTGTGGAACTTGTGATCTGTTTTTGACTGGCCAGGAAAATATTACATTAGTCAGATAAACTACGTCACAAGAAAACCTACATCCGGTACCAGCGCAGATCCAGATCAGTTTTGGCCTCCAACCAAGCAAATTTGGATCTGACTACAACGCATTAAGTGTCGTCTCGAATTGACCGTATACACAGTAAATACGCCTGGTCACGTGTTCGGTTTTTATGTCCAATGAAAACGTACGAAACAACACATCGGAGAACTCGACAATCACCGCTTCCCTATATCGTCTATTTATATAGATGTCTTACCTGTTAACCCTTTCCCTCATACGACAATTCTGCAGCAGACCACTTTGAACATATTTTGAAAAAAGTAGAAAATCTCTATAATTGAATGGATAACCTATGACTAAAAGTGGAAAACATTGTGGCAAAAGGAGAAATTGCACGTTTTGTGCAATTTCTTCTTTTGTCACTATGTATTCAAATAGCCATCTGCTGCAGAGGCGTCAGAAAGCGTCTATATGAGGGAAAGGGTTAAATAACTGGCCGATATATATATAACACAGATCGCGGGTTCGATCCCCGGCCGGGTCATACAAAATACTTTAGCAATGGTAGTCATGGCTGCTCTCCTTGTCACTCAGGATTGCGGGGTTAGCATTACGACTGACTTGCTGGTGTCAGGATAAATGGACCAGCAGTACTGGTAATTAACCAGGAAACGCCGTGATATAACTGAAACATTGTTGAAAGCGGCGTAAAGCACCAAACAATTAAAAACTTGTTTTACAACGAACGATTTGGTAAGCTAAAACGCAAATGGCAATCTGAGGCAGGCATCTGGTCGATATACGAACAAGCGAAGTTTAGGTTCGCTTTAAATTAAATTGCTACAGAGGCGTATAAAATATTCAGCGTAATTTCGGAAATGGTTTAGGAGGGGGGTGTATTTTCTATGATGACTTGCTTTAATGGAAGTTTTGAAATTTTAAAAATTCCTTTGGGGTTATTTCTAGTAATACAAGACCCTTACGACTACAATTGTAAAGTATATTTATCGGATTCATCTTTGAAAATACATTAAATACGTTAACAGCAAATTAAACAGGGGCATTTTATATAATTCCCTGGTCGAAACAATAAATAAATACTTTTAACTTTCTATGCATGCGTGCGGACTTATCTTATAAAGTGTTTTTTTATAGCTATTTGATGACTCATTCGGTTGTCGGCTTTCATGAGCAACGGTCCTATATATGATAGTATTGCCACCACACATTAAATTTACATTGAGATAATAACAAATATATTATTTATGAAACCAGGGGCGTAGCTCCTCCCTTTAGGCACTGTAGGCACGTGCCTACACATTTTGTCTCAAAATGCTCCCAAAATGCAGCTGCTTCGATAGACATCTGCGTAGTGTATCGACCAGATCAGCCTGCGCTGTGCGCGCAGACTGATCCGGCCGACACATTCCGTCTTAGGGGGAAAGATGTATAGAGCAGTGATTCCTGAAACAGAAAATCCACAGGAGGCGAAAAGTGTATATCCGGGTACGCCTGTGTGGCATGCTTATGCTGATCCGGATCGATACTTTACGCAGAGTCCACAATGTTGATTTTCTCACGAGACGGCCTACACATTGATTAATGCAAAGCTACGCCCCTGGAAACCAATACCACCCCCCCCCCCTCCCCCTCCGACTCCTGGAGCTCAAGAGTTGCATTGACTTCTATCGTTCAGACCGATTTAGCCGGCTCGTACGGTTCAAGCAATGGTCGGACTGTGGCTGCCATTCTTATGGCTAATTCGGTAACGACGAACATTAGCAATCCAGAGGTCGTGAATTCAAACCCCGAACTTTCAAAAGAATGACAAATATTCTTTGTGACAATCGTCATCATAAGCTGCATACAATGATCTATGGAGAAATGTAGCCAGTTGGTTGGGGGAGAATGCTGTGTGGAGTACTAGTTCTCGAAAGTCACGATACACATATGAGCCGTCCGGCGAGAAAACCAACATTATGGCTATTTCTCGCTGTCACCATCATTGGACATAATTGTCTGGGCCGTGTGTGTGTGGCGAACATAACATCCTGATCTGACTCATGTTGGAGCAGGCTGTTACTGGTCTTTGCTGATTATGTAAAACCTCAGCTTATGGTTAGTTTAAGATCTTTTTTTTTTTTTTCATCGATTGCGAAACAAGCTTTCAGGCTATATTAATCACGCTCGATGTATGCTTCCTGGAGACTTAACCAGTACTCGCACCGTTTGTGTAGACACATTCCGAAGTCAGAACCCGCTCATCACGGGACTCGGACCCGGGACCTTTGGTACGTTTTACCTCTGCATCACTGTTTTCCCACATTATAGGCTACAGAGGTGTCTCCGGATTGACACATTTTAAGCCAACTGGACGACGGACAGAGATGGACTTATTATGCAAATACGGCACTTTGGCAAAGTAATAAATTGATATAGGTTTACAGAGATAAGATACAGCATAACATTTATCAATAATGGTTTTACTCTATGAAAGGCGTTACAGGTACAAGTATATAACATATAATCCCAACAATGTCTAAATAAATAATAGATTTCTAATTCTTGGACAAAGGGACTTTATTTATATACAGTAAAACTTGCGTACTAGGACCATCTATGGGAAAACAACAATGTGGTCGTTGCTCACAGATGGTCTTAATTAAGAGGAGTATTCATGCAGAAAATAAGCTGTTGGATAAACTTAAAGTGTGGAGGATAAAGAAAGGGCATTGCTAATCAAAGGTGGTCTTTAGCACAGGTTCGACAGTACTTTCCCTCATATTGACGCTTTCTGACGCCTATGCAGCAGACGGCTTTTTGAAAACATAGTGACAAAAGAAGAAATTGCTCAAAACGAGCAATTTCTCCTTTTGCCACAATGTTTTCCAATTTTAGTCATAGGTTATCCATTCAATTATAGAGATTTTCCATTTTTTGACAAAATATGTTCAAAGTCGTCTGCTGCATAATTGTCGTATGAGGGAATGGGTTAAACCAAGTCAAACGAGGATAATACAGTGTTGGGTATCCCTAGTCAGTGTAATTTGCACATACTGTACATAATGTATCACAAATACAAGTGGCCATAGGATCAAACGTGTCGCATACCTAAGTGTCGGTAAACGTAAGCGTGGTGTACATACAGACGATGGAACAATAAGCTGTATGTGTCACCAGGTCAAGGCCATAGCAGGTGACACATATAGGATTTTTGTTGACAGAATAATGGTCCTTTATGATTTGAAACAATTGACCACTGTTCTAACAAGTCTTTACATCTTTATATGCTTCTACATTTTAAAGTCTACTTTTGAAGACTTTATAACTAATGGTGATTAATAAGAGATGATATATTTGAGCATTTCCGACGCCTCTGCAGCAGACGGTTTTTTGAAAACATAGTGACAAAAGATGAAATTGCTCAAGACGAGCAATTTCTCCTTTTGCAACAATGTTTTCCACTTTAAGTCATAGGTTATCCATTTAATTATAGAGATTTTCTATTTTTCGCAAAAAATATGTTCAAATTCGTCTGCTGCAGAATTGTCGTATGAGGGAAAGGATTAACCTTTGCCAACATGCTGACACATTTTACACATTATTACTGCAGACGACCACATAACACATTGTGGAAAAACGTGTCTACTTGTGAAGGTTTTATAACTAATGGTGATTAATAAGAGATGACATATTTGAGTATTCGTATTTAATTCATACACAAGCCTTTATAGAATTAATGTATGAGCCCAGCATGAACATGAAATGAAAAACAACATCATAGTATTTTAATCAAGCTTAGAAAACATTTAATTTTTCCCATCCATAGTATGTGATCGTATGCTTACACTGTATGCTTTAGTCTGCGTGGAGGCGCATTGCAATTCTGGATCTACACTGGCAACATATGCATATGATAACAGTTGGTCTGTGCAAACCGTAATTTCTCCTTTTGCAAAAAATGCATAAAAACAAAGTCCCCTGCATTATGTAGCCAGTCGTCTGCACCAACTGCATGCATTTCGTTATCAATATATTACATGTAGGTGAAGCTTCGCGCAATTAGCCCTTTCCCACATACACCAAATCTGCAACGGACGAGTTAAATCTATGCAACAAGTATGAACAAATCTCTATGAATGAAAGTATGATTTTATATAGTGTCATTATGGTCAATTTATTATTAAGAAAGGGTTAATTTAAAGTACCGGGGATATCCGATGATGAATGGAGCCGCGCTCTAAACAAAATAACAATTGGGCACGTTTGAGCAGTGTAGACGATTTAGATCAACCTTCGCATTACTCACAAATAATCTTGGCACGTTTGTGTTGTGTTTTTTTTTTGTATGGTGTATTGTGCCGTTTTTAACATTTATTTCAGTTATATATCACTGTATTGTCTGGGTTTAGATACCAGTACTGCCGACCATTTATCCTGACACCAGTGAGTCAGTTGTAATGCCTCACCTACCGGAGTGCAAAGGTTCTGGGTACTGGTTGTCATATAGTCACGGACGGTTTCAGGAAGCTACTGTGAAACTCAATCAGATTGCAGCGAAGCGCATGCGACACGTCATAAATAGGCAGAATGCTCGACTATAAGTGGCTTGATAGTATAGTGACATAAATCAAGTTGGTTAAGTCTTGGGTGAATTTAATGCAAAATATGGGCGTACCAAGCGATTGTTTTGTTTGAACAGTGTATGTCGACAAACACACATACATTGAATAATCGGTAAACTCCGTTCATTTCCGTATCAGATGATACATGTAGTATGGGTATGTTCCAAAAGGGACATAGTTCAGGCAGAATATGATGTAGAGTTATGGGCCTTGTCCTGCAAGGTCATACTTCGAATCAATGGATAGCAGCGGTGATTGTTGAGAAAAAGTATTGCATGCACATTTTGACCAAATATGCAACGCGGACCCCGACGCAAACGGACTGAAATAGCCCTCCTTATTCTTGAATAGTTGGGCTTAAATTCAGCCATGACCTATTTGTTACAACTGAGTATATAACTCCAATCAATTTACCTGGAGCATTCTCAATTATGAATGGGATGAAGTGTTTACAGTGTTAATTTGTACATCCTAATAAGCCTTTATTGATATGTAAAATATGCGGTCAATATACGGTCAATATATGCACACATGCATTTCATAAGTAATACACATGAAGGATTTGGTTCATGTTAGCATAGTAAATAATATGGAATGTAATAAAACCCAAGGATTGTTTTTATCCAATTTAAGGACGCATGGCCTTTTTAGATCGCCAGTGTCTACTATTGACACTATGTTTTCAAAAAGCGTCTACTGCTTAACGTCATATCTCATCTACATGTAAGAGAGCTTTAATACATGTATAACGATAATATTTGACAGAAAAAGCTGAAGGGACAGATGACAATGTTTCAATGATCAGAAAAACAAATGATTATTCCTGAAAACATAGAAATATATAAAATGTGAACAAATTAAATATTTCCATGATAGCATACACCTTTTTACTCCTTTGCAAATTATGACACTTTTGAATACACTGCAAGAAAGTAAAAAATATTAAGAACATTAAGAATACAATAATGCAGGTCAAACAGAAAGAAATGTACCTTTCCCATAACATGTTCTAAAGAATCTATTGTACAGGGATAAACCCTTTCCCAAAAGCTTACCGTTCCTGACGACGTCTCTGCAGCAGACGGTATTTCAAAACATTGTGGCTAAAGGAGAAATTCCTATGAAAGAGCCATTTCTCCTTTTGCCACAAAATATTCAACCTTATTCAATAATTACTCTTTCATTTATGGAGTTTCCACAGTTTTGACTTAACGTTTTCAAAGTCGGCTGCTGCAGATATTTTGTGTGGGGAAAAGGATTTTAAGTAGCCTGTTTTAGGACAACGGTAAAGACAGAGCAAAGAAAAATAGTCTTGCACCAAACTGCTGAAAGTTTCGAAGTCCCTGTTCCAGTGGGTCATGTCAAACTTATCTAATGTTTCACACTAACCACAACTATAATGGTTATAACCGCTGCCACAATCAACAACACTGCAATCAAACAGCACATCTTCTTTCTCGATTTTTTCTGAAAAAGAAAACAATATCAGAGATTTAGATAAGGGTGAGTAAACAGCAGGTTTTAACCCTTTTCCTCATACGACAATTCTGCAGCAGACAGACGACTTTGAACATATTTTGTTAAAAAATGGAAAATCTCTATATTTGAATGGATAACCTATGACTAAAAGTGGAAAACATTATGGCAAAATGAGAAATTTCTCGTTTTAAGCAATTTCTTCTTTTGTCACTATGCTTTCAAAAAGTCGTCTGCTGCAGAGGCGTTAAAAAGCGTCTATATGAGGGGAAGGGTTAAAGCAATGAAGCTATACTCTGCACTCGTGACTTTAACCTCTAGCATCTGATTGGTCAGATCAGACTCACACAAGTCCGAAGGATTATTTCATTCAAGAAATGTGTCAATCAGAAGTTTTTGTTCGAAGCACCGAAATCATTTATGAGCACTGAAAATGTTTTCAGAATTTTGTAGTTTCAAGGTCATCATGTCTTTCCAACACAAAATTATCTCTCTTATTACTCAACCGACCTCTATGCTGTTGGTATACAAAATAATCCTCTTACTGATTGGTAAGAAGCATTAACCCGTTCCCTCATATGACAAATCTGCAGCAGACGACTTTGAACATATTTTGTCAAAAAATAGAAAATCTTTATATTTGAATGGATAACCTATGACTAAAAGTGGAAAACATAATGTTGGTTTTCTAGCGTTATGGCTCATATTACCTGATATGTTGAGGCTTTACTGAGCTGGTCTCTGCCTTGTTCCACATCGGTATAGGCTTTCTCCACATTTGCTTCTATTGTATCAATTTGTCCTCCTTGGTCATAAATCATTGCACCTAAATCCCGGAATATCTCATTTACATCTAAAATATCACCCTGCAAATCAAAGATGACAACGTTCATTTCAGCCACATTTTTTTTTCTGTATTTATTTCTCACAATTTACACAAAAAGCATGTCACAATACATACAATAAAAAAAACAATTCTAAACACATTTTTAAACTTCAAGCTGGACCTGATTTATGTTTTATATCATGCATTCTTAATATAAATTCTTTTCTTTTAAAATATTCTCTAAAGAAGGTTTAGAATGGAAAAGATTATTGAAAGAAGTTCAAAATAGAAGAAGAAAGGGAGCTGTGATTTAACTGAATATTTTTGTGAACAATTAACCCTTTCCCTCATGAAGACGCTTTCTGACGCTTCTGCAGCAGACGGCTTTTGAAAACATCATGACAAAAGCAGAAATTGCTCAAAACAAGCAATTTATTCTTTTGCCTCACTGCTTTCACTTTTGTTCAGTAACTTTACCTTCATTTATAGAGAATTTCTGTTTTTGACAAAATGTTTTCAAATTCGTCTGCTGTGAATTTGATCTATGAGGAAAAAGGTTTAATTTCTTGAGATAAATGTGCAATAATTTAAAATGAAAAATAAATGTAGTGAAGACTTATCAGAGCCTTGCTTGTCAGCTGACATGTATTAATTGACAAGAGATTAATGCCATTTTCAACCCGTTTTCAGCAGTTCACCTACCCATGTGTTTCCTGCCTTCCCAAATCAGTAATGCACACAACAATATTTCCAAGCTCCTAACTGCTTTTTTACAGAGAAGATGGATACTTGTCACATTGACTTTTGCAAATCTTAGTATCTTTTTGGGGCATTTCGAGTTCACTACCCCTCGATTGACAGTTTTCTTACCATAGTTACTGACTAAGCTACCTGAGTTTTGCCCGCTTCCATGTAATATACACATATGTTACTTTTGGAAAAATAAGTGCTTTTGCAGTGAATGTCAAAACGTGGTGCAAAAAGTACCTAACTGTGGCTCAACTTAACCCTTTCCCACATACAACAAATCTGAAGCAGACGACTTTGAAAACATTTTGTCTAAAATATGGAAAACTTCTAAAATTGAAAAAGAAATTATTGAAAAGAGTTGAAATCACTGTTGCAAAAGCAGACATTACTGATTTTGAGCAATTTCTTCATTAGTTACAATTTTTTCAAATAATTTTGTCTGCTGCAGGTGTCAGAAAACGTCAACATGTTGGAAAGGGCTACCCAAGTTTAGCCCAACTACATGAAATATACACAAAAATTACCATTGGCAAAATACTCATAGTTGTTTTGGTTGTTTGAAAAAGCATTGCGCAACAAGTCTCTAACTGTGGCTCATTAATAGGGCATTTTCTAATCAATTTACAAAATTCTAGATTTGCTTTCAAGACACACAAAATCTGCTTTACTATTCTGTTGCATTTACAATATACTATCAATCCCAACACTAAACCAAGGAGAATTTATAGTTTCAAGATAGTCAAATTAATTTTCTTTAATGTTTTGAAATGATACATTATCATATAAATGCCATGAGACTAGCATACTATGTATATGCAGGCTTATTTTCAAGTTGACCTTGGATAGTCAAGCCATTCAGGTTTTGCAAGTACATCAATTTTGGTATTTCTCACATCTTTACAAACGAAATAAGTAAACAACAAGAGATTCTATAGATTTTCTGGCTCTCTTGCAACATTACTCCACACAACATTCTTCCTTGCCAACTGGCTATCTTTATCTCATTGGTGAAACACAAATGAGCCGTCCAGCGAGAAAACCAACATTATGGCATCTGCGTAATATATCGACCCATATCAGCCTGTGCTGTCTGCGCAGACTAATCCGGGCCGACACATTCCATCTCAGGGGATAGAGATATAGAGTAATGATTCCTGAAACAGGAAATCCACAGGAGGCGAAAGGAGTCTGTCCCGGTTAGCCTGTGTGGCATGCTTAGGCTGATCTGGGTCGGTACATTACGCAGAGGCCATAATGTTGATTTTCTCGCTGAACGGCTCATATAGAGATGAGTAATGCTCAAAAGATGCTAGTCATTCATATGAAAGAATTAATGGATTAAAATTCTTGGTCCCTGAATCAAAAGACACCAAGGTTATCGACTGAGCTGTTGCTGCTCAAACAAGAGCGCTTGTCTGTTAAGTAAACAAAAGGGCCATGATGGCCCTGGATCGCTCACCTTAATTATACAATGTACTGTAATGCAAAACACATCAAGACAATTATTCTGAATGCAACCTCCAGTGTTAACAAGATTTTCCTTCATTTGGCCTAGTGATTTATATTTTTTTCCTGATATGACCCATATTCCAACATGGACTAGATATCATCAAGACAACATTCTGACAAATTTTCAACTTGCTCAAAGTAAAAATGCGGCCTACGGAGTTTGAACAATATTTTCCTTTATTGACCTTGTTTCTGACCCCATATGACCCATATTCGAGCTTGACCTAGATATAACATTCTGACCAAATTTCAAGATGCTGAAGCAAAAAATGCGGCATTCAAAGTGTTAACAAGATTTTCCTTCAATTTGGCCTAGTGACCTAGTTTTTGAACCTACATGACCCATATTCGAACTTGGCTTAGATATCATTTTAACATTCTCATTAAATGTCAAGCTGCTGTAGCAAAAAATGTGTCTTCTACAGAGTTAACAAGATTTTCCTTCAATTTGGCTTATTGACCTAGTTTCTTAACCAATATGACCCGTATTCGAAATTGACCTAGATATCTTTAAGACAAACATTCTGATAAAATTTCAAACTTCTGAAGCAAAAAATGCGGCCTCTAGAGTGTTAACAAGATTTTCCTTCAATTTGACCTAGTGACCTAGTTTTTGACCTCATATAGTCCAGTTTCTAACTTGTCCAAGATTTAATGGAGATGAATGTTCTGATAAACTTTCATGAAGATTGGATGCAAAATGTAGCCTGTAGAGTGTTAACAAGCTGAAATGTTGACGACACACGACGCACGCCAGACAAAATGTGATCACAATGGCTCACCATGCACTTTGTGCATAGGTGAGCTAAAAAAGGGGCATTACTGAATGCTTATAAAAGTCATAGTTATGTGACTTGGTATAGACATGCGTATTGTTCCCAGGAACATTCGTCTCAAGTTTCATTTGAAAATGTTGAACGATTTTTGAGCTATGACCCAAGGTTAAAGTTTTGTGACGACGCAGATGTTGACCACACCAAGGGTATCACAATAACCTGACATTTTTTTTTAAAACGGACAATCTTAACTCTTTCCCTCATACGACAATTCTGCAGCAGACGGCTTTGAAGATCATTTGTCAAAAAATAGAAAATCTCTATAATTGAATGGATAACCTGCGACTTAAAGTGGAAAACATTGTGGCAGAAGGAGAAATTGCTCGTTTTGAGCAATTTCTTCTTTTGTCACTATGTTTTCAAAAAACTGTCTGCTGCAAAGGTGTCAGAAAGCGTCTATATGAGGGAAAAGGTTAAAATGAAGACTGAGTGGTTTCCAGATGTATCTTTTACGTACCTCTAAAGCTCGTATTTGCTCCTCTCTCTCCCTTATTAAATCTAAATCATCATCTATCACTTGTTCTTGTGCCATTAACTGTTGTCTTCGTGAGTCATCTTCTACAAGATTAGCTTGGTCCTCTTCCTCATCCTTAAAACAAATTTCAGGAAATTTGTGATCCTTGATTATGCAGAGGTCCAGATAAGGAGGGGTATACAGCTCTTTCCCCCATAATTTCTCTATTATTACCCAACCAAACCCTATTCTTTTGAGTACCCAAAACATAGTGTTATTTTATTTTTTACATATAAGTGTTGTAGAAAAAATATTGTAAATTTTGTCTATATTGTTTTCACAATTTTCCTATTAATTTATCTTTAATTTTGTACCTGTATGTCTGTTATTATTATTTGGTTAGAAACACAGCAAGTGTTTAAAGCCTTTTTGTAAATAAAGTAAAGATGTAAAATAGTGCAAAACAGTCTCAATCATAGGTCTTTTACAAAAGGATATAGAGGATAAATGTTTGTTTCAGTGTATTATCGAAATTTCTTTCATCGAGTGAAAAGCAAAGGTGATATTTTCAAAAGTGGCGTAGCCACATGTGAATCTATAACCCTTTGCTTTTCACAAGATGAAAGAAATTTCGATAAAACACTTAAACAAACAATTATTCTATTTCTTTAATGCTTTAAATGAGTTTCCTGAAAGTGCTGAGGTGTAACAAGAGCACCGCGTACGGCACAGACGCTCGACTGATAGGGAGAAAACAGAAAGAAAAAAAGCTGAGCTAAACAAAATACCTTAACCGGGCGACCACGCCGCCGACGCCAGGGTCATGACAATAGCTCTCGTTTTTTCAAAAGTCGAGCTAAAAAGTCACATAACTTATCCTGGCTTAGTAATTAATTCTCCCGTATGGAGCCCTAGTCGTAATTCATTCCCCGTATGTAGCCTCAATCGAATAACAAGATGTTGGCGTAATAATCAATATAATTAGGTGATTTTTTTTAAGTAGACGCTTTGGTTTAATATTTAAAGGGTAATATTGATGAAAACTCAATTTATCTTTCTAAAAGAAATATTTACATTGACAAACTATAGTTTAAATTGAATTCCGGGTGATACATATCTACAGAACTCTTTCTTCAGTTATTTATGCAGATGAAATTCATACGCCCCTTGATGAATTGTTAGGAAGTTTTCGCTAAAAGAAAAACAAATGTAAAGGATTCTAATTATTTCATTTGTCAATATATCGCGGACATTTATTGGACCGAAGCCATTTGCAAAGGAAATTATGTTTGATATCGCTTATCAGCGAAGGGAAAATTTCAGTCAAAACAGATCGACTCGATCGACAACTTGTGAAGATATATATTGAGGATGAAAACAAGCAACGTACATTATTCCTATATTATAAGAATATGCCTATTCTAAAACTCTATTCTTATGATAACATTACATCTGATTTATTCGATGCCTTACTCGTAACATTCTTATATTTGTTTATACTATGCCTGACAACATAACTCAAAAAGGACAATGTGTAAATATGAAAATGTAGCTTCATTCCCATGTTCCTCCCTTGTAAACCTTATTTGAACACTCCTGATTAAAGCCATACAAGCACGATTATCCACATTAGTTATTAATATAGTCAGAAAGCGTCTATATGAGGGAAAGGGTTAAATGTAGGCCTAATGGGCCCTTTCAACCATCTTTATTGTATCGTTAAGTCGAATTGTTACTTGTTTTGAGATGTTTTCAATGTCATCTGCTGCAGATGTGTTGAATGTGTGAAAGGGTAAAAGCGGTATGCGGTATATGACAACTTCTGTTGCAACTTCGTAGAGCATTTGCCACAGTCAGGCCCTGTTCCTAAACTTATTTATAACGGTTACAGGAATAATGTCTCTTTTATCCACAATGTTTTTCAAATAATGTCTCTAAATTTATACTTCCCGTTTTAGAATTACAGTCAAACTTGTGTGAGCGGTCACATGCGATCAGCGGTCACATGCTTTAAACGGTCACTTTAATCCCTCCCAATCAATTATACTCTATAAACTGCCTTGATCAGCGGTCCCCTTTGAAACGTGGAATCTTGCTGTGTTCAACGGTCAATCAACACACGACTTGGATTCACAAGGTGTTAAATTATCGGTGTCTAATACATACATGTAATAAGCATACTGTGACAATCACATTATCGTTTTTTTTCCTTCCATACGCGTAAGCTGTTTACATGTTAGATCTAGGGTACCGAAAACAGCCGACGTGTGCCGAATGATAGTTGCATGATTCATCAACAAGAAGTTGAGATTTCTTTTCTGTTTACGATGTCGGGCAAAATTGATAAATTGAAAAAGATATTTATGAACGTTTTAGACCGAAAGACAGTACATTTATATGTTAAAATGAAAGTTAATGTCCACTTTGAAGCCTAAAGTCAATTTATATTCCCATTTCCATTTTAAATCTAAAGATTATCGAGTAAATCTTTTCAAGATGTAGACGTAGATTCTGACGCTATTATTTCCGAATACGTTATTCGGCCAATTTCAAAGTGAAGTAAAAAAAATATTTGATAGTCAAGTTAGTTGTAAACGTCGGTTTAAACTATAGAGAAATATTTGATAGAAAAAAGCTACAAATCTGTATAACAATGTTTAAATATCGTTAATACAAGTTTATAAAGACAATTTACTATTTGTAATGTAATGTAATGAGTCATGACTATTCCTAACAGTTACATGGAATATTATGTGAACTGACAAAACTTGATCAAATCCAACCAAGTCATGAAATTTGTGATCAGCAGCCACCTGTCTTAAGCAGCAAGTTTCATCATGTCCCTTGGGTGGCTGCTGATCGCAAGTTTGACTGTATAACGCTTTAGTTTTTAACAACTCAGTCATTTTCAATGCAGATGACCCCTAACACTTTCAACCTACGACAAATCTGACAACTTCGAAAACATTTAGACAAAAATATGGAAAATCTCTGTAAATGAAGTTGTCTGCTGCATTATGAGCAATTTCTTCTTTTGCCACAAAGTTTTCAAAAGTCGCCTGCTGCATAGGCATCAAAAAGCGCCTGTTTGTAAGAGGGAAAGAGTTAATAATATTATATGAATGGTCAATGTTTGAATTGTAAATTATACCCACCAGCCAGCCGGATGAAGCAGGTTTAGGTTTAGGTTTCTCCATTCTACTAACATCTTTCACTTTTTGAGCAGCTTTCTGAAATATCAACAAAGTATATATGAATGGATTTCATAGAGATCATGGGTATGTAGATAAATATTGTCTATTCTACGCTTCAGGGCTGAGCCCGATATGGATTCCAGCATATCAGTTTTAGTTTTGGGTACTTACAGATTTTAACATTTTTCCACATACATCATGACTTCAGTAGATGACTTTGAAAATATCGAAGTAATTGTATGCAAAGTCTCTATAAATGTAAGTGTTATTATTGAACATTATGAAAAGTTTCTCCTTTTGATCTTGAATAAAATACAAGCTCGGTTAATTATCGCTTTCTGACGCCTCAGCAGCTGACAACTTTTGAAAACATTCTGACGAAAGTAGAAATTGCTCAAAACAAGCAATTTCTTCTTTTGTCATAATGTTTTCAACTCTTTTCAGTAATTATACAAATTTTAATAAAGCTTTTTCATGTTTTTGCCTTGATGTTTTCAAAGTCGTATGCTGCAAATTAATTGTACATGGGATAATCTTTGAAGCAGACCATCTTTTCAAAAATGAAAATAATATTTCACACATTGCAGATCTAATTCTATATTCCCCAGATGATTTAACTCTTACAACAATTCAGCAGCAGACAACTTTCAAAACATACATGTATTGACAAAAACATGAACAATCTCAATAAAAGAGAATTTAATTATTAAATAGAGTTAAAAACATTGTGGCAAAAGGAGAAATTGCTTGTTTTGAGCAATTTCTTTTTTTGTCACAATGTTTTCAAAAGTCGTCTGCTGCAGATGTGTCAAAATGTGTCGACAAGTGGTAGAGGGCTTAAGCAGATGGCATTTACAGAATAATTCAAATAAATGATTCAAAAAGGAGAATCTGATGTCAGTTACATGCAACTACTTGATAGAAAAATATGCACATGGGACAGGGATAAACCATTTCAGTGAGCATATGTATTCAGTTTTGTAATATTGTAGGTTAATCATGTTTCACATATAATTCTATCTGGTAACATATGATTTCATTTTTTCAGATAGCCCAATACTGTTTTTTATTCAGATTATAATATTATACATGTACCTTTTGTAAAGTTTGAAATCTCTGTAAACACTCCTGAAAGTCGTTCTTTATTTTGTCCATCTTCAATCTTTGGCCCTGTGTTAAAATAAATTAAAGTGTTCCTTAATGTAACGTCATAAAAAAACAAGAGCACCGCATACGGCACAGACGCTCGACTGATAGGGAGAAAACAGAAAATAAAAAGAAGCTGAGCTAGAAGCTGAGCTGAACAAAAAACTTAACCGGACGACCCCGCCGCCGCCAACAAAAAACCTTAACCGGACGACCACACCGCAAACGACGCCAGGGTCATGACAATAGCTCTCGTTTTTTCAAAAGTCAAGCTAATAAGTACAAGAGGGCCATGAATGCCCTGGATCGCTCATCTGATTTATGTGATTTATCATGCCAACCACAATAATAATAAGTTTTCACTATAGCTGTGTAAGGCAAAATAGCCCTGCCCTCTGGCGGCTACATTTATCATCATGGCTTGAAGGAATCTGGTAGAGGGTCACCCAAGGAACATTTCTACAAAATTATTTGAAAATCGGCCAAGTATTTTTCTTGTGGCTGCCATGGAAACCAGAATTCTGCATGGATAAAACACATTTTGACACATTTTGGTGAGGACATTCAGAGGATGCTTTCTGTGAAGTTTCATCCAAAATAATGAATATTTTGAATTCGAAAACCCTCACTTGAGACCCAAACCATATATAAATGGTTGAAAACCCCCACTTGAGACCCAAACACTATATAAATGGTTATAAACCCCCAATTGAGACCCAAACACTATATAAATGGTTAAGTTGAGTAACAAAAAAAATATAGGTGGCAAATGACCAGTTTACTCTTCCCAGTCCTCTATCTGCACATTCAAAACATAATAGTTGTCAATATCACTGATAGGGTTGTGCCTTTTACTGTTAGAATAAATATAGTTCATATGAAAATAATCTATTTAGGCATATTTAAAGCTGTAAGCCATCCCAAAAACACAGGTGAATGTGAACAAAACCTTCTGAGTGGTGTAGGGATTAGAGTAAACGGCTCAAGAGCAAAAGACCTGAGTTTAATCCCCAGTCAAAACATATCAAAGTCTTCAAAATTGGGGGAAGTGGCTTTCCTTCTTGGCGCTCAGAATTGTGGGGATAAGATTATGACTTCCACACAGGTCTCAGGATAAATTTACCAGCAGTACTGGTACATTACCAAGAAATTGATATCACGGCGGCCAGTTCACCTACTCATGTGTGTCCTGGTTTTCTCGAACCAGTACTGCACACAACAATCTTCCCAAGCAACTGGCTGCTTTTCTACATAGACTTGGCCCATTGGTGGAAGACAAATGACGCATTGACTTTTGTCAAACAAAGTCAAGAAAGTTGGCCGAGCCGGGATTCAAACTCACAACCCCTGGATTGACAGCCCGCGTCGTTACCGACTGAGCTACCGGGACTCGGTACATTACCAAGAAAACATCCTGGTATAACTGAAACATTGCTTAACATTGCTATGCTAGCTTGTCGAGAAGGAACATGATTGTAAAAAAAAAAAACATTTTTGCTAATGCCGCCATTGGCCAAGGCAACTCAGTAACTGCATATACACAGTCCCGGATAGGCAAAAAAAATCCAAATTTAATTTTCATTATACTCAATCTCTAGATAATGCAAGTATTTATTTTTTTAAATCCTTATTTAGCACTCAATCATTATATTGTTGCTAAACACATTCTTTTAACCCTTTCCCACATACAGCCAATCTGCAGCAGACGGCTTTAAAAACATACTGAAAAAAACCTTAAAAATGTCCATAAAAGATAGCTTAATTGTTAAATCAAGTTAAAAACATTGTGGCCAAAGGAGAAATTGCTCATCATGAGCAATTTCACCTTTTGCCACAATGTTTTCAAATGTCGTCTGCAGCTATTAAGTCAAACTGATTCTGCAAGTGGGAAAAGGTTAAGTAGCCACAACATACGAGATTGGTAGGTTAGTAAGATAAATACAATGCCGGTCCACTCCCATTTATCTAGACATTATAAATAATTTACCCTGTCCAATCTTTTCTTGCCTAGTTGTTTCATGAGACGTGTTGTTTCAGCCACAATGCTGTTTGTATCCATAGATACTGTGTGTCTAAAAAATAAAGGTATCCATCAGAGATGTTGACAATCGGGCCTACTTCAAGTCCCAAACCTTATTTTGGGGGGTAATCAAAAGAAATTGTCTTATTGATCTAATTCTTTTGAGAACCCACAATATAGCGTTTAACCTATACCTCATGCAGGCTCATTTTCACGTATAAGCAGCAGACAACAATTGAACTCTTGAAAACAAGTGTTTGAATGAGCAGTTCCTTCTATTGTACAATGTTTTCAAATCTTTTCAATAAATAAATTTTTAATTAAAGAGATTCAATGTTTTCATAGCTATCTGCTGTTAATTTCTTTTATGTTGAGAAAGGCTACAATTCTTAATATTTGAGAAAGTATATACAGTCAAACTTGTATTAAGAGACCACCCAAGGGAAATGCTATAAGTGGTCTCTTAAGACAGGTGGTCTCTTATTGAGGTACAAATGTATTTTTCTTTTTTTGGGTCTTATGTATACTACATTATACATGTACATGTATTGGTATTAAAGAATAAATAACAATAAACATTATGTTGTTCTTCTAATTTTATATTTTATTTCAATATTAATAATATTTATTTGCAAAAGTGTAAGTTGATAAATAAAACATATATAAATTTAATCACAAACTTGATTGTTATTTATTATTTGATGTTTTTGTTTAACTATAACATGAAAAGGATATGTACATGTATGTTCAGTAGAAGAATAGAGCACTACTTCTTACTAAAAAAGTCACTGATCGTGTTCTGTTTCAAAGACTGTCCATCTAAAAACAAACTAGAGGTTGTTTTTGGGAAAAACGTATGTCTCCCCCAAGGGGTATTTGTCTGGCTGACTGTATTTTGTCAGTTAGTGATTTATTTTAAAAAAGGGCAATAACTCATCCAAAAGTAGGTCAAATTAAACGCCCTCGTAATATGCGCAACAAGACATTGTACCAATGACTCCTGTGAAGTTTCATAGAAATGTGGCAAAGGGGTTGTGAGATGAAGGCCGGACAAGAATGAAATGGCAATTTTAAAAAAAGGGCAATAACTAAACCAAAATTAGGTCAAATTAAACGCCCTCGTAATATGCGCAACTAGACGTTGTACCGATGACTCCTGTGAAGTTTCATAGAAATGTGGCCAAGGGGTTGTGAGATGAAGGCCGGACAAGAATGAAATGGCAATTTAAAAAAAGGGCAATAACTCATCCAAAAGTAGGTCAAATTAAACGCCCTCGTAATATGCGCAACAACATATTGTACTGATGACTCCTGTGAAGTTTCATAGAAATGTGGCAAAGGGGTTGTGAGATGAAGGCCGGATAAGAATGAAATGGCAATTTTAAAAAAAGGGCAATAACTCAACCAAAATTAGGTCAAATTAAACGCCCTCGTAATATGCGCAACTAGACGTTGTACCGATGAATCCTGTGAAGTTTCATAGAAATGTGGCAAAGGGGTTGTGAGATGAAGGCCGGACAAGAATGAAATGGCAATTTAAAACTAGAATGGAGTGCTCCCCGGAGCACGTGTGTCACCTGCCGGCGCCTTGTCAGAAAATTTTAATTTTTGATAGAAAAGGGGCAATAACTCTGATATAAAAAATATTTGGATTATCCCCCTTTTGTGAACCCATCACAAAAATTGATATAAACATTTGTCAGAAGTTTCAATCCAATCCTTTGAGTAGAAAAAAAGTAATTTGAATATTTGACAGAAAAGGGGCAATAACTCTGATATAAAAATATTTAGATTATCCCCCTTTTGTGAACCCATCATACACATTGATATAAACATTTGTCAGTAGTTTCAATCCAATCCTTTGAGTAGATTAAATTTTTGACAGAAAAGGGCCAATAACTCTGATATAAAAATATTTGGATTATCCCCCTTTGTGTGAACCCATCATACACATTGATATAAACATTTGTCAGAAGTTTCAATCCAATCCTTTGAGTAGAAAAAAAGTTATTTGAAAATTTAAATTTTTGACAGAAAAGATTTGTCAGAAGTTTCAATCCAATCCTTCGGGTAGAAAAAAAGTTATTTGAAAATTTAATTTTTTGACAGAAAAGGGGCAATAACTCTGATATAAAATTATTTGGATTATCCCCCTTTTGTGAACCAATCACACACATTGATATAAACATTTGTCAGAAGTTTCAATCTAATCCTTTGAGTAGAAAAAAAGTTATTTGAAAACGTGACGAAAAAGTGAGATTTTTTGACAGAAAAGGGGCAATAACTCTGATATAAAATTATTTGGATTATCCCCCTTTTGTGAACCAATCAAACACATTGATATAAACATTTGTCATAAGTTTCAATCTAATCCTTTGAGTAGAAAAAAAGTTATTTGAAAACGTGACGAAAAAGTGAGATTTTTTGACAGAAAAGGGGCAATAACTCTGATATACAATTATTTGGATTATCCCCCTTTTGTGAACCAATCACACACATTGATATAAACATTTGTCATAAGTTTCAATCTAATCCTTTGAGTAGAAAAAAAGTTATTTGAAAACGTGAAGAAAAAGTGTTACGGACAGACAGACAGACGGACAGACAGACAGACAGACAGACAGACGGACGGACGGACGGACAGACGCCGGATAAAAAAAAAAGTTATCCCTAAGTGCCTACCATGCTACGCAGGTGACACAAAAAGGGCAATAACTCATCCAAAAGTAGGTCAAATTAATCGCCCTCGTAATATGCGCAACAACACATTGTACCGATGACTCCTGTGAAGTTTCATAGCAATGTGGCAAAGGGGTTGTGAGATGAAGGCCGGACAAGAATGAAATGGCAATTTTAAACAAGAGGGCCAAGATGGCCCTAAATCGATCACCTAATTGATAGTAAATTAGTAGCAAATATTTAACTGCAAATATCTGGAAATTTTTATCAGGGAGTGCAAATGAAACTGAAAGGAGTGGACACTTCTCAAGAAACAGCTTATCAGTAAAGGCCATTTATATCTTGAAATCTAACAAGAACTTTAATAAGAATGGAATTATAAAGTTTTTGTCATTTTGCACCTTTCCTGATGACGCCTTGCTGCCCTGTTTTTCAACGAAATCAATATGGCTTCAACAGTTTATTTAGAGGGTCACTTAAGAAACATTTCTACCAAATTATCTTGCAATCGCACAAGTAGATTATGTAGGAAAAGGATTTTAAAATTTGGGTATTTTTCTCACTTTCTGATGCCGCAACAACCAAAGTTCTCAATGGAATTTAAATCTTTGAACAATTTTGAAAGAGGACCACCAAAGGAACATTCTTGTGATGTTTTGTGGAAATTGGTCTATTGGAATGGTAGGAGTTGGTTGTCATTTGTAGCTAAAAGTTCAATTTACCCTTTTTGTGATGACGCCTGGTTGATATGATTGTGTAACCAATCAAAACGGCTTAAACAAATTAAAAAGAGGATCATTACAGTAAGATTCGTATTATATTTTCTTAAAATCAGACAAACACTTTCATAAAAATGGAATTTTCAAATTTTGTCATTTTGCCCCTTTTCTGATGCCGCCTGACTGCCATGTTTTTCGACCAATCAGTATGGCTTGAACAATTTTTATAGAGGGTCACCCAAGGAACATTTCTACCAAATTATATTTGAATCTGACAGGCAGATTCGGAGGAGAAGATTTTTAAAGTTTGGACCTTTTGTCCCCTTTCTGATGCCGCAGCAACCAAAGTTCTCATTGGAATTTTAATCTTTGAACAATTTTCAAAGAGGACCACCAAAGGAACATTCCTGTGATGTTTTGTGGTAATTGGTCTATTGGAATGGTAGGAGATGGTTGTCATTTGTAGCTAAAAGTTCAATTTACCCCTTTTGTGATGACACCTGGTTGCTATGATTGTGTAACCAATCAAAACGGCTTAAACAAATTAAAAAGAGGATCATTACAGTAAGATTCATATTATATTTTCTTTAAATCAGACAAGCATTTGCATAAAAATGGAATTTTCAAATTTTGTCATTTTGCCCCTTTTTTGATGCCGCCTAACTGCCATGTTTTTCGACCAATCAGTATGGCTTGAACAATTTTTATAGAGGGTCACCCAATGAACATTTCTACCAAATTATATTTGAATCTGACAGGCAGATTCGGAGGAGAAGATTTTTAAAGTTTGGACCTTTTGCCCCCTTTCTGATGCCGCAGCAACCAAAGTTCTCAATGGAATTTAAATCTTTGAACAACTTTGAAAGAGGCCAACCAGAGGAACAGTCCTGTGATGTTTCACGGAAATTGTCCTTGGAGTTTGGGAGGAGATGATGTTTAAGCTAAAAGTTAACGCCGGACGGACGGACGACGGACGACGGACAAAAAGTGATAGGAATAGCTCACCTGAGCCTTCGGCTCTGGTGATCTGAAAAAGGGCAATAACTCAACCAAAATTAGGTCAAATTAAACGCCCTCGTAATATGCGCAACTAGACGTTGTACCGATGACTCCTGTGAAGTTTCATAGAAATGTGGCAAAGGGGTTGTGAGATGAAGGCCGGACAAGAATGAAATGGCAATTTTAAACAAGAGGGCCAAGATGGCCCTAAAATCGATCACCTGAATGATAGTTAATTAGAAGCAAATATTTAACTGCAAATATCTGTGAAAATTTGATCAGGAGTTCAAATGAAACTGCAAGGAGTGGAAATAGTCCATTTTTATCTTGAAATCTAACAAGAGCTTTCTCAATTTCTGATGCTGCAGCAACAAAGGTTCTACACAGAATGCAAGTATTTGAACAATTTTGAAAGAGGACCATCAAAGGAACATTCCTGTGAAGTAACATTGAAATTGGTCAAGTGGAATGGTAGGAGTTGTCATTTGTAGCTAAAAGTTCAATTTACCCCTTTTGTGATGACGCGAGGTTGCTATGATTTTGTAACTAATCAAAACAGCTTGAACAAATTAAATGTAGAGGATCACTGAAGTAGGATTTATATTCAATTTCCTTAATATCAGACAAGAACTTTTAAAGCTTGGACATTTTGCCCCCTTTCTGATGCTGCAGCAACCCTGGCGGCCATGTTTTTCAACCGATCGGAAATATTTGAACAATCTTGGTAAAGGGTGTCCCAAGAAACATTTGTGCAAAATAATTTTCAAATTGGGCCAGTACTTTTGGACAAGAAGATTTTTAAAATTTTAACAAAAAAAAACCAAGCTCCTCCTCCTGGCGGCCATGTTTTTCAACCGATCGGAAATATTTGAACAATCTTGGTAAAGGGTGCCCCAAGGAACATTTGTGCAAAATAATTTTCAAATCGGGCCAGTACTTTTGGTCAAGAAGATTTTTAAAATTTTAACAATGCACATATAAGGAAAACAGGCTCCGCCCCCTGGCGGCCATGTTTTTCAACCGATCGGAAATATTTGAACAATCTTGGTAAAGGGTGCCCCAATGAACATTTGTGGAAAATAATTTTCAAATCGGGCAAGTACTTTTGGACAAGAAGATTTTTTAAGTTTTAACAATGCACGTAGAAGGAAAACAAGCTTCGCCCCCTGGCGGCCATGTTTTTCAACGGATCGGAAATATTTGAACAATCTTGGTAAAGGGTGCCCCAAGGAACATTTGTGCAAAATAATTTTCAAATCGGGCCAGTACTTTTGGTCAAGAAGATTTTTAAAATTTTAACAATGCACATATAAGGAAAACAGGCTCCGCCCCCTGGCGGCCATGTTTTTCAACCGATCGGAAATATTTGAACAATCTAGGTAAAGGGTGCCCCAATGAACATTTGTGGAAAATAATTTTCAAATCGGGCCAGTACTTTTGGACAAGAAGTTTTTTTAAGTTTTAACAATGCACGTATAAGGAAAACAAGCTCCGCGCCCTGGCGGCCATGTTTTTCAACGGATCGGGAATATTTGAACAATCTTGGTAAAGGGTGCCCCAAGGAACATTTGTGCAAAATAATTTTCAAATTGGGCCAGTACTTTTTGACAAGAAGATTTTTAAAATTTTAACAATGCACATATAAGGAAAACAGGCTCCACCCCCTGGCGGCCATGTTTTTCAATCGATCGGAAATATTTGAACAATCTTGGTAAAGGGTGCCCCAATCAACATTTGTGGAAAATAATTTTCAAATCGGGCCAGTACTTTTGGACAAGAAGATTTTTTAAGTTTTAACAATGCACATATAAGGAAAACAAGTTCCACGCCCTGGCGGCCATGTTTTTCAACGGATCGGAAATATTTGAACAATCTTCGTAAAGGGTGCCCCAAGGAACATTTGTGCAAAACAATTTTCAAATCGGGCCAGTACTTTTTGACAAGAAGATTTTTAAAATTTTAACAATGCACATATAAGGAAAACAGGCTCCGCCCCCTGGCGGCCATGTTTTTCAACCGATCGGAAATTTTTGAACAATCTTGGTAAAGGGTGCCCCAATGTACATTTGTGCAAAATAATTGTCAAATCGGGCCAGTACTTCTGGACAAGAAGATTTTTAAAGTTTTAACAATGCACATATAAGGAAAATAAGCTCCGCCCCCTGGCGGCCATGTTTTTCAACGGATCGGAAATATTTGAACAATCTTGGTAGAGGGTACCCCAAGGAACATTTGTGCAAAATAATTTTTAAATCGGGCCAGTACTTTTGGACAAGAAGATTTTTTAAGATTTGGCAATTTTCCCCTTTTCTGTTGCCGCGGCAACCAAAGTTCTCGATGGAATTTAAATCTTTGAACAATTTTTAAAGAGGTTCACCAAAGGAACATTCCTGTGAAGTTTGGTTGAAATTGGTCAAGTGGTTAAGGAGGAGATGATCTAAATGTTAACGACGGACGACGACGGACGACGTAAGACGGACAAAAAGTGATCAGAATAGCTCACCTTGAGCCTTTGGCTCTAGGTGATCTAAAAAAGGGCAATAACTCATCCAAAAGTAGGTCAAATTAAACGCCCTCGTAATATGCGCAGCTAGACGTTGTACCGATGACTCCTGTGAAGTTTCATAGAAATGTGGCAAAGGGGTTGTGAGATGAAGACCGGACAAGAATGAAATGGCAATTTTAAAACAAGAGGGCCATGATGGCCCTGGAATCGCTCACCTGATTTTTTTTTTCATTTTAGCTATATAAGCCCCGCCATCTGGCGGGCATAGTTTCCAACCAATCAACTTGGCTTTAAGGAATCTGATAGAGGGTCACCCTAGGAACATTTCTACAAAATTATTTGAAAATCGGCCTGACACTTTTGAAGGAGAAGATTTTTTAAGTTTTCACTATAGCAATAAAAGGCAAAATAGCCCCGCCCCCTGGCGGCCATGTTTTTTTACCAATCAACATGGCTTGAAGGAATCTGATAGAGGGTCATCCAAGGAACATTTCTACAAAATTATTTGAAAATCGGCCCGACACTTTTGGAGGAGAAGATTTTTTAAGTTTGCAATATAGCTATATAAGGCAAAAAGGCCCCGCCCCCCTGGCGGCCATGATTTTAGACCAATCAACATGGCTTGAAGGAATCTGATAGAGGGTCACCCAAGGAACATTTCTACAAATTTATTTGAAAATCGGCCTGACACTTTTGGAGAAGAAGATTTTTTAAGTTTTCACTATAGCCATATAAGGAAAAATAGATCCGCCCCCCCTGGCGGCCATGTTTTTCGACCAATCAACATGGCTTGAAGGAATCTGATAGAGGGTCACCCGAGGAACATTTCTACAAAATTATTTGAAAATCGGCCTGACACTTTCGGAGGAGAAGATTTTTTAAGTTTGCACTATAGCCATATAAGGAAAAATAGCCCCGCCCCCCCCTGGCGGCCATGTTTTTCGACCAATCAACATGGCTTGAAGGAATCTGATAGAGGGTCACCCGAGGAACATTTCTACAAAATTATTTGAAAATCGGCCTGACACTTTCGGAGGAGAAGATTTTTTAAGAATTTTGAAGTTTTTTCATTTCGTTGCCATGGAAACCAGAATTATGCATGGATCCCGAAAATTTTAAGGAATTCTGGTGAGGACATTGAGAGGATGCTTTCTGTGAAGTTTCATCCCAGTTGACCCACCGGTTACAGAGGAGAAAATGTTGACGGACGACGGACGCCGGACATAGGGCGATCACAATAACTCACCTTGAGCACTTCGTGCACAGGTGAGCTAAAAAGGGCAATAACTCATCCAAAAGTAGGTCAAATTAAACGCCCTCGTAATATGCACAACTAGACGTTGTACCGATGAATCCTGTGAAGTTTCATAGAAATGTGGCAAAGGGGTTGTGAGATGAAGGCCGGACAAGAATGAAATGGCAATTTTAAGAAAGGGCAATAACTCATCCAAAAGTAGGTCAAATTAAACGCCCTCGTAATATGCGCAACTAGACGTTGTACCGATGACTCCTGTGAAGTTTCATAGAAATGTGGCCAAGGGGTTGTGAGATAAAGGCCGGACAAGAAATGTGGACGCCCTGACAGACAGACGGACAGACAGACGGACAGACAGACAGACGGACGGACAGACAGACAGACAGACAGACAGACGGCGCAGGCAAAAGCAATATGTCTCCTCCGGAGGGAGGAGACATAATTATTTAAGGAGTCATTTAAAGACATTGTCAGGTTTAAAATCTTTGAGTGTCCACAGATTTGCTAATTAAATCTAATAAAAGAGCCGATTAAATAAACGTGCTATCACCATTAGAAAGCAAAAAACAAACACAGATCCAATTAAAGAGATAAACAAGAGGGCCATGATGGCCCTGGATCGCTCACCTTAATTATACAATGTACTGCAATGCAAAACACATCAAGACAATTATTCTGAATACAACTTCCACAGTGTTAACAATACTTTCCTTCATTTGGCCTAGTGATCTATATTTTTTACCTGATATGACCCATATTCCAACATGGACTAGATATCATCAAGACAACATTCTGACTAAGTTTCAACTTGCTCAAAGTAAAAATGCGGCCTCCGGAGTTTGAACAATATTTTCCTTTATTGACCTAGTTTCTGATCCAATATGACCCATATTTGAACTTGACCTAGATATAATTCAGACAAACATTCTGACCAAATTTCAAGCTGCTGAAGCAAACAATGCGGCTTACAAAGTGTTCACAAGATTTTCCTTCAATTTGATCTAGTGACCTAGTTTTTGATCCAGCATGACCCATATTCAAACTGGGCCTACATATCATCAAGAAAAACATTCTGATAAAGTTTTATCATGCTGAAATTAAAAATGCAGTATCCAGAGTGTTAACATGATAACCCTTCAATTTGGTCTAGTGACCTAGTTTTTAACCCGGCATGACCCATATCCGAACTTGGCCTAGATATCATTTATACAAACATTCTGACCAAATTTCAAATTGCTGAAGCAAAAAATGCAGCTTTTACAGAGTTAACAAGATTTTCCCTCAATTTGGCCTGGTGACCTAGTTTCTGACCCAATATGACCCATATTTGAACTTGACCTAGATATATTTAAGACAAACATTCTGACCAAATTTCAAGCTGCTGCAGCAAAAAATGTGGCATCAAAAGTGTTAACAAGATTTTCTTTCAATTTGACCTAGTGACCTAGTTTTTGACCCGGCATAACCCATATTCGAACTTGACCTAGATATTTTTAAGAACTTGTCCAAGATTTTATGGAGATGAACGTTCTGATAAACTTTCATGAAGATTGGATGCAAAATGTAGCCCGTAGAGTGTTAACAAGCTCAAATGTTGACGATGGACGACGGACGACGCACGACGCACGGACGCCGGACAAAATGTGATCACAATAGCTCACCTATGCACGAAGAGCTAAAAAGTCGGACCAAAATTGTCATAATTAATCCACAAACAATCCCAAAAATATCCACGGGGTGATTTAACACAGTCAATAATTGACGTTAAAGTGTATTAAGTACAAACTGATAAACATGCAATTATTGGCTTTTACCACTGTGATACATCTGCAGTATTTGAGAGTCGTAACAAAGACAATAACTGTAGCTAAAGTGTATTAAATACAAACTGCTAACAACGCAATTATCGGTTTTTACCCACTCTAATACACGTCTGCAGAATTTGACCTCGGGTAATTTTACATGTAACACCTTTAGCTTGATGATAATTTAAACCTGTGTGGTTTACACGCGACAGTTGTGTTAGAATTATTTGACTGTTAGATTTAAGGTCGCTAAACCGTGGATTTTTATTAAAAAGGGAATGGTTTTAGTGTCCGTTGGTCGCAGACAGCAGGATCTCGCTTATTGCAGGTAACTGGTTAGTTTATGACTAAAAAACATCGGGGGAGTTCAATGTGGTCGCTTACACCAGGGGGTCGGTTATACCAGGTGGTCGGTAGTACAGGTTTGACTGTAGATGGTTTTATTTCAATTCAATAAACATCTGGCCCAAATAACAATATACAAATAATAATACAATAAAAGTTACAGTTGTTTCCCTTTAATCACTCACTCATCTGTTACTTTCACAATCATTCATCAAATGATATATACACAACTACCGGTACTTAGTTTTTATTAACTTTGCTTGATTACCGTATCACTTCGATGTATATTATGTAAGCTGGCTTCTGTATTTGGGGCATTACACCAATTAAACAAATAATGTTCTTGTATATTCTCGTATTTAGGACATTTGTAGTAAGATAAGGACTGAAAAAGATTGGTCTACTCATCCTTATCTAAGTCTATGTTCTTTCTTTATCACCTGTAAAGCTCATTCAGTCAGTAAACAATATAAGAGCCCAGCCACACATACACCTACTGTCGAAAGATTTTTTCAGTATTTACTGTTCAGATCAGATTGAATTCCTTTCCCTCATATAGATGCTTTCTGACGCCTCTGCAGCAGACAGCTTTTTGAAAACATAGTGACAAAGGAAGAAATTGCTCAAAACGAGCAATTTCTCCTTTTGCCACAATCTTTTCCACTTTTAGTCATAGGTTATCCATTCAATTACAGAGATTTTTGATTTTTTGACAAAATATTTTCAAAGTCGTCTCCTGCAGAATTGTCGTATAAGGGAAAGGGTTAACAGTGTCCTTATAGTTATAGATATTTGGTTGTCAAATTTAAAAGGATTTGACAAAAATTCCCAGTTTTTTCAAAAGTCATCTACTGCAGATGCATTGAATTTCATAGATCTGTTTGTGGGAAAGTGTTCAGGAAGAAGTTGGGTTACTCACACTTTGTTCCCTGCTTGTCCATTGTCTCTGTCAGTCCCAATGATCTTCGCAGCTCTTTCTATATTTGTTGCTATGAAAATAAAAGAAAGACTTTGTTAACTGATATGTCAGACTTATTGAACCTTTCCACCAAACAACGATTCTGCATTAGACAACTTTGAAGACATTTATGCATAAAAATGACAAACC
Source organism: Serripes groenlandicus (assembly GCA_031761405.1). NCBI lineage: Eukaryota > Metazoa > Mollusca > Bivalvia > Cardiida > Cardiidae > Serripes > Serripes groenlandicus. Next base: position 521,556 of record JASEVX010000099.1, on the reverse strand, counting down.
TTAGTAAATGACAGGTAGATTGATAAATGTATAAAATTGAAAACATTGTGGTAAAAGGGGAAATTGCTTATTATGAGCATTTTTTTTTTCTTTTTTACAACAATGTTTTCAAAAGTCATCTGCTGCAGAGATGTCAGAAAATATATGTACATGTATGTGGGAAAGGGTTAAGTGTTGGCTACTGTGAAAACCTAAGTAAAGTCAGAAATGTATCAAAATCCTGATGGCAGCCAAATTGCACATTGTGCTATCTATGAATCCAGGAACTCTTTGAAGTCAAATACAGGTCAAATATTCAAACTACAAGTTCATCATTAATACTTTTGTGTCACTCTGGCATTGGATAATTTTAGGATTTTTCACCACTGTATATAACATTTCATACACCATGGTTAATCTACAGTGAAAATAAATCTCCAAAACCTTTATGTAAACAGACAATATAGGAATCCGCTGTGGTCGAGTGGTTAGCGTCGGGGATTTCGAAATCGGGTGTCCCGGGTTCGATCTCCAGTCGCGGCACTACGGTCATGGTGGAGTTCCTTTAGGCAAGGCACATTTTCTAGCCTAGTACTGGTTTGTTTACCCAGGGATCATGAATAAGTGAACTGTCGCCGTAATAAAACTGAAATAACGTTAAAATTGGCGTAAAACCCCAATAAATAAATAAACAGACAATAAAAATAAATAATGTAGTATAGGTTAGTATAATCATAATCCGAACAAAACTAAGAACAGTCTACTATTTCTACTTCAAACGATATCACAGAATTGTGTAAATTAAAGGTACACGGTATTTAAAACAAGTAACTGTAGGATTGCAAGCAATACCATAATCCCCTACCGGTTTGCACGTTTTGACTTGGTTTCTGTTGTCATAGCAACTCAATATTTAAGGTTATCAAGACAATAAAGCATGCTTTAACTCATAAAAAAATGACGAAATCCCATGAAACGCGAACTTGATCTGTGACACATGATTACAAAGCCATATACAAAATTTCAGCTCAATATCTCAATGCATGTAGAAAAAAAGTGTGGAAAACTGATTTATTAATATTCTAAGTCCAAAAAGGGGCATAACTCATAAAAAAATTGACGAAATCCCATGAAACGCGAACTTGATCTGCGACACATGATTACAAAGCCATATACAAAATTTCAGCTCAATATCTCAATGCATGTAGAAAAAAAGTGCGGAAAACTGATTTATTAATATTCTAAGTCCAAAAAGGGGCATAACTCATAAAAAAATTGACGAAATCCCATGAAATGCGAACTTGATCTGTGACACATGATTACAAAGCCATATACAAAATTTCAGCTCAATATCTCAATGCATGTAGAAAAAAAGTGCGGAAAACTGATTTGTCGGACTGACTGACAGATGGACTGACTGACAGATGGACGGAGTGCAAACCTAAAAGTCCCCTTCGGCACGCCGGTAGGGGACTAAAAATATGGCTTCATTAATTCTGGATTTGTGTCAGAGTTTACATTAATGCCTCTACTATAGTAAAGCAGAACATGAAAACTCCAGTTAGTCAGTACATATGCACATGCTTCACTGTTAACAGATGCAATAAGACATCTTCTGTCTTTTTCAGTGGTTTTTTAAATACTACTTTGCAACGTTTGACAAAAGTCAATGCAATGGCGCAAAAACCAAATCAATCAATCTGAATGCTAATACCAAAGTGATAAACAGATATATACATATATATTGTATATACAAAAGTTTGCTTATACTAGTATAGGTTTAAGGTATACCGAGCCCCAGGAGCTCAGTCAGTAGCGCTGCATGCTGTGAATTCAAACCCCAGTTTAGCCAACATTCTTTCTTCCACAAATAGGCTAACAGTCTATGTGGAAAAGCAGCCAGCTTCTTGGAAAGACGTGTGTGGTGTACTGTGATATGACTGAAAAATTGTTAAAAATGGATTTAAACCTGAATCAATCAATTAATTAATCAACCTACCTCCAGTGTTGATCTTATCTATATTGCTGGCAAGCTTCTGAAACTGCTGGTCGAATGAAAACCCTGAAGAGAGATTTATTTTATCAGTTAACCCTTTCCCTCATACGACAATTCTGCAGCTTTGAACGTATTTTGTCAAAACATTGAAAATCTCCATAATTGAATGGATAACCCATAAGAAAAAGTGGAAAACATTGTGGCAAAAGGAGAAATTGCACGTTTTGTGAAATTTCTTCTTTTGTCACTATGTTTTCAAAAAGCGGTCTGCTGCAGAGGCGTCAGAAAGCGTCTATATGAGGGAAAGGGTTAACCCTTTTACACCTGCAGATGCATTTTGACGCAATTGCAGCAGAAAATGTTTTTAACTCTATCATTAATTTTTCTTTCATTTATAGAGATTTCCCATATATTTGCCTGATTTTTCCAAGTCTTCTGTTTCAGGTTTGTTGTAATAATGTATGTGTGAAAGGGTTAAAAACATTTTTCTTGTCATCTGTTTTCTGTTTACTTTAAGTTAAACCCTTTTTGTAATAAAGTGTTTACATGTTAATGAATAAATTTAGAATTAATATTCCAAACTGTTGGGACTTATTATTTTATAAAAACATCTGCTTCAGACTTTTCAATGAAGAATTAATAGAGGAAGAAGGTGGGCCTCATGATCTCAGAGCTGGCCAAAAGTTTAAACCTCCCCACAAAGTACTGCTTTAGTATTTAGGAAACAGACATCCAGAGAAATATTAACCCTTTCCCACTTTCAGACGCATATGCAGCAGACGACTTTGAAAAATTAGTGACAAAATGAGAAATTGCAGATAATGAGCAAATTTTCCTTTTCCACAATGTTTTCAACTCTATTCAATAACTCTACATTAATTTATAGAAACTGTCCATAGTTTTACCCCAGATGCTTTCGAAGTCGTCTGCTGCAGATTTTTTCTATGTGGGAAAGGGTTAATAGTATTAATTATCCAAGTTATAAGAATTTATAACCCTTTCCCTCATATAGACACTTTCTGACGCCTCTGCAGCAGATGGCTTTTTGAAAACATAGTGCAATTTCTCCTTTTGCCACAATGTTTTCCACTTTTTGTCATAGGTTATCCATTCAATTATTGAGATTTTCTATTTTTTGACAAAATATGTTCAAAGTCGTCTGCTGCAGAATTGTCGTATGAGGGAAAGGGTTAAAAAAATAAAGCATCAAATTTACTCAATTATAATTGGCCTAATCCTGAAACAGAATAGTTTTGATCTCTCTGCAGCAGACACATTTTAAAAACATTATGGTAAAGAGAGAAATTGCTAAAAAACACGCAATTTTTCCATTTTCACACATTGCAGCCATTAAATAATCTCCCTGGAGGAAGTAGAAACACTTGTGTAGTATTAACTAGTCAGATTGCTGGAATATGTCATCATATCTTTTTACAACTCATAATGTAAAGGTTGGACTGCCCATTATGCAATGTCAGGGTTTAAAATTAACATTTTAGGCTGTGAAAGTAGGTAGAAAATTCATTTTTCAGGTAGCATCAGCAAGACAACCACTACTAATAACCTGAGATTACTTGTTTAAATTGATAATTAAAGTGAATCCTAAATCAGTTAGGTGGAGTTCTTATTGTCTGGTGTAATGTTATGTGTAAATCACCATCACATTGGGTTACAGTTTGTTTAACCCTTTCTCTCATACAGACGTTTTCTGACGCCTCTGCAGCAGACGGCTTTTTGAAAACATAGTGACAAAAGAAGAAATTGCACAAAACATGCAATTTCTCCTTTTGCCACTATGTTTTCCACTTTTTCTTATGGGTTATCCATTCAATTATGGAGATTTTCAATGTTTTGACAAAATACGTTCAAAGTCGTCTGCTGCAGAATTGTCGTATGAGGGAAAAGGTTATATAAATTGATAAAAGATTGTGTGTATTTAAACTGGATTATGCACAGATAGGAACAGAAACATCAAGCGAAAACGAAACTAAGCCATTTTTTTCATGTAGCAAGTTTTTACTACTGACCTTTTGGGCAGGTAGCAAGTTCCATTTTTAAGTAGCAAATTTGCTACTTGCTACTGCTAATTTCGAACCCTGAATGTTGAACTGGAAGCATATAGCCCTACCAAGATAAAATGGAGTATAGTTATATGTATTCTGGTATATTCTCTTATATCTCTCTGTATTGCTTACTTATACCCTGTCACAGTGTGTTGTGGGTTATTCAAAATAATTGAATCATTGAGACGAATCTTTTGAGTACCAACAACATAGGGTTTGGAGGTCATAATTATGAGGGTTTTAGAACGTAAAATACAACCCCTATCTAGAGTTGAGCCTGTAAAGAAACTCCTTTAACCCTTTCCCACATGTAGACGCTTTTCTAGGCCTCTGCAGCAGACGACCTTTTGAAAAGATTGTGACAAATTGCTCAAAGTGAGCACTTTCTCCTTTTGCCACAATGTTTTCCACTTAATTCGATAATTGTTCTTTAATTTAGTTTAAAGTTTTTCTGTGCTCTTGCGTAGAAATGTTTAAAGTCGTCTGCTGCTGATTTGTTGTATACATGTGGGAAAGGGTTAAGACCTGGTTCATCCCGGTAATCCTGGTGGGAGGGATCATCCCTATACTCCTTGACGGCACCATAATTAGACATGTTTCCTGACATCGTTCTTTACTCTGTATGTTGGAGAGTCATTTCACCTATTCAATATAACAATGATATATTAATTAAAGAAATTTATAACTACTGGACTTTTTGCTGCTCTGCATATATATATATATATGGAAGAGAAGAAATATGCTCAAATGTGTAATTTCTTTTTTACCTACAAAAGTCAATGTCCTTGCTTTGGGCTATTCCGTAACTTCCAACTTGTATAGCTTGTAGTTACGTTTTTATTCAATTATATATCAATCACACAAATCCGTAGGTTTGGCTGTGTAATTATCCGATTTCATATTTATGTTTTTTAGCAATCCGGTACTGGGAATAGTTTGTGCCCATTTTCAACAGTATTTCAGTTATAAAACAGCAAGAGAAAGGTTTAATTGCACCTAATGGGCAGTGCCACATTTCTACTAAAATAACGACATCCACCCTTCAAGAGTGTCCATGTCCGATTTGTCATGTTTTGAAAAGATTTGAGAATTGGGAACATTTCATGTCATTTTCAACAGTATTTCAGTTGTAGCCTAATATTATATGGTAATTACAACTACATCTTTCGTAAAAAAATACATTAAGCAAGTTATCAATTAATTAAAATTTGAGCACTTTTACTGACGAGTTGAAAGAACATGTAAATGCAAGTCCTGGAACTTGAACAAAATAAGGCAACAGTAAGATCACTTTACGGCAAATAACGCATTTATAAACTCTTTTTTTTTGGCGAAGCATGCACAAATGGGTCAAATATTCAAATACTTTGTGATCGAATATTCGAATACTAATTTTGGTATTCGTTACCATCCCTAGTTTTAATCCCTTTTTAATTCATCTCTTAGAGGCTTCGCCTACATTAATCAGATTTCGTCCAATTTTTTTTTTTAACGAAATGATTACTTAATGTGATGGATATTTAACGAAATAGTTATATATCTTATTCAGACAAGTTTGGGCGATGTTTCATTTAAATCAATTTTACCAATTTCGTCTGTTTCTTTCAACCGGAAAGAAATTTGTTGAGGATTTAAAAAGAATTGCTGTTGTGAATTGAATTTTGATCTATATAGACTTAACCCTTTCCCTCATACGACAATTCTGCAGCAGACAACTTTGAACGTATTTTGTCAAACCATAGAAAATCTCCATAATTGAATGGATAACCTATGACAAAAAGTGGAAAACATTGTGGCAAAAGGAGAAATTGCACGTTTTGTGCAATTTCTTCTTTTGTCACTATGTTTTCAAAAAGCTTTCTGCTGCAGAGGCGTCAAAAAGCTTTCTGCTGCAGAGGCGTCAGAAAGCGTCTATATGAGGGAAAGGGTTAAGCTGCATTATTTTTAGGCTCAAATTAAAATAATAAAAATTATAAATATGGGTTATTTTAATGTTTGTGATAGCTGTCAAGGATGTAAACAGCATAATACATTGATCGAGTCGGTCTGATAAAATGCTATGGAAAATTTGAACAGTGTTTAGACTTTGGTTGACCAATAAATGACAGATCTAAATTATTTGGACTATTTTTTTTTTTAATCTTTATTTCCTCCAATTAAGAAGATTACATTTATAATACAACAATACAGAAACACAATTTGCTACAACTAAAACTATATGAAAAAAAAAAAAATCAAAAAAAATAATAATCAAAAACACGAAAGAAGAAGAAGGAAATAGATAGTTACAAGAGCATGTACCTCCAAAGTGCATAAACCATTAATGATTTAACTGTATATACAACCACCTGTCTTACTGCTCAACCAGAAGAATAAAATAGAAGGCTGCCACTGGCATATCAGAGATATGTCTGTAACACTAATAGCCTTATGTACAGGATAAACAATGTACATGAAGTCCCCATAATAGAGCTCTTAAACGAAACAAAATAAAAAGAGTTCAGTGAGGAAAAGGATGGTCAATGCACATTAGAGACATGCACTCATGCAGCCATCTTAGCACACTTAGAGTGCAGAAACTTGGAGTTGGACTATGATGTATGACTACGTTGCTTAATTCTGTGTAAAAGCCAACTTCTAAACCTCGTTTTATAAGGATGTAGAAGTGGAATTTTTTCCTATTACCTTTTCATGTTACATTTCTTCCTTTTGTCTTTTACCTCTACCCCTTCATCGTTACACAACAAACAAGAAATTAATTCTAAGTCAGTCATAATCAAGTGAGGAAGCAACAAATTTCCATGCAATAATCACAGGTGTATGTAGTCCAGGATTCTGTACTCTAAATGCGATGTTATATTTTGACTGTTCGCATCCGATGAAATATGTAACGGCGAAATATTGAGACTAGTTACAATGAAATATGTAACGGCGAAATATTGAGACTAAGGTGTATGTACCGCATTGATAACTTCACTACTGTATATAACTATCATTAACACCTTGTGTTAAGGATACAATATATGGGCGTAAAATTATCAATCAATACAAACACCTGTGTACATATTGCATTGTAACAGTCAAAATATAAGATCGCATTCCTAGTACTGAAACCTGAACTAACTCAAAAAGCAAAGTAAGCAATTTTGATCCTCCCCATTTTGCCGTTTGCTTGACTGGAGTCATTTGAGTGATACGGTACATTTCTAAGGGCCATATGATTATTTGTTTAATCATCAAATAAAGACAATAACAATGACACAGATTAACAATCATACATTACCATAGAAAAAATACTTAAAGATCTCAGAATCATATGACGGAAGTTTGTTTATTTATTTTGATAATGAAACCGAAAGTACTTTGACAAACGGAAAGGAATTCAAGTACCGAAAAGGATAAACAAAAATACAGTTCACACCAAGGAAAATATAACTCTTACAAAAATACACAAAACGCGGTTTAAAGACTTAGACCACAATATTTCATTCATTCATTCATTCTTCAAGCATTCACATCTACTTATACGGTGAAATGACCAGAGACATAATTTATGAGCATGGAAACACCGGTTCTCGAATCTCTTAACATTTATCAGGGCTCATGGGAATACTTAAAAAAATCATGATAAAAAACAACAATAATGACAAATTAATTCAACAATTTATGTGTTAGTTAACAAAGCACCGATTCACATAAAATTGATAACGTATATTGCGTTTTTGGAAATATATAAACAGTCCTTGAACTAAAGTTTGAGAATAGGTACGGTCATCCCGAATTATCTACATCTCGTATACATCCCTTTCCCTCATATAGACGCTTTCTGACGCATCTGCAGCAGACGGCTTTTTCAAAACATATTGACAAAAGAAGAAATTGCTCAAAACGAGCAATTTCTCCTTTTGCCACAATGTTTTCCTCTTTTAGTCATAGGTTATCCATTCAATTTTAGAGATTTTTCATTTTTTGACCAAATATCTTCAAAGTCGTCTGCTGCAGAATTGTCGAATGAGGGAAAGTCTATTGGATAATGACATGATCTGCGATCGACTTTTTCTACCGTTTCATAGCTTCTCCGATTAATGTTTCGTCAAAGAAGATTGACGAATAAGTAAGGTTTTGGTGCAAATTGATGTAGTGGAAACGGGAGATAGCCGGTCGATCCCCGGCCGGATCCTACCCAATGTTAGTAATGGCTCTTTCCCTCCACACCCCTTGTTGCGCAGGAATGTTGGGTAAGGATAACGAATGACTGGCTGGTGTCAGGATAAATGGACTAGTACAGTACTGGTACATGTAACCTGACCAGGAAACGCCGTGCTATAATTGAAACATTGTTCATAGTTTGATCCGTTTATGTACTGTTCACTCATTAGTTTAAGAAACCTTTAAGATGAAGTCTTATTATCATAAGAACTTGTATTAGATCCCATGGATGCAGATTTGTTAATAGTTGATATACACATAGACTAGAGTTGGGTTTACGAGAGTAAATAGCCTAAAATAACAATAAAACGATGAAAGCTATATTTTTTGTTTGTTTGAAGAGTCTATTAATAGTATATTTATTGTCTGTCATCCTAGGATTAAATATGTGCACCATGTAATGGTACAATATTCTGTCAACATTCTTCACGAACTAGCAAATCTTCACAGTAATCTGTACTATCTGTCTATGCGTATCGGTTCGCATTATCGAGATTGTTTGAAAAGATAAGCTTGACATGGTAAATCACAAAACTTTGACCATATATATCTTCCGTTTTACATTGATTACTGGAATATGGACGGGACAGTCTGCTTTGTTGGAATCTAGCCTCTTTATATATGACATTTCTTTTGTTCTTTATTTTTATTTTCATGTCTGCTTTAACACCAAACAATCAACCAAATTGGTGCAAATAAACATAGATCTACATGTACATTATATAGGAGGAAAACAGATAACGCTTTAAAAAGGAGGAATTACGCATCACGGGCATTTTCGCATTTTCGTTCATCGTCTTTTCCTTAACCCTGTACGTCTCACTTACAACATATTATGGGAAAAGAAAAAGTTGCTCCAAGTAAGCAATCTCATTTTCCGCTTCATATTTATATCTTCATTTTTCGTTTGCTTCTTAGGCTTCAACAGCTGTTTATATCAGAGAAAATATTTCAATGGCCATTTATATCGTCACCGAGATGTTTTTGCTCTATTCAACCCATTTCCAACATACAACAACTCTGCAGCGAAAGACATCTTAACAGAAATAAAGCAAGTCTCTTTTTATAAATGAAAATGTAACTATTGAATACAGTAGAAAACATTGTGGAAAAAAAGGAGGAATTTCTCATTATGAGCAATTTCATCATTTCCTACAATGTTTTAAAAACTTGTTTTCCTGCAGATACATCAAAAGGCGTCTGAAAGTTGGAAAGGGGTTTCAGCCTCTGGAGCACGTTGATAACAAGAAAACAAGAAAGGGCCTATAGTTTGGCCGTACTTGCCTTCAATATCTTCGCAGTTCGGTCTTCCAGTGACGTGTCCCATTGAAAGATGTCCCATTGTAGCAAAACTGGCTCGCCAAATAGTTAATAATGCATGGCGAGGATAAACTGGCTCGCCAAATAATTAATAATGCACGGCGAGGATAAACTAGTTCGCCAAATAGTTAATGATGCACGGAGAGGATAAACTAGCTCGCCAAATAGTTAATAATGCACGGCGAGGATAAACTAGCTCGCTAAATAGTTAATAATGCACGGCGAGGATAAACTAGCTCGCTAAATAGTTAATAATGCACGGCGAGGATAAACTATCTCGCCAAATAGTTAATAATGCACGGCGAGGATGAACTAGCTCGCTAAATAGATAATAATGCACGGCGAGGATAAACTAGCTCGCCAAATAGTTAATAATGCACGGCGAGGATAAACTAGCTCGCTAAATAGTTTATAATGCACGGCGAGGATACACTAGCTCGCTAAATAGATAATAATGCACGGCGAGGATAAACTAGCTCGCCAAATAGTTAATAATGCACGGCGAGGATAAACTAGCTCGCCAAATAGTTAATAATGCACGGCGAGGATAAACTAGCTCGCTAAATAGTTAATAATGCACGGCGAGGATAAACTAGCTCGCCAAATATTTAATAATGCACGGCGAGGATGAACTAGCTCGCTAAATAGATAATAATGCACGGCGAGGATGAACTAGCTCGCCAAATAGTTTATAATGCACGGCGAGGATAAACTAGCTCGCTAAATAGTTAATAATGCACGGCGAGGATAAACTAGCTCGCTAAATAGATTATAATGCACGGCGAGGATAAACTAGCTCGCTAAATAGATAATAATACACGGCGACGATAAACTAGCTCGCTAAATAGTTAATAATGCACGGCGAGGATAAACTAGCTCGCTAAATAGTTAATAATGCACGGCGAGGATAAACTAGCTCGCCAAATATTTAATAATGCACGGCGAGGATGGATTAGCTCGCTAAATAGTTAATAATGCACGGCGAGGATAAACTAGCTCGCTAAATAGTTAATAATGCACGGCGAGGATAAACTAGCTCGCTAAATAGTTAATAATGCACGGCGAGGATGAACAAACTTAAGAAATCACTCAAACCAGTCGGGCTACACGTGCCAGAGTCCAATTCCACCAACCTTACTAAAGTGATACTTTAATACTTAAAAGCATATTTCATCATTTTTGATTCCCTAACAGTATGCATAATATGAATAGTGGAATGTATTTACGTTAATGACTAAGTTGACTAGAATTGTCATATATATGTTTAAGTTATGAAAAACCTGGAAGTTTAGCCCCACTAATTTTATGCCTTTCCCACACCAGTTATCCACACAAAACAATCTTTCCAAGCAACTGGCTGCTATTCCAAGTGGACTGTTAGCCCATTGGTGAATGACGAATGACGCTTGTCACAATGACGTTTGTCAAACGACGGAACAAATATTGGCCGAGCTGGGGTTTGAACTCACAACCCCTGGATTTACTGTACGCAGATGCCATAAGAGCCCCATCCCGTCTGAAGAGGCTTAAATCTTAAAAGGGTTTAACGTTAACAATATCTTTTTTTCTCGAGTCTTCACTAGATGGAATAAGACACCAAATTGTCAGATTAAAACGAGAAAAAATCCATTTGAGTTGTGTATCTTGATATCTTCAAAATGAATAATAGAAAGTATTTATTATATATGCATCAGATAATACGATGATATAATACAATGTCTATGCTATTCCTTTTAATGCATGGACGATTCGACCTTCATCATAAATTTATTTCCTTAAGGTTAACCCTTTCGAACTTAAAGACACTATTTGAGGCCGACTTGTGAAAACACTGTGACAAACGGAGAAATCGCTCATAATTTGTAAATTTGACCCTTTGCCACAACGTTTCCATCTTTATTCAATGATTATTGTTTCATTTGAACGGAGTTTCATTATTTTGACTAAATGTGTTCATGTCGTCTGCTGTAGATGTGTTGCATGTGGGAACGGATCAACACTAACGTCTTTCTTTCTGGAAGGTCATGGATCACGGGTGACTTTCTGTCTGTATACGTTTGGCCCCGCATCGAATTGTTTACGGTGTTATGGTTAACCCTTTCCCTCATACAGACGCTTTCTGACGCCTATGCAACAGACGGCTATTTGAAAACATAGTGGCAAAAGAAGAAATTGCTCGAAACGAGCAATTTCTCCTTTTGCCACAATGTTTTCCATTTTTAGTCATAGGTTATCCATTCAATTATAGAGATTTTCTATGTTTTGACAAAATATGTTCAAAGTCGTCTGCTGCAGAATTGTCGTTAAGGGAAAGGGTTAATGCCATTTTCAACCAGTTTTCAGCAGTTCACCTACCTATGTGTTTCCTGCCTTCCCATATCAGTAATGCACACAACAATATTTCCAAGCTCCTAACTGCTTTTTTCTATGTTTTGACAACATATGTTCAAAGTTGTCTGCTGTAGAATTGTCGTTTAAGGGAAAGGGTTTAACAAGTACAGCGAAAACAATTTAATTGCTCCTTGTATCGCCAATAGAAAGTTTACCATTACTGCTCGCTTGATTGAATGTACTATTCACCTCTAAACATAATAAGCAGTCCGTGTAGACTAATTTGGGCGGACACATTCCGTCTCAGAGGGATAGCGGTATAGATTAATGATTCCTGCAACAGAAACATCCACAGGAGGCGAAAAGTGTCTGTCCGGGTTAACGTGTGCGGCATGCTTAGGCTGATTACGCAAAGTCCACAATGTTGGTTTTCTCGTGGAACGGCTCAAATATATATATATATATATCAGTGATCCATGTGCTCGCTTCATGGTAATCCTTATCCCCCTTAATAATTGTACATTGGATTATTGATTTATGATTAACGCCGTTTTCAACAATCTTGTAGTCATTAAACAAGTATTGAACACTCTGATTGCATAAACTACTGTAAATTAATTATAATAACATTGATGCTGCTTATCGTTTTCAACTTTACCTAACTTATAATAAGTACCTTTTCTCCATCGCGATGTTTGTATACCCAATGAAAACCCCTACACATGAAATACCCCCTTTTAATTATTGTTCCATTCCTTGCTAATTTTTGTTCTCTTTTGTTGACATCGCGTGGAAGCGCGGCGTCAGTATGGGATAGGTTTTAATTTTGTACCATGGGGTGACGTTATCGAAAAGGGAGCAACCAACACATATTATTGGAAAGAAAAACTCTGTAATATGTTTGAAAAAACAGCCTTTATGATTGAATAAATTGTATTAACTGATTTAAGAAACAACAAGATACAAAAGATGTACATCTTTTACCGTTGTTACAAAACTTTAGACAAATTTAAATTGTTTTTAATAACTGTTCCCCAACTAACTAGGCTAAGCTAGTTTTATGACTTGGTTTACGGAGTTCACTAGGCTACGCTTTTTAAATTGTTTGGTTTACTGCTCTGACGAGCTCAGAAAAAATATTCGGGTGATGTTTTTTCCTATTTATTTTTGTTGTATAACTAAACTTAAAATGTTCCTCCCCATACAGTTGTTCATTCAGACCATTGTATTCTTGCTATATGTTGATTATACATGAGAACTTTTTCTTTTGATTTCATAAATGCTTAATTTTGATATTAAATATCTTTAAACTTGTTAGAATTATTTGTATTTTTTTATTTATATACTCTCGTTTTTTGTTATCCTACTTCTGCTCAACTGGAATGAGAATAGACTTCCCTCTCTCCTTCCAAAGCTTGTGTCAAACTTAACTTATAACTAGATGCATTAACAGTTAAGTTAATATCTGTTAATATTTCAGTATCTATGTTTTTAGCTCGACTATTCGAAGACATAGGGGAGTTTATGTAATCACCCCGGCGTTGGCGTCCGCGTTGGCGTTGGCGTCCGCGTTGGCGTCCGCGTTGCCAGCTTGGTCAAAGCTTTGCGTGCAAGTTCTTTTCCCAGACACTTTGAAACTTCACACACTTATTCAGGGTCGTTAAGTGACTTGTATGTCAAGTCCCATAACTCTGGAATGGATTTTGACTGAATTGGGCCCCTTTTTGGACATATAATTTTGGTCAAACGTTTGCGTGCAAGGCCTTTTCTCAGACACTGTGTATGCTGTTGCTTTGAAACTTCACGCACTTATTCAGGGTCATTAGATGACCTTGTATGTCAAGTCCCATACCTCTGGAATGGATTTTGACTGAATTGGGCCCCTTTTTGGACATATAATTTTGATCAAACCTTTGCGTGCAAGGCCTTTTCTCAGACACTGTGTATGCTGTTGCTTTGAAACTTTGCGCACTTATTCAGGATCATGAGATGACCTTGTATGTCAAGTCCCATAACTCTGGAATGGATTTTGACTGAATTGTGCCCGTATTTGGACTTAGAATTTTGGTCAAACCTTCGCGTGCAAGGCCTTTTCTCAGACACTGTGTATGCTGTTGCTTATCGTATATAAATAAATTTACAGATTTAAAAGGCCCAAAAGTGCCGGTATGGACTTGGTTAACATTTGCATGCAAGTATTGAAAAGGTGTTTTATCTTGCAATAGGTGATACTGTGTGACTTTACCTAATGCTATAACTGTTCTGAAGCTATATTGTCCTCCGACAACTCTTGTTTGGTTATCTAATTGATCTAGTTAGAGCAGATTTAAAATTAAGAAACTTTGTCATTTCACGACTAAACTTTACATGCTGAATATCACATATATCGTAGCATATAAAGTGTATAATCCCTACGTCAAAATGGACCCTTTTTGCTCTTGATAACATGTTATTATAGACTATGGTATCCAGGTGAGCAATAAAGGAACATCTTGGCCTTCTTGTTTAAGATAAAGGTATATTTGACCTTCTTGTTCAAAATAGTTACATCTTGTCCGTTTGCACAGGTTATTTAAATGTATTGAACTTTAAGTCATGTTTTAAAATTATGCGCGGCGTCTTTGATGCTTAGCATCAAAATTCGTCTTGTTTATTTATTTACTTTGTATTCACTTTTCTGTCTTTGCCATATTTCTATTGTAAATGTCTAAAGGCAATGTACTTTCCCTATGTTAACCCTTTCCCTCATACGACAATTATGCAGCAGACGACTTTGAACATATTTTGACAAAAGATAGATAATCTCTATAATTGAATGGATAACCTATGACCAAAAGTGGAAAACATTGTGGAAAAAGGAGAAATTGCTCGTTTTGAGCAATTTCTTCTTTTGTCACTATGTTTTCAAATAGTCGTCTGCTGCAGAGGCGTCAGAAAGTGTCTATATGGGGGAAAGGGTTAATAAAATGTATGTATGTTAATTGATTGACCATGCAAAGCGAACACAATTTGATTCGATAAATAGTGTGTTTACCCGTTAGGCTAAACAAACTGTTCATACTTGATCAAACAGCCACCCCTTGTATCTTTTCTTCCCCTAACTTGACCTTTGAAACATTCACAAAAGCTACTATCTAACGTCATTGCAAGAAAAGATGATGCTATAGTTTCGTCCTTTTCCGTAGATGTTTTCTGAGAAGAGTGATACCGCTAGATCCTCGATGCTAAAGACTTGTGGGAGACTAATATTGTATCTTTTACTTCCTTTCTGCGAAAAATAAAGTGAAAACAAATAAACAAAGTTTATATCTTGAAGGATTTATCACGAATATGCTGTGGATGACCAATTTTAATGCACTCATGCTAAATATAAATAAAGTGTAATGTTTATTTGTTGAGCCGTCACGCGAGAAAACAAACCGTCATTGTAGACTCTGTGTAAAGTATCGATCCGGATCAGCCTAAGCATGCCGCGCAGGCTTATCCGGTCATACACTTTTCCCCTCCTGTGGATTTTCTGTTTCATGAATCATTACTCTACACATCTGAGACGGAATATGTCGGCCCGGATCAGTCTGCGCGGATAGCGCAGGCTGATCTAGGTCGATACATTACGCAGATGTCATAGTATTGGTTTTCTCGCGGGAAAGCTCTCATGTATTATCCGTGTCAAATAATTTGTCGCATTATGAGTATATACTACATGTATAGCCGACGTTGTTACATGTTCACCATTCGCCAGTTCAATGTACACGGACAATACAGACATGTTGAAGACATGTTATTAGAGTTAATGGAATTATAAGCCTGATGTAGCTTTTAATGTAAAACTACTGCTCGGAGAAGCACTGAGGTGACATGAGGTCCGAGTAAAAACTCGTAAATCAGATGATTTTTCCATTTTTAAGAAGTGTCATATAATTTTAATGCGCTGCTATCATAGGGAAATTATATATTACTTATTTAACAGCTATAAAACACGGTAAGTAATCTGTATTCATGAGTTGCGCGCTGAAAATCTTTATCTCCGGCTATTTTCTACGATCAACTCATTTAACATGAAAATCGGGTATAACTGTAAACGATATTTTAATAAAAACACAAAACTACGCTTCTTTCGGAAGGACATTTCCTTTTCTCTCTTGTACGCGTTTGAAATGATGTATAAGGCGCTTTGTCATAAATTGATACAGGAAAATATGTCGAATAATTAAAAACCAAATGTCACCTTAGTGATGTCGCGGTCCGTAAGAATAGGAAATGTACCTTGTCAATATATAGTCAAATGCTATTTTTAGATTTTAAACGAGACTGGCACCTGTCACGACGCCGTGATATAACTGGAATCTTAAATCACTAAACAATCAATCAAATAATAAATAAGACGACTGTGAAAAAACGTAAAATATTAGATCGGTGCGAGTTAATATCACGTGACCTATGATTTTTATGACAGAAAACATGGCACGTTTTGTTTTAACCATTCCCCTCATGCAGACACTTTCTGACGCCTCTGCAGCTGACGACTTTTGAAAACATTGTGACCAAAGGAGAAATTGCTCAAAACGAGCAATTTCTCCTTTTGCCACAATGTTTTCGACTTTTTTCAGTAATTATACCTACATTTCTAGAGATTTTCCATGTCCTGAGTAAATGTTTTCAAAGTCGTCCGCTGCATATTTGCTGTATGTGGGAAAGGGTTAAGATAGTCAACTTTCGTTAATTCAGTTCGTTCTTGAAGACAAACATTACGTTCAGTAAACTAAACGTTACCTACCGATCGCGAATTTACCAATCAAACTATATACAGCCACCTTTTCAGTATATGAATTATTCAATCAATGAATCCTTTATTCCAGTGACAAATTTAAATTTAAAAATTAGAACACCCTAAGGGTCCAACGATTTCCGTAAGAGTTTGGTATTTATTTAGTAATGGATTTAAAGTTCCAGACATATATATTAGTATATGCACCAGGTTTGGTTCATCCTCCCTTTGCATTCATTTATCTAATCAGTATATGTATTCTATCAAATAACTTTACCATGATCATTCAAACTTGAATTGAATTACTATCAGTATGAGTTGAATATGCCTTTTACACTATTATTAGTATTAGCTGTAACATAATGATTTATTATGTCACGTTGATAACATAAATATATATACACCTATCACGTTACAAGAAACATGTATGTTTACGTTACGAAATAAAGAGAGTTTGAATCTTGAATCTTTATTTACAGTGTATATATATATATGATCCGATTAATCAATGGATTTGACAGACACCATACGACAAGATGGCGAATATGGTTATCAAGATCAGCGCCGATTTATGTATGCCACGAATGTGTTTTTTAACGTGGCTCATGTAACACGCTATCTATTTATTTTATTGTCAATTCTAAGAACTGTTATCGCTTAACCGCACATTAATTATTCACGTGTTATTTATTTATATCTTAACAGGGGAGTGTATATGCAGCATGTTACCGCATCTTGTATTAAATCACGTTTATAAGTCTCTAAACTGGTTTACTTTATAGTTTGTAAAACATAAATGCTTGAATGTGTCCAAACCTTATTTAAGATGTTAAAAGTAGTATTTAGTGCTTATAATTAGGGTTAATGCCTAAAATAATAGTTTCTCAAGTCTACTTAACCCTTACAGCCCATTGGTGAAAGACGAATGACGCAGGTCACAATTACTTTTGTAAAACGTCGGAAAGAATGTTGGCCGAGCTGGGATTCGAACTCACAACCCCTTGATTGACAGCCCGCGTCGCTACCGACTGATATGCTGTTGAAAACGATGTCTAACACCAAAACATCTCGTGTGAAAGTTACGTCTGTACCATTAGCTGTCTAATTGTGTTACATTGTCAAAATGTTCGGGGAAAAAGGGGATATATCTCATTTTGAGCAATTCTCCATTCCGACCCATATTGTTGTTAACCCATTTTCCCACATACAGCAAATATGCAGTGCATAAGGCAATTATGAAACAAATCTAGACAACATTATCGACGAATTAAATTATGTTTATTGAAATTTAATTGAAAACATTGAGGCAATACGAGAAATTGCTCTTTATGATTCTTTTTCTTTCTTCAACAGTGGTCCGTTTTTAGAGAAAGCTTAACCCTTTCCCACATTCAGACGCTATATGTCGCCTCTGCAGCAGACGATATTTGAAAACATAGTGGAAAATGAAGAAATTGCTCGTTATGAGCAATTTCTTCATTTGCCACTATGTTTTCAACACTATTCAATGCATCCTCGGTACCCAGGCTATTCATAAAATATATGATACCCTGGGCAAATTGGCTAGCGAATTTTCGTAAAGCATGCACCACGATTTCCTCCGTAACAACACTGTAATTTTAGTATCGCAAAAGGTTTATGTCATGCGGCCAATCAAAAGGCTGCATTTCACGTGATAAATTATTCATGAGTACGAGATTTGTACAGCCAATTTGCCCAGGGTATCATAATTGTTATGTGGGATGTATTCAAGGGTAATACATGAATCCCTTTAAAGATAGTTTTCATGTTTGCGTGGGTTTGTTTTCAATGTCGTCAGAGGCATAATTATGTGTTGTTAGCGTATAGTACACCACTACAATACTCAAGTGTTTGACTCGGACTAAAACACGAAATGGGTTGAGAATCAGTACGCCGTCGTGGTTGGAAAAAGAAATAAATTTAAACACTTAGTTTCTCGTTTCATCTGTATTATTCGGGAGGGGGAAAGTTCCTAAGGTTGACTAAGTTATTATTTGAAGTTTATTACTCAGACTACATGTCGGAAGAGGTTGGTAATTAGTACGCTTTCGTGGTTAAAAAACATGTCAATAAAATTGTCGGTATCATGGGGGGGTAATGTGGTCAAACGGTGTTATTATTCAAATGATTGACTCGGACTAAAACCCGGGCTGTGTTAAGAATCAGTACGTTGTCGTGACTTAATAATGCGTCAATAAAACGCTTCGTCCTCGTTCATTTGTACTCTTAACCCTTTCCAACATACAATAAATCGGTAGCAGACGGCTTTGGAAACTTGGAAGAAAACATATTGAAAATCTTATCAAATGACATAATTGTAATTGTAATTGAATAAAGTTGAAAACATTACGGCAAAAGCAGAAATTGCTCATTACAGTATGAGCAAATCCTCCTTTTGCCACAAAGTTTTCAAAAGACGTCTGATGCAGATTTTATCAAAACGCATTTGGTGGTGGGAAGGGTTAACCGTGTTGTGGAGCGAAAAGGATTTTTACATGAAAGGCTGTTATTGAAGGTTTTCTGGTTCCCATTTATGATAAACGAAAACCTATCACCATGGTATAGTTGCGCCGGCTTAGGGAGCGGGTGACCAGGTATCGATCCCTGGTCGGGTCATACAAACTCCTTTATATATGATAACAGTTTATTTACATATAGTCCTACGGGCTATACACAGTTGTCCATTGCCTTATTACAGACATGTCATGCATGACCATACAATACAACATACATTTAACAAAAACAAAGAAAAAGAAATAGTTCAGTGCATATAACACAATCAATAAATGTAATAGTAATATTAAACAATAATATCAAACATAAAAATAAAGTATTAAAATAAAATATTTATATCAAACATCAAATGCGGACAATTTAGAAATGGCGCTCATATATATATATATATAGTTGTGGTAGCAAGGCTGTTAATTTACCAAGTAAACGCCGTGATATAACAGCTACATTGTAGACAGCGGACAGAAACACCATTCAAATTGGGAAACAAAAGTAAACATATAAAACAATAAGTAGGATTCCCATTGCAGTAAATATACACGCGCGTTTAACCCTTTTCCTGCTGAATCTATGCAACAGTTATCACCGCCTTTGGTTTTCGACAAGTTATTATATATAAGTAGCAAGAGTAGCGAGCAATGTAGACCAATATCAGACTGTGCAGACTGATCATGGTCTATAATGCTCACAATTGTAGACTCGTTACAACCAATATACACGTGGTGTTTGAAATGGTATAACATAGGACAGGGGTTTGCCCAACAATAAATATAGTTAATTATGCATGGAAAAGGATAAATTAACTTAACTCTTTCCCACAAACAGCACATCTGCAGCAGACGACTTTGAAATTGTCTGGGCAAAATCACAGAAAATCACTTAAAATGTAGGTATAATCACTGAAAAAAAGGTTGAAAACATTATGGCAAAAGGAGAAATTGCTCGTTTTGAGCAATTTCTCCTTTTGTCAGA
Source organism: Serripes groenlandicus (assembly GCA_031761405.1). Lineage (NCBI taxonomy): Eukaryota > Metazoa > Mollusca > Bivalvia > Cardiida > Cardiidae > Serripes > Serripes groenlandicus. The sequence goes on along the minus strand of JASEVX010000099.1, from coordinate 501,383 downwards.
ATGTTTTCAAAAGTCGTATGCCGAAGAGGCATCAGAAAGCGTCTGTATGTGGGAAAGAGTAAACGAATGAATGAATAAGGGTGTAAGACAATAGCAATAAATCCCTTTTAGGGATGATTCTACCAAATGTGTATTAACTATAATAGTCCATTACTAAATACGGGATTTATTATTTATTGTTGTCAACAACTGCTGTACTTTTACATACAGAATGACTAATTGTTTATCGAGTATTGAGAGAGCCATCTGAATTGGCCATCAAGTAGCCACGTACTACATTTTGTTTATTGTTTTAACTGACACAGATATACCAAGAACCTTTTCCAATATACAGACGACTTTTGCCACACATGTCACGACTTTTTAATCCTAAAGAGATTAAAATTTCAATTTTCCATAGTGTTTCTTGCTCTATCATATAAAACTTTAACTTCTGGAGATTTTCATAATGTTCTCATTTTCACAATGATTTCAACTGTATTTGATAATCATAATTTGATAGATATCTTTCATATGTTTCTCAATTTTTTTTTTTTTTAAGCCGTCTGCTGCAGATATGTTCTCTCCAGCAGACGATTTCCACCTTGAAAGGAGACATTAGTGGCATAAATGCAAAGTTTACATTTTCTTGCAAATTATTTATTTTTTAACTCTTTCAGCGCCAAAGGCAATATTAAGCTTTGTGTAAACAATACTGATACAGGTGAGTCAGCTCGTAACGAGCTGTCTCACCTGAAATCAGCATTGTTTGCCTTTTAGTTATACAAATAGTCCACACGTTTATTACATGAGCAATGGAGACGCCCGATTTTGAACATGGAAGAGTCTACTTTAAACAATTCGGCGCTGAAAGAGTTAAGTCTAAGTGTTGGTATTTTAAACTTTTATTTTTAATTCAGAGACGGTTTCGAAATCATGTTGTAATTTCTGTCTTAGATGTGAAAAATCGTATATCCGGTACGATTTGTTGTGGGTGTCATGGTTATGAGGGGAATCTGGGGTACGAGATTTATAATTTCGGAGACGACGTCTTTCCTTTGAGTAAACCGAGCCTCGGTAGCTCAGTCGGTAGCGACGCGGGCTCTCAATCCAGGGGTTGTGAGTTCGAATCCCAGCTCGGCCATCATTCTTTCTAATATAAAATTTGATAAAAGTCAATGCAACAAGCGTCATTCGTCTTCCACTTATGGGCAAACAGTCTATGTGGAAAAGCAGCCAGTTACTTGGGAAGTTTGTTGTGTTTGTTACTGGTATGGGGAAACCTGGACAAACATGAGTAGGTGAACTGGCCGCCGTGATATAACTGAGAAATTGTTTAAAACGGCGTTAAACCCCAATCAATCAATCCTGGGGACTTAACCAGTAGTCGCGCCGTTTATGTGGAAAATCCAGAAATCCAGAACCCGCTCATCACGGGGCTCGTACAAGGGAACCTTTTGGTATGAGAGGCCGACACTCCTCCTCTGCAGTCGTTATACAGGTCACTATACCATGTCGGATATCTCAGACCCACAATGTTCACCCTTTCACACATGACGACACATTGTGTCGCATCTGTAACAGACGACTTTTGAAAACATTGTGGCTGCGTTTCCACATATACTTAGCCCATTGGTGGAACGACAAATGACGCATTGACTTTTGTCAATCGTCGGAAAGAAAGTTGGCCGAGCCGGGATTCAAACTCACAACCTCTGGATTGACAGCCCGCATCGCTACCGACTGAGCTACCGGGGCTCGGCACATCAAGCGTTATAAATAAAAGTTGTGATCTTGTTTCTCAATCGATGTAAGATAAATAAAATCGGTTAACACCGATACAGATCCGGCAATAAGTGTATTTCGAGGGCTTGCTGTGACACGGTTGTAACTAAAATTTATATTTTTTTACCAAGGTTAATCACCTCGCCATAAAGTCTTTATAAGCGTTAAATCATTTTTTTTTATAAACAATGGAAATTTAGGTGCCATTGCTCGTTTTGAGCAATGGCACCTAAATTTGCATTGTTTACAAAAGGGTCAAAATTGCCCCTAAACCAGGGTTTTCAAAATAGGTTTTTAGTTACAACTGTTTCACGCCAAGCCCTCGATTTGTATGCCTTACTTATAACGAAAGTGGTCCGCTGCATGCGCGTCCACATGTCGAGGGCTTGGCGTGAAACGGTTGTAACTCAAACCCTATTTTGAAAACCCTGGATTAGGGGTATTTTTTACCCCTTTGTAAACAATGCAAATGTAGGTGCCATTGCTCAGAACGAGCATTGGCACTTAAATTTACATTGTTTACCAATAAAAATGATTTAACGGTTATTAAGACTTTATGGTAAGGTGATTAACCTTGGTAAAAAAATACCAATTTTAGTTACAACCCTTTCACACAAAGCCCTCGATGTGTCTGCATGAGGGAGTAGGTTAACGATAACACAAATGAGCAGTCACGCGAGAAAACCAACATATCGTAAAAGTATCGACACTGATCAGGCTAAGCATGCCGCGCAGGCTAACCCGGACAGACAATGTTCGTCTTCTGCGGATTTATTGTTTCAGGAATACCTCTATACCCCTGAGACGGAATGTGTCGGTTTTCACGCGGGACGGGTCAAACAAATAACGTATACAACGTCGTGATAATCTGAAATAGTTGTGAAAGCGGCGTTAAACCCTCTCCAAACGACTCAGCCGTCATTGTAAGTTGTTTTGATTTCTCCAAGTATTTTGATTGGTCCTATGGAATACGTCATCAAATGAGCCTGCCCATGTAAAAAGGAACGACATGGCATATAGCAACAGGCTTGTCCCATACCAACCTGCGCATTTAGATCTGTTCGTTTTGAAAATTGCTTTCAAATGTTTCGGTGCCACACCTTATATATACAATGTAAAAGGTATGAAACTCAATTGGAATACCTCGGTGTCGAAGGATTACGGAATTACCCGGGGAGATCCGATTGGTATGAAACCAACATCACCCACCTGCTGGAACTGCATTGACACCAATCATTCAGATAAAGCCACAGTACATTGTAAGTAGGTCCACATAAGCTTGTGAGTGATTGATTTGTTGGTGTTTTACGCCGCTTTAAACAATTGTTCAGTTATATCACGGCGTTGCAGAAGCTTTAGAGTGACGATACTTAAAGGTTCTGAACAACATAGATATTATAGTCAAAGTTTTAAAACTTAAAAAGTTGTCTTGAACAATTAGAATCTTAATTCTAGGATTACAGTAATTAGAGTAATAAAGTTCACTTTCCAGTAGCATAAACATCTAATTGGTCTTTTATGCTTCATTTTTACTGCGTAGACATACCCAGTAAGACAAATTGTGCACATTTTCATAACTTTCAATTTACATTTCTTTCAACATTTACTGCCAAAATAGGTTTGAACTACTTATAACTTACTTTGTTTTCACTCTTAGCAATACTTGCAGAAGTTTTAACAATTTAAAATGTTGATTCAGCACCTTCATGACCGTAACTACTTTTTCTAACCCCTATGCTGCTATACGCGACTTCAAGAAACACGATGCTATCACGCCATATGCATTTGTTATAAACAGCAACTACGCATGATGTATATCAAGATAAACCCGCACATTCGTGTAATCTAATCTTGGTATACATTCTTCGCTGTTTTTATCCACTAAGTTATTTTTGTCAACAAATAATTCTCCATAAGTATTCAAGAACGGGTAAAATTCAGTGACGTCACGGAATTTCAGCATGGTTTAACCCTTTACCTCATATAGACACTTTCTGACGCCTATGCAGCAGACGGCTTTTTGAAAACATAGTGACAAAAAAAGAAATTTATCAAAACGAGCAAATTCTCCTTTTGACACAATGTTTTCCACTTTTAGTCATAGGTTATCCATTCAATTATAGAGATTTTCTAGTTTTTGTCAAACTATGTTCAAAGTCGTCTGCTGCAGAATTGTCGTATGAGGGAAAGGGTTTAAGATGAAAAACACCTTGGTCAATCCTGGACATATATCATTTTAGCCCGTGCATGGGAAAAGTTACAAGTTGGTTTTCATTAATAGTTTAGATCTAAATTAGCCTATGCATCCGCACAGTCTGTTCAAGATCTACAGTGTCCATATAAGTCTTAAAAATGTTTGTTAGAAGATTCCGTCACAACTTGCGTAAATTCTGATACGACTTAGCTGAGGGACACGCTGATCTGAATATACACATCTAAGAAATGCTAACTTGTACGTTTTCTCATGAACTGCCTCATCATTTATCCTGGTTAACACTTTCTCACTTACAACAAATCTGCAGCAGACGACTTGGAAATTATCAAATAAAAAATATAGAAAATCTCATTATGAGCAATATCTCAATTTGCCACAATGATAGTCAAAGTCAAATAGCAACATACATGCAATCAAGCAATTCAATACATATCAATATACACGTAATAACTAGCGTTTTATCGTTATGCATTATTAACACTTACCCTCATACGACAACTCTAAAGCAGACGACTTTGAAAAATAGAAAATCTCTATAATTGAATGGATAACCTATGACTAAAAGTGAAAAACATTGTGGAAAAAGGAGAAATTGCTCGTTTTGAGCAATTTCTACTTTTGTCACTATGTTTTCAAAAAGCCGTCTGCTGCATAGGCGTCAAAAAGCGTCTGTATGAGGGAAAGGGTTAAAGTAATTTTAACCATCTTTTTTGTGAACATTGTAGGATGGATACCGTATCGGCTAAACCATCGCTACTCGAACTTACGACGCAATATTACCGTGACCCTCTTCGTTTGTGGTTTGATTTTACGTTTACTCTTACTTTACCATTTCCCACACGAAGACGACAAATCTGCAGCAGACTGCATTTGAATAATTTGTGGCAAAATGAGATATTGCTCGGTGCAATTTCTAACTCGGTCACAATGTTTTCAACTTTATTCAAGAATTGTTCTTTGATTTTGTAGAGAGTTATCATAACATCCCCCAAAATACTTTCAAATCGTCTGCTGCAGATTTGAGAAAGGGTCGATGGACTGAAATAGGAAGGGAGAGTTTTTAACTCCAATCAGATTATCGATACGTTCGGTATCACCGTGTGTCAACAATTATCGTACCATTTTAGCTAATAATACTACTGATTCGTGTTTTATGAGTTGTTTTTGTAATATTTAATTTGAAACGTGTTCATCATCATCATCATTGTCATCAGCATTTTCACCAGCAGTATCATCAGCACCATCAGCACCATCATCATCATCATCATCATCATCATCATCATCATCATCATCATCATCATCATCATTGTCATCAGCATTTTCACCATCATCAACATCATCATCAGCATAATCATCATTATCATCAGCATCATTGTCATCAGCATTGTCACCATCATTATCATCATCAGCATCATCATCATCATCATCATCATCATCATTTTAATCATCAGCATCATCATCATTTTAATCATCAGCATCATCATCAGCAGCAGAATTTTAATCATCATCATCATCATCATCATTTTCACCATCATCATCATCATCAGCAGCATCAGCAGCATCAGCATTTTAATCATCAGCATCATCATCATCAGCATTTTAATAATCATCATCATCATCATCGTTATCGCATCACCACACTCATCATCATCACAATCATCATCAACATCATAATTATCATCATCATTATCATCATCATTATCATCATCACCATCATCCTCAACATCATCATTTATCATCAGCATTTTCATCATCATCATTATCATCAACATCATCATCAACATCACCATCAGCATCATCATCATCATCATCATGTTATGTTTAGACCGTCATTCGACCGTTTGATTGACCCCTCTGTGTCTATGTGTTTGTGCGGTTGTGTGTATGTGCGGTTGTGTGTTTGTGCGGTTGTGTGTATGTGCGGTTGTGTGTATGTGCGGTTGTGTGTATGTGCGGTTGTGTGTATGTGCGGTTGTGTGTATGTGCGGTTGTGTGTATGTGCGGTTGTGTGTATGTGCGGTTGTGTGTATGTGCGGTTGTGTGTTTGTGCGGTTGTGTGTATGTGCGGTTGTGTGTATGTGCGGTTGTGTGTATGTGCGGTTGTGTGTATGTGCGGTTGTGTGTATGTGCGGACGTTTGCCCGATAAGTACGCGATGCTTTAGCCAATGAAACCTCCCCTCGATCCCAACTATGATGTTTATGTCTTAAAATGCTAGCCATTAATATTAAACGATACTTTTACTACAGGTGTATTTCTATTATGAAAGGGCAGCGGGATATCATCCATTAATACAACCTAAATAGTTCTCGGTTTACTTCATCGCTTATACATCAAAAGGACAAGGTGGCACCAGCCGTTAATGAAACGAAATAAAATATGTGGGTCGCTGTGGTATTTATGAAAAATATCGGGGTTTAATAGTTGAACTACATGTTCTTCATGCCTGATGGCTTAAATATGCTTATATGCTTTGAAAAGAAAACAGAGACGCCGTTCATGGACCGCCAATGGACAAGTCATAGCTGGGTACTGGTAAATAAGCACCTTGCCTCGGATGAGGGAGGTGGCGGGTTCGACCACCGGCTGAGTCATACCAAAGACATTTTGAAGAAAAATGGAAGTGATGGCTTTCCCTCCATGCCGTTCTGGATTGCGGGCTGAGCATAACGCCTGACGATATCGGATAAACAGACAAGTAGAACTGCTAACGTCGTGAGTTGAATGAAAACAGTTTTGTAAGCGGCGTAAAACCTGAAACACTATATATAAATACATTTAAACCGTCCCGTGAGAAAACCAACATTATGGACTCTGCGTAAAGTATCGACCGGATCAGCCTAGGCATGCCGTGCTGGCTTACCCGGATAGACACTTTTCGCCTACTGGGGATTTTCCGTTTCATGAATCTTTACTCTATACCTCTATCCTCCGTGAGACGCAATGTGTCGTCCCGGATCGGTCTGCGCGGACTGTGCAGGCTGGTCTGGGTCGATACATTACGCAGAGGCCATAAGGTTGTTGTTTTCCGCGGGATGGCTAATTTTCCTGTCGATCCTCGGTCGGTCTCTTTCCTAATACGTCAACGATGGTAGAATTAACTTCCCTCCTTATCGCTCAGGGTTTGGGGCTATAGCATAACGACTGAAGAAATGTGCCGGTATCTGGACAAGTGTACCAACAGTCCAGCTAATTTAGCAAGGAAAAGTTGTGATATGACTTATGTTGAAAGCGAAAAATAGTACACGTAGCTAGACAAAGTACAAAGCTAGAGTATTACCCCCACTGGCTTACACCTATATAGCCGTATATGTATTTACCAAAGCGGCGATGCGAAATACACCTGTTCACGTGGATAATCAAATGTGATTTTCAAAAAACAATAAAAATGAGTAGCGTCTAGCGAATTGGAGTTTTAACGCATCTGCGAATTGTGAATACGCCGACAAACATGTGCATCCGTGCAGTCTCACCAGCGTCTTCACTGTCCGTCCATATGTAACTAATCATAGAGTATTTGACACAAAAAAACCTCGACATACATGAATCTCAATTAATGTACGCCAGATTACATTAATGGAGTGTCAATAGGACCCGAACATGCCAGGCGTGGTTTATTTTAAATTAAACATGCATTAAACTAGTTTTTACTTTATCTTATTTTAAATTTAAATTGAAGACGTCATATCATGTAAATATAAACCTGAGGTCTTCGATCGTGAGTGCACTGTTAGCTTAATAGCCCGGCTCAGTCGTTAGCGACGCAGGCTATCACTACAGGGGGTTATAAGTTCGAACCCCAGCTCGGCCAACATTCTTTCCGACGTTCGACAAGAGTCAACGGTACACGCGTCATTCGTCTTTCACCAATGGTATAACAGTTTATGTGGAAAAACAGCCAATTGCTTGGAAAGAATGTTGTGTGTAGTTCTGATATGATGAGCCTGGAAACCCATAAGTAGTTGAACTGATCGCCGCGATATGACTTAAACCCCAGTCAATCAATAACTAAATGAACATACAAATCAATCAATCAATCAATCAATCAATCAATCAATCAATCAAACAATCAATCGATCAATCAATCAGTGAATCAATCAATCGAACTAACTTTCAGCCTATTACACTTTTTGAATAAACTACGTGGATACTGTAAACAAAAAGTTAAGTCTCGAAGGTCGAGGTTGATCTTATACTTGTTATAAATCCTTTCACACATACGGAGCAATTATTCCTCTGGCTGCAATGTTTTCAACTTCATTCAATAATAATAAGCCATTCTGTGAAAAAAACCAACATTATTGCCTCTGCTTATTGTATCGGCCCAGATCAGCCTGCACTTTGATCACAGGCCGCGCAGGCTAATCCGGTCCGACACATACCGTCTCAGAGGGATATAGGTATAGCATAATAATTCCTTTAACAGAAAATCCACAGAAGGCGAAAAGTGTCTGTCCGGATTATGCCTGTGCGGCATGCTTAGGCTGTTCCGGTTCGATACCTGACGCATAGTCCACAATGTTGGTTTTCTAGTGGAACGGCTCATATTTGAGAAGGTAGCCAATTTACCAGAGAAACTGCTGTATTGTGTACATGTGAGGGGAAGCTAGTAAACACACTAGGTGATCTTGTCGTCCTGAAATAGCTGAAATAACTGTTAAACTCAATCTCAATTAAACAACCAACCTGTATATTGAATTCGTTTACCTTTACCAGGCGGAATTTATGCAACTAGTAGAATAGCCATTTATTTTGTTTTATTGGGGTCTTGCGCCGTGTTTATATTGAGAAGTCTTTGTAACATTCAGACAGATCAAATAGCGAAAGATTTAGACCAAGATAAGACACAATGTGAGGGCTAACTTTGGTCTACCTGATTCACAAATCGAGGGCTTGGTGTGAAACGGTTGTAACTAAAAACCTATTTTGAAAACCCTGGTTTAGGGGCAATTTTGACCCCTTCGTAAACAATGCAAATTTAGGTGCCATTGTTCAGAACGAGCAATGGCGCCTAAATTTCCATTGTTTACCAAGAAAAATGATTTAACGCTTATAAAGACTAAATCGCGAGGTGATTAACCTTGGAAGAAAATTCCAATTTTATTTACAACCGTTTCACGCCAAGCCCTCGGTATAAAGTTCAAAATAGTACTTTGATTGATTGATTGGAGTTTTACGCCGCGTTCAAACAATTGCTCAGTTATATCACGGCGAGTCCTGGGTAAGTTACTAGTACTACTGGTCCTGACACCAGCCAGTCAGTCGTAATGCTAACCCTGCAAGCCTGAGCGCCAATACAAGGAGGGAAGTATTTACCATCGTGTTTAAAGTTTTCCAAAGTATTACATTGTTACGTACGTAAAGGTTTGGTTGGATTCGAGTCAGGCGGGGATAAAGGTAAATATCGAACACGAGGGACATTGGTCAGACTAGTTGGAGGCGAAGGATTTCCTGGCCTTCATAAAAGATATAAAATATGGTTGAACTATATATATGATGTCCTTAAATTTCAGAACAAGTTTTATTTGACAAGGAAAATATAAGTATTAGAGCACAGTCAAGCGAAACGGAGTCTTATTGCATCTTCGTAAACTATGTGGGTGTTGCATACGTCGTTATAACTATGCTTTTTTTTTTATACATGTAGGCTACCAGGTTCTTTTGGAAGAGAGTGTGCTTATGTTTAGGCTCGCATGCAATACATCTGCAGCAAACTTAGTCAAAAATATAGACCATCTGAAAGAACAATTATTGTATAAAGTTGAAACATTATGGTTTGCAAAATCAATTTGAGCAATTTCTCTTTTTGCCACAATGTTTGGTTAAGTCGTCCGCTGCAGAGGCGTCAGAAAGCATCGTCTGTTTGTGGGAAATGGTTTACACCCTAACGCACTTGACGCAGATCCCATGTAAGTAGATTTCGGAGATACGTATAGATCTATTTTGGGATTTCACGTCGTGAGGAAATTGTCTTATAGTTTGGTTGATATGTGAACAGTTTATTTATTCACCAGTCTGATATGTATCGTACGACTCACATCTTCACACAGAGGTTATCCATTTCCAACATACATTAAATCTGCCGCAGACGACTTTGAACATATTAAGACAAAAAAAGGAAACTGATTATTTATGAAAGAATACTCTTTGAATAGTGGCAAAAGGGGAATTGCTTATTATGAGCATTTTTTGCTTTTGCCACAATGTTTTTAGAAGTCGTCTGCTGCAGGTTGGAAAGGGTAAAGCAGGCTACCATTTTCGCGCGAAAAGATTTTTTTCAACGCAAGCTAATCTTACCCTGCGTTGGCTTCCCGTTTATAACAATTCAAAGGGTAGGGTTTCAGATGCCGAGGTGGACACATACTTAAATACGTTATTTATGCGAAATCAAGCGAGCGGAAAAGTCATCCACATAAAAGTTCTTATTTTAGCAAATTGTATTCGTTCTCTAACGTTTTTGTTACGCGTTAAAATAAAGCTGTAATTTATGAGCTGTTTAAGGCAAAATAGTTTGTACTTTTGCTAAATATATATGAGTCATTCCACGAGTAAACCAACATTATGGACTCTTTTCGCCTCCTGTGCATTTTCTGTTTCAGGAATCACTACTCTATCTATCCCCCCTTAGACGGAATGTGTCGGCCGGATCAGTCTGCGCGGATAGCGCAGGCTGATCTGGTCGATACATTACGCAGATGTGTATATATGAGCCGTCCCACGAGTAAACTAACATTATGGACTCTGCGTAAAGTAATCGAATATCAGCTTAAGCATGTCGCACAGGCTAACCCGGACAGATACTTTTCGCCTCCTGTGCATTTTCTGTTTCAGGAATCACTACTCTATCTATCCCCCCCCCCCCCCCCCCCCCCCCCCCTTAGACGGAATGTGTCGGCCGGATCAGTCTGCGCGGATAGCGCAGGCTGATCTGGTCGATACATTACGCAGATGTGTATATATGAGCCATTCCACGAGAAAACCAACATTATGGACTGCGTAAAGTAATCGAATATCAGCTTAAGCATGTCGCACAGGCTAACCCGGACAGATACTTTTCGCCTCCTGTGCATTTTCTGTTTCAGGAATCACTACTCTATCTATCCCCCCCTTAGACGGAATGTGTCGGCCGGATCAGTCTGCGCGGATAGCGCAGGCTGATCTGGTCGATACATTACGCAGATGTGTATATATGAGCCGTCCCGCGAGAAAACCAACATTGTGAACTCTGCGTAAAGTAATCGAATATCAGCTTAAGCATGTCGCACTGGCTAACCCGGACAGATACTTTTCGCCTCCTGTGCATTTTCTGTTTCAGGAATCACTACTCTATCTATCCCCCCCTTAGACGGAATGTGTCGGCCGGATCAGTCTGCGCGGATAGCGCAGGCTGATCTGGTCGATACATTACGCAGATGTGTATATATGAGCCATTCCGCGAGAAAACCAACATTATGGACTCTGCGTAAAGTATCGAGCAGGATCAGCCTAAGTATGCCGCACATGCTAATCCGGGCGGAAACTTTTCGCCTCCTGTGGATCTTATGTTTCAGGAATCATTACTCTATACATCTATCCCCCTAAGACGGAATGTGTCGATCCAGATTAGCCTGCGCGGACTGCGCAGGCTGATCTGGACGATACATTACGCAGAGTCCATAAAGTTGGTTTTCTCGTGGAACGACTCATATATATTAGCAGTAAACACCTTTAAACCTTTCAGGTCAAAAAGCTGTTGAAAAGCTCAATAATCTTTTTGTATTGAAATAAGTAAATAATAATGAGGCAAAAAAAAAAAAATTATCATGAGCCTTTTCTGCTTTTGTTAGAATGTTTTATAATTCATCCATGTTGGAAAGAGCCCAGCTGAGCATTTGCACGCGGACAATGTCGTTTTAACGTTCACTGATTGCATACAATAACGATTAAAGCGTTTGTTTATTATATTGTCACCATTACTGCGTCCACCGATTTAGGTCCTTAATGACAAGCCGCTATTATATCGTTTAAAGACAGACTGGCATGAAATGAGTGCGGCTACACTTCGAGTATTTTTGTCAGAAAGTGCATCCGTGTATACGTAGCAGATATGCGGATGGTCAAAGCGTTGATCAGATTGTGCAGCTGCAAAGGGTACCCCGAGTGTCCGCTGTTAGCACGTGCATTACGTGTAAGACCCCTAAATCGCTAGACGAGAAGACTTTCTGTATTTGTTTTTAGTATTTTGACATTGTTTGAAAGTGAAAGTAGAGAAGGTGAAACACCGGTTTTGTCCGAGCCAGATTTGGTCAAACATGACGGAAACCATTTTCTGTCTTTTCAATAATATTTCATTTTGTTCTACATGAGAAACGCTTAGAAAAACGTGGCAATTGAGGGCTGGAACTGCTCGATTTACATGGAAACAAAGAAGGAATTTATTTGGTGTATTGTAACCTAAAAGCGTCCGTCTCGAGAGCGGAATAACGGGGTTACACCATTAATTCCTAAAAAATAGGTGATATTGGCGTACCCTGGTTACGCTGGTGTCAGGATAACGTTACAAGAAGTACTTGTGACCGGTGTACTTCCGGTGCGCTTGCGCATTTGTACAATACATACAAAATCTCATAGACATACAAAATCTCGCGTTACATCAGTATTTTACTTCGGAAAAGGAGCGATTAGAAAGGAAAGCCGCTTGTGCATCAAGGCAAGGTATAATTATCTGTTGAAATGTGTACTTTAGAAAACGGAAAACTTTGCTAGTGACAATGTACCGTTTTTTGACCCAAAACTATAATTATGCGGTGTTCCAGGAAAACCAACCTACACCTTTAACCACATATCTGACCACGATCAATACATTCGTTAGAAGTGCTTCTCAATCGATGTAATATCAATAAAACCTAAACGAATTAGTCAAGATGGAATAGGACATCAACTGAAGCATTATGTGCCTTGAGAAATGTCGGCATAGACCCATGGAGGCTCGTCTTAACCCTTTCCCTCATACGACATTTCTGCAGCAGACGACTTTGAACGTATTTTGTTAAAACACAGAAAATCTCCACAATTGAAAGGATAACCTATGACAAAAAGTGGAAAACAGTGTGGCAAAAGGAGAAATTGCACGTTTTGTGCAATTTCTTCTTTTGTCACTATGTTTTCAAAAAGCCGTCTGCTGCAGAGGCGTCCGAAAGCGTTTATATGAGAGAAAGGGTTAATCCCTTACCACATACAGATCCATTTTGACGCATCTGACGACTTCGGTAAATACTGTGACACAGAGAAGGTATTGCTAATGATGAGCAATATATCCTTTTGTCACAATGTTAACTACCCTATTCAATTATTTCACCTTCATTTAAAAAGATTGTTAATCATTTTCATACATATTGTTTTCCCTCAAATTCGTCTGCTGCAATGTTATGTATGTGGGAACCGTTGAAAACATATTTTGATGTTAATCCTTTCAGCGACGAATTGTTTAAAGTAGACTCTTCCATGTTCAAACTCGGACGACTCTATTTTCATGTTATAGGATTTTTGGAATATTTTTATAACTCACAGCCAAACAATGCAGATTTCAGGTGAGACAGCTCGTGACGAGCTGACTCACCTGAATCTGTATTGTTTGCAAAAAGCTCGATATTGCCTTTGGCGCTGAAAGAGTTAAGTGGGCATAAATAGTTTGAGCCTCATTTTTATTGCTCGGGTCCTCGTACGAAAACACTATTTTGAATAAGCTGAAGACATAAAGACCTACCTAGGGTCACATTAGGTACAATAATAAAGATATGTATCATCAATTTATAATTTTAGAGACGATAGCGATGTTAAACTGATATCTTCTTTCCGCCCGTCACGATTTTTGATAATTGATATAGACATTGCCCTACCCGTTTGACGTATAGGAAATAAACATCGTCGATAACAATTGCGAAATAAAACGTTCTACGTATCTTTACAGTGACTAGCGAGTACTGAAAGGTAATTATCAGTATTGTATGTGTTGTACCTATTTGATGTGCTTTCTATCCCATATCTATTTCTGTCGTTATTGATCATTAAACAGTTAAACTATATTCAACAATTTAACTTTTAACTTTTTTCCGTTTTTAACAGGATTTTAGTTCAATCACGACAGTCAAATTCGAAAACTATGAAGTTATAGACCAACTACATATATGTACTCAGACTTTGTGATCAATTATCGCAAGCAAATTCACTCCCTTAAGTCTTGATTTGATCACGAAGCTCATATCCGAGCACAGGGAACGTTACCAGAGTATAACAACTCTCGGTCTTTATTTACAGAGGACTAGTAAAGAGGGAGTGAACAGGTATTTCCCCCACACTATTTATCTTATTACTCAACACAATCCTCTGTTGTAGGTACTCAATAGAATCGTCTCACTGAGACGATTCCTTTGAGTACCCGCAACATAGGGTTTGAAGTCCAAATAAGGATTTTAGAAATATGCAAAATGCCCCTTATCTAGAGCTCTGGGTTTTAGGTCATATACCCACGGGTTTTCCGAATTGTACACGCCAATAATCCGCATATTATTCTTCTGATGGCAACCGCCTTCAAGATATTATTAACTTTTTTATCTGAACGGTTAAACACGATGGACTCTTATAACACACAATGTGTCATTCCCCGGATAAAATGAATGAATGGCCGAGCCTAGTTTCGAACTCTCAACCCCATTGATCAGTAACCTCGTCATTGCCGAGAGTAATACTGAGCTTCGACTTGTCATTTCCTCCTTTCTAAGAAAACTGTTTCTCCTTGTAAGAGAAAGAAGCTCAGAGGAACAAAGTCGGCTTTGTGATATAAATGATCCGGGTTCGATAACGAGCCCCGGTAGCTCAGTCGGTAGCAACGCAGACTGTCAATCCAGGGGTTGTGAGTTGAAATCCAAGTTCGGCCAACATTCTTTCCGACGTTTGACAAAGTTCACTGTTACATGCGTCATTCGTCTTTCACCAATGAGTTAACATGTGGAAAAGCAGCCTGTTGCTTGGAAAGTATTTAGCGTGGATTACTGGTGTGAGAAAGTTAGGAAACACATGAGTAAGTGAACTGGCCGCCTTGATAGATCAATATTTTTAAACCCCAATCAATCAATCAATCAATCAATCAATACCCTTTCTGAGTGGGGTCAAACCTTAAAACGTCCCTATGACCTCGGCGCTAGTATTGGTTCAGTATCCGGGAAGCAGACGGCGGAAGAGGTTGATATTCGTAGTGGGACAAGTTCACACACAGTTTATCGCAACATTATCAGAGTAACAGTACTAAAAGATGCCCACTAAAAGAAGGGAGGACTGAATGAGAAGGAGAGGGCAGTACCGCCCACAAGAGAGGGAGACGGGCAGTGAAGTGAACGAAACCATGCCTTTCCTCTTCAGCAACCAATGAACCAATAACTAAGTTTTAGCGGTAGCTTGCAAACGCCAACCTCCCCCGCAAGCGGGCGACCTGATCCCGCTGTGGAGGTATCAAATATAGGTCATGCCGGGTCAAAAACTAGGTCACCAGGCCAAATTGAAGGAAAGTCTTGTTAACACTCTAGAGGACACATTGTTTGCTCCAGCAGCTTTAAATTCAAGTTAGAATAGTGTTCATATTAAGTCAGAAACTAGGTCACTACGCAACATTGAAGGATAATATTGTTAACACTCTGGATGCTGCATTTCTAACTTGATCACGTTGACACTTGATCAGATTTTTGTCTTGATGACATGTAGGCAAAGTTAAAATATTGGTCATGATCTTGTTAACTCTGCTTTAGCATTTTTACATTTTCACATTTCGTCAGAATGTTTGTCTTAAAGATATTTAGACAAAGTTGAAATATGGGTCATATTTGGTCAAAAACTAGGTCACTAGACCAAATTGAATGAACATATTGTTAAAACTCCGGAGGCCGCATTTTAACGTTGAGCAAGTTGAAACTTTATCAGAATGTTTGTCTTGAGGATATTTAGTCCATGTTCGAATATGGGTCATATCAGGTAAATAAAAAAAGGACACTAGATCAAATGAAGGAAAACCTTTTTAACACTCTGGAGATTGCATTTTTAATCTTTGTCAGAATAATTGTCTTGATGTGTTTTGCATTAAAAATCACATTGCATAATTAAGGAGAGCGATCTAGGGCCATCATGTCCCTCTTGTTTATGTTTCTTTGCAAGTGTATGCTTATGTCCTCTCATATGCTTCTCTTCTTTTAATTCGTTCACTATGTGCTGTTAATTGTTATCAATAATTTTCTTTTTTTAGCTCGCCTGTGCACGAAGTGCAAACGGTGAGCTATTATTATCACATTTTGTCCGGCGTCCGTCCTGTGACGTGCGTCATCAACAACTGCCTTGTTAACACTCTGCAGGCTACATTTTACATCAGATCTTCATGAAAGTTTATCAGAACATTCATCTCCATCAAGTATTGGACAAGTTCTAAAACTAGACCATATGAGGTCAATAACTAGTTCACTAGGTGAAATTGATGGAAAACCTTGTTAACACTCTGGAAGCTGCATTTTTAACTTTGAGCATGTTGAAACTATATTAGAATGTTTGTCTTCATGAAATGTAGGTCAAGTTTGAATAAGGGTCATGTTGGGTTAAAAAGTAGGTCACTGGCTCAAATTGAAAGAAAATATTGTTAACACTCTAGAGGCCGCAATGTTTTGCTTCGGCAGTTTGAAATATTTTCAAAATGTTTGTCTTAATAATATATCATGTTGGGTCAGAAACTAAGTCACCATGCCAAATTGAAGGAAACTCTTGCCAACACTCTAGAAGCCACACTTTTTGAAATTTGGTCAGAATGTTTATCTTAATGATATCTAGGTCAAATTTAAGGGAACTATTGTTAGCACTGCATTTTTAAATTGATCATGTTGAAACTGTATCAGAATGTTTGTCTTGATGATATTTAGGCCAAGTTTGAATATTGGTCAAAACTAGATCACTATGCCAAATTGAAGGTAAAACTTGTCAACACTGTAGAAGCCACATTTTTCAAAATGTGGTCAGAGTGTTAATCTTAATGATGTCTAGGCCAAGTTCGAATATGGTTCATTAAAAACTAGGTCACTAGGCCAAATTGAAGGAAAATGTTGTTAATACTCTGGAGACCGCAAGTTTTGCCTCAGCAGCTTGAAAATTTGTATATATAGAATATATGTATTGATGATATCTAATCCATTTCCGATTATAAGTTATATCAGGTAAAGAATAATAGGTCACTAGGCCAAATGAAGAAAAATCTTGATAACACTCTGGAGGTTGCATTTTGAATCTTTTTCAGAATAATTGTCTTGATGAGTTTTGCATTGATCACATTACACAAAAGCCCGCAATATTGCGGTTACTGTTCACTTTCGCGTTACACAAAGACCCGCAATATTACTGTTACTGTTCACTACGTAGTTACACAAAAGTCGATGTAGCGAAAAATCCCGCAGGGTTAAGGTAACTATTCACTACGACGTTACACTAAATCTCACAATTTTACGTTAACTATTCACTACGACCTTACACTAAATCTCACATGGTTACGTTAAATATTCACTACGACGTCACATTAAATCTCACATTGTTACGGTAACTATTCACTACGACGTTACACTTAATCTCACATGGTTACGGTAACTATTCACTACAACCTTACACTAAATCTCACATGGTTACGTTAATTATTCACTACGACGTTACACTAAATATCACATGGTTACATTAACAATTCACTTCGACGTTAAACTGAATAGTACATGGGTACGGTAACTATTCACGTTGACGTTACACTAAATCTCACATGTTTACGGTAACTATTCACTACGACGTTACACTAAATATAACATTATTACGTTAACTATTTACTACGACGTTACACTAAATCTCACATGATTACGTTAACTATTCACTTCGACGTTACACTAAATATCACATGGTTACGGTAACTATTCACTTCGACGTTACGCTAAATCTCACATGGTTACGTTAACTATTCACTTCGAAGTTACACTGATTAGCACATGGCTACGGTAACTATTCACTACGACGTTACACTAAATATCACATGGTTACGTTAACTATTCACTTCGAAGTTACACTGATTAGCACATGGCTACGGTAACTATTCACTACGACGTTACACTAAATATAACATGATTACGTTATAGAGAATATTATGTCCCTGACGTAAGATATGAACTTTATCTGACGAGGTTGGGAGAATTGATAATTGGCGAGCCTTTGGCGAGACAATTATCCTTTCTCACAGCCGAGTCTGATAAAGTTCATATCTTACGTCAGGGACGTAATATTCTATTTATCTTGCATGTAAAATAAGGGTTTCAGGTAAATCTACATTGATTTTAACTAGTTTTAATAAATAACATACAAAATTACAAAAGCCCATTCATGAATGACCTCACCTAAAATAGAATGACGTCACGCGCGTGCATAAATCTGCGCCGAATTACATTGTGTACACACGACATACGGAAGCTAAAGAGTTCCGACTTCAACTCCATATTTCTCGATTATTACTACTTAATTTGTATATCTGGTGTGACGTAATACCTTAAAATGCCAATATTAACTCGAACATATTCTTAGTAGAAGTGTAAGTATTGCGGATTGGCCGTCGCTTCAGTACACACGATAGGTCAACATGTATGTCAACCGCCGTGTTTTGAAAATGAATAGTTGTGTTGGATCTGAAAGTCAATGTATAAAGTTAGTTCAGGCTAAGGAAGTTCAAGTAACACTCAAAGTTTAAATACAGATGACTATATTCAAGACAAGTGTGATGCTCAGGCTTAGTCGTCGTTTAAATTGGAGACATTCATCTTTGGAAAAGGATACCATCACTGTTGTGGGTAGACATGTCGAAGACACGTTACGAAACTTTTAGTTTTAAGAATCATGTAAACACTAGCTGTACGTAAATGATAAGTTATTTAACTAGAAGAAACATTTTCTGGATATCTCGCCTAAACGTAAACTGATTTTCTGTCGGAACTGCTGTATGGAAGAGGAATCCGTGGGTAGATGAGGATCGATGTTCGTGAACCCTTTCTCGTGGTAAAACACAGACTGACGATAGAAATTAAACATTTGTCGTTTAACGTGGAGTCATTTAAGTGCATTAAAATGACTTGTGGAAACATAGATATGCTTCTCATTATAGGACATTACTCGCTTCAGATTGTATTTAAACAAGGTTACCTATGAACTGATCACGTGAGAATAAACAGGTCTATGTATGCGACATTTTCAACGAAGAAAGACAGTTCATCAAGTAAGACTGAACATGCAGATCCCGTGTTATTTATATAACGATATTATTTTCGACTTGTATTTGCATTGTAAAAATGTGTTTAAATGTAATTAAAACAATAATAACTTTATTTCTGATTGTTATTTTATGTTTGTTCATTGCTTTGACTGTTATACTATCAACATAATTGAGCCGTTCCACGATAAAAAACAACATTATGGATTCTGCGTAATGTATCAATCCAGATCAGCCTGCGCAGGCTAATCCGGTCCGACACATTCCGTCTCAGGGGGATAGAGGTATTGAGCAATGATTCCTTAAACAGAAAATCCACAGGAGGCGAAACGTGTCTGACCGGGTTAGCCTGCGCGGCATGCTGAGGCTGATCCGGTTCGATAATTTTCTGTTGGAACGGCTCATTTATATTTCAGAAAAAGTAGTTCCAGCGATTACGTCATTTCTAAAAATAAGTAGACTGATAAAGATAAAAGTTTATCATACCAGTAGACATGTAAACAAAAGGTTTATCATACCAGTGTTATACGTCACGTAATCTGCTCATTGCATGATAAAACTATTTACTACGACGTTACACTAAATCTCACATGGTTACGTTAACTATTCACTTCGACGTTACACTAAATCACACATGGTTACGGTAACTATTCATTACGACGTTACACTAAATCACACATTGTTACGTTAACTATTCACTTCGAAGTTACACTGATTAGCACATGTCTACGGTAACTTTTCACTACGACGTTACACTAAATCTCACATGGTTACAATAACTATTCACTTCGACGTTACAATAAATCTCACATGGTTACGTTAATTATTCACTACGACGTTACAATAAATCTCACATGGTTACGTTAATACGACGTTTTACGAAATCTCACATGGTTACGGTAACTATTCACTTCAATGTTACACTAAAGTCCCACAAAGTTTCGATTACTGTTCACTTCACGATGTTACATTAAGTATTTCATGGTTTTGGTAACTGTTCACTACGACATTATACAAAGTCAAACGTGGCTGCGATTACTGTTTATTGCGATATATTTCACAAAGTCCCGCATTGTAACGGTAACTATTTACGACGCTACACACAGTTCACATTGTTACGAGTACTGTATACTTCGATGTTACACAATGCCTTGCGTGGTTTTGGTAACTGTTTATCTAAAATATGTATTAATGTTCTTAGTAATAGACTTTCGATTTTGGCTGGAGATAATAAGCTATTGGATGAAGCATAAACAGGGTTTAGAAAATAATATAGTATTATTGATAATACTTTTATATTACAATCACTCACTAAAAAAAATATATTTCTAAAACATGAGGTAGACTTTATTGCTTATCCATTGATTTTGAAAAAGCATTTGACTATCTTAATAATGATATACTATGGGATTCTTTACAAAGGTATAAGTGGAAGATTTCTGAACATCTTTAAATCAATGTACCGACAACTCATTTTTAGTGTTAAAATATCAGATTCTTTATTTAAACCTATAACATGTCAATGAGGTACCCGGCTAGGCTGTGGAAACTCACCGATTATTTTCTTCCTCTTATATGATCTTATTAAATATTTAAGACAATAATGCAAAACGGGTATTTTAATATATGATAACATTGGGGATAGTCTTGCCCTTTTGTTTGCAGACGACGTTTCTTTTGTATCCGAAACTGTCTTTCGCTTACAGCAGCAGTTAAATGCTATCCATAAATATTGTCAAACAGTAGGAATTAAACTAACGTTAGACAAAACTAAAATAATGCTTTTCCGAAATGGTGGTTTTACAAAACAAAACGAGAAATGGTTCTATAACGGAAAAAAACCTTAAACTGTCTCCTGTTATACATACTGTACGTAGGTTCACACTTTACATCACGTTAATGTTGGACAAAAAGTAAAAATAGTCAATCAGCACAACCAATAAAAGTATGCTTTAGTATTTTAAGATCACAAAGAAAATGTGGCAATTTAAGTTCACACGATGCTTTTAAATTATTGGATTCAATTGTTAAACTAATTCTCTGTTTCATGTCAGATATATGGGGCTATGAATATAGCCATACGATAGAGAAGGTTCATATTAACCTCTGTAAATGTATTAGCTGTCTGAATAAAACTACTGCCGATTGCTTTACTTTAAGTAAATGTGGAAGATAGATAATCTCTTGCTGTTTCATATATATGTCACAATGTATTCAGTTCTGGCTTAAGCTGACAGAAATGTCAAATACAAGATACCCAAAGTAATGTTATTTCATGCTCAGACGACTCGATGATAGTGGCAGAAATACATGGGCGATAAGCTGATTAGGATCAAACATCTATTACATGAACATGGTTTTGGGTTAGTGTGGATACCTGATGGAGTAGGAGGTTCGTCCCAATTTCTGAAGATATTCATACAACGTTTAACCCTTTCCCTCATATAGGCGCTTTCTGACGCCTCTGCAGCAGACGGCTTTTTGAAACGATAGTGACAAAAGAAGAAATTGCACAAAACGTGCAATTTCTCCTTTTGCCACAATGTTTTCCACTTTTTGTCATAGGTTATCCATTCAATTATGGAGATTTTCTATTTTATGACAAAATACGTTCAAAGTCGTCTGCTGCAGTATTGCCGTAAGAGGGAAAGGGTTAAAAGATTGTTCTCCCAAGTCTTGCAACAACAAAACAGGTGATTCATCGAAAGCAAATTATTACAAATATTTTGAAAACACTAATAAATACAGAAAGATATTTATCAATTGATATGTTGTTTTACAATCGTCGTATATTATCAAATTTCAGATGTTTAAACCATTGCTTGAATGTTGAAAAAGGTAGACATCAACATATTGATCATAACTTGCTTTCTTGTGATTTGTGCCTTAAACGAAATATACATGTGGTGGAGGATGAGTTCCATTTCTTCATGGTATGTCCTGCTTATGATGAGGTAATAACTTTATACTTCCGCGCGAAATGGAAATCATTATATCCAATAAAAGAACTATTCAATGAAATAATGGCTGAACCCATGTGCATAAAATGTGTCGAGAGATAAGTTGACGTTTTTCGGGTTGTATTACAGGTGACAATGTCTTAAGTGAGACTGTGTACAATGTGGACGGTATGCCATACCGTTCACATTGTACTATGTAGAATGTTCCTCGTCTCAAACAACCTTGGGTATGTGGTTTCATCTGTTTGGAAACGTCTCTTCCGAACCAACTCAAGCTCTGAGCTCGTGTTGAACCTATCCGTTCAACGTCTGTTTGGAAACTTTTCTTCCGAACCACTCTTACCAAAATATGCACTACTTATACTAGTCTTATAAAACGTTCAATAAGGGCTATGACTGAAACTAATTTAAAACTCATTAAAAGATAAAAATCTAATGAAACTACTTTCGATACCACACTTTCATATATGCCACTTTATACATTAAATTAACCTTGTAATGTATATGAAACATGAAACTAAAACTTGCATAATAATAAAACAGTTAAACATCAACAATTTGTGTTTTTATCAACGTAATCATAACATAATCAAAGTACGCTTGGAACTACATTGTAAAGGTACTATATACAAAATGATGTACTACCTGTACATAACAGATTATTCTGACAGCCCCATACTCAAGAAAATATATCTTAAATATTTACAACAACATGAAGATTATTCTGGTACTTCATTGTCGGCTCAAATAGTCCGCGCAAATATTGTCTGATCCCTTGATAGCTTCAACTTTGAAGCTGTAATTTTGCAGAAACAGTGCCCATCTCATGATTCTGCCACTTTCAGGTTTACTTTTCTGTATGTAAGACAACGGGGCATGATCGTATGTATTATGAACTCTCGTCCATACAGGTACTTTTGGAATTTTCTAACACAATGCTTAAATACTCACGCTCTGTGACTGAATAGTTTCTTTCCCGTTTATGCAACTTTTTACTAGCATACGCAATGAGGAATATCCCGTCTTAAAATTGCTGTAACAATGCTGCACCTATACCACTGTCGGAGGCATCGGCTTGCAAGATAAACGTTTTTGTAAAATCTGGCAACCTAAGAATCGGCCTTTGTGTAAGCTGCGTTTTAAGTGTTTGAAACGCACTTTCATGCTCTGGACACCAAGTTACCCTATTAGGTAAACCTTTCTTTGTCAGGTCCGTCAATGGTGACGCTATCTCCGCAAATGACGGTATGAACTTTCGGTAGTATCCTGCCAAACCTAAAAAGGCCCGAACCTGTTTCTTCGTCAAAGGTTGTTCAGCATCCTTGATTTTTGTAAGCTTATCATCTTCCATCTGCACAGTTCCGTTGCCTACTATATGTCCCGTAAAACCGATATTCCCGAAGCCTATCAAACATTTTGATGGTCGTACCGTACCGTTAGGCCGGCATTTCTCACCCTACGATGATCGAATTGTATTCCGAATTCGCGGGTTCTATCACACCCGACTCTAACATGGCCTGTACTTAGCAATCAATTTCATCCCTCTTTGCATAGGGTATTGGGTACTGTCTGACTCGGATGGGGTCGAAGCAAGTTAGACTGACTTTATGTTCAGTCAAACTTGTTGTCCCTGGTCTGTCGGTGAATATGTCGCTGTATTCTTGAACCAGGTCAAAAACCTGTTTTCGCCGTTTTGGCGACAGCTCATCATTGATTTTAACATCTCTCCATGTCTCAGTGGCTTTCACGTTCGCCAATTCGAGTAAACTTTTGTCGTCGACGGCCCCGACCTCAAGATCGTGCTAAGCCTCTATGACAGAAACGCTTGCTGAGATGATCTCATCTTGGTCCCTTACCTCATATTTCTTCAACAGATTAATGTGGTAAACATTAATCTTGTTTTCGACTCTGACCCTGTAGTCCATCCTATACTTTGTATGAACCTAATATATATCCCGTATATAGTAGCTGTTCAACACAACGTAACACAATGTCCAGCATGAATTCTGTTCTAGTTAAATACGCCGCATGATTTCGGTGACTATGTTAATGTGTACGGTACCATTTTCACCACGACGCCACACAAAATCTAACATGATTACGTATACGATAGCTGTTAACGACGACGCTACACAAAGTATTGCATGGTTACGTTTACAGAAGCTGTTAACGACGACGCTACATAAAGTATCGCATGGTTACGTATACGGTAGCTGTTAACAACGACGCTACATAAAGTATCGCATGGTTACGTATACAGAAGCTGTTAACAACGACGCTACATAAAGTATCGCATGGTTACGTATACGGTAGCTGTTAACAACGACGCTACATAAAGTATCGCATGGTTACGTATACGATGGCTGTTAACGACGACGCTACATAAAGTATCGCATGGTTACGTATACGGTAGCTGTTAACGACGACGCTACATAAAGTATCGCATGGTTACGTATACGGTACCTATTCACCAGGACGTAGAAACATAGTATTGCATGGTTACGTATACGGAAGCTGTTAAGGACGACGCTACATAAAGTATCGCATGGTTACGTATACGGTAGCTGTTAACGACGACGCTACATAAAGTATCGCATGGTTACGTATACGGAAGCTGTTAACCACGACGCTACATACAGTATCGCATGGTTACGTTTACAGAAGCTGTTAACGACGACGCTACATAAAGTATCGCATGGTTACGTATACGGTAGCTGTTAACAACGACGCTACATAAAGTATCAGATGGTTACGTATACGGTACCTATTCACCAGGACGTAGAAACATAGTATTGCATGGTTACGTATACGGAAGCTGTTAAGGACGACGCTACATAAAGTATTGCATGGTTACGTATACAGAAGCTGTTAACGACGACGCTACATAAAGTATCGCATGGTTACGTATACGGTAGCTGTTAACAACGACGCTACATAAAGTATCGCATGGTTACGTATACAGAAGCTGTTAACAACGACGCTACATAAAGTATCGCATGGTTACGTATACGGTAGCTGTTAACAACGACGCTACATAAAGTATCGCATGGTTACGTATACGATGGCTGTTAACGACGACGCTACATAAAGTATCGCATGGTTACGTATACGGTAGCTGTTAACGACGACGCTACATAAAGTATCGCATGGTTACGTATACGGTACCTATTCACCAGGACGTAGAAACATAGTATTGCATGGTTACGTATACGGAAGCTGTTAAGGACGACGCTACATAAAGTATCGCATGGTTACGTATACGGTAGCTGTTAACGACGACGCTACATAAAGTATCGCATGGTTACGTATACGGAAGCTGTTAACCACGACGCTACATACAGTATCGCATGGTTACGTTTACAGAAGCTGTTAACGATGACGCTACATAAAGTATCGCATGGTTACGTATACGGTAGCTGTTAACAACGACGCTACATAAAGTATCGCATGGTTACGTATACGGTACCTATTCACCAGGACGTAGAAACATAGTATTGCATGGTTACGTATACGGAAGCTGTTAAGGACGACGCTACATAAAGTATTGCATGGTTACGTATACAGAAGCTGTTAACGACGACGCTACATAAAGTATCGCATGGTTACGTATACGGTAGCTGTTAACAACGACGCTACATAAAGTATCGCATGGTTACGTATACAGAAGCTGTTAACAACGACGCTACATAAAGTATCGCATGGTTACGTATACGGTAGCTGTTAACAACGACGCTACATAAAGTATCGCATGGTTACGTATACGATGGCTGTTAACGACGACGCTACATAAAGTATCGCATGGTTACGTATACGGTAGCTGTTAACGAAGACGCTACATAAAGTATCGCATGGTTACGTATACGGTACCTATTCACCAGGACGTAGAAACATAGTATTGCATGGTTACGTATACGGAAGTGTTAAGGACGACGCTACATAAAGTATCGCATGGTTACGTATACGGTAGCTGTTAACAACGACGCTACATAATAAAGTATCGCATGGTTACGTATACGGAAGCTGTTAACCACGACGCTACATACAGTATCGCATGGTTACGTTTACAGAAGCTGTTAACGACGACGCTACATAAAGTATCGCATCGTTACGTATACGGTAGCTGTTAACAACGACGCTACATAAAGTATCGCATGGTTACGTATACGGTACCTATTCACCAGGACGTAGAAACATAGTATTGCATGGTTACGTATACGAAAGCTGTTAATGACGACGCTACATAAAGTATCGCATGGTTACGTATACGGAAGCTGTTAACGACGACGCTACATAGAGTATCGCATGGTTACGTATACGAAAGCTGTTAACGATGACGCTACATAAAGTATCGCATGGTTACGTATACGGTAGCTGTTAACAACGACGCTACACAAAGTCCCGCATGGTTACGTATACGGTAGCTGTTCACCAGGACGTAAACACAAAGTATCGCATGGTTACGTTTACAGAAGCTGTTAACAACGACGCTACATAAAGTATTCATGGTTACGTATACGGAGGCTGTTCACCAGGACGTAAACACAAAGTATCGCATGGTTACGTATACGGAAGCTGTTCACCAGGACGTAAACACAAAGTATCGCATGGTTACGTATACAGAAGCTGTTCACCAGGACGTAAACACAAAGTATCGCATGGTTACGTATACGGTAGCTGTTAACAACGACGCTACATAAAGTATTGCATGGTTACGTATACGGAAGCTGTTCACCAGGACGTAAACACAAAGTATCGTATGGTTACGTATACAGAAGCTGTTAACGACGACGACGTACATAACATATCGCATGGTTACGTATACGGAAGCTGTTAACAATGACGCTACATAAAGTATCGCATGGTTACGTATACGGTAGCTGTTAACGACAACGCTACATAAAGTATCGCATGGTTACGTATACAGTACCTATTCACCAGGACGTAGAAACATAGTATTGCATGGTTACGTATACGGTAGCTGTAAACAACGACGCTACACAAAGTAGTACATGGTTACGTATACGGTAGCTGTTAACGACGACGCTACATAAAGTATCGAATGGTCACGTATAAGGAAGCTGTTAACGACGACGCTACGTAAAGTCTCGCATGGTTACGTATACGGAAGCTGTTAACGACGACGCTACATAAAGTATCGCATGGTTATGTATACGGAAGCTGTTAACCACGACGTTATGTAAAGTCTCGCATGGTTATGTATACGGAAGCTGTTAACCACGACGTTACGTAAAGTCTCGCATGGCTACATATACGGAATCTGTTTACCACGACGTAACGTAAAGTTTCGCATGGTTACGTTTACAGAAGCTATTTGCCACGACGTAACGTAAAATCTCGCATGGTTACGTATACGGAAGCTGTTTATCACGACGTCGCGTAAAGTCTCGCATGGTTACGTTTACAGAAGCTGTTCACCAGGACGTAAACATAAAGTATCACATGGTTACGTATATGGAAGCTGTTAACGACGACGCTACATAAAGTCTCGCATGGTAAAGGAATACGGAAGCTGTTAAAGACGACTCTACATAAAGTATGGCATGGTTATGTATACGGAAGCTGTTAACCACGACGTTAC
This sequence comes from Serripes groenlandicus, assembly GCA_031761405.1. Taxonomy (NCBI): domain Eukaryota; kingdom Metazoa; phylum Mollusca; class Bivalvia; order Cardiida; family Cardiidae; genus Serripes; species Serripes groenlandicus. The sequence goes on along the minus strand of JASEVX010000099.1, from coordinate 473,551 downwards.
GTAAAGTATCGCATGGTTACATTTATCATGCAATGAGCAGATTACGTGACGTATAACACTGGTATAATAAACCTTTTGTTTACATGTCTACTGGTATGATAAACTTTTATCTTTATCAGTCTACTTATTTTTAGAAATGACGTAATCGCTGGAACTACTTTTTCTGAAATATAAATGAGCCGTTCCACCAGAAAATTATCGAACCGGATCAGCCTCAGCATGCCGCGCAGGCTAACCCGGTAAGACACGTTTCGACTCCTGTGGATTTTCTGTTTAAGGAATCATTGCTCAATACCTCTATCCCCCTGAGACGGAATGTGTCGGACCGGATTAGCCTGCGCAGGCTGATCTGGATTGATACATTACGCAGAATCCATAATGTTGTTTTTTATCGTGGAACGGCTCAATTATGTTGATAGTATAACAGTCAAAGCAATGAACAAACATAAAATAACAATCAGAAATAAAGTTATTATTGTTTTAATTACATTTAAACACATTTTACAATACAAATACAAATCGAAAAGAATATCGTTATATAAATCACACGGGATCTGCATGTTCAGTCTTACTTGATGAACTGTCTTTCTTCGTTGAAAATGTCGCATACATAGACCTGTTTATTCTCACGTGATCAGTTCATAGGTAACCTTGTTTAAATACAATCTGAAGCGAGTAATGTCCTATAATGAGAAGCATATCTATGTTTCCACAAGTCATTTTAATGCACTTAAATGACTCCACGTTAAACGACAAATGTTTAATTTCTATCGTCAGTCTGTGTTTTACCACGATAAAGGGTTCACGAACATCGATCCTCATCTACCCACGGATTCCTCTTCCATACAGCAGTTCCGACAGAAAATCATTTTACGTTTAGGCGAGATATCCAGAAAATGTTTCTTCTAGTTAAATAACTTATCATTTACGTACAGCTAGTGTTTACATGATTCTTAAAACTAAAAGTTTCGTAACGTGTCTTCGACATGTCTACCCACAACAGTGATGGTATCCTTTTCCAAAAATGAATGTCTCCAATTTAAACGACGACTAATCCTGAGCATCACACTTGTCTTGAATATAGTCATCTGTATTTAAACTTTGAGTGTTACTTGAACTTCCTTAGCCTGAACTAACTTTATACATTGACTTTCAGATCCAACACAACTATTCATTTTCAAAACACGGCGGTTGACATACATGTTGACCTATCGTGTGTACTGAAGCGACGGCCAATCCGCAATACTTACACTTCTACTAAGAATATGTTCGAGTTAATATTGGCATTTTAAGGTATTACGTCACACCAGATATACAAATTAAGTAGTAATAATCGAGAAATATGGAGTTGAAGTCGGAACTCTTTAGCTTCCGTATGTCGTGTGTACACAATGTAATTCGGCGCAGATTTATGCACGCGCGTGACGTCATTCTATTTTAGGTGAGGTCATTCATGAATGGGCTTTTGTAATTTTGTATGTTATTTATTAAAACTAGTTAAAATCAATGTAGATTTACCTGAAACCCTTATTTTACATGCAAGATAAATAGAATATTACGTCCCTGACGTAAGATATGAACTTTATCAGACTCGGCTGTGAGAAAGGATAATTGTCTCGCCAAAGGCTCGCCAATTATCAATTCTCCCAACCTCGTCAGATAAAGTTCATATCTTACGTCAGGGACATAATATTCTCTATATACGGAATCTGTTTACCACGACGTTACGTCAAGTCTCGCATGGTTACGTTTACAGAAGCTGTTTGCCACGACGTAACGTTAAAACTCGCATGGTTACATATACGGAAGCTGTTTATCACGACGTCGCGTAAAGTCTCGCATGGTTACGTATACGGAAACTGTTCACCATGACGCAACATAAAGTAACTATAACATAAGGTTTTGAATGGTTACGTATACGGTAGGTATTCACCACGACGTAACATAAAGTATTGAATGGTTACGTATACAGATGCCGTTAACGGCGATGCTACAAAAAGTATCACATGGTTACGTATACGGTAGCTGTTAACTATGTCGTTACCCAAAGGACCGCATAATTTTGGTATTTGTTCACAATGCATCACACAATGTATCGCATGTTTACGTATACGATAGCTATTCACCACGACGTAACATAAAGTATTGAATGGTTATGTATACGGTTGCTGTTAACTACGTCGTTACCCAAAGGACTTCTAATTTTGGTATTTGTTCACAATGCATCACACAAAGTATCGCATGTTTACGTATACGATAGCTATTCACCACGGCGTAACATGAGGTATCGCATGTTTATGTATACTGTACCTTTTTACAGCGACGTTACACAAAGTCTCGCATGTTATCGTATACGGTTGCTGTTCACCCCGACGTTACACAAAGTCTCGCATTGTTACAAATGCGGTTGCGGTTCACCACGACGTAACATGAAGTATAGCATGTTTATGTATACGGTAGCTTTTTACAGTAACTTTCACGAAATCTCACATGGTTGCGTATACGATAGCTGTTCATCACGACAATACACAGAGTCCCGTAATTCAACCTATACGGTAGCTAATCACGACGACGTAACACATGGTTACGTGTACGTAAGCTGTTCACCACGACGTAAAATAATGTTTCACATGTTCACCAACTATTCACCACGATGTGACACAAAGTCCCGTATGGTAAAGTTTACGTAAGCTGTTCACCACGACGTAACATAAAGTATTGAATGGTTACGTATACGATAGCTGCTAACGACGACGTAATATAACGTATTGAATGAGTACGTATACGGTAGCTGTTCACGACGACGTTACATAACGTATTGCATGGTTACGTTTACGATGGCTGTTCATCACGACGTAACATAAAGTATCGAATGTTTACGTATACTATGGCTGTTCACGACAACGTAACATAAAGTCCCGCATGGTTTCATAACCGATAGCTGTTCATGACAACGTAACATAAAGTATCAAAGGGTTACGTATACGATAGTTGTTCACCACAATGTAACATAAAGTATCAAATGTTTACGTATACGGTAGTTCATCACGACGACGTAAAACAAAGTCTCACATAGTTAAGTATACGGTATCCGTTCACTGTAACGTTACACAACGTATCGCATGCCGTTGTATACGGTAGCTGTTCACCACGCATATACATAACGTCTCGGATTTAGCTGTTTACGTAACACGAAGTCTCGTATGATCTGTGCTACAGTGAACTACGACGTTACACAAAGTTCGCATGGTTTCTATAACTGTTCACACAAGGTTCCGCATATATTGATAGTAAATTGGTGTACATTAATAGCATGTCTTGAAATAACTTAAATGTTAAAAACTCGTTGCCTATTTTAATTAGGGCTTCATTAGATTACCAAAAACTATTTTTGTACTTCACTGAACTGTTAGGCAAATCATTTTGGGGAAATGAAAATAATTGCTCAACATACATAAGGCGCTCCTGATTGCATATGTTAATTGCAAATAATCTGATCAGTCTGTAGTACGCACAGTCTTCAAAACAGTTTTCTTTGTCCGCATTTATGTTTTATTGACATAAGTAAACAAGGAAAAAGAGGAATATTTGTGTAAACGCATTAGATAATGTCAAATTCGAAATCACGGAACTACAACATATTGAATAGTAAATCACAGACCTCAGGTGCGGGAGGTCGCGGGTCCGATTCCCGCTAGGCTCATTGCTAAGCCTTTAAAATGGTGGTAAATGCTTTCCCTCATTGGCTGTAAGCATTACGCTTGACCCTATGATTGTCAGGATAAATGGACCAGTGGTACTGGAAACTTACTCAAGGAACGCCGTGATATAACTGAACAAATTGTTGAAAGTGGCGTAAAACACATTGAAACAGATCTCATTAAAATGTTTAGTTCATGACTGCACAAACGGCAAATTTACCTACGTAAACAGCAGAAGGGGTATCATGTGTGTTAGGTAAGTGACTCTTCCTCTAGTGTGGCAAGTTCAATGATCGTTCATATTATAACTAAGTCGAGTCTAGCGATTTGGGGTCTTAGCGACACTCCGCTTTGACGTTTCATGAAGACGTCTTTGCATAAAATAAATTGGACTACACTTCGAGTTTTTTTTTGTCAAAAAGTTAAGTAAGGTATAGAATTGAGCCGTCCCACGAGAAAACCATCATTGTGGACTCTGCGTAAAGTATCGACCCGGATCGGCCTAAGCATGCCATACAGGCGTACCCGGATATACACGTTTCGCCTCCTGCGGATTTTCTGTTTCAGGAATCACTACTCTATCTATCACCCCTTAGACGGAATGTTTCGGCCGGATCAGTCTGCGCGGACAGCGCAGGCTGATCTGGTCGATACATTACGCAGATGTGTTTTTCTCTTGGAAAGGCTCATAGTATATAACATTATATGCGGACAGTGCAGACTCTAATACGAGATACTGCGGATGCACAGACTCGCCTGAGTCTTCGCTGTACGCGGCTATGTGAATTAAGACCCCCAAGCCGCTTGACGCGACTCAATTGCTTTTAATTTAAACGTTCATGTTTATGATTGATTTAGATTTAAGTGACTATCGCATATATTGGGATAATTCAACCATGGCACACTTAAACTAACCTACGACGGTTTCGATACGCTTGACTGATTTAATCAAATGTCTTACTTGTCATAGCCTCTCGGTTATACAAACATACATTTTATTAGCATCGGCGAATACATTCAATTTAGCCATTTACAATAGTGCAATGACTGAAAAGTGAATACAAGAGTAAATCAACAGTTGAGAACAAAAATAAACAAGGAATGGATCAATCATTTAAAGGGGGTATTTTATTTGTAGACAGGGGCGTAGCTTGGCAATAATCAATGTGTAGGCCGTCTCGTGAGAAAATCAACATTGTGGACTCTGCGTCAAGTATCGACCCGGATCAGCCTAAGCATGCCGCACAGGCGTACCCGGATATACACTTTACGCCTCCTGTGGCTAGGTAATGTGCCTTGCCCTAGGTCACTAGGCGATGATCTCCGCGAGCGAGAATCGAACTCGGATCACCCGTTTTAAATCCTCCACGAGTACATCTCGGTCATCTGTCGAATACCTCGTGATAAAAAAACCATTTACACCCGAAAAAAGATATTTGATGCCCCACTGTGAGTTTCTTTTAAAATATCACAAACATTTAGGGTATAGATTTTTAAGATATCGTGTCTTCACCAACAAAAGAAAGGCTATATTCTGAATGAAATTGCGGACAGCGCAGGCTGATCTGGTCGATACATTACGCAGATGTGTATCGCCGCAGCTGCATTTTGGGGCATTTTTAGAAAAAATGTGTAGGCACGTGCCTACAGTGCCTAAACGGAGCTACGCCCCTGGTAGACATTTTCATTGGATATGCACATTTCGAGAAGGAAAACAAGAACTATCAGGATAGTTTAGTTAAAGTCGGAAACAGGGATAAGCATCATCATTGTTATAACAATTCATTTTTAGTGGTTTATGCAATCAGACTGTTCAATACTTGTTTTCTTATGGCCATTGCTTTATTTATATGTTTTGATAGTTTCAAAAATATTGTGGTATTTATAGTTGTAAGTACCCCAAAACCTCAGACCCATATAAAATGATGGGAACGACGGTTGAATCAAAGCGAGTCAGTGAAGCTCAACCGAAGTTATAAGAAATTGTTTAATATTTAAGTTTGATCGGTGTCAATGAATAAACATTCCCGAATAGGATGATGACCATTGCGAAAAACGCAGATTTTTTTTAAATTAATTTTCAGACCTCATTTTAACGAATATCTATAAACGTTATCTATTTGAAGTTGAAGTGTTTTTTGGGGTAGTTGTAAATAACACAATATCATCCTCAAACAGAATCAGATAGATAGAAAGAATATTTAAGTAATTTTGCTTCCAAATGGTTCAAGTCAATCGCGTCCACAATATCATTAATACAGAGAATGAATAACAAGGTTGGTAATGGCTCACCCCGTTATGGTCTCATTGACACGTCAAAACAGCCTTTTAACCCTTTCCCTCATATAGACGCTTTCTGACGCCTCTGCAGCAGACGGCTTTTTGAAAACATAGTGACAAAAGAAGAAATTGCACAAAACGTGCAATTTCTCCTTTTGCCACAATGTTTTCTACTTTTTGTCATAGGTTATCCATTCAATTATAGAGATTTTCTATTTTTTGACAAAACATGTTCGAAGTCGTCTGCTGTAGAATTGCCGTATGAGGGAAGGGGTTTAAGTTGCATATTCATTTACAATTTAGCACATGATTTAACGTTTGAATACATTGATGTAACGTACTAAATTCGTTCTCCATATTCTACCAGCGGCGAGAAATAGTACGTTTGGCATGAACCAATACCGGTGACTAGATTGCTCAACTTCCCTTATATATCGCATATACTACTTAACCCTTTCCCTCATACGACAATTATGCAGTAGACTACTTTGAACTTATTCTGTCAAAACATAGAAAATCTTTATAGTTGAATGGATAACCTGTGACAAAAAGTGGAAAACATTGTGGCAAAAGAAGAAATTGAACTTTTTGTGCAATTTCTTCTTTTGTCACTATGTTTTCAAAAAGCCGTCTGCAGCAGAGGCGTCAGAAAGCGTATATATGAGGGAAAGGGTTAATATCCAAGTGTAGACCATTACAACTAGATTTTTGGAATCAATACATAAATGAGCAGTTCCATGAGAACACCACAATTGCGGCGTCTGCGTAAAGTATCGACCCAGATCAGCCTAAGCATACCGAACAGGCTAAGCCGGACGGACACTTTTCGCCTCCTGTGGGTTTTCTGTTTCAGGAATCATTAGTCTTTACCTCTATCCCCCTGAGCCGGGATGTGTCGACCAGGATTAGTCTGCGCGAACTTCACAGGCTGATCTGGGTCGATACATTACGCAGAGTGCATACTGTTGGTTTTCTCGTGGAACGACTCAAAAAATGAGTCCGAAATGTTAACCGGTTGGTCACCAAAAGATTATAGTATGTTGCTAGCCACACCATGTCCAAAGAGCGCCGCCCATTATTGGGGTATGCCTGACCGTAGTCTTCCTTAGTAAGGGGTGTGACTCCAGACTATTCTCGGACTCCGCGTTGTTATATCCTTTCACCTTCGCGGTATAGCCGTTTATTTATAGCCCTTCAATGTGTTGGATGAATTTACGAACATGTACGATTCCGGTGATGTCGCATAGCGACCTAGAAAGTGGCTGATCGCAAAATTCTAAAGGTCTGGGCATCTTTTAATTATAGGAGTTTTACTTCGTTTTCAACATTGTTTCAGTTATATTACTGCGACAGAATACTTAATCCATGGTCCCTACGTAAACCAACCATTACTAGGCTAGGTAATGTGCCTTGCCCTAGGTCACTAGGCGATGATCTCCGCGAGCGAGAATCGAACTCGGATCACCCGTTTTAAATCCTCCACGAGTACATCTCGGTCATATGTCGAATACCTCGTGATAAAAAACCATTTACACCCGAAAACAGATATTTGATGCTCCATTTTGAGTTTCTTTTAAAATATCTCAAACATTTAGGGTATAGACTTTTAATATATCGTGTCTTCACCAACAAAAGGAAGGCTATATTCTGAATGAGGTTGCAACTTATTATTTAACCATTTATAAAACATTTTGGAAAAGATATCGAACAGTTTTATACATGAAAGTTCAGTTTCTGATTTTTCTTTAAAACACAATGTGGCAAAATGAGAAATTGCGCATTATACCCAACTTCTCCTTTTGCCTCAATGATATCAAAGGTTTTATGTTGCTGTATGTCACCTGAAACATTTTTACGAAAGAAAGTTGAATAAAGAATATCTATACGTTTTATCATCAACATATAGGGTAACACTTTGCTATACCGCTGTGTTCGGTATGGTGTCTTGAGGCGTAGGTACATTGTATATATATATATATATTGAAATTAATTGAAAGATGAAGCTGGTGAAAGGAAATATTGAAGTTCAAGGACCACGCAGTCTTTATTGAATGGAGAGTTAAAGGTGCTGAACTCCAGATTATAGATAGAATAGTCAAAGTTTTAAAACTGTTTAAAAGTTGTCTTAAAATATTAGAATCATAATTCTTGGGTAACATAAGAGTAATAGTTTCACTTTCCAGTACAATAAACATCTAGATATTGATCGTGTATGCTTCATTAGACAATTGTGTACATTTTCATGACTTTCAATGTACTGTTTTTCAATATTATTATCAAAATAGTTTTGAACTACTTATTTCTTACTTTGTTATCACTATAAGCAATATTGGCAGAAGTTTCAATATTTCAAAATGTTGATCTCTATCTTAAGTTCAGCACCTTTAAGCCCTTTCTCCCTTATAGTTATGATAACACGTCTTTGTGGTTTTTTTAATGTCTTCTTTAGTAATACAGATACAGAAAGGATTTTTAAACATGAACTGCATTAGGATGTTGGTATGTATTAAGTGAAATTAGGTCGATCGTATTTTGATGAGGTCTGGCGTTAAATAAAGATGTCAATCTAATAGGGTATCATTTCTAGGGCTACAATTTCCGTTTTCAACACCGTCCTATTAAAACTGCAGGCTTCATCTCCTTTACATAATACGACTTTGCAAGGAGAACATGGTGCGCTTCGGCTAAATACCTTGTCTAATAAAAAGTATTAAAAATACCGCTAAAATATTTGTTCTATATCTGTATTCGCTTGGGATCACGGGTTCGACAGAGTCATACCAGTGACTTTAAAATGTAAGCAATGGCTTTCCCTCCTTGGTGCTCAGGATTGTGGGGTTAGCATTATATAGTCGCTGGTGTCAGGAAAAATGGACTAGTAGTACTGATAACACTCTCAGGGTACGCCGTGATATAACTAAGTAGTACTGGTAACACTCTCAGGGTACGCCATGATATAACTAAGTAGTACTGGTAACACTCTCAGGGTACGCCATGATATAACTAAGTAGTACTGGTAACACTCTCAGGGTACGCCGTGATATAACTAAGTAGTACTGGTAACACTCTCAGGGTACGCCATGATATAACTAAGTAGTACTGATAACACTCTCAGGGTACGCCGTGATATAACTAAGTAGTACTGATAACACTCTCAGGGTACGCCGTGATATAACTAAGTAGTACTGATAACACTCTCAGGGTACGCCGTGATATAACTAAGTAGTACTGATAACACTCTCAGGGTACGCCGTGATATAACTAAGTAGTACTGATAACACTCTCAGGGTACGCCGTGATATAACTAAGTAGTACTGGTAACACTCTCAGGGTACGCCATGATATAACTAAGTAGTACTGGTAACACTCTCAGGGTACGCCGTGATATAACTAAGTAGTACTGGTAACACTCTCAGGGTACGCCATGATATAACTAAGTAGTACTGGTAACACTCTCAGGGTACGCCATGATATAACTAAGTAGTACTGGTAACACTCTCAGGGTACGCCATGATATAACTAAGTAGTACTGGTAACACTCTCAGGGTACGCCGTGATATAACTAAGTAGTACTGGTAACACTCTCAGGGTACGCCGTGATATAACTAAGTAGTACTGGTAACACTCTCAGGGTACGCCATGATATAACTAAGTAGTACTGGTAACACTCTCAGGGTACGCCGTGATATAACTAAGTAGTACTGATAACACTCTCAGGGTACGCCGTGATATAACTAAGTAGTACTGGTAACACTCTCAGGGTACGCCGTGATATAACTAAGTAGTACTGGTAACACTCTCAGGGTACGCCGTGATATAACTAAGTAGTACTGGTAACACTCTCAGGGTACGCCATGATATAACTAAGTAGTACTGGTAACACTCTCAGGATACGCCGTGATATAACTAAATAGTACTGGTAACACTCTCAGGGTACGCCGTGATATAACTAAGTAGTACTGGTAACACTCTCAGGGTACGCCGTGATATAACTAAGCAGTACTGGTAACACTCTCAGGGTACGCCGTGATATAACTAAGTAGTACTGGTAACACTCTCAGGGTACGCCATGATTTAACTAAGTAGTACTGGTAACACTCTCAGGGTACGCCATGATATAACTAAGTAGTACTGGTAACACTCTCAGGGTACGCCGTGATATAACTAAGCAGTACTGATAACACTCTCAGGGTACGCCGTGATATAACTAAGTAGTACTGGTAACACTCTCAGGGTACGCCGTGATATAACTAAGTAGTACTGGTAACACTCTCAGTGTACGCCATGATATAACTAAGTAGTACTGGTAACACTCTCAGGGTACGCCATGATATAACTAAGTAGTACTGGTAACACTCTCAGGGTACGCCATGATTTAACTAAGTAGTACTGGTAACACTCTCAGGGTACGCCATGATATAACTAAGTAGTACTGGTAACACTCTCAGGGTACGCCGTGATATAACTAAGCAGTACTGATAACACTCTCAGGGTACGCCGTGATATAACTAAGTAGTACTGATAACACTCTCAGGGTACGCCGTGATATAACTAAGCAGTACTGGTAACACTCTCAGTGTACGCCATGATATAACTAAGCAGTACTGGTAACACTCTCAGGGTACGCCATGATATAACTAAGCAGTACTGGTAACACTCTCAGGGTACGCCGTGATATAACTAAGTAGTACTGGTAACACTCTCAGGGTACGCCATGATATAACTAAGTAGTACTGGTAACACTCTCAGGGTACGCCATGATATAACTAAGCAGTACTGGTAACACTCTCAGGGTACGCCGTGATATAACTAAGTAGTACTGGTAACACTCTCAGGGTACGCCGTGATATAACTAAGTAGTACTGGTAACACTCTCAGGGTACGCCATGATATAACTAAGTAGTACTGGTAACACTCTCAGGGTACGCAATGATATAACTAAGTAGTACTGGTAACACTCTCATGGTACGCCGTGATATAACTAAGTAGTACTGGTAACACTCTCAGGGTACGCCATGATATAACTAAGTAGTACTGGTAACACTCTCATGGTACGCCGTGATATAACTAAGTAGTACTGATAACACTCTCAGGGTACGCCGTGATATAACTAAGTAGTACTGGTAACACTCTCAGGGTACGCCGTGATATAACTAAGTAGTACTGGTAACACTCTCAGGGTACGCCGTGATATAACTAAGTAGTACTGGTAACACTCTCAGGGTACGCCGTGATATAACTAAGCAGTACTGGTAACACTCTCAGGGTACGCCGTGATATAACTAAGTAGTACTGATAACACTCTCAGGGTACGCCGTGATATAACTAAGTAGTACTGGTAACACTCTCAGGGTACGCCGTGATATAACTAAGTAGTACTGGTAACACTCTCAGGGTACGCCGTGATATAACTAAGTAGTACTGGTAACACTCTCAGGGTACGCCATGATATAACTAAGTAGTACTGGTAACACTCTCAGGGTACGCCGTGATATAACTAAGTAGTACTGGTAACACTCTCAGGGTACGCCATGATATAACTAAGTAGTACTGGTAACACTCTCAGGGTACGCCGTGATATAACTAAGTAGTACTGGTAACACTCTCAGGGTACGCCGTGATATAACTAAGTAGTACTGATAACACTCTCAGGGTACGCCGTGATATAACTAAGTAGTACTGGTAACACTCTAAGGGTACGCCGTGATATAACTAAGTAGTACTGATAACACTCTCAGGGTACGCCGTGATATAACTAAGTAGTACTGATAACACTCTCAGGGTACGCCGTGATATAACTAAGTAGTACTGATAACACTCTCAGGGTACGCCGTGATATAACTAAGCAGTACTGGTAACACTCTCAGGGTACGCCGTGATATAACTAAGCAGTACTGATAACACTCTCAGGGTACGCCGTGATATAACTAAGTAGTACTGATAACACTCTCAGGGTACGCCGTGATATAACTAAGTAGTACTGGTAACACTCTCAGGGTACGCCGTGATATAACTAAGTAGTACTGATAACACTCTCAGGGTACGCCGTGATATAACTAAGTAGTACTGATAACACTCTCAGGGTACGCCGTGATATAACTAAGTAGTACTGATAACACTCTCAGGGTACGCCGTGATATAACTAAGTAGTACTGATAACACTCTCAGGGTACGCCGTGATATAACTAAGTAGTACTGATAACACTCTCAGGGTACGCCGTGATATAACTAAGCAGTACTGGTAACACTCTCAGGGTACGCCGTGAAATAACTAAGTAGTACTGATAACACTCTCAGGGTACGCCGTGATATAACTAAGTAGTACTGGTAACACTCTCAGGGTACGCCGTGATATAACTAAGTAGTACTGGTAACACTCTCAGGGTACGCCGTGATATAACTAAGTAGTACTGATAACACTCTCAGGGTACGCCGTGATATAACTAAGTAGTACTGGTAACACTCTCAGGGTACGCCGTGATATAACTAAGTAGTACTGGTAACACTCTCAGGGTACGCCATGATATAACTAAGTAGTACTGGTAACACTCTCAGGGTACGCCGCGATATAACTAAATAGTACTGGTAACACTCTCAGGGTACGCCATGATATAACTAAGTAGTACTGGTAACACTCTCAGGGTACGCCATGATATAACTAAGTAGTACTGGTAACACTCTCAGGGTACGCCGTGATATAACTAAGTAGTACTGGTAACACTCTCAGGGTACGCCGTGATATAACTAAATAAAAAACGTTTTAAAAGCCGCGTAAAACAACATGCAACCACACAGAACTTGTATTTGTTTATCGAAAGGATGGGAGCAGGCAAGGCTGATTTACAAACATGTTATACCGACCAATCCTGTGATTGTCTTATTGTACCAGAATAAACCGGGCCGACACATTCGGTCTCAGGGGGGTTGATGTATAGAGCAATGCTTCCTGAAACAGCAAATCTACAGGAGGCGAAAAGTATCAGTCCGGGTTAGCCTGCGCGGCATGCTCGTGGAATGGATCATATGTACTTAAGCGTTCCTGGCTTTCTTGCACACATTACCCTACAAAACACTACCTCCAGGCATCTTCCAACATAGACTTGTTAGCATAGTATTGGTTAGCGATGACTTTCGCAAATAAACAAACAGAAGCCGGGATTCAAACATGCAGCCCTTACTAATCAAGTACGTATATGAAAACATTCATCGGTACTGACTGCACTGCTAACGCTCAACACATGAGAAGGTGTGTCGTAGTTATTATTGTTCTCATAACTGTTCCAGAGGACTAGATAAGAGGGAGTGATCAGGTCTTTTCCCAACAATATTTATCTAATTACTCAAATAAATCCTATGTTGTAGGTAATCAAAAGAATCGTCTCACTGAGACGATTCTTTTGAATAACCACAACATAGGGTTTGAATGTCAAATAAGGATTTTAGTACATGTAAAATGCCCCTTATCTAGAGCTCTGAATTATTAACCAATAAAACAAATGTTCTTGTTCGGTTACTTGTTTATTCAAGTATAATAGGTCCGAGGTCTAAACGACAATACATACTTTAACGGAGTTCGAAGCTAGCCGTTAATTAAGCGATAGGGTTAATTAAACATCTGTACTTAAACGTCCTGGTCAACGTATTTAAACTGGATTTTTAATGAAGTTATTAAATGGCGTATTCCACCGTTTATCGGGCGGGCTGACAGGATGTCCACCTTTAGTTTCCGTTGCTCAATCAATTCCTGAAGACAAGATGTATTCTAACCAAAATTCCGATGGATCTGGTAAAAGAGGTTACGATTGATTTGGGATTTGTTTGGTCAAGGTCAAGGTCACTATTACTAATATAGATGACTTGTGTTATGTTATGGTCACTGTTGACACTTGGTGTTCTGGATATATCGCCTTAACTGTTCTCGGTAAAGGTACGGTAGATCGTGCTGCGAGAAGGAGTACGAGGTATCGTGTGTTGTCCATAAAATGAGCCGTCCCACGAGAAAAACAACATTATGGACATTGCGTTAAGGCTAATTCGGGCAGACACTTTTCGCCTCCTGTGGATTTTCTGATTCAGGAATCATGTCTCTATATCTCTTTCTCCCTAAGACGGAATGTGTCTGCCCGGATTAGCATGCGCGGACTGCGCAGGCTGATCTGGGTCGATACACTACGCAGAGTCCATAATGTTGGTTTGCTTATGGAACGGCTCATATCTGATCTATGTACACAGCTTTTCAGAATCTTCTGTAAGATTAGTATGACAAGTTGACGAACAGCTCGTAATTCCGACTGGACATGTGTACAATATATATGTTGCATTAACAAATTATCCGAATCATGTGTAACGTACATATACGTATATTGTTCTGTTGTTGTATGAATTGTTCCCGACCAGTTTATTAGCGTGCACATTCGTTGTTGTACATTCACAATTTTTCCAAAATATATATCATATATGTATACAATCTTTATAGGACACCGTGACACGTACAACTTTTCCAGACCATTTGTTAACGTGTACGTGTACAGTCTTTATGGTGCGTTAACCATTTTTTCCGGTACAGTTTCTGAACGTGTACAGTCTCTATGATGCATTAACATTTTTTTCCGGTACAGTTTATGAATGTGTACAGTCTTTATGGTGAATGCTTAATTTTTCCGGACCAGTTTATGAATGTATACATTCTTTATGGTGCATAGACATGTGTCCGAACAGTCTCTATGTTGCATTAACAATTTGTCCGGTACAGTTCATGAACATGTACAGTATTTATAGTGCATGCTTAACTTTTTCCGGACCACTTTATGAACGTGTACACTCTTTATGGTGCATATACAATGTTTCCGGACCACCTTATGAATGGCTACTTTTTCGGACCAGTTTATGAATGTGTACAGTCTTTGTGGTGCATGCTTAATTTTTTTCGGACCAGTTTACGAATGTGTACAGTCTTAATGGTGCATGCTTAACTTTTCCGGACCACTTTATGAATGTGTTCAGTCTTTGTGGTGCATGCTTAATTTTTCCGGACCAGTTTATGAATGTGTACAGTCTTTATGGTGCATGGTTAAATTTTTTCGGACCAGTTTACGAATGTGTACAGTCTTTATGGTGCATGCTTAATTTTTTTCGGATCACTTTACGAATGTGTACAGTCTTTATGGTGCATGCTTAATTTTTCCGGACCAGTTTACGAATGTGTACAGTCTTTATGGTGCATGCTTAATTTTTTTCGGACCAGTTTACGAATGTGTACAGTCTTTATGGTGCATGCTTAATTTTTTTCGGACCACTTTACGAATGTGTACAGTCTTTATGGTGCATGCTTATTTTTTTTCGGACCACTTTATGAACATGTACAGTCTTTATGGTGCATACTTAACTCTTCCGGACCACTTTATGAACGTGTACATTATTTATGGTGCAAAGACAATGTTTCTGGACCAGTTTATGAATGTGTACAGTCATTATGGTGCATGCTTTATTATTCCTGACCAGTTTATGAACATGTACATTATTTATGGTGGATAAACAATTTTTAACGGACCAGTTTATAAACGTATACAGTCTTTATGGTGCATGCTTAACATTTCTAGACCAGTTTATGAATGTGTACAGTCTTTATGGTGAAAAACATTTGTTTCCAGACTAGTTTATGAACATGTACAGTCTTTATAATTTGTTTGGACCAGTTTATGAACGTGTACATTCAATATGGTGCATAAACATTATTTTCCAAACTAGTTTATGAACATGTACAGGCTTTATGGTGCATGCTTAATTTTTCCGGACCAGTTTATGAACGTGTACAGTCTTTATGGTGCATATCTATCTTTTCTAGACCACTTTATGAACGTGTATAGCCTTTATGGTGCATAAACAATTTTTCTGGAACACTTTATAAACTTGTACAGTCTTTATGGTGCATAAACAATTTGTTCCGAACTTTTATGAACGTGTATAGTCTCTATGGTGCATAAACATGTTTTCCGGACCAGTTTATGAACGTACGCGTATACAATCTTTATGGTGCATTAACAATTTTTCGGACCACTTTATGAACATGTACAGTCTTTATGGTGCATTAACAATTTGTTCCGAACTTTATGAGCGTGTATAGTCTGTATGGTGCATAAACATTGTTTCCGGACCAGTTTATGAACGTATACAATCTCTATGGTGCATTAACAACTTTCCGGACCGGTTTTTGAACGTATACAGTCTTTATGGTGAAAAGACATTTTTTCCGGACCAGTTTAGGAACGTATTCAATCTTTCTGGTGCATTAACAATTTGTTCCGGACCACCTAATGAGCGTTTACAGTCTTTATGATGCATTAACAATTTTCTGGAACAATGTTTTGAACGTGTATAGTCTTTATGGTGCATTAACAATTTGTTCGGACCACTTTATAAACGTGTATAGTCTTAATCATGCATTAACAATTTGTTCCGGACCACTTTATGAACGTGTACAGACTTTATGGTGCATTAAAAGATTTACAAACCAAATTGTCAACGTGTACAGAAGATTTGTTTGTTTATCTTGCTGTTTTGAAAAGTCGCATTGGGTAGATTTTTCGTGTGCTCGAAATGGTCGTTTTTCGTATATATCCTTGTTTGTATGTCAAATCTTAATATCCAGGTGCAAGGTAACACTCAATGACAACTATCCTTCTTCCGCCTTGTCTGTACATCGTTTCCTTTCTAGATATCGATATTGAACCAGACTGATTGATGGGCACTTAACGCCGTTTTCAACAATTTTTCCGGCCAGTTCACCTATTCGTGTATTTCATAGCTTTCTAACACCAGTACTCCACACAAAATACTTTCCAAGCCCCTGGATGCATTAAGCCCATTGATAAAAGATGAATGACGCTTGTTATTGAACCCGATATCTATCCAATCCCTCTGGTTTATGTTCGTGTGTATATGACACATGAGCCGTCCAGCGAGAAAACCAACATTATGGCCTCTGCGTAATGTATCGACCCAGATGAGCCTGCGCAGTACGCGTAGACTTATCCGGGCCGACACATTCCGTCTTAAGGGGATAGAGGTAAAGAGTAATGATTCCTGAAACAGAAAATCAACAGGAGGCGAGAAGTGTCTATCCGGGTAAGCCTGAGCGGCATGCTTATGCTGATCCGGTTAATTACAAGATTCGTTCTGCGTATTGTTATGGACTGTTATCTACAGAAACGTTTCCATACGGAGAGTTTGCGTTCCAATACTGACATATACCTTTTTGTGGGGATGAAGGCGAATAATTGCGAATTAATACGGATAAATACGGATTGTTACGGACTCCTGCGTTCCATGATCTTCTTATGCGACGATCTTTACCATTTTGGCAAAACTAAAAGACCCGTTAACATTGAATTCTCGGAAGTTTTCTCGATCTATATATACTGGATGGTCTTCCTAATTCCACAGCCATGGACAACGAATGCAGACTGCTCTAGCTGAACCTCACACTCATTTATGCACATATCTTGCGCATCTGGATGACACGCCGTAGGGAGAGGAAGTGGTTGGTCCGCCGTTGGATAACTCTCAGGCCGGAACAGGGAGCGCATGGCAACCTCATGATGCTCTTGAGAAACGAGGATTTGGTGGCGTTCCGCAACTTCACCAGGCTCACACCGAGATCTTCCGAGACATGGTGGAACGACTCACGCCAAGACTTGGTACAGAGACTCGCAGGAGGTTGGACTGAAGGTTGCCATCACACTCAGGCATCTTGCTGTTGGGGACTGCTACAAGTCGATGATGTACCTGTTTTATGTGCCGCACAACACAATCTCACTTGTAGACCGCGACGTCTGTCAGGCCATTTGGGACGAATACGGCGCAGAGTTTGTCACCATCCCGACGACAGCTGAAGGTGGAAGGAGGTTGTTGCAGGCTACAGCAGCCGGTCGAACTTTCACCAGGTGCTAGGTGCCTTGGATGACAAGCACATACGCATCCGGTGTCCTGCTCACGGTAGGTCCAAGTTCTACAACTACAAGGGGCGCCACTCCATTGTGCTCCTAGCCGTCGTTGATGCGAACTACAGGTTCATGTGGGCCCAAGTCGGTGCCCCAGGGGCAGCATCGGCATCCCCGACCCTGAACCTCTACCTGCCGATGACCGTGAGATGCCGTATTTCAACATCGGGGACAATGCATTTGTTCGCAACGAGTGGATGATGAAGCCCTTTCCTGCTACACCTCTGAAAG
Source organism: Serripes groenlandicus (assembly GCA_031761405.1). Taxonomy (NCBI): domain Eukaryota; kingdom Metazoa; phylum Mollusca; class Bivalvia; order Cardiida; family Cardiidae; genus Serripes; species Serripes groenlandicus. Next base: position 455,340 of record JASEVX010000099.1, on the reverse strand, counting down.
ATAACGAGCGGGTCTTCAACTATCGCCTATCTCGTGCCAAACGATGTGTGGAGAATACTTTTGGCATACTGGCCAACCGCTTGGGCTGCCTGCTCACAACCCTCCGACAGGAGCCGCAGAACGTGGAAACCATGGTGATTGCGTGTGTGACACTCCACAATATGCTCAGGCCGGCCGTCACAGATGATGCTGCACTTGGCGACCGTTAGAACGAGCAGCATAACCTCATCCCCGGCTCTTGGAGAGATGATGCTGTCCTTGATGATTTGGAGAGGCGGCTTGTACGGCAACATCACCAGTAGGCCGGCGAAGAGACAGATACTGTATCTCAAGCACTACTACAACGGAGAGGCCGGGTCGGTTCAATGGCAGTGGCGTATGGTGCAGTGATGACACAGTGCAATGCTTGTTAATTGTAACTGTGAGGTCACCATTTCATGAACTTGTTAATTGCAAAAGTGCGGTCACCATTTTTTAAACATATTTGACCTTTTTAATATTAAGTTGTCCAATAAAGGACAAAGAAATAATGTTTGTGAAATAAAAGATAAATAAATTTATGCTAAAAAAAAAAAAAACTAATATCTCTTGGACCTTTAATGTTTTAAGCTTGATCCCTTTTATAAATGAAGATGAATAAATGTCCAATAAAGGTCAAAGAAATATAGGTGTAAGATTCAGTTTATATTTCTTAGACCTTTATGTATTTCTCCATTTGTTTTATTGGAGGAAAGAAATAAAGAAGGAAAGAGAAGACAAATTATTTACATGTTAAACTTTTATTAAATCATCACCATGACTGTAAGGGTTCATATTTAACATTTCAAAGTGTTGGAGGTGAAGTGTGTGCCTTCTGTGGAAGCTGCCTCTTCATCTGCTGCTTCTTTGCAGGCATGTTTATCCAGATCAATTTCACACAACTTTGTCAATGTATACACAAGTATCCTAGATTATCCTAGTATCCTAGTTATGGACAGAATCATCCAACTTCAGCAGTAATTCAATATAATATTTCAATAATTTGTTGATGTAATTTGTTCAAAATGCAAATGGCGATTGTGTACGTGACCCCTTCTTTCAAAAAGGCATGCGCAATAGTCCATATATGACGGTATCTAACCGCATATATCCGCATCTACAGATAGCAGAAGGTAATGGAAGATAAGTAATCCGTATCTATCCGTATCTATATGCGCATCGTGTCAATACACTGAGAAAGTATATAACCGCTGACTTTCGCTGACATCCTCAGTTATCCTCAACCATCTGTATCTATAGGTAACTGTATCCGTAAGTTCATCAAAAAAATAGGCCACGCCCACAATTTCTGCGGAAGACTGCGGATTGTATCCGCAACTATTCGCCCTATCCGTAATGTGTGTAGTTTAAACATATTTTATTATCCCAATATACAAGATAATGGGGTTGGACCACAAGTTCTGACAACTTAGATTCGGTCCGCCCCCTACAGTTTACAAACATATTTTTTTATGAAAAAGGAAGAAGAAGAAATGATAGGTGGGAGATACAGACAAACAGACAGATAGAGAAAGAGAGAGAGAGAGAGAGAGAGAGAGAGAGAGAGAGAGAGAGAGAGAGAGAGAGAGAGAGAGAGAGAGAGAGAGAGAGAGAGAGAGAGAGGAGAGAGAGAGAGAGATCATGACTCATGACTGCAAGGTAAATCTGTTGGTGTCATTTATGAATTTGTGAACGGCATCAACGATGACGACGTTCTGCTCGTAGTCAAGTGAATCGCATCCGTACAATAGTTTATTGGAACTAAGAGGATGAAAAGCTCTTGTTGATCTAAAGAGCGCAATTCTTTGTAGCCTATAATTATTGCAACTGAAAAAGAAATGTTCAACATCTTCAATTTGATTACAGAAATTGCACTGGGGATGGTCTTTTAAATGATTGTTATATAAATCGAAGTTCAGATTACTGCAGTTGTTTCTTAGACGAGTATGAATTACAGACAGGTAACGTCTGCCGTGAAAGAAATGTAGAGGTATCTTTGTAAAATTTTGATTTTTAAGATTACTCTTTAAACTAGTAAGTGACGGCGCGTTTTTTAATGCATTAGTAAGATTATTCCAATGTACGATAGATGATGGAATGCACGATCTTCGAAAAGTTTCAGTTCTTGCAAATGGAACGGGTATATCAGATGCTTGTCTTAATGAGAGCGCTCTCTCAGAATTTTGTGAGGGAATAAGACTAGAAACGTACTCGGGTAATAGAGCGTTAGCATGTTTGTACATAAAACATATCTTTTTTATTTCACGACGTCTAGCTAGTGATTGCCATCCACATTCTGAGTAAAGGTTTTCGAGCGAGCACGATCTTGTAGCCCCGGTTACTATTCGCGCCGCTTCATTTTGTATATTTTCAACTGCTTCTGACAGATAAATTGAACAGCCGTCCCAGACTTCAGAAGAATATTCGAAAATTGGTCTCATGTATGATAAATAAATTTGGTTAAGTGCTCTCCTAGTTAGAGTGAATTTCATTTTTCTCATGATTCCTAACACTTTTGATGCCGACTTAATTATATTATTTATATGTTCATTCCAACGGCCATTTGATTCAAAAGTAACACCTAAATGCTTGTGATTTTCAACAAAATCAATGGGGATATTATCAAATAGAAGAACAGGAAGGCGATTAGAATCACATAATGAAAAGAACATGGCTTCCGTTTTTTGGGGATTGAAATTAACTAGCCATTGTTTGGCCCATTGAGAAATAATGCAGAGATCACTGTTAATTATACCTTCTATATCATCGATTGATCTTGCAGAGACATATAGGGAGCTATCGTCTGCATATAATCTTGTAATGCTGAGAAGAGATTCAGCTATGTCATTGACATAAACTAAGAAGAGAAGTGGACCTAAAACACTACCCTGAGGAACTCCAGCAGAAACTTTTCTAATTGAAGATGAGACAGAGTTTATTACTACTTTCTGACTTCGTTCCTCAAGATAGTTTTTCAACCAATTCAAGAGTTTTCCATTAATACCGTTTTGCTTTAGTTTATATAAAAGACCCTTGTGCCAAACACGATCAAATGCCTTAGATATATCGCAGAAAACCATAACGCTGTGCTGTTTTTGTTCAAACGTTTGACAAATATGATGGTAAATGTCTATTAGTTGATATGTAGTAGAGTGCCGTGGTAAGAATCCCGACTGATATTTGTATATAAGATTATTTCTTAAGAAAAAGTTATATAAATGTTTAAAAACAATTCTTTCGAGAATTTTTCCACAGCAGCTTAATAAAGATACGGGTCGATAGTTTGAAACATTATTAGTTTCTCCCTTTTTATAAATCGGTGTTACATTTGCTAGTTTCCAAAATTCAGGAAAGCTTTCTTGACGTAAAGATTTATTAAATAGATCAGCTAGGGGAAACGAGATGGCTTTAGAAACTGGTTTCAGCATGCGATGACTAATCTCATCAGGACCAGATGCTTTATTTAAATCCAAGATTGAAATGATAGACTCAACATCTTCTGGTGTCACTACTATTTCAGTAAGATGATCTTCAGTTTTTGGGTAGAAGACTGGCAATTTAGCGTGTGTTTCATCTATACACGAGATCTTTGTGAAATAACTGTTCAAAAGTCCTGCCTTTTCTATGTCTGTATAGTAAAATGTTTGTTCTCCATCTGCAGATATACTAGACAGAGGAGGGATATAATTAGAAGGCTTAGTTTTAAAAAATAATTTTATTGTTTTCCAAAAACCTCTTTTGTCATTTGTTTGAAGTTCAGTAAGTGAGTCATCTAACTTGCAGAAAAACGTTATCTTAGCTTTCTTTTTTAAATTGTTTACTTTATTTCGTATTGATTTGAACTTTAAGAGATCACACTGCTTACTAGTTTTAAGAAATGTGGACCGATAACGATCTCTTAATCGAATGTAATGTCTTAACTTCGAATCGAACCATGGCTTGTCTCCTTTTCGAACTGTAATATACCTCGATGTAACACAAAGATTGACAATAGTCATAAAATTATCTGTAAAAAACTTGCATGAGTCGTTTACAGTTCCTTCGTTTAGGGGATCCCAGTTAAAGTTAAGAATTAGCTCGTTCATACGTGTGTAATCTGCGGCTTTATAATTCCATATTTTTCTTTTAAATACATTGTTGATATGATAGAAAAGGGGTAGTGAAATCATGGTAGCATCATGATCACTTATGTCCTCTGGAACAGGAAGCACTTCAGTAGATTGATAGGACATATCAAGAGGTATTATTATCGGATCAAGTATTGCCTTCTGCCTAGTCGGTTCGGTTATGACATTTTTGAGTGAGTTAGACAGAAGAACCTGCTTCAAGTTATTGTAGCTTGTATTTAGGAGATCTTCGTTCAGATCGCCCACTACTATAATATTATTTGAATAGTCATACGCTTTTTCAATATTAAGGTTGAGATTTCTAAAAAATACTTTATCCGCTTTTTGAGGGCTGTAAAAAACTCCTAGTATATAATGTTCGTGCTTATTTTTTATTTTGATCCATAAAGATTCGTTACAGTATATTTCCAATTCAGGAATTCTGGAGTGAATGAGATCATTGGATATGTAAACTAGTAACCCCCCGCCACGATTGTTTCTATCTTTTCTATAAGGTACACAGAAATCGTTATCAATTAGCACTTCATCGTCAAGAATATTATTATCTAAATGTGTTTCAGTAAAGCATAATACTTGGTAATCTAGTAGCGAGTCTCTAATGTAATCAAATTTGTTTCTAATGCTTCTAATGTTTAAGTGCAAAATGTTAAAGTAATTTAATGATTGGGCACAATTTAAAGGCCCTGGATTTGTTTCAATATCTCCTGATCTTAATAAAATCATTAGTTCAAGGAAAGCATGATAGTTTTCATATATCATATCTTGCAACTGTATTAAAAAAAAGTTAAATGTTGTTTGTACAATTCGTAATAGAATCAGCACCAATATCAACAGATGTAAATATGAAAAGCATCGATAGTATGAAGTAAACAAATTCGATAATTTTACACCGCTAAACAGGCCTATGGCAGATCTCCATGCTGATAAGTCAACTCCCATCAGGTAATGGAATCATAAATTAAGATCAGCAGAGATCCTCCATAATGACCTGTCCACGTGTATTTACAGTGAGTATGCATTTTTGTGTCATGATTTGTTGAGTAAGATAGTAAAAAGAGAAGAGTTGATGATAATCTGGGAATAAGATCATAAATGTTTTCAATAACATCAGAAGAAGAAGAAGAAGAAGAAGAAATGGAAGAAGAAGAAGAAGAAATGGAAGAAGGAAAAGAGGAAGAAGCAGAAAAAGAAGAAGAAGAGGAAGAAGAAGAAGACGACGAAGAAGAAGAAGACGAAGAAGAAGAAGAAGAAGAAGAAGAAGAGGTAGTAGAGTAAGTAGAAGGAGAAGAAAACGAACTAAATTTACATGTATATACAAAATATGATATAAGCATGATTAAGTTAACTTTTTGTGTAATGGGGGGACAGAAATATAAAAAAGGATATAATGAAATTAAGTCATTTAAATTTCGATCTTATTCGCTGATCTGTCTTGTAGTTCAAATTGTGCCTTCTCCCCTAATCGAAGAGGAGAATCCAACCAAGTCAGCAACACAATGCTGATTGTTACCATAAAGTTTAAGAATACATAGCAACAAAAGGAGAACTTGCCCGAGTGAGCAATTTCTCCATTCCTCACATTGTTTCTCAAATATATATACTATAAATAATCCCTAAGCATATTCGTGTTTTCACCGCTACAATGACATGTGTGAAAAAGAGTGAAAACGTTGTGATAAAAGGAGAATATGCCTGATTGAGCGATTTCACCATTTCTCACAATGCTTTCAAACATAGCTACTATGCATAACCCATTAATATATACATTGTTTCACTGCTACAATGAAATGTGCGAAATCATTGTGATAAAAGGAGAAATCCGACCAAGTGAGCAATACAGTTTTGATTGTTACCATGAAATATAAGAATAAAAATACAATGTGGCAGATGGAGAACTTGTGTGAGTGAGCAATCTCTTCATTTCTCACAATGCTCTCAAATATAACTACTATACATAACCCAAAAGCATATGCATTGCTTTATTGACACAATGACATATGTGTAAAAACGTTGTGGCAAAAGGAGAAATGTGTGTGTCTGACTGGGGCATTAACAATGTTTAATTTTAGGAGAAATCGTTACGGATGCCCTATGAAATGTTGAAAGGTTTTTAAAACAACTGGTGTTATGTCAGCGATCTTGAGAAGTGTTCATTGCGAAATTCCGCGTTTTTAGATGAAGCACGAACGATACAACAACTATTTGAAAGAAAGTAAATTCGAAGAAGTACAGGTTTGCATTTGTGAATAGTGTAAGTTAGATTATTAACCTCCACATCTACTTATCAAAATCTACAGAAGTTGACAGAAAGTTTAAAAAAAGCTTGTGTAAGTATTATGTGAGTGCATTAGGTTCACACAAGTCAACGTGTACATTTTTCCGATTAACCTTTTCCCTCATACGACAATTCTGCAGCAGGCGACTTTGAACATATTTTGTCAAAACATAGAAAATGACCTATGACAAAAAGTGGAAAACATTGTGGCAAAAGGAGAAATTGCACGTTTTGTGCCATAAACTAGTACCACTACACCACTCTAGCAAAGACAACAACACGATAATCAACTAAACAATAACAATAAACAATAACAAGAACATTGTCTCAGACTTGTGTTGGTTTATCCTTTTCCCACATACAGACACTTTCTGACGCTTCTGCAGCAGACGACTTTTAAAAACGTTGTGGCAAAAGGAGAAATTGCACGTTTTGTGCCATAAACTAGTACCACTACACCACTCTAGCAAAGACAACAACACGATAATCAACTAAACAATAACAATAAACAATAACAAGAACATTGTCTCAGACTTGTGTTGGTTTATCCTTTTCCCACATACAGACACTTTCTGACGCTTCTGCAGCAGACGACTTTTAAAAACGTTGTGGCAAATCGAGAAATTGCTTATAATACTTTGATTTACATCGGTTTTCCACATTTGTCCTAATATATTATCAAAGTCCTCTGCTGCAATCTTGTTTGATGTAGGAAAGGGTTGAAAAGGGGCCCCCTTGTGGTTGCAATTTGATTCGATCAAAGCTTCTAACAGGATACCTTTGCACGTCATGTAACAGGATACCTTATGTCTATTGGTTAAAGCATTTGTTATCTCTTCCTTGTTATAACCAGGTGTAAATATAGCTGTCATCTAAAAATATCTAGTGCCACCCTTCAAGGTCAAATTACGCCAAATACATCCGCGGTCATGCTGATCTACAGCCAAATAAAAATGAGTGTTTACCATCACCAGAATGCTTTGAATATATGGGATTGAGTTTAAATTCGTTGTAAATGTGTATAGCATGCAATGGGAATGATTGATTTGGTCACGTTTAGTATTTTGACCTTGTTTGAAAGATGAAGTAGAGAATGCTAAACAACGGTTTTGTCCGGGCCCGATTTAGTCCTAAATGACGGTTACCATTTTGGCCTTGTGAATTCTTTCTTGCATAATGCATGACCCCCTCCCCCTTTTTTTCTTATGATTGTTTTAAAGCTTAGAGGTAACTCTTTTTTAATGATATATGGTGTTTTTCATGAGAAACCCTTAGAAAATGGATCAATTGAGGACTGAAACTGGTCGATTTACATTGAAATAAATTTATTTATTTGGTGTATTGTAACCTGAATAGTCCCTTTTTGTAATCTTGAAGTAGCACTTCTCCTGTGTTGATTCTTTGAGGTGAGAAGTCAGAGAGGTATAATTTTGTATTGTTTTCAGTTTCAGCATTTCTTTATCTTTTATGTTCGGTCATTTGTATATATATTGCAGAGTACATCAGAACTCTAGATAAGGGGCGTTTTTATGTTCTAAAATCCTTATTTGACACACAAACCCTATATATGTTGTGGGTACTCAAAAGAATCGTCTCACTGAGACGATTCTTTTGAGTACCCACAACATAGGGTTGGGTTGAGTAATTTGTTATATATTGTTGAACAAATACCAGTTTACTCTCGGATGCCTCAAATTATTTGTATTTTAAAGTGTTCAAACCAAAGAAAATCACCGTGAATGTATACGACTGCGAACAGCGAAATCGCCTATTTGTTGAGCACAGTGAATGCGCAAGTGCCAGAAATGTCCAACTTTCTGTGAAGTAAAACATACAGGCAATTTCAATCCATATTTTAGTACCCGCTCCCCCCAAAAAAAATGTCACATGAATCACTTCCTCTTTGATGTTCAAAATGTCGGCCAGCGTTATTCATTTATATTATCTTGCGAAATGGTTTAATTCTTCCACAAAGTCGTCTTTTCAATGTTGAACATGAGACCAATCCATGTTTCGTTCAACAGGAAATTTGGTAAAAGTTAATGTCTAATTGATAAACGATGTAGACTTAAGAAGAGACAGCTCGTTACGATCTGAATCTTCATTGTTTGCAAAAGCCTTCAATTGCCTCTGGCAGTGAAATAGTTAAGATAAGCCACTAACTATACTAAATCGTCTTTGAATGTGAAATAGCAACTTAGCTAATTTAATTAAATATGATTGTTTGTGTATTCTAAACACAAGAGAAAATGTCGAACACGATAGATTGAACATTTTTAAAATCTTCGAATACAACAGAATAACGCGCATCCCCTCACAAATGTCATGAACTAGTCATGACAAAACATGAGAAAATAGTTTGTTTCTTTGTTAGTTTAATTGTGTTTTATGCCGCTTTCAACATATTTTCAGTTACATCACGGCCTTTCCTGTCTTTTTATTGTCAATTTGTCCACGCTCCGGGTAGACAATACAAAGACAGGTATAACTACTTCAACATTATTTTCCTCTTACTAAAAACCTGGTATAACTTTTGTGACATTATTCAAAAGAGTATACAAATTTCTATATTTTCAATAACGAAATAACACAATTTTCAAAAAAAAAATCATTACTTATAAGTGGTGAATTACTGCTTTCAATGTGGATGAGTCGAAGAACATGCCTGTGGAGCAAAGGGTTAAATATTTGTCATATGTGTCAAAACAATGTCACTTCTGGTCTTCGGTCAGTCATACAGTGCAAACAAAATTTAATGACGTGTGCATCACGCCCCACTACGTCACTAAATGACGTCAGATCATATTTCAGTGACGTACACATACCATATTTGGTATACGGTTATTGACCTTGTAATTTTATATGGATTTCTAATCGGTCGTGTTGTAGTTGCAGGCGACAATCTGCATGTCGAGGGCTTGGCGTGAAACAGTTGTAACTTAAAACCTATTTTGAATACCCTGGTTTAGGGGCAATTTTGACCCCTTTGTAAACAATGCAAATTTAGGTGCCATTGCTCAGAACGAGCAATGGCACCTAAATTTCCATTGTTTATCAAGAAAAATGATTTATCGCTTATAAAGACTTTATGGCGAGGTGATTTTTTTAGTTACAACCCTTTCACGCCAAGCCCTCGATAAATTATGTCATGTCAATATAACAGCTACAATTTTGTTTTGACTAGAGTCTTGCTATCAAGAAAGGAGACTCAAAACCGAGAAGGGGCGTAGCTTTGCAATAATCAATGTGTAGGCCGTCTCGTGAGAAAATCAACATTGTGGACTCTGCGTAAAGTATCGACCCGGATCAGCCTAAGCATGCCACACAGGCCTACCCAGATATACACTTTTCGCCTCCTGTGGATTTTCTGTTTCAGGAATCACTACTCTATACATCTATCCCTCTAAGACGGAATGTGTCGGCCGGATCAGTCTGCGCGGACAGCGCAGTCTGATCTGGTCGATACATTACGCAGATGTCTATCGCCGCAGCTGCATTTTGGGGCATTTTGAGAAAGAAAATATGTAGGCACGTGCCTACAGTGCCTATAGGAAGCTACGCCCCTGTAGGTCGGTTGAACAAGTATGACTTACAGGAAAACCACAAGGAAGGGTTGAGTGAAACTTGATAACAATTATTTATCTGGGCGTCAATCGTTTATGCTGATCCTTACCCACTTCCAGAATAATATTGATGCATCTGCAACAGACGAATTTTGAAAACTTTGTGGCAAAAGGGGAAAAGTGCTCACGATAAGCATTTCCTTTTGCCACAACAATTTTGAACTCAATCCATTAATTCTACTTACATTTAGAGAGATTGTTCATAGTTTTGCAAAGATGAATTCAAATTCGTTTACTTGTATGTTGGAAATGCTGTCAATAAAACCACTATATACCTTCGCAGCATAGCCTTTTACTGCGGCCCTTCCCGCGAGAACTTTGAGGAAAAAAAGAAAGAAACACAGCCCAGCGAGAGGTAAGCCGAGAAGACAGCACATATAATGTTAAATGTATCAGGTCATTACAGATATCATATAGCAGTTTAACACACTACTGTAGAAGTCGAGGTAAGAAGCGTCAATAGAAAATAAGGTCTTGTTAACTTGTTAGAAAGGTGTTTACGCAGTTTTCAACCATATTTCAGTTATATCACGGCGTTTACCGTGTTATTTATCGGTACAACCTGTGTTATTTATCGGTACAACCTGTGTTATTTATCGGTACAACCTGTGTTATTTATCGGTACAACCTGTATTATTTATCTGTACAACCCGTGTAATTTATCGGTACAACATGTGTAATTTATCGGTACAACCTGTGTAATTTATCGGTACAACCTGTATCATTTATCTGTACAACCTGTGTTATTTATCGGTACAACCTGTGTAATTTATCGGTACAACCTGTGTAATTTATCGGTACAACCTGTGTTATTTATCGGTACAACCTGTATTATTTAATGGTACAACCTGTGTAATTTATCGGTACAACCTGTGTTATTTATCGGTATAACCTGTGTTATTTATCGGTACAACCTGTGTTATTTATCGGTACAACCTGTGTCATTTATCGGTACAACCTGTGTTATTTATCCGTACAACCTGTGTTGTTTAACGGTACAACCTGTGTTATTTAACCGTACAACCTGTGTTATTTATCGGTATAACCTGTGTTATTTATCGGTACAACCTGTGTTATTTATCGGTACAACCTGTGTTATTTAACGGTACAACCTATGTTATTTATCGGTACAACCTGTGTTATTTATTGGTTCAACCTGTGTTATTTATCGGTACAAGTTGAACCGTACAACCTGTGTTATTTATCGGTACAACCTGTGTTATTTATCGGTACAACCTTTGTAATTTATCGGTACAACCTGTGTTATTTATTGGTACTAATTTATCGGTACAACCTGTGTTATTTATCCGTACAACCTGTGTTGTTTAACGGTACACCTGTGTTATTTAACCGTACAACCTGTGTTGTTTATCGGTACAACCTTTGTTATTTATCGGTACAACCTGTGCAATTTATCGGTACAACCTGTGTAATTTAACGGTACAACATGTGTTATTTATTGGTACAACATGTGTTATTTATCGGTACAACATGTGTTATTTATCGGTACAACCTGTGTCATTTATCCGTACAACCTGTGCAATTTATCGGTACAACCTGTGTTATTTATCCGTACAACCTGTGTTGTTTAACGGTACAACCTGTGTTATTTAACCGTACAACCTGTGTTGTTTATCGGTACAACCTTTGTTATTTATCGGTACAACCTGTGCAATTTATCGGAACAACCTGTGTAATTTAACGGTACAACCTGTGTTATTTATCGGTACAACCTGTGTTATTTATCGGTACAACCTGTGTTATGTATCGGTACAACCTGTGTTATTTATCGGTACAACCTGTGTTATGTATCGGTACAACCTGTGTTATTTATCGGTACAACCTGTGTAATTTATCATGTCACCAATGCGGCAGTCGATGGTACCATCGAGCGCCAAGGTGGGAAGTCAATACTAAACTGTTCAAAATTTGTTTTGAAACATTAGAATCATCATTCTGGGAATGAGTAATAATTTCAATTTCGAGTACAATAAACATCTAGATATTGAACGTGTATGCTTCATTCAGGGGCGTAGCTCCCTTTAGTCACTGTAGGTACGTGCCTACACATTTCTTTCATAAAAATGCCCCAAAATGCAGCTACGGCGATATACATCTGCGCAATGTATCGATCAGATCAGCCTGCGCTGTCCGCGCAGACTGATCCGGCCGACACATTCCGTCTTAGGGGGATAGATGTATAGAGTAGTGATTCCTGAAACAGAAAATCCACAGGAGGCGAAAAGTGTCTATCCGGGTAGGCCTGTGTGGCTAGCTTAGGCTGATCCGGGTCGATACTTTACGCAGAGTCCACAATGTTGATTTTCTCATGTGACGGCCTACACATTGATTATTGCAAAGCTACGCCCCTGTCATTTATACTGCATTGACATACCCATCAAGCAAAATTGTGTACATTTGCATGACTTTCAATTGACAGTTTTTCAATGTTTACTGCCTAAATAGTTTTGAACCATTAATTACTTACTTGGTTGTCACTATAAGAAATATTTGCAGATGTTTCAACATTTTAAAAATTTGATCTCCAACTTGAGTTCAGGACATTTAAAGTCTCTGGCATGAACCGATCGGGAATCCAACGCTGGTCTGGATCCCCTACTGCAGAGGCTGGTGATCTTACCAATGACCCATGGAAACTGTGTCTGTATTATTGCACCTGTGTAACGCATCGTCGAGACCCGCTGGGGTTTATTCTTCACCCGATACTGCATGAACTCTTTTCCACATACAGCAAATCTGCAACAGACGATTTTGAAAACATCTGAATAAAATCATGAATTGTGTACAGCAATTAAAAGCATACATTTTGAAAAGAGATTGGAAAGATTGCGGCAAAGGAGATCTAGTTCCTTATGTGCAATATCTCATATTGCTTTAATGTTTTTGCAAAGGTCGTCTGCTGCAGACGTGTGAACATGAGTCTGCATGTTGGGTAGCGGTTAACCGTAGTACGTTGTCTGGGTAACTTTGGTTACATGTTGACACCACACGATAAAGCAAGTTGCTCCTTTTTTAGTTTTTCCTTCGTCGGACATTTTAAGGACTCGACCCGGAATACGAATATATCATTAACCCAGACGCTTTCTGACGCGTCTGCAGCAGACGACTTCTGAAAATACTGTGACAAAAGGAGAAATTGGTCATTATGTTTTTCACATTTTGCCGAGATGGTTTCAAAGTTTTCTGATGCAAATTAGTTGTATGTGGGAAAGGGTTAAATAAAGTAAAAAAGGTATATTGCATAATAAATGTGTGCGTTTTGTTACATATTTAAATGTAACAAGATAGATATCCATTTCGACAGTGTTACAGCACACAACGTTACACGTTCATGTATTTGAACACCAGCAGTCGAAAAGGGGACCTTGATGCTATGGTCCAAAGGTACTGGAAGCGCAATTAGTCTTTCACCAATGGACTATGAGGAAAAGCAGCCAGTTGCTTGGAAAGACTGTTGTGTGGAGTACTGGTGTGAGAAAGACAGGAATCACATAAATAAGTGAACTGGCCGCCATGAAATGACTGAAAAATTGTTGGAAATGGCGTTAAACCCCAATCAATCAATCAACCAAAAGTACTGGATTTATATTGAAGTTGATTGTTTTCATGACACCTTTTCCATGTGTTAATGTTTTTGACACATCTGCAGCAGACGACGTGTGAAAACATCGTTACTCGCGAGACGGCTCATTTGATGCAACAGACCCGGTAGCGTAGTCGCTTGTGATGCAGTCTGTCAATCGCGGCCATCATTCTTTCCGACGTTTGGCAAAAGTCAATATATGTCACGCGACATTCGTGTTATTGTGCTCAGAGTCTTTGTCTACAGTCTGATTTTTGCTTTGAAAATCCAGTCATTCTATTGTTTGTACGGTGTATGAGGGTTTCACATTCACACGTGTGTGTCTTATTCTATAGATTGCACGAATTAACTCTAGTTAACATCATTTTCATTATTCTGTTTAAATCTATAGTCGTTATCTTGTATCTCGTCTAGGGTATGTCGACAAACCCTGATCGCCGTAGACAACATAATAAGAATTTCCGATTTCAACTCAAAGAAATTTTCGAATGCCATCTTTCATTTCGAATGATCATTTCGCTTGGATTTAACCCGGCTTGAAGTTCCGTATTTAACACGGTGCTCCAGATATTTATTTGAATACCGCTCTACAGATTTAAATCATGTGCAGCAGATACATCTTGGAGGGCAATTAAGAACACGCTTTAGAAATGAAAGGTTTAATATTGAATTGACTTGCAAACATTGTGACAAAAGGAAAAATTGTTCTAAGAGCACATTTTGTTTAATGGTTGTCTGCTGCGTCGAATTGCGTCTCCATGTGGGCGATGTTTAACCCTTTCCCTCATACGACAATTCTGCAGCAGCAGACGACTTTGAACACATTTTGTCAAAAAATGGAAAATCTCTATAATTGAATGGATAACCTATGACTAAAAGTGGAAAACATTGTGGAAAAAGGAGAAATTGCTCGTTATGAGCAATTTCTATTTTTGTCAATATGTTTTCAAAAAGCCGTCTGCAGCAGAGGCGTCAGAAAGCGTCTATATGAGGGAAAGGGTTAAAACGCATTTTTTTCTTTGCAGACGAAAACGGTTGACGCCCGGGTACAACATAAAAATGTACGACCATGACACACATTTTACGGGTGATGCCCAGGTACAAAATGTAGAATCGTTGCACACAAAAGAAAGTATGCAGTGCAATCTTTCCTTGTGAAATGTACTTTCACTTACAGAAGCAGTTTTTGCCCGAATGTACATGTATTTGTATTTGAAGTCTGTATGATGGAAAGAGGTGTTAAAGAGTTACGTGGTATGTTATGATCATTTTTTAAATATAAATATTCATAAATGCCTGTATAACTGTATTGGGTGACAGTGGTATTACTCATAAACTATTTCGTTTTGACGGGATAATGAGGTTTTGTATTATGTTACATTACTTTCTAATCTCTTTCGTAGAAGACAGTGGAGCTGTTGTAGACCGTCGGCCTATCGTACCAAAGGACCCGGGCTCGAATTCCGTGATGAACAGGTTCTGCATTTGGGATGTTTCCACACAAACATTGCAAGTACCGGTTAAGTCTACAAGTAACAGACATCGAGCGTGATGAATATAAGCTGGACGCTTGATTCGCAATCGATGTAAAATAGATAAGTTCAAACTAAAACTATTGTCTTAAAAGTGTAAATACGGGGATGTGACATGTTATTACGTCAAATTCTATTCGAATCAGACATTACATTTGAATATTTTCAAACTGCTACAGCGATTCAAACAGATGTCTAAAACACGTATGTTTGCATTTTTTAAGAAACGGGTGTTTAACCCTTCACACATACAACAAATATGCAGCAGACGACATTAAAAATGTCTACTAACAAATATGGAAACTCTCTTGAATTGTTGGTATATAATAGTACACGTAATTTACCAAGGAAACGCCGTGATATAACTGAAATATTATTGACAGCGGCTTAAAACGCAAACAAAAAAACCAATTGTGCCCGTACTTTATCCGCGCTCCTAGCAACGATCGGAGAAAATAGTATATTATATTCCGCAAAAGATCGTAAGAGTGCATTTAACAAAACAGTTGATAATTATTAATCACGGTTCGAAGTGTTTAAAAACAATTAAAATGACATATTTTACATATACAAAATCAAACTATACAATAAAAAAGTTATTGCATGAATATGGGAATATATTGTTTCGCGACTCGAAGCGTCGGCGATGTTCTCGTAAAGGAAAATATCCAATGCAATGTTTTCCAACACATGCATTGACCTCGATTATTGACGCCGCGTGGAAGCGCGGCGTCAGTAAGGGATAGGTTTTAATTGTGTACCATGGGGTGACGTAATCGAAAAGGGAGCAACCAACATTATTATTGTTAAGAAAAACTCTGTTACATGTTTGAAAAAACAACCTTTATGAATAAATAAATTGTATAAAATGATTTAAGAAACAGCAAGATACAAAATACGTATGTCTTTTACCGTTATTACAAAACTTTAGACACATGTTATGTGTATTTAATAACTTTCCCCTAACTTCCTAGGCTACGCTTTTTTTATATTTTGGTTTACGACTCGATTCATCAAAGTTCAGAAAAAAGTTTCTGGCGATGTTTTTGCCTATTTAAGCTATTGAGATTTTTAAATAAATGGGTTATCTTTAAAAAGTCAATGATGATTCATTTTAATAACTACATATTACAGTATAATTCTAGAAACTGTAAAAACAACTTTAACCCAACTATGCAATACGCATGGCCGTAACGTAACCCGTTCTATTATTTGTAAATGTAGCATGTCATCGCTTGGCGATTTTGATCATACTTATTTAATAGACGACAAGGTGTCATCGTTTCCCATAAAATAATGAAGTTGTCTCTGCTTTCTTCCGCTATGAATACGATATTTTCACGATTTCATCCGATTTCTAAAATTCTTTAGATTCGTACCTGGTTTTTCATGTTTCTTTCGAGATGAACGATTCGTACCAACTGGTTTTCGCTCTTTGCTCTTGGGGAACTGACTTGACCATTTTCTTTTGTTCATTTTTCAGTTTTCTACTGGCATGTTCAAAACGATTAAAGTGACATTACAAACAAACAAAACAGACTTAATAATTCTTTCTATATGTTGACTATACATGTGAACTTTCGTAATGCTCAATCTTGATCATACATATCTTTCTTTTCTTTTTTAATTACTTCGTATATTTTGTTTATATACTCCCGTATTTGCTATCATACTTCTGCTAAACTGGAAGGAGAATAGACTTCCACCTATCCTTCCTAAGCCTGTGTCACACTTAACTTATAACTAGAGGCAATACACCTTAATATATGTTAATATTTAAGCACCTATGTTTTTTGGTAAAAAAAGATTGAGAAACTTCAGCTTGTATGACACATTATAGTTGCAGTGAATGTTAAGTAAACCGTAAACCAAAGGGTTTCAGGACTAAACTTGTCATTTCACGACTACACTTCACATGCTGAATATCACATAGATCGTAGGTGCCCGTTAGGTCACCCGACGTTTGGTTGGCACCGGATTGATACTAAGATTTGAGATGTATTTATTTATTTATTTTATTTATTGGGGTTTTACGCCGCTTTCAAAATAAGTTCAGTTATAACACGGCGACAGTTCACTTATTCATGATCTCTGGGTAAACAAACAAGTACTAGGCTAGAAAATATGCCTTGACCAAGGGCACACCACATTGACCGTAGTTCCGCGACTGGGGATCGAGATGTATCAAGCTTACGATCTACATTGAGTTGAAATTTGTAAATATTAGCATTCTTCATGTTTGGGCAGATAATACATATCATTGCGCGTTTTATCAGCCATACATGAGTCTGGAAATTCCAAAATGTACTATAAATAGCTTGCCACACTGGTTCTCTATAGACCCTACCGTCGGGCAAATAAGTTTGATATAAAGGGAGGTAATTCATAAATCATTACATTATTCTTAGGTTCTATGTTGAATATGGTACAAATACATTTATTTAAAACTTTTCGAAGTAAAATCCTTCAATAAAGTTATAGTTTGTACCGAGTTGGAGATAAATCGAAAATAGTTTGATTCAATCGGAAGTAATATAGAGTTTCTGAGATGTTTTCTTAAAATAGTAGATATAATTGAAAATGACTGAAAGTAATACTCTGCTCGCCAAATGGCATTAATTCCGACCGTGAGGTTAAACAACATCACCAAACAACAAAATTAATACTACGAGACAAAAAAAGCAGCTTTTCACTTGATCTTGCTTCTTGTAAGATCATGACAATAGATGCTCGGCCCATACATTTGAGAAGAAGAAGCAGGCATCACCTGCTTGTGCAAGCTTGTGCCGAAATTCTCATACATTTAAACCTTCTAAAAAAAGTAATTAACCGGCTTCGCGTCAGAAAGCGTCCGTATGTGAGAAAGGTTTAAAAAGGAAAAGTTCCACTTAACATGTTCCTTTCTTACTTGAGCAGACCTGTTTTTAAAGACCATCCATGGGCAGAGAACAATCAGGTAGTCTTTAACCATTTCCCACATAAAACACATCTGCAGATGCTTTTGAGAACACGGACGCTCTATAAATGTAGGTAATTACTAAAAAGAATTGAAAATATTGTCGCAAAAGAAGAAATTGCTCATTTTCAAAAGATGTCTGCTGCAGAGGCGTCAGAAAGCGTCTGTATTTGGGAAAGGGTTAATTACAGTGTCATTTGTGCAGAAAATGAGTAATTGGGAAATAAAAAGTTGGTTGCTATAGACAGGGTATTGCTAATTAAAAGGTTGACTTTATGAGAATACTTTCAGGGACAGACTCACTTTCAAGTCAATTTTCTCCAGTTATGCCAGAGCTATATATCCTTAATTAGTGAAATTCAGTTTGATATGATTTGTCTGATCTATAACTGGAGCACTCCGAACACAATCAAGGGGTTGTAAGTTTGAACCCTAGCATGGCCAACATTCTTTCCGACATTTGACAAAGGTCATTTTGACAAGCGGCATTCGTCTTCCACAATGGGCTAACAGTATTTGTGGTAAAGCAGCCAGTTGCTCGGAAAGAATGTTTTGTGGAGTAGTCAGTACTTGTGTGAGAAAGCCAGGAAACACATTATAGAATACATGTATAATGCTACAATAAATGTATCAATAGGAGCAGCTCTTCCTTTGCAAGTTTGTTGAATGTTGGAAAGGTTTGTTCTGTAGCCTGTTGTTTATTGATTGTTGGTAACCATTTTACTGTCTGAAATCACTTTTTGTCGAGTCTGCTTTTGGTGAGCTCGACATATAGCTGTCACAATGGCGGTTCGGTGAGTGTGTCCGTGCGTTCATGAGTCTGTCTGCCCGACCCGCATCTGAACCATGCATAATAGGATTTCTAAGAAAGTTGGCACAAAAGTGCACCATGATGAGGTGGTTGTCGTGCACAACATTCAGGCCTGTACCTCAAATGTTAAGGTCACGCGTAGAGGTCAAAGCTCAAAATGAGTACTGTTTGATAGGACTGACTTCTCTGGCCCGCATCTTAACCATGCATCATAGGATTTCCAAGTTACTGGGCACTCATGATCACCATGATGATGTGGCGTGTGGTGTAATTCGTACACTATTCTGACACAGGGTTTCAACATGCTTAATTCGAAAATGTGGTCTCTTAAGTGTACAAAATATTTTATTTTAATACCTGGTGATGAGCAATTAGCTTACATATAACCAAGACAAACATTCTAATAAAGTTTCATCATTCTTGAGCTAAAACTTAGGTATATCAAGTTCTATCTAAATTATTCTTTAATTTGATATGGCCTTATTTTGAACACATCAGGACCGATTTTAAACCGTAACTTAAATATCACCAAGACAAACAGACTGCCAAACTAATAATATTCTACTGTCAAATGATGGAGCTTTACTCAAATTTACCCGCACCAGAGTGCACTTTTATTGAAAACCGCAAGGCCTACACTGAGATACTGTTTTTTACTTTGCAGGATTGTCTACACGATCGCCACTAAAGTGCCGTCGGCGCTTTGATTGTTAGTAGCTTTAATCAAAACGCGTTTAATCGGAGGTTATTTTTCTTTTCTTCTTCTTTACTCTCAGACTTGATGGTTAAGCATAAAGACTATTGAACTGAATAAGCATTGGCGCTAAAGGGAATACTTGTTGCAGTATTGATACATCGTTGTTGGTTTTATTACTATAAAGCCCCTGGGAAAAAAAAGCGAAATTGAAGCTCGAGAGAAATGACAATTTCCAGTAGATAGTACGCACTTGAATGCTTGGCATTGTTAAGTAGTTGGCACAATATTTAGAATAAAACAAAATATAATCAACAACAGAAATTTAGAAAATTATAACATTTTTACTGTTCGATATTATGACAAGTTACATGTATATCATGTTAAAAGATATCTGTTACAAATATAAGTAATTTTATTATATTATCATCACTTAAATCAAACACTGAAGGTAACCCCGCCATTACCAAATCATTTGGGCAACGTCAAGCGATAACCGACCGCCTCGACCTTGTGACCAGCGAAGATTCGGATTGGTCTGCGAATATGTGCAGTCTGGTAAGGTTCTTCACTATTCACAAACTCGTCGGACAAGCACCAGCGCTCAAGATAAGGGGCGCTTTACATGTTCTAAAATTCTAAAATTCTTATTTGTGGGGAAAAGAGCTGATTAATCCTCTTCATGTCGACGTCTTTTCTGCAGTTTTGCATGTATGTTCTAAGTTGACCCTCTAGCCCTGTACTGTGGGTACTCAAAGAAATCGTCTCAATGAGACGGTAATTTTGAGTACCCACATCATAGGGTTTGGTTTGATATTTAGAGAGATATTGTGGGGGGAAAGAGTTGTTTTTTCCTCTTCATGTCGACGTCTTTTCTGCAGTTTTGCATGTATGTTATAAAATTCTTATTTGACCCTCTAGCCCTGTACTGTGGGTACTCAAAAGAATCGTCTCAACGAGACGGTAATTTTGAGCACCCACATCATAGGGTTTGGTTTGATATTTAGAGAGATATTGTGGGGAAAAGAGTTGTAAGCCATTCCTTATCTGGACCTCTGTAGCACAATAGAAGCGCCTGATTAACGATCCTAACAGCACACCGAGGTACAGGTACATGTATATACTTTGATCGTAATCATCGTACACAGCAAAGCTCTCTGACGGTCGGTTTTCGTGTGGCCTATCTCGTTTAGCAATGTCGGATTTTTCTTTCAACGTTTAATGTTGTATGTACGATGTACACGTGATTTGATTGCGAATACGCAGACATCGTTTCATCTTAACCCTTTCCCATTTGCAGACGCATTTGAATAAGACGACTTTTGAAAACATTGTGGCAAAAGGAGAAATTGCTCATGATGAGCAATTTCCCCCTTTTGCAACAATGTTTTCAATTTTATTAAATGTTTAAACTCTCGTTTATTGAGATATTTCACAGTGTTGCCAATATGTTTTCAAAGTCTGCTGCAGAAATGTCGTATGTGTATGTGGGCAAGGGTTAACCCCATTCTCACATACACATACTCTTTCTAACGCCGCAGACCACTTTTGAAAAACATTACGGGCTAAAGGAAAAACAATCTTAAGATGATACATTGCTCCTTTTGCAACACAATGTTTTCAATACTATTCAATAATGATTCTTTCATACATGTACAAAGAGTTTTTCTATAGATTTGCAAATATGTTTTTAATGTCGTCTGCTGCACACTTGTTGTAAGTGGGAAAGAGTTAAGAAATATGCATAGTGGTATAGGTATACACTAGTACACCATGTATTTACATGTATATGGACAAGATAAATGAGCTATGAAATGTGGTACAAACAAACTGACATGTTTTAAAAAATAGTGTAGGAAAAGATGAGAAGCGCTCCAGGAAAACCAACTTTATGTCATTTGCGATCAGTTTAAATCTAGATCAACACACGCATACGTGCAGTTTGATCTGGCTCTGAAATGTTCGCCAATACGTTCTGATAAAACGATTCAAACGAGTTCTGAAAAAAAGTGTACTCTATACCGGTGGCAGAAGCTTGACTAAACAGTTTCAAACAGTCAATGGATTAATCGTTATTGCCATTAATTGTAAAAAATCCTATCGCGGGTTGACTTTGCAAATATGATATACCGATGTACCGATTCGCAGAAAGAATACAAATACAGTCAATCTGTGCTAACAGACCGACCGTGTGAAGCTTACAATCTGATCTTCTTTCACAGGATCATTGATACAGAACATAAGTATTAGGGAAACTAAAATGACAATGGTCGCACTAGAGAGTGGTCGCTATAAAGAGTGAATATTACTATTCCAAGGTGGTCGTTAGCTTAAGTTCGGCTGTATTATTTTACATGAAATAATAGTCTTAATAAGTTATGTGAAGAAAAGTACATTGATGCCGAGTTCTACAAAAGCCAACATCTATGTATGTGTTACAACATAGAATCATTTCCAGCTGCGTACTAGCGCAGTTTGATATGACTCTTCACTGTTCGCAAAACAGTCAAAGCATGTTTAAAATAAAACTTCTGATAAATACCGTCCATTAGGGTCAGATAGGTTAAATGTGAAAGGCGTATCTCTATATCTACACCTTAAGTACCCTAGGGTTGGTTTTCAAGGAGCACCGCGCATTTATTGATATGAGAGCTTTCAGCATATGAGAAGAGCAATGAAGCTATACGATAATAATGATATGAGAACAATGGAGAAATGAGTCTTTGGTTCTTAGAACGTTTATAATATGGAAGACGAATATGTTTCGTTGAACGAGTTAGGTCTCCTTGGCCAACAACTACCGGAAGAATCCAGCATCCTTAACGTCCTTTATTTACCGGATTTCAACGATCCTTCTGTCACCTTGTTGTAAGAGTCCCAACTGCCAACTTGAGCAAACACTGCACACTTCTAGCTACCAGCAGTATGCCGATACATCGAGAACGAGGACGGCACACTTCCAGCTGCCAGCAGTATGTCGATACATCGAGAACGAGGACGGCACACTTCCAGCTACCAGCAGTATGTCGATACATCGAGAACGAGGACGGCACACTTCCAGCTACCAGCAGTATGTCGATACATCGAGAACGAGGACGGCACACTTCCAGCTGCCAGCAGTATGTCGATACATCGAGAACGAGGACGGCACACTTCCAGCTGCCAGCAGTGTGTCGATACATCGAGAACGAGGACGACACACTTCCAGCTGCCAGCAGTATGTCGATACATCGAGAACGAGGACGGCACACTTACAGCTGCCAGCAGTATGTCGATACATCGAGAACGAGGACGGCACACTTACAGCTGCCAGCAGTATGTCGATACATCGAGAACGAGGACGGCACACTTCCAGCTGCCAGCAGTATGTCGATACATCGAGAACGAGGACGGAAGAGTCCGCCGGAAAACAGGTAAAGAAAACGCATCTTTTCGGACAGTATGCATTACGGTTGGCAAAACTGATAAACTAGACGTTTGGATTGCGCCGTTTTCTTGATAATCCCTTTCTTGTAATATTGACGTATAGACCTGCTTAATTTATCATAGTTCATGGCTGGTCTGTTCTTTCGTTTACCCCATAGTTTCGCCACTCTCGCGGAATTCTCGATTTTAAAAATACCACGGGATCGATCGACCCACCGGATGCAGTCTTTGAAATTTCCTAATGGGTCCACTAAAAGAAGTTTTAAAAACTGCCATAGTTGAATGGTTTGACGATGGCTGTTGACAGGTTCATCGGGTAAGCGCAAATTGTCACTGGCTTTCGTTTGTTCTGAAAATACAAAAAATTATTGTGTAAAATTATATTTATAACATACATGTGAATTATTCGCTTGCAAAATGTAAAATAAAAAAATAAAATAAAAAGGCCACACACTGCTTTAAATTAAAAAAACATACAATTAGACCGAGATATGCGAGAACCAATCGTAAGACATTTACTTTAAGTAAAGATCCAGATCGGACAGAATATCCGCTGGATTTAACACTGTTCGTCAAGTAGTCATGGGAGGTTTCAAGAAACTGTTGTAAGCAGTATGGATGTGCGTGCATTTCTGTTGTAAAGCAGTATGGATGTGCGTGCATTTCTGTTGTAAAGCAGTATGGATGTGCGAGCATTTCTGTTGTAAAGCAGTATGGATGTGCGTGCATTTCTGTTGTAAAGCAGTATGGATGTGCGTGCATTTTTGTTGTAAAGCAGTATGGACGTGCGAGCATTTATGTTGTAAAGCAGTATGGATGTGCGTGCATTTCTGTTGTAAAGCAGTATTGATGTGCGTGCATTTCTGTAGTAAAGCAGTATGGATGTGCGAGCATTTCTGTTGTAAAGCAGTATGGATGTGCGTGCATTTCTGTTGTAAAGCAGTATAGATGTGCGTGCATTTCTGTAGTAAAGCAGTATGGATGTGCGTGCATTTCTGTTGTAAAGCAGTATAGATGTGCGTGCATTTCTGTAGTAAAGCAGTATGGATGTGCGTGCATTTCTGTTGTAAAGTAGTATGGATGTGCGAGCATTTCTGTTGTAAAGCAGTATAGATGTGCGTGCATTTCTGTAGTAAAGCAGTATAGATGTGCGTGCATTTCTGTTGTAAAGCAGTATGGATGTGCTCGCATTTATTTTTCCACACGGGTTACTATTCGCGTTATGTTTGTTGTAAGAAGAACACCAACAATTGCGTTGTTTGATTGTGGTACAATTACACGTTACATGTCGCATTACCACATATATAATAAATAATGGCACAATTATTAACAAGCCGAAGGCTCAATGTGATCAATTCTGATCACCCTCTGCTTCGGTTACTTAAAGCGTTAACCCTTTCCCTCATATAGACGCTTTCTGACACCTCTTTTTTAAAACATAGTGTCAAAAGAAGAAATTGCTCAAAACGAGCAATTTCTCCTTTTTCCACAATGTTTTCCATTTTTAGTCAAAATATGTTCAAAGTCGTCTGCTGCAGAATTGTTGAATGAGGGAAAGGGTTAAAGAACATCTATTCAAGTGTTCAGTGTGTTAAAAGTGGCGTTTCATTAAACCCTTTCCTAAATCAGCAGTAGACGGATTCGAATCTCAACAAAATATGGATAATCTCTATAAATGAAAGTATACACTGTATAATTATTGAAAAAAGTTGAGAACAATTTGGCAACAGGAGATATAAGGATTGCCTCCGTTTGACACGTGTGTTTAAAAGTCGTCTTTTGCAGAGGCAAGATGCAGATGTCAAAATGCGTTGGTAAATGAAATATATGTTTTACCAACCTTGGCTATAAATAAATGTTTGAGATTTCTGATCCGGAAGTCCATCGTCACTTGGGCTCGGACTCGAGATGTCTGGTGAACTGGGTAGACTAGGAGATGTAGGAACAGGGATTTGGGAGATCTGGGGTCTGGATATGTAATCTGCGTAAAGTGACCGTGTCGTCTGTTCAACTACTGTAATCAATGATAGTAGAAAACATTTAATAACAATGTTAAAGATGGGGATAATGATGATGATGATAATGATAACATTAAAAGAATATGATAATAATAATGTGACGAAGAAGAAGATAAAGAAGAAAAGAAGAAGACAAAAAAAAAAGAAGAAGAAGAATAAGAATAAGAAGAAGACGAAGACGAAGACGAAGAAGAAGAAGAAGAAGAAGAAGAAGAAGAAGAAGAAGAAGAAGAAGAAGAAGAAGAAGAAGAAGAAGAAGAAGAAGAAGAAGAAGAAGAAGAAGAAGAAGAAGAAGAAGAAGAAGAAGAAGAAGAAGAAGAAGAAGAAGAAGAAAATAAAAATAATTGTAATTGTGTTAACTAAGGAAGATTATTTTCACATTAGTATGGCAAATTAGGATTTAAGAACACAAAATTACGTCGTTTATCTAGAGCTTTAGATATTTGCATTTAACACGCACATTATATCTTAATAAACTTTTGTATTCATAATAAATGGCATTTACGGAGCTGTGTGTATCAAAGGGAACACGTTTACACTTAATGGTTTCCTACGAAACACGATACCCTATGACAATGTTGAATGCATTTACGTGAAACCACACAACATTGGCTATGCAAATGTGTTGAAATAGGATCTGCATATGAGCCGTCTCGCGAGAAAACCAACATTGTGGATTCTGTGTATAAAGTAACGACTCGGATCAGGCTAAACATTCCGCGCAGGCTAACCCGAACCGACAATTGTCGCCTCCTGTGGATTGTCTGTTTCAGGAATCATTACTCTTTACCTCTATCCCCCTGCGACGGAATGTGTCGACTCGGATCAGTCTGCGCGGACAGCGCAGGCTGATCTGGATCGATACATTACGCAGAGGCCATTGATGTTGGTATTCTCACGGAACGGCTCATATTATGCAACAGTGCATTGCTGACTCACCACTTCTCCAAATATCTAATCTTGAAGACAGTATAGACCCGGCTTCAGACGCGTACATTTTGAACTGTTCTTCCGTCAGGCAACATAGCTCTTCCCCGGTCATTTGAAAGTAGTCCATGTTCGGTAAGGCCACATTAAACTGCCGGCATTGCCAGGCTATCCACTGTTGGACATGCTCCGAGGCCCAAACCAGGGGATCTGAAAGCAGAAAAAAGAAATAATACAGAAATTGAATATATGTTGCAGCTTTAAAAATAGCAGACGCCTTTGAAATAATTTTGGAAAATATGAGAATTCTCTCTCAAAGTATATGCAATTTTAGAATAGCGAAGGAAATATTATGTGAAATTGTCGGGGAATTGCTCAATTCAAACATCATTTGCTGTAGATGCATATGTATGTAGGAAAGGGTTAACGAAGAACACAATATAGTACATTTGTACTTCTGAATGTTTATCATTTTCATCCCATCAGATAAGCTAAGGTCCATGTAGGTCGTTAAGGGCCACGTGACCTTGGTGACCCCTTATCTAAGGATCCGTAGATTGTTTCAGAGAACCACTTGTGTTTTGTTTGTACGCAACCCTTGTTTCGCGGTTTATTCAATCGCGATGATGGACAATGATAAGCAATGTAGAGCATAACATCGCATACATATGAGGCGTGTAAGGCCATTTGGGGCACGTGGGTAAACAACGTCCTCAACAACAACAACGATTTGGGGTTTTATTGACTCTCCTTAACGTGAGTGTGTAAAAATGAATCGGTGTAAAACTAATGATTGATTGCTTGGCGCCGTTTTCAACAATTGTTCACTTATATCACGGCGGCCAGTTCAACTACTCATGCGTTTCTTGGTTTTCTCACACCAGTTCTCCACACAAGATGCTTTCAAAGCAACTGGCTGTGCTTTTCCACATAGACTGTTAACCCTTTTGGGAAAGACGAATGACGCTTGTCACAGGGACATTTGTCAAACGGCGCTAAGGATGTTGATCGAGCTGGGTGTTCGAACTCCCAACGCCTGGATTGACAGCCCGCGTCGCTACCGCCTGAGCTACTATGGCACGCCGTTTACACAATGTCTACGGGAACCTAGGCTTGTCTGAATCTACACCGTTCGCAGATACATTAAGATCTGAAATCGCTTGACGCTGGTCACTTATTTTATTTGTGTAGAATTTTCAACAATGGACATTTATTGTTTGTATTAAGTCGTCTGCTGCAGATATGTCGTGCATGTATGTTGGAAAGACATATGATAGTTAGTGTAAACAAAATGGAAGAAAATAAGCCATTACTCTATCAAAAAAACAACCTGACTCCATTTACAATAACGTATTCATCAATTGCCAAAATGAAATAATCGTTTAGTGAGGAAACACATAATGCGCCAAAACCCCATGAAGTAGAGAGAGGACTCAATCTCCTTACGTATAGACAATAAGGTCATTATATCACTCATTCAGTCTAAGTGCTATGTCCCTTACACTGCCGAATCGACTGAAACGCGACGCCTTTCCAGCAAATATTTCTTTTTATAAAACATAGTTGGAGAAGTAGTAATTATTTGAAACGATTCCTAACTATGTATTGTAATGGGGGTTATGGTGTATTGTGCTATTTTTTCTAGAATGATAACTAAAAGCGTACACAAAACTGGTATGAGTATAGTGAAACTTCTTTACAAGTGTCCAATGTTGAGATTACATTAAAAAAAAAATGTGTTTCTTGTTATGAACATCGTGTTGTTAGTTATGCTGTCACTGAGTTTATACACCTTTTAAAGAATGTTACAAACAGTCAGGCATACACATAATATAAACAACAAACGGTCAGGCATACACATAATATAAACAACAAACGGTCAGGCATACACATAATATAAACAACAAACGGTCAGACATACACACAATATAAACAACAAACGGTCAGGCATACACATAATATAAACAACGAACTGAGAGAAAATATCTTTATCTTATTTATTTTTTATTTGAGTAATGTTTGGATCATGCACATGTAGTATGTATATAAGTTAAATGTGTCTCCATTTGTCGCTTAATGAACTCGTTAAATTACAACTTTTAGTGTGATCACTACCTGATTTTTAGGTAATTTTTACAACTTTTTAACTTCGATTCAAAATCAGTTTTACGCGTTTGTCCTTTTAATCAAATATTTGGTATAAACAGCTATATGTGTCTTGATCATATTTTTAATTCAACTATCTTGATGAGCGACATACGTATATATTTAAATATGTTTTGAATACATCAATGCAAGTAGATCTTTGCGAGATGCTGAAATTTTTTAAACACTTTCCGAAATTCTGACGTAATTGGACGCATCTGCAGAAGACGACTTTAAAAACAGTGTGATTCAATACTTAGATATGTTAATATATAGAGAAATTTCAAAGTCATCGGCAGCAGCTTTGTTGTCTGTTGGAGAGATCTCACTGCTGCGAAAATTGGGATTTAATTTAGAAGTAAATTTCCTTAAATTTCCTTAAATTCCGAAATTTACTTGATGTGCAAGTAAATTTCGGAATTTAAGGAAATTTACTTCTAAATTAAATCCCAATTTTCGTGCAGTGAGAGTAATGGTGTATATTGACTAAACTCAGAGACGTCTGACCTTGGAGAGTACGTTTACATACACATTTTCAAGGTGCGAATGCGGAAGGAAAAACAACCTTTCCGTCCAAGGTGAGATTTGTTTGTGCACCTATACTATTATAGGGAGTTTATTCACATGCATGCCTTACATTGCATGAGCAGAGTTTTAAACGTTAAAGAAAATCTTGATACACAGATATATACGATCTTTGATATGAGAGCTTTTCGGTTGCGTCATTACTTTTCTTTTCTTGTAGCCCTTTTACTATTAAATATAGAACCAACAGTTATACTCTCTGTCTCTATCTCTCTCTCTCTTAATATATATCTAGCTGTCTCTATCTCTCTCTCTCGTAATATATATCTCTCTGTCTCTATATATATATCTCTCTCTCTTAATATATATCTCTCGGTCTCTCTAAATATATATCTCTCTGTCTCTCCCTCCCTCGCTGGCTCACCCCACCTCTCTCTCACTCTCTCTCTCGCTCTCTCTCTTTCTCTCTCTCTCTATCTCTATTTCTCTCTCTATGTCTCTCTCTCGCTCTCTCGTTCTCTCACACCTCTCTCTTACACCGCCCTTCCCTCTCTACCTCATG
Source organism: Serripes groenlandicus (assembly GCA_031761405.1). Lineage (NCBI taxonomy): Eukaryota > Metazoa > Mollusca > Bivalvia > Cardiida > Cardiidae > Serripes > Serripes groenlandicus. The sequence continues at coordinate 426,097 of JASEVX010000099.1, read as the reverse complement.
AGGAGCAATTTCCTATTTTGCCCTAATGTTAATTCTTTCAAAAGTCGTCTGCAGCAGATGTGTCAAAAAAATGCGTCCACATGTCGGAAAGTATTAACCCTTTCCCTCATACTGACGCTTTCTGACGCCTCTGCAGCAGACGGCTTTTTGAAAACATAGTGACAAAAGAATAAATTGAATGTTTTCCACCTTTAGTCATAGGTTATCCATTTAATTAAAGAGATTTTCTATTTTTTGATAAAAATATGTTCAAAGTCGTCTGCTGCAGATTTGTCGTATGAGGGAAAGTATAATGTCCCATGACTGTTACAACAATGCTGCTTTTCATCGTTAACCGTGATCATACTGTATTCATTATTATGTCTACTTTGCGGGTTTAAGTGGCCTTCTATTCTCTCATAAGGAGATTATGAATGTAATTCTCTCCAACACTTTCGCGCCATGCCTTGCGATTAAGGGTCGTAGTGTCTCTCGGGTTGTAGTTTGTATTATAAATCATTTCGTAATTGTACAATAGGTGGGGCTACAATTTTAGTGAGTTTTTTACTGAAATCATCTAGATATACATGTACATAATACATCGGCGGACAGTGAAGACTCCGGTGAGACTGTCCGTTAGAAGATGCATTAGGAAGGATTATTGCATGGCGCGATTTGTTTACATACTCCGCCAAGTACACGACAGACAAGCAAGAGACACAAAGATCTACCCTTATCCTGCTGCATTTGAGTTTTAACCCTTTCCCTCATATACACGCTTTCTGACGCCTCTGCAGCAGACGGCTTTTGGAAAATATGGCGACAAAAGAAGAAATTGCTCAAAACGAGCAATTTCTCCTTGTGTCACCATGTTTTCACATCAATTCAATTATTGTACTTTCATTTAAAGGGAGTTTCCAAATTTGTTTGGATATGTTTTCAAAGTCGACAGCTGCAAAACGAGCAATTTCTCCTTGTGTCACCATGTTTTCACCTCTATTCAATTATTGTACTTTCATTTAAAGGGAGTTTCCAAATTTGTTTGGATATGTTTTCAAAGTCGACAGCTGCAAAACGAGCAATTTCTCCTTGTGTCACCATGTTTTCACCTCTATTCAATGATTGTACTTTCATTTAAAGGGAGTTTCCAAATTTGTTCGGGTATGTTTTCAAAGTCGACTGCTGCAGATGTGTTGTATGTGAGAAAGGGAGGGTTAACATATTCTATTTCCCATGTTTACATCATTTAACATATATAATACTTCGCTTTTGGATTGGGACGATAGTGCAAACTAATAAAGTCCATTTCCAAATAAAATAAATTACAACTAAACATGCTTAGGCTACTTGTTTTTATATTTCGTCCATACTTATTTTTGAACTAGTCGGGTTTTCTCTCCTAGGTGATCTATTTTCTGTTTAAAACTTGCGCTACATTTTCAAAAGAGTGATATGCCGCATCGATTCCACGTGTCAGTCAGGGTATTAACCAAGACGTATTAATCAAAACAAACAAATAAACCATTTCTCACATACACACGCTTTGTGACGCCTCTGCAGGAGACAACTGTTGAAAACATTGTAGGAAAAGGATGCATTGCTTATAATGAGCTCTATTGTATAGAGTGTTTCTATATTATTGTATAGAGTGTTTCTATATTATTGTAGAGTGTTTCTATATTATTGTTTAATAAATATTGTCAATGCCGTCTGAATGAAACTTGTTTTATGTGAGAAAGTGTTAAGTATTTCCCGAAAATATCCATTGTATAACACATAGGGAAGTGCTCCGCAAAATTATTCATATCTCAAAAGAGCCGTAGACACAATTAATAAACAGCATCGTTACACCTACTTTGAATTAAGCTAGTTGTGAGTGTTAAATATTGCTTACATACAACATATCTTCAGAAAACGGCCATGAAAACAGTTTGGTAGAAATCTAAACGATAGTACAATCTTACAAAAGAGAAAGAAACATTTTGTTCGAAAAGTAAAACTTGCTCATTTTGAGCTATTTCTCGGTTTTCCAACAATGTTTCCAAACGTCGTCTTCATAAAAACTCGTCAAAATGCGTCGACATGTGGCAAAGGATAAAGGAATATTTGCGCAAGTGCTCGGCTGCATTGTCCTTGAATTAATCCTCTTAAGGGATAATTAATTCGTCTTCCTTCCTAGGAAATAGTCTTCAGCTTGTAAGAGCAAATATCACTCAGAAGTAATTAATATAACCGTTTATAAAAATATAATATTTCTACAGTCCCTTCCCCCGGTGTTCCGTGCGTAAAGTAAAACTATTTCCGGTCTATTTGCAAGAATAATTGTGTTTACACAAAATTAAAATATTTTGTGGTAGTCTCGACATATTTTTGCTCCCTTTTCCCTGAATGAAATTTTATATGTTATTCATAAAACACCATGTTATACAAACATCACAACAAATATTTCGAAAGTGGGATTCTATATATTATTGTATGGCTCAAGAATAACATTTGTCGATTCACAGCCTATGACTGGCTCCGGGCGAAACGAGATTTTGCTGCCGTTAAGTTATTTGCAATTATCATTCAAACATATTTAACCAGATTTCCTAATAATCATATTTTCTTTTTACACTATTCTCATTTTTATTAATCCTATTCTTTGTATTTAAATGTATTCATTCTTAATATTCTTTGTATCTAATGTATTTATTCTTAATATTCTTTGTATCTAATGTATTTATTCTTAATATTCTTCGTATCTAATGTATTTATTCTTAATATTCTTTGTATCTAATGTATTCATTCTTAATATTCTTTGTATCTAATGTATTTATTCTTAATATTCTTTGTATCTAATGTATTTATTCTTAAACTTCTTTGTATCTAATGTATTTATTCTTAATATTCTTTGTATCTAATGTATTTATTCTTAATACTCTTTGTATCTAATGTATTTATTTTTAATATTCTTTGTATCTAATGTATTTGTTCTTAATATTCTTTGTATCTAATGTTTTTCTTATTCTTAATATTATTTGTATCTAATGTATTAATACATAATATTTATAATCAAGACGTTATGGCTATAACTCAGATCGACTGGAGATTGAAGTCTATTTTAGAAGTTTTCCATGTCACAAGAAAATTGACCTATGGGACGAGTGTGCGACCATCGACGATCCGGATCGACCTTCACATACTAGAAGGTTGGTCGAAATACGCAATATGTTAACCTATAGACGCATTTTGACGCATTTGCAGCAGACCACTATTGAAAACATCGTGCCAAAAGGAGAAATTGCTAAAAATTAGCAATTTCTCCTTTTGCCACGATGTTTTCAATTTATTCCAGTAATTATGCTTAGAATTAAAGAGTTTTTTCATACTTTTGAGTAGGTTTTTTTATGAGATCTTTGCAGCAAATGTGCTGTATGTGGGAAAGGGTTAAATATACATAAACGCAAAGAACTAGAGCTGTAGCTCCACTAGTTGTTCGCCAATTTGAATTTAACCCTTTCCCACATCTAGACACTATATGACCTCTGCATCAGACGAAATTTGAAAATGATGTGGCAAAAGGAGAGGTTACTCATAAAGAGAAATATTTCGTTTTACCAGAATTCTTTCAACTTCTTTGCAATAACTATACTTTGATATAGAGATATTTTTCGTACGTTTGACTTAATGTTATATTATACACATAGTTTTTAAAACACAAAAGGTAGGTTTTCGTCTGACGTGGCTCTGTTAGATTCAGTATTAGATCAGCTATAAAAAAATATTTTCATAGCCGATGGGCTATTTTTATCATTTTCGAAAATAATATTTGAATGTTTTCTAAGTGACTACTTTCGTAGATTGCCATCGTATATGCTTGCTTAATGTAGCGAAAACACAAACTCATCGCTCAAGTAGAGGTTGTTTGATTGTATTTTGTTTTATATACAGAACAAATAAATATAAATAAAGGAAAGAAAACATAACATTATCATATAAGCATGTTAACCTTGTGCTCCTCCATCTAATTTCAGAACATACATTGTGGGAAAAGAAGTCAAACGGTGTAATATGCAGTACGTCTAGATTCATAGGCTCCGTTCTTAGATGTTTTCCTTATTGGTGGGAACAATAATATTGAAGTGAAAAGGGTGCTCCGTTCAGATGATGTACGGGGGAGATTAGCTGATTTGTGCCGTGTACGGCGATTTGAGGGTCATATTGTAAAAGCGTACTGATAATCCTATATCTAATAAAGGGGACGATTTAGATATTATCAAGTCCAAAATATAGAAAATCTCTAAAAACAAATAATGATATGATTATTGAATAAAGTTAAAATCTTTGTGTCAAATGGAGAAATTAATTGCTCATTATGATCAATCTTCAACTTTTGCCACAACGATTTCAAATATCGTCTGCTGCAGAGGCGCCAGAAAACGTATATATGTGGGAAAGGGTTAGTATAAGACTCAGATGAGCCTGTTTGTGCATACGCACGATCTAAGCAGGGATTCCGTTATATACCTATATGTTAACCCTTTCCCTAATACGGCAATTCTGCAGCAGACGACTTTGAACGTATTTTGTCAAAAAATAGAAAATCTTCATAAACAGTGGAAAACATTGTGGCAAAAGGAGAAATTGCACGTTTTGTGCAATTTCTTCTTTTGTCACTATGTTTTCAAAAAGCCATCTGCTGCAGAGGCGTCAGAAAGCGTCTATATGTGGGAAAGGGTTAATTAAATACCATCATCTGACAAAGAAATAGAGATGTAGTCAAAAACTAGCTGTACGCTAATAGAACTTTAACCCTTTCCCACATATAGACGCTTTATGACATCTGCAGCAGACGACTTTTGAAAACAATATGGCAAAAGGGGAAATTGCCACCATGTTTTCAACTCTATTCAATAACTATACTTTCATTTAGAGAGATTTTCCATATATTTTACTTAATGTTTTCAAAGTCGTCTGCTGCAGATTTGTTGTTTGGTGGAAAAGGGGATTACATGATGCCACATCGATGAGGTATTAAGACCCTAAACCTTAAGACGCGGCTTGTTTGTATATAGTCTTGCCTTTTGTATCTGCGCTCAACAAAAAAAGTCTATATCTAACAAGACCAATTAAGCTTTTGACATATTTACCTACGAAATTAATTTATTCTGGTAGACTTAATTTCATTAAGTGAAAATAATTGCTGTATATGTCTGTACTCCCTATGAATCAGTGACACGTTTTATTTGCACTAATGAATGCGTTCACTTAGCGGTAATCGCTTAAATGTGTACAAATTACAAACAAGATTTACTAATAATGCATTTTCAATTAATTCTCTATATCTCTCTCTAGTTTTGAACACACATGTTTGACAATTTCCCTTAGCTTCTTACATTGGTTTAGTCCGTTCATTATCTACACTAGTTCTTATCTATCGTATAATATTTTGTTACCTAACAACAACAACTAAAGGGAAAGACAACTAATTGTATTTTTGGGGGCCAAATCTATATTTGTACTGTTTATATTATGGGCCGATGGCCTTATGAATATTCAAATAAACTATTTGAATCTTGAATATTGAGTGTAAGCATTTTCCTTTCACGAGTATTGTAAACAGTTAAAATTCAGTACAATTAACACTGGAATAAAGTCGCTTTCTGAAAAGTCTTCGTTGCTTTTAAATTGTTCAATGTGAATATTAGTCTTAAGTGGTATTAATTTCAGTAGGAATACGGATTAACGCACGATACAACCTCACGGAGAGACACGAAAGAAATAAACGAATAGTATATTTCGACGAATACCCTGATAAAGACATACAGTGGGGTAAGTATACACTTTACACTGTAACGAGTCAATTTTTTTTATGATAACCTATCCACACTTAACAAGAATCTGCAGCAGTCGACTTTAAGTACATCTAGGCAAACATGTTATAATTATCTTCAAATAAAAGTATCATTGGTGAATAGACGGCTGAAAAACGTTGTGGCAAAAGGAGGAAATGCTCATTACGAGCAATTTCTTCTTTTGCCATAATAATTTCAAACAATGTCTGCTGCAGATGCGTCAATAGGCGAGTATTTATGGGAAAAGGGTTAATAACATAAAATATCACATTTGTTTGTGAGTTAGATGTGCAACCAGCCGCAGCTGAGAATTTTACAAAACATTATCTTAAATCATTGGTATAACCCTTTCCATAATCCAACTGACATTTAGATAGCTTTTATCTCAAGTCCAATGCCGGTGAGGTTTGGAAACATTATGTAATAAACATGTAACCGTTCATATTTACTTATCACCTGCTTCTCACAGAGAACTATTTTACACTTCATCTCGGAATTATTGGTTCATTTTCGACAATATTTCTCTAGGTTATGCAGGTGATTTTTTTTTTTTTGGCACACGTCATCAAAAATCATTGAAAGAAAAAGGTAAAGAGACCGTCAATTTATACATGACGCATGTTGTACCTAAAATTGCACTTATATGTTAATTGTATATGCATTATGCTTTAACATTTTCTTTTATATAGAAACCTTCGTTTGAAACGATTATGACGAACCCTCTGTTAAACTTGGCGTTTAATTTACTTTCGCTTCATAGTTCCTTTAAGCATTTGTCCACGGCCGTTGAAGAAAAAAAAGGATTGCATGCATTATGCATATGTCCAGATATGGAGAAGTATTCGTTTCCCCACGATCTCTCTCTTATTATTAAAGCAATCCCTATGTTGTGGGTACTCAAAATAATCGTCTCACTGAGACGATTCTTTTGAGAACCAACAACATAATGCCAGAGGGTCAAATAAGGATTTTAGAACATGCAAAACGCCCCTTATCTAGGCTCTGATTATGTCAGAAATCAGCGGTGCACTGCAAACATTACTATCACGTTATCGTATGTAATGCTTACACCTGTAATCACGTGTCTGCCTGCGTGTCCTTGTAATCAGATCAAAAGCGACGCAGTTCTTTCAGAAGTTTCTTGAGACCTTCCATTATTAGTTATTGTCAAAGAATGCAGACCCAGACCAGACTGTACGCATGCGTAGGCTGATCTGAATAGACACTGGCCGCAAAAGCAGAGAACTGCTGAAATGTGAGACGCTAGCTGGTTATCATTTAAAATATGGTTAAAACATTACCTGGTGATATGCGAAGAATATTGCACGTATATTCGACATCTTGGATGCATTCGCTGAAGATCTTTGACGTCATTGTTTGGTACATTTGTTCTTGTTCTTCGTAGCCGTATAGTTGGTTGCCAGGGCATAACACGTGACCATCGATACTATCTCGCGATTGGTGGACATGATTGTCGTTGCCATGGGTACTATTAAAACCGTCATTTATATTTTCACGCTTAACGTGTTTGTGGAGTTCTGTATATTCAAAATGCCCATCGTTTTCTGTTAATGGTGAGCACCCATAAAAGTCTTTGTCGTAGATTGAGAGATCCTGCGATGATGACGTCGATGAAGTTCCGATTGAGTCTTGGTCTAAATTTAGATATTCCGTGCTTTCGTCAATGTCCGGCGTCGCTTCGGATGGGTTCGCCATAACGACGGATATCGTGGCCGGGAACGCGGCCATGTGGTCCGGGTAGAAGACGTGAGTCTGCGTCATAGGAGTCAGGTCCATGGGCAGTCGGTCTGATTCGTCGGATAACATCTGTGGTACCTTGAAATATATATATAACGCGTGTTCGTTATTCATAGCATCTATGTTACTGCGGTGTCTCTTCTGTATTAAGCCATTGCATGCATTTTTCAAGCATGAGCATTGTCCAACATTTTATGAGAACAAAGGAGTTGTCGAGAGAAAATGCCATTGTCAAATAATTTACTGCGTAATGTGAGGACAGACAAATAACAGCTTATAAAGTATGGGTAATTAATATATACATGATAGATACAACTTAAACACATCACGCAAATAGCTAGTTTCCGCTCTTAACCCGTTAACCCTTACCCTTATACGACAATTCTGCAGCAGACTGATTTGAATATATTTTGTCAAAACATAGAAAATTTCTATAATTGAATGGATAACCTATGACTACAAGTGCAAAACATGGTGGCAAAAGGAGAAATTGCTCGTTTTGAGCAATTTCTTCTTTTGTCACTATGTTTTCAAAAAATCGTCTGGTGCAGAGGCGTCAGAAAGCGTCTATATGAGGGAAAGGGTTAAAACAAAACATAAATCTGCTGCAAACGGTTTTCAGAGAATTTAAATGAGAACATGGAAAATATCTACAAATCAAAGCATATTCATTGGATATAGTTGAAAACATTGTGACTATTGGAAAAGTTGCTCATGATGAGCATTTTCTACTTATTCCACAATGTTTTCAAAATCGTCTGCTATTGAACACATTGTGGCGAAAGATATAATTGCCAATAATGAGCAATACCTCCTTGTGTCACATTTTTTCAATTTTATTCAATAAATAAACTTTTAATTTATAGAGGCTTTCCATATGTTTATCTAGATGTTTATAAAGTCGTCTGCTTCAGATTCGTTTGTATGGGAAAGGGTACAGCTAGCGGATTTATACAATAAAATGGCCGGTGATGTTGTAACAATCAACATCTGGAAAACCGCATTTACAATTGTAACACATTTTGTTTTTTAAGATCATTTCCTTGTATCACAATGGTAAACAATTCGTCTACTACTGAAGCGTCAAAAGACTTCTTTCTTAGGTAAAGGATTTTACAAGCGTTATTGCATTTTTCGTAAGGAATGTTTTAACCCTTTCTAACAAAGAGACGCGTTCTGACGCCTCTGCAGTAGACGACTTTTGAAAACAAAAATGAACTTTTTTTTTATTTTTGCCACAATGTTTTCAACACATTTTTAATAATTACACTTTCATTTATAAAGAGTGTTCACGTTTTTGCCAATATGTTTTAGCTGCAGAGTTGAGGTATGCACGCTAATAAAGTTAACGAAGGAAGAGAAAAGGCGTCTTATGTTACTCACTGTTTGGTCGAAGATGTCTCCAATTTCTCTCTCTACTTCAACCAGATACTTTTCTATGGCTTCCCAACCTGAAAGATTCATCAATGATACCTTTTATCAATATTAATCATTCAAACATATGAATACTCTAAGTCATTAATTTATATATTTATGAATAAATTTCTGAATCATTACATATCAGCCGTCTCATCATAAAACCAACATTGTGGACTCAGAATAAGCATGCCGCGTAGTCTAACCCGGACTGACACTTTTCGCTTCCTGTTTCAGGAATCACTACTCTATACCTCTATCCCCCTAAGACGGAATGTGTCGATCCGGATCATCTGACCTGGGTCGATGCATTACGCAGAGTCCATAATGTTTTCGGAACGGATCATTATTATATTGCACGGTATCGTCAACCTTCTCAAGTCTAAGATGAGCCTCTGTCTTAATGTGTGTTTATTATATCACGGTCCAGAGCTCCAGAGTTAACCCTTTCCCTCATACGGCAATTATGCAGCAGACGACTTTGAACGTATTTTGTCAAAAAATAGAAAATCTCCATAATTGAATGGATAACCTATGACAAAAAGTGGAAAACATTGTGGCAAAAGAAGAAATTGCACGTTTTGTGCAATTTCTTCTTTTGTCACTATGTTTTCAAAAAGCCACCTGCTGCAGAGGCGTCAGAAAGCGTCTATATGAGGGAAAGGGTTAATTAAGGGACGGTTCTCCATGTTCTAAAATCATTATTTGACATTCAAACCCTATGTTATGGGTACTCAAAATCATCGTCTCGGTGAGACGATTCTTTTTGAGTACCATCAACATAGGGTTTTTGCTGAGGTAGTAAGAGAGATGTGGGAGGAAAAGACCAGTTAGCTCCCTCTTATCTAGTCCTATGACTGATAAACTACACAATAAATCAACGGAAGAATATCCGAGTGAACAGGCTTATCCAGATCTACACTGTTCACAAAAAAACCCACTTATACCTTCTTACAACACTTACCGTTAAGCTTAACATTGTGACAAAAGATTGCATTGTAATATCATTGAGGGTCATACATAAGCAAGCATTTTTCGTCACTGTACATCTCTCAATGTGAATAAATATTTATTTTCGGTGTCCTTTTAAATTAAGAATTAAAATATCTATTGCATGTAGTCCCTTTCTCGCATTTTGACGTGTCCGCAGGAGATGAAGTTTAAAACATTGTGGAAATAGGAGAAACTGGGCATTTTCCTTTAGTTGCAATGTTGTAAACTCTTTACAATAACTTAACTTTTATTTATAGACACATTGCATTATTCTTTCAAGATCGTATGTTGCAGATTTGCTGTATTTGGGAAAGGGATAAAACAACATAAAAACCGATTAAGTGTTATGATCATAAGCCACGTCAGACGCTTTGGGGTTTAGGTGTCTCTCTTCTCAGTCATTTAAACTTACAATGGCGTACGTTTAGAGGAGCTGCACATTTAGTGGAGCTTAGTACAATTACTGAACAAAGTTATAAAAAACATTGTGGCAAAAGGAGAAATTGCTCGTTTTGAGCAATTTTTCCTTTTGGCACAATGTTTTCAAAATTCGTCTGTTGCAGAAGCGATAAAAAGCTGTTAAATGTGGGAAATGGCTAAACGCACATGCAGACAGTGGTAACTATGATGAGACTGTACGTATACACAACCACACGCAAGTCTGCACTGTACGAAGATGGAATAAGCATCCAAAGTATTAGACGAATATCAAGTTACTGTCACAGTTTAAAAACACTTCATAATCGGTGGGTTCAAAACAAGACATTAGTGAAGATCCAATACTCGAAGTACGAAGGGATGGGATTACATCGTTTTGTCAAAGACATTAAGTCAAACTTCACTAAAGAGAGACGTATTTTGAATGCACGTGTACCTTTACAACATAAAGTTGTAGTAAAGGTGTGGGGAAATTACATCGACAATTGTATTTACATCTTACCACAAAGACAAAAAGACAACGTTTGCCCTTTCCCGCATACAACAAATTAGCAGCAGACGACTTTGAAAACACATATAGGCAAAAATATCAAAAATCGCTATATTTATTAAATAAGGTAGAAAACATTGTGGCAAAATGAGAAATTGCTCTTTACGATTTACTCCTTGCTTTGCCACACTGTTTTTGAAAGTTGCCTGCTGCAGAGGCCTCCAGAAGCGTTTGTTTGTGGGAAAGGGATAGAGAAGCAAACAGAATGCAAAAAAAATAGTTCTGACATATCAGAAAATTCCACGTGCAATTACATGTACAACTACTACTCGTCTCAAAGACAACTGTACCTTGTTAGACACTATATAACGGGAAAAAGAAGAAGACATGCATCTACTTTAGACAAGAGTACACTTGCAATTACAAATAACGACTTATTTCAACGATATTAATTTATAGTGTTCATTTATTCAGCAGACACAACAGCAAGCGACTTTTGAAAATATTGATGGCAAAGGAGAAATTTGTCAATACGAGCAGTTTCTCCTTTTCACCACTTTGCATCATATGTATACAATATCGCAATGTTCCCGATGTCACGGTTGTTTTATTGAGACAATGCAGATGCCTCTAAACATCTCGTATCATCTTTACGGTTAACCCTTTCCCTCATATAGACGCTTTCTGACGCCCCTGCAGCAGACGGCTTTTTGAAAACATAGTGACAAAAGAAGAAATTGCTCAAAACGAGCAATTTCTCCTTTTGCCATAATGTTTTCCACTTTTAGTCATAGAATATTCATTCAATTATAGAGAATTTATTATGGTTTGACAAAATATGTTCGAAGTCGTCTGCTGCAGAATTGTCGTATGAGGGAAAGGGTTAAAGATCTATAAAAGTACTGATTTTCACCCCATCAATGATTACAAATCTGCAGTAGACGGCTTGAAGAATATTAAGTCAAAAGTACGAAAACTCCCTATATTTGCAGAGACACAAATAAGAGGGATAAGAAACTAAGTTGTATACTAAAATATCACCCGTCCCAACATTTGTAGCAAGTAAAACTCAATAACTATTAAAGATATGAAAATAACAAAGATATTTTCTGGAAGTTTAAACATTCTTCTATTGCAATAGATACACATATTTTAATACAATAAATATTTTGATGATATTTTATCCTTATGAATAATGTCATAAATCAGAAATCATAATACCTGTGTCTTTTAAACCAGTCATTATTCAAAATTTAAAGAAATTCCAGTTGTTCAATGTATGAGCAATATCCTTTTTTACTACCATAGACGTCTGAAAACGTCTGTATATGGTAAAGAGTTTTATAAAATCAGATAACTTCTTTCACCCGAAAGAGTAGTGCGCAATGTATCTCTTATATGATTGTGCATCTACCGAACATTTCAAATGCGTTTTTCTGAATTACGATTGTAAAGATAATGTGTCCTTTACAGCTGAAGAATGAAGTACGCACAATGCACAAATAGAGAAATATGAATTACAATTACAGACACAAGAACTGCAATTACAGAAATAAGAATTACAATTACAGAAATATGAATTGCAATTAAATCTAATTTACAAAAAGTCACAAACACAAATGCACACATATATTTTTTTATAATAAAAATAGGCTTAGAAAATTACCCATTATAGTGCTTGCAGTTGAGGTCTCTATAGAAGTTGAGTAGAGTAGTATAATGATTTAGATATTAGCAACTATTCTCACCCTTGTTGATAAAATAATGCAAACTAATATTATTCAAATCAAATCACTTTAATATCCATCAATTGATATAATGTTAATAAAGATCTGATCGTGTCGACGTTACGATAGATATTAAAGCATACATTGCCGGGAGAATAATTTATACGAGAGCGCGAGAATCAAAACGAGGCTTTTCAAGTGTTATTTATAAATAATGTCAACCCTTTTCATATTTGGGACGGTCGATTGCGTACAGTTGTTTATATTCGCCTCGGTTGACGAATTGTCTCTTATTGCAAAGCTAATTTTCACCCAGTTTTAAAGATTTAAAGATTTTACAAAAACAATTCAAGAATAATGTTCTTTTACAATTACATTTCACTTGTTTGGCATATTGAAGCTAATTCGTAAATAAAATGTAATTTGTTAAGTAGGTCAGTATACAAGTAGGGCATGGGGCGGAGTTTAAATTGTTTACAGATAAAAACTGCTGATTGTATGATATACGAAAAACATTGCAGGCAAAAGAGATAATTAATTGACATGTGCAATAAAGTCCACTCAATTCAAATATATATTTTTTACAAATGCAATACAATTAAATTAGATAATTTTCCTATATTAAAATGTTAAACCCGTGTGAACATAGTAGATAGAAAAAGGCTCGGCGAAAAAACCCATTATTCCCAGAACGGAATTCTGATTGGTCGAAAATGTTGATGACGTATGTTTGAGTAATTCGTAAATAACTTAGAGGTATGGTGCGGCCCGAGATACAGAATACAACTGAATTTTCCCTTTCTCTTATGTAAGCCCGAACTGAAGACAACGAGCACCTTTATACAAAAGGTAGTTGGAAAAGGAGGAAATATATATATTTGTTTATCATTATCAACTGATTTCTCCGGATCGTTTTCTCCATTGTGTAAGTGTTGGTGAAGATCAGAGCTCTGTTAATCCTTTCTCACGTGCACACACTTTGTTCCATCCGCCGCAGACGACCTTGGACGATATTGTCGCAAAAGGAGAACTAACTTATCGTGAGCAATTTCTCCTTTCTGTCACAATATGTCCAATACCTATAATTTTACTCATAGATATGTTCCATGAAATTAATGTTCATACATGTTTTTACAGTCGTCTGCTATAGCTTAGTTGTATTTTGGAAAGGGTTAGGTTTTGGTTTAAAAAAAAGGTCGCTACAGTTTTGTACTAGGCACGTATCATTTCACATACTGTACTCTCGACTTGGACTTTTAGCAAGTGAAATGACAAACAGTGAGAAAGCCAGTGTATCAGCTTAACCCTTTCCCACATACAGACTCATTTTGACGAAATAGTAGCAGACGAATTTTGAAAACATTGTTGCCAAATTGCTCATGATGAGCAATTTCTCCTTTGGCCACAATGTTTTCAACTTTATTTAACAATTAAGCTATCTTTTATGTACATTTTTCAGGTTTTTGTCACAATGTTTTCAACGTCGTCTGCTTCAGTTGTGTTGTATGTGGGGAAGGTTTACCCTTTCCCACTAGCTGATGCATTTTAAAGCATCTGCAGCAGACGTTTTTTTAAAAACATTGTTGCAAATGGAGACATTTCTCATAACTAAACAAAAAAATCCCTTTTCCACACTGGATTTTTAGCTCATTTCCATAATAACGAATGAATTTGTACAGATCTTTCATAATTGTGCATATTGGTCAGATGACTGCTGCACTACTGTGCCGGAGTGCTATCAATTATCGTTTGTATATATATGAGTCCGTCCCGCGAGAAAACCAACAGTAGGGACTCTGCGTAATGTATCGACCTAGATCAGCCTGCGCAGTCCGCACAGGCTAATCTGGGCCGACACATTCCGCCTCAGGGGGATAAAGGTATAGACTAATGATTCCTGAAAACAGAAAATCCACAGGAGGCGATAGGTGTCTGTCCGGGTTAGCCTGCGCGGCATGCGTAGGCTGATCCGTATCGATACGTTACGCAGAGTCCACTATATTGGTTTTCTCGTGGGATGGCTCTTATGAGTCCTTTCATGGGAAAAGGGTACAAGTTGGCTTTTGGTGAACGATGTAGAACCAGATCAGTCCGTCCATCTACACAGTCTGATCAATATTTACACATACTGATCAAGATTTACACTGTTCAATACGGTACGACTGATTCACAGGTGTCAACATAAATCATGTCGACAGTACTGATAAATTAACCAGAAAAAAGGCCTGATATAACCGAAACATTCTTAAAACGGCACAAAAGACAAATAAAACAAAAGCGATAGATAATATTAGACCGATACACCGTAAAACTGAATAACCTGCGCTTCCAAACGCGCTATGGATCTTAATGTATACTGTTTTATAGAAGCTCCTTGGCACAGTCTACGACTAACTGGCGAACAGCGCAGTGATAGATCTGACTGCGAGGGTGTACTTAATGATCTGGGTACACACTGGACTCAATTACCTTATGGTTGGTTTTCGTAGATTGTCGTTTAGTATCTATACTCGTGAATGTTGGAGGTTACCATCCTTAACCCTTTCCCTCATATAAACGCTTTCGGACGCCTCTGCAGCAGACGGCTTTTTGAAAACATAGTGACAAAAGAAGAAATTGCACAAAACGTGCAATTTCTCCTTTTGCCACAATGTTTTCCACTTTTCGTCATAGGTTATCCATTCGATTATGGAGATTTCCTATGTTTTGACAAAATACGTTCAAGGTCGTCTGCTGCAGAATTGTCGTATGAGGGAAAGGGTTAAGATCTGTATTTGAATGGGCGTGGACCATCTTTAAAATAGCCACATGCGTAGAGATCTGTATAAAACTGAACAACAGCGTTGTGTACAAACCAATACAGCAGTCGAATGTTTTGAAGAGTGTTATTGCCTGCGCGTATTACTATGGAAGCCCTGTAGGGACTTCTTACTTCAATACTTCTAACTTCCATACTTCTAACTTCATTACTTCTAACTTCCAAACTTCTAACTTCATTACTTCTAACTTCATCACTTCCAACTTCTAACTTCATTACTTCTAACTACATTCACTTCTAACTTCTAAAACCATTACTTCTAACTTCCAACTTCCTTACTTCTAACTTCATTCCTTCTAACTTCATCACTTCTAACTTCTGACTTCATTACTTCTAACTAAATTCACTTCTTACTTCTAACTTCATTACTTCTAACTTCCAACTTCCTTACTTCTAACTTCAATACTTCTAACTTCAATACTTCTAACTTCCATACTTCTAACTTCATTACGTCTAACTTCCAAACTTCTAACTTCATCACTTCTAACTTCTAACTTCATTGAATGTAGTTATAAGTAATGAAGTTAGAAGTAAGAAGTGATGAAGTTAGAAGTAATGAAGTTAGAAGTAAGGAAGATGGAAGTTAGAAGTAATGAAGTTAGAAGTAATGAAGTTAGAAGTTAGAAGTGAATGTAGTTAGAAGTAATGAAGTAAGAAGATAGAAGTGATGAAGTTTGAAGTTAGAAGTACTGAAGTTAGAAGTTAGAAGTGAATGTAGTTAGAAGTAATGAAGTAAGAAGATAGAAGTGATGAAGTTTGAAGTTAGAAGTACTGAAGTTAGAAGTTAGAAGTGAATGTAGTTAGAAGTAATGAAGTTAGAAGTTAGAAGTGATGAAGTTAGAAGTAATGAAGTTAGAAGTTTGGAAGTTAGAAGTAATGAAGTTAGAAGTATGGAAGTTAGAAGTATTGAAGTAAGAAGTCCCTCCAGGGCTTCCATATTTTACGCATCATCAGTGTTCCTAACATTTACTTTCGCTTTACATTTCTGGTAATCACCACTTTAATCTATTAACTCTTTTAAATAGTTGTTTACATCGTAGTTAACCCTACGCCTGACGTGTTGTCCGCCGAATTCAACATTTTCTATTTTGGATATTTCTAAAATTGGATATGGACTCTTCTAAATGCATTAGTCTATTTTAAGTATTCATCCTAAAAAGGGTTTATGTTTTTCTCTTTGAAGTGGATAATGTATTGCGGAGGTACAACGCGCCATACAAAATGCATGTTATTGTGCGCTCATGCTGAATGTTGCCGTATCTTGTCTGTAATTTTCGGGACACGCATCGCTGATTCTGGTCGTGTGTATCGCGGATTGTAATCACGTATCTTTTCTCTTATATTTGATACGTGTATCTTGAAATGTTGGCGTGTACCTTGTCTATAATATAAGAAACGTGTAATGTGGATGGCTTTCGTGTATCTTATTCCTTATATTCGAAACGAGAATCGAGGATTGTGGTCGTGTATCTAGTCTCTAATATCCGAAACGAGTATCGCGGATAGTAGTCGTGGGTCTTGTATCGTATAGTCGATACCTTTATCGCGGATTCTGGTACTGTATTTTGACTCTAACATTCGATGCGTGTATCGCGGATAGTAGTCGTGTATCTTGTCTTGCATAATCGATAAATGTATCTCAGATTCTGGTCCTGTATCTGAGCTCTACTATTTGATACGTGTATATATCGGATTGTGGTATTTATCTTGAATCCAATATTCGATATGAGTATCGCGGAGTGTAGTCAAGTATGTTGTCTCTTATATTTGATGCGTGTGTCTCGGATTGTAGTCGTGAATCTTGTCGTGCATAGTCGATATGTGTATCGCAGATTCTGGTCCTGTATCTGAACTCTTCTATTTTATACGTGAATCGTGGATAGTGGTCATGTATCTTGTCTCTAATAGTTGATAGGTGTATAATGGATAGTGGTCGTGTATTTTAGCTCTGATATTTGATAGGTGTATCGCGGATAGTGGTCCTGTATATTAGCTCTACCGGATATTTGATAGGTGTATCGCGGATAGTGGTCCTGTATCTTGTCTTTAATACTCGATACTGATTATACGGTTTGTTCTCATGCAACTCTTATATTAGAGTTTGAGTTTTAATTTGATACAGTAAAGATCATATTATTTTCAAACCATAGTTGCTGCAATAGCGTTAAAGGCCGTCTGTATCTGGTAAAAGGCTATGTTTTATTAATACATTAGTGTATCTGGCATCTACAAGAAATCCTCTTATAGCTTGACAAATGGCCGTTTCTCGCTTGGTGTAAGAGAAAGTGATTTATTTTCTCCTAAGTGGAAAATCTTCTTAGTAAACTAGTTTGTACCAGCTCAGCAGTAGTAATGATATATACCCATCCCTGGGCGCTAAGAAGGAAAGTCACTACCATGTTTGTTTGATAAGAATTTTGGTATAACCCGACTGGCGCACGAACACATGTCTCCCGCACTACACGCGGAGACTCTTACCACTACAGAGGCGGCCAATGCAGTAAGATAGGAATTTCACCACGCTATATTACGCTTCTATATACACGTAATGTTATAGTGTACAGTTTTATTTTGAAACAGAACGAATTATTTGGCTTAGTTTATCAAACCTAATTTGGCTGCTAATATTTTTTCATTTCTTTTAGTTTTCAAATAGCAGCCATCCTGCTGAATTCCTGTATCCGTCACCATCGTCCTTAGATTTCGATAAATTCCTAGATAAGTATAGACTTGTAATTTACTTGATTTTGATTAAAGAGTACTTGTAGCGATCTATGAAGAAAGGTCCAGGCTTGTATCAGTATTTGATGTTTGCATTTTTAACGCAATGACGGGAATATATTATTTAAAACCTCACTCACAGCGGTACAAGGTTTGAAGTCTATTCACAGACGGATGTTAATTAACACTTTCCCTCATGTAGACGCTTACTGACGCATCTGCAGCAGACGGCTTTTTGAAAACACAGTGACAAAAGAAGAAATTGCTCAAAACGATTTCTCCGTTTGCCACAATTTTTTACACTTTTAGTGATAGGTTATCCATTCAATTATAGAGATTTTCTATTTTTTGACAAAATATGTTGAAATTCGTCTGCTGCAGAATTGTCGCGTATGAGGGAAAATTCTAAAGAGTATAATGTTCATATGAATACAATTACAAGGTTTTAATTATGCAAAGCAGACGAAGGAAATACATCAGATGAATTAAAAAATACCACCCAATTTCATTTGATATCTTTAAATAGTTTTGACAATTTGTTATGTTTACCGATTCACTGAACTTAATGTTTTTTATAGAGAAATATAAAACCTTTCAGTGTAGAAATTAAACATTTATTTACATACAATCTAGCGTAGGTTGTTACTATAGGACCTTGTTACTATTTATGGGTAGGTTTCGCGCACCGGTCCATGAAAACACGTCAATGAGCTATTTTAAGACTATTTCGAACGTAGGCAACTCCTATTTATATCCCACTGTGAGCTTTAATACGACATAATACCTGTGACAATAATACACATACAAACAGACCGAGATTTTACAAAGGCAGCATTTTTTGTGCTTACGAATGCGTGTATCACAGGTACTAAACCTATCCCATATGTAGACGCTTCTTAACGACGTTTAAAAACACTGTGACAACACCTTTGATTGATTGATTGATTGATTAATTAATTATGGTTTAACGCAATTTACAACAATTGTTCATATCACGACAACCTACTCATGTGTTTCTCCCTGCTCAACAATTTAACGGTTCCAAGCAACTGGTTGTTTTTCCACATAGACGCATTTACGGCTGTATTTTTTTTTTTAAATCATTGTGACGTATTGAGCATTTACTCACTAAGCCAGACGATTTCAACTATACACAAACATTTCATGTTCATGTAATGATATGTTCTGTATATTTGCCTAGGTGTTTTTGTTTTTAATTCTTCTTCTGCAGATTCGTTGTATGTGGGAAAGTGTTAAACCAGTCGATACTCAAACGAGGCTTTGAAATTTGTATTCTAACTCGATAAGACCCGTCTACAAGTTAAGCCGAACTTACAGTAAAACATATAGAAGTTATATAGAAGTTTGGCCGAGATAGCTTAGTCAGTAACGACGAGGTAAATCGACCCAGTGGTGTTATGTTCGAATCTGGGCTTCTCCTAATTTTAGGGCCATTTCACACCAAGCCCTCAATATGAGCTTCAAGCTTCTTTCTGAATCCTACTATTTGTTAACTATTGTAAATATATGTACTTATATGTGTAATCCCTATATGAGCCGTCCCGCGAGAAAACCAACATTATGGCATCTGCGACCCAGATCAACCTGCGCAGTCCGCACAGACTGATCCGGGATGACACATCCCGTCTCAGGGCGATAGAGGTACAGAGTGATGGTTCCTGAAACAGAAAATCCACAGGAGGCGAAAAGTGTCTATTCGGGTAAGCCTGTGCGGCATGCTTAGGCCGATTTGGGTCGATACTTTATGCAATGTCCACAATGTTGTTTTTCTCGCGGGAATAGAGCGGTGCTCTGTGATAACCAACTGTATGGTATTTGCGATCCAGATCAGCCAACGCATTGTCCTCTAATACTGCACTGTTCCCCAATTAGTCACAGAAGGTTGCAATAACAACTGTAAACCAGTATCCATTCGGATCCTTGGAGTGGATGCGCGTGCAGGTCTTTTTCAACACATGTACAATAATAACGTAAAGGTTGGTTTTGGCAGAGCACAGCTTAAATACTGTTCAAAATAACCCATGTCCTACTGAACTCCCGAGACTGGTATAATCACCCTTTGAATTTTTACTATTGTAGGGTTGTAATGAACTATAGTGAGAAATAGTTCGAATCATGAATCATTAATCGAAGATATTAGGCTAAATTCGTGAACTGAATTCAAACCTCGGATATTGATCATGATCTGTAGTGAATAGGTTTTTTTGGTTGCGTGATGGTATTAAAAGTAGATCATCATTAGCGTGGGATAATACCCGATAGGCTTTGCATTAACTATATTCATTCGGGTGGAATTCAATGTGAATTAATTACGTCTTTGTTTTTTTTTGTGAAATGACGCGTAATTATTCTCGGCCTTGAAATACAGTTCGGTCTCCTCTATAGTTACCGATGTATTTTAATACGTTGATATATCAATTGGGCACAAGCCAGCGTTTCTTTTTTATGAAAATCAGGGTCGTAGCTTTGTAATAATCAATGTGTGGGCCGTCTCGTGAGAAAATCAACAGTGTGGAGTCTGCGTAAAGTATCGACCCGGATCAGCCTAAGTATGCCGCACAGGCCTACCCGGATGGACACTTTTCGCCTCCTGTGGATTTTCTGTTTCAAGAATAACTACTCTATACATCTATCCCACTAAGACGGAATGTGTCGGCCGGATCAGTCTGCGCAGGCTGATCTGGTCGATACATTACGCAGATGTCTATCGCCGCAGCTTCATTTTGGGGCATTTTGAGAAAAAAAAGTGTAGGCACGTGCCTACTGTGTTTAAAGGGAGCTACGCCCCTGAAATATTTACGCGCGATTTAAGTAATTCGCTTTTAAGTCGGAGAAGGTTTAAATAATATAATAGTCCATAATAATACATGACGAATGTTTGACGCAAAGCGTAAAAGAGAAACCGCAATTTTTCGTTTTTCATGTAGAAATAAGAAAAAAGAACCTTTAAATCCACAAACAACTGTAGACAGTAATACGCTAACATATTTATCCCTTCGAGGACTGTTGTATACTTCAAATTACCTCCCTTTAAGCAATACAAGGATATTTACCTTGTGATTCGTATGAATAAGATTAATAAACATTGAAATTATATGAATGAAAACTATTATTTAAATTAGTAACAACATCAAAATCAAATTTAAGCCAAGATAAATGTGTACACATTTCATTAATTGTTTGTAGATACCCTAATGTATAGGTATGAATATAAAATGTATAATCTTATAAACAAATTTTCTTTTCAACATACTAAGTCTGTGAATCTCACAGAAACACCCATTTCAATATACCAACATGTTAATGTAAATTTAAGTATGAACCGTTTGTGTATGTACTGAAACTAGAAACGTCCGTTTGTGTATAAGTATATTTCCAATATTTGCGGTTTTATACTAACCCGGCACGACGTAAACTTTCCTCTACCAAATTGGTTGTTGTATGTGGGAAACGGTTAGCTGCTGAACATGTATTTAAATGATTAACTGTGTTAAATATTTGTATTCCCTTTAATTTGTTTATTTAAATCATCATACATGTGTATTATTAGACAAAATGGGAACTTAGTTAAATTGTGCGTATATACTTCAAATTACCTCCCTTTAAGTACTTTAAGAATTTTTTTCTTGTGATTTGTATGAATAAGTTTGATAAAAATTAACATTTCAACTAGACGGCAACATTTATTGTAAAACAGATACTTCTGTGGTTTATATATGTTCATGTCTGCACTTCTTCATCTAGAATTACTGCGTAATATATGATAGCATGTAAGGAACGGAATGGCAATAATGCCGAGCGCGAGGGTAAACAACGCCAAACAACAACAACAAGAAACAGATTACATTTACTGCGTGCCTTCTCTTGTTCATGGTTCCCAGTTTAACATATTATCGAACTAAAAAGGCGTATGAGGCAGGTAACCAATTCAGTTTACTGTTTAGACAAGATACAGTATGAATTTCGCTTAAATAAAAATGTACATATATTCAATTAATATACTGGCCTTTATCTTTTTTTTTAATTTGTAAAACTCACACATGTATATAGAGTGTAAAAGGGATGTTTTAAAAGTCATTAACTTAAATTAATGTACTTAGTAAGGACAAAGAGAAATCAAGATATGTGGTCACACTGGCAGGTCTAAATATTCTCCTTGTTCGAAATTTCTAAGCATCCCTACAGGAAGCCGCCTCCTGAATGCTTCCAATAAGTCAAACGTATTGCATTAGATACATTACTGTATTGTGAAAATGAATTGACCCTGAACACGCTAATACATCATTCGACCCATTTAACTCGAATAACCCTTTCCCACATATAGACGCTTTTTGACGTGCAGTAGCAACTTTTGAAAACTTTGTGGCAAAAATGGAAATTGCTCAAAATGAGCAATTTTTCATTTTATCACAATGTTTTCAATTCGTTTTTAATAGTTATACCTCTTATTTGTGAAGATTGTTCATGTCTTTGCCAATATGTTTTGGAAGTTGTCTGTTGCGGATTTGTTTGATGAGGGAAAAGGTCAAAGGTACCCTATTTTTCGACTGCAGAGGTTTAAATGATGTATTTATTTGTCCGCGATCCATTGATTCTGATAGAACGAACATCAGACTCTCGTGGTTTACAGATAAACAACATAGTGAGAGAAACGCCTCAACAATTTAAAATCACTTTTCAAAGAAAAATGATGCTATCCTTCTAATCGGTAAACGTTTATTCAAACACAATGCCAGATCGTAATGTCAGATTAACGGTCAATAAAAGGGGGATTTGTTTAGCTCTTAAAACAGTCCCGGATCCAAGGTTTAACAATGAAGCTGAACAACAGAATAGTGTTCTGCCATAACACGTACACTGTTTGATTAGTAATTGAGTCGCATTTAGCGATTCGGGGTTGTATGTTTTTGATGTGATGCGAACAATGCCGACTCGGAAATGCCTCTGCTTCCGCAAAGTCTCATCAGAGCCTTCACTTTGTAAAGTATCCCTCGAAGCAATTTTCGATGAAACAGAACTAGAAACGTAGCCCAAGTAGCTATACGGCAATATAACTTTACAAGATGCTAAACCGAAAAATAAACAAGACCCAAACATTCGAAGACGTAGCTGAAAAAGTGCTTGTTGCATATTTTAATCAATTGAAGTTTGGTAACGATGGATGGAAGTACCAGACTGCTAGATGTTAATAATTGTGTAACAATGAGGTTAAATTCATTGTTAATATGTCAAGGATGAACTGTTACTGTTTAATTTTATAATTTTCCGTATGTTTGACCATGTCTGAATGGATAGTAAAAATAAAGTAGGCAGACAATCAGATTTGGTCCTGCCCGATGGTGTGCAAACTAATCTATATTTGAATGGATAACCTATGACTAAAAGTGGAACACATTGTGGCAAAAGGAGTTTTTAAGTTATGACCCAAGGTTACAGTTTCTTTTTTGACGACGCAGATGTTGACCACACGAAGGGTATCACAATAGCCTGACATTTCATTTTAAAACAGACATTCTTAACCCTTGCCCTCATACGACAATTCTGCAACAGACGACTTTGAACATATTTTGTCAAAAAATAGAAAATCTCTATAATTGAATGGATAACCTATGACTAAAAGTGGAAAACATTGTTTTGCAAAAGGAGAAATTGCTTGTTTTGAGCAATTTCTGCTTTTGTCACTATGTTTTCTAAAAGCCGTCAGCTGCAGAGGCGTCAGACACTTGTCTTCTCAGAGTAATTTATTTCTTGTAAAGTACATGAATCCCCCATTCTCTTTGGGTTATATAATAGCTGAGAGGTTACTCTTTCCAATGATGTATGGTGTCCTGCCTGTACAAATTGAAGAAGTTGATTAATTGATTGGGGTTTAACGCCATTTTTAACAATTTTTCAGTTATATCACGGCGGCCAGTTCACCTACTCATGCATTACCTGGTTTTCTCAAACCAGTACTCCACACAACAATCTTCCCAAGCAACTGCCTGCTTTTCAACATAGACTTAGTCTATTGGTGGAAGACGAATGACGTATGTCGCATTGACTTTTGTCAATCGTCGGAAAGAAAGTTGACCGAGCCGGGATTCGAACTCATAAGCCATGGATTGACAGCCCGCGTCACTACCGACTGAGCTACCAGGGCTCGGCAGTTTAACAAGTGAAGGCTGAGACTTGTTGATGGAAACAAAGAAGGTATTTAATTGGTATTGTTTGACCTTTTTTACATGCGTACACTGGGGGAATCAGGAAGTGCGTAGGACCGCATGAGTCATTTATTATGTTCGCATATGCAACACGACCCTAACCATTTAACTGCGCCCAGTGAGGACGCGCTTTCGTTAACGATACAGCATGTAACTGGGCCCAGTGAGGACGCGCTTTTGGTGAACGATACGGTATGTAACTGGGCCCAGTAAGGACGCGCTTTCGTTAACGATACAGCATGTAACTGGGCCCAGTGAGGATGCGCTTTTGGTGAACGATACGGCATAACTTTATCAAATGTTTGTCAAAGTCGACCAAACGTTAAATACTCGTATTAGTCGTCCCAGATATAACTAATAAATTGTGTTGAACGATGTAAAAATAAAAGTGTACATGTGCCTTGCAATGTTTCAAGAAGGCGTCCGACAAAGATGCATCTTCTTGTCATGTTCATTTGCGTAAGGGTTTATTTATGTATTTGTCTACTATCACAGTCCTTGAAGATCATATGACACATCCTTCTGTGGTAAAGGCATATGAAACACCGAATAAAAGACTGAAAGAGTATTGTTGTTATAATAGGGTCCGATATTTTCACACGTGGTCCAAAAAGAAATGAAATAAGCGTTCAAGGGTACTTTACTTTGCAATTAATACTGAGTGTTATTATGTTATGTAATGTTAAGATAATACTTCAACATATATTCTTACTACTACAATTACTGCTGCTGCTACCTGCTACTGCTGCTGTGAATGCATTGAATGCGGTGAAGGGAAATTAAACAAACAGCTAACACCTTTTCGTCTGAAGATGGTTCTTAATCCTTTTTATTTGTTGTTTTGATTGCATTCACGAGTCAACTACGAACAAGTGACAAAACAGGTAGTCAGCGATCTGAATATAATCTCCGGTCAATTAGCAACCATATGTCAAACAATATGTCAAACATGGAGGGCCGTCGGTTTTTCACACCTTCGTCGTACTAGTGTTTTCAATTGTCAACACGTTTTAATTGGATAGTTGTAAGAAATACAAATCAATATGATTGGATAAGAACTGTTGCAATTGTTTGAGTAATTGTTCGTTAAATCATTAGAACCATCCTCTATCATTCGTATCTATTCGAACGAAAGGAAAACAATAAATTTATAACCATGCGTCGTGCTAAATCCGCCGTCTGGAAACATTTCAAACGCACAGCAGACGACAAGTCAGTTAAATGCATGCTATGTAGTAGAAATATTACGGACACCGATAAAATCGAAATCCGAAAGAACAAAAAACATTCAGATTGTTGATTTATATTCCTTATTTTCACTGATGATAAAGATATTCTTTTATTACATGTATTGTTTATCATTCTTGGTATTGTCTTCCTCCACCGGATGACTTGCTTTATTTTTGCGACTTTAAAGAGATATACAGCCGCACGTTTGGATGTTTTCGCCAATGCAAATTCTGAATGTATTTGTTGAATTATCTTGATTTAAAATAAAAAAAAAAAAAATCTTCAAATATCAAATATTAAATGTAAAGGTGAAAACAAACGCATGTTTGTTCTTATAGAAACGATTCACATTTAGTGCCCGGGGCAATACTTTTCCGAGAGACAAGACGTTTGATGAACAAATCAATACAAAGCGATTATCTGCGAGTATCCGAGTACTCGATCGGAAGAATTCACGAGTACCCGAGTAGCAATCTTGCTACTCGTTCCCATCCCTAGAACTTAAATACGTTTCACAATAAGCTAAACAGTATGCTCAATATACAAAGTAAACGTACACAATGTAAAGTTTTAATCCATAAAGTTGTATACATAATTTAGAAATTTAAATATGAAATATAACACAAAGTAACTTCATTATATATAAAAGTATAACAATTTGCTTGTGCAAAAATAACAAAATGTAAATTTATATTGAAACCATTTTTTGTTTGAGAAAACCCCTAGTCATAGCGTTTGTTGTATTTTTACACAACGGGTAGAAATGTTCACTTTAATCCCTAGTCATAGCGTTTGTTGTATTTTTACACAACGGGTAGAAATGTTCACTTTAATGATTATTATTATATATAGGGTTTTACGCCACTTCCAACATTATTTCAGTTATATAACGGCGACAGTTCACTTATTCATGATCCCTGGGTAAACAAACCAGTACTAGGCTAGGAAATATGCCTTGCCAAAGGGCACTCCACCATGACCGTTGCACTTTATTGATACTGTGTATCACATTTAAAACACATGGCTGTCAATGTTCAAGGTTACTAAGAGCTCATAAGTCTGTATAAATGCTTCTGACAAATAATGAACTCTACATGTTGCCCCCATGTATCTAGTTAATTAAACGCTCCACTGTTTGCTACATCCCCCGCATTTTAGTACTTCAGTACTTTGATTTTTTACTATTGTAGGGTTGTTATGAACTATAGTGAGAAATAGTTCGAATCATGAATCATTAATCGGAGATATTAGGCTAAATTCGTGAACTGAATTCAAACCTCGGATATTGATCATGATCTGTAGTGAATAGGTTTTTTTGGTTGCGTGATGGTATTAAAAGTAGATCCTCATTAGCGTGGGATAATACCCGATAGGCTTTGGATTAACTATATTCATTCGGGTGGAATTCAATGTGAATTAATTACGTCTTTGGTTTCTTTCTATGTTCCCTGAAATGACGCGTAATTATTCTCGGCCTTGAAATACAGTTCGGTCTCCTTTATAGTTACCGATGTATTTTAATACGTTTATATATCAATCGGGCACAAGCCAGCGTTTCTTTTTTATGAAAATCAGGGTCGTAGCTTTGCAATAATCAATGTGTAGGCCGTCTCGTGAGAAAATCAACATTTTGGACTCTGCGTAAAGTATCGACCCGGATCAGCCTAAGCATGCCACACAAGCCTACCCGGATGGACACTTTTCGCCTCCTGTGGATTTTCTGTTTCAAGAATAACTACTCTATAAATCTATCCCACTAAGACGGAATGTGTCGGCCGGATCAGTCTGCGCGGACAGCGCAGGCTGATCTGGTCGATACATTACGCAGATGTCTATCGCCGCAGCTTCATTTTGGGGCATTTTGAGAAAAAAATGTGTAGGCACGTGTCTACTGTGTTTAAAGGGAGCTACGCCCCTGAAAATTATCTAAGAAATATTTACGCGCGATTTAAGTAATTCGGTTTTAAGTCGGAGAAGGTTTTAAAAATATAATAGTCCATAATAATACAAGACGAATGTTTGACGCAAAGCGTCAAAGAGAAGCCGCAATTTTTCGTTGTTCATGTTGAAATAAGAAAAAAGAACCTTTAAATCCACACACAACTGTAGACGGTAATACGCTGACATATTTATCCCTTCGAGGACTGTTGTATACTTCAAATTACCTCCCTTTAAGCAATACAAGGATATTTACCTTGTGATTCGTATGAATAAGATTAATAAACATTGAAATTATATGAATGATAACTATTATTTAAATTAGTAACAACATCAAAATCAAATTTAAGCCAAGATAAATGTGTACACATTTCATTAATTGTTTGTAGATACCCTAATGTATAGGTATTAATATAAAATTTATAAGTTTTTAAACAAATTTTCTTTTCAGCGTACTAAGTCTGTGAATCTCACAGAAACACCCATTTCAATATACCAACATGTTAATGTAAATTTAAGTATGAACCGTTTGTGTATGTACTGAAACTAGAAACGTCCGTTTGTGTATAAGTATTAAGTATATTTCCAATATTTGCGAATGTTATTGAGACTAGCTAACCCGGCACGACGTAAACTTTCCTTTACCAAATTGGTTGTTGTATGTGGGAAACGGTTAGCTGCTGAACATATATTTAAATGATTAACTGTGTTAAATATTTGTATTCCCTTTAAATTGTTTATTTAAATCATCATACATGTGTATTATTAGACCAAATGGGAACTTAGTTAAATTGTGCGTATATACTTCAAATTAACTCCCTTTAAGTACTACAAGGATTTTTTTCTTGTGATTCGTATGAATAAGTTTGATAAACATTAACATTTCAACTAGACGGCAACATTTATTGTGAAACAGATACTTCTGTGGTTTATATATGTTCATGTCTGCACTTCTTCATCTAGAATTACTGCGTAATATATGATAGCATGTAAGGAACGGAATGGCATTAATGCCGAGCGCGAGGGTAAACAACGCCAAACAACAACAACAAGAAACAGATTACATTTACTGCGTGCCTTCTCTTGTTCATGGTTCCCGGTTTAACATACTATCGAACTGAAAAAGCGTATGAGGCAGGCAACCAATTCAGTTTACTGTTTAGACAAGATACAGTATGAATTTCGCTTAAATAAAAATGTACATATATTCAATTAATATACTGGCCTTTATCTTTTTTTTTAATTTGTAAAACTCACACATGTATATAGAGTGTAAAAGGGATGTTTAAAAAGTCATTAACTTAAATTAATGTACTTAGTAAGGACAAAGAGAAATCAAGATATGTGGTCACGCTGGCAGGTCTAAATATTCTCCTTGTTCGAAATATCTAAGCATCCCTACAGGAAGCCGTCTCCTGGCGGCTTCCAATAAGTCAAACGTATTGCATTAGATACGGGTTCGATCCCCAGTCGCGGCACTACGGTCATGGTGGAGTGCCCTTGGGCAAGGCACATTTTCTAGCCTAGTACTGGTTTGTTTACCCAGGGATCAAGAATAATTAAATTTAATTGCGCGCTAAATGACCTTAGCTGTCGATGCGCCATAAAACAATATACATTTATACATGTACATTCATTCATAAGATACATTACTGTATTGTGAAAATGAATTGACCCTGAACACGCTAATACATCATTCGACCCATTTAACTCGAATAACCCTTTCCCACATATAGTCGCTTTTTGACGCGAGTGCAGTAGCAACTTTTGAAAACTTTGTGGCAAAAATGTCACAATTATCACAATGTTTTCAACTCGTTTTTAATAGTTATACCTCTTATTTGTGAAGATTTTTCATGTCTTTGCCGATATGTTTTGGAAGTTGTCTGTTGCAAATTTGTTTGATGAGGGAAAAGGTCAACGGTAAACCCGCTAACTTCGTGAGTGTTCGGTGGTTGATGTATATAGCGAGACTGGTTTACACAAACATCCACGAAGGTACCCTATTTTTCGACTGCAGAGGTTTAAATGATGTATTTATTTGTCCGCGATCAATTGATTCTGATAATACGAACATCAGACACTCGTGGTTTTACAGATAAACAACATAATGAGAGAAACGCCTCAACAATCTAAAATCACTTTTCAAAGAAAGATGATGCTATCCTTCTAATCGGTAACGTTTATTCAAACACAATGCCAGATCGTAATGTCAGATTAACGGTCAATAACAGGGGGATTTGTTTAGCTCTTATAACAGTCCCGGATCCAAGGTTTAACAATGAAGCTGAACAACGGAATAGTGTTCTGCCATAACACTTACACTGTTTGATTAGTAATTGAGTCACATCTAGCGATTCGGGGTTGTTTGTTTTTGATGTGATGCGAACAATGCAGACTCGGAAATGCCTCTGCTTCCGCAAAGTCTCATCAGAGCCTTCACTTTGTAAAGTATCCCTCGAAGCAATTTTCGATGAAACAGAACTAGAAACGTAGCCCAAGTAGCTATACGGCAATATAACTTTACAAGATGCTAAACCGAAAAATAAACAAGACCCAAACATTCGAAGACGTAGCTGAAAAAGTGAATGTTGCATATTTTAATCAATTGAAGACCTGAGATCTACATCAGTAACACAAACGATGGATGCAAATACCAGACTGCTAGATGTTAATAATTGTGTGACAATGAGGTTAAATTCATTGTTAATATGTCAAGGATGAACTGTTACTGTTTAATTTTATAATTTTCCGTATGTTTGACCATGTCTGAATGGATAGTAAAAATAAAGTAGGCAGACAATCAGATTTGGTCCTGCCCGATGGTGTGCAAAATAATCTATATTTTAATGGATAACCTATGACTAAAAGTGGAAAACATTGTGGCAAAAGGAGTTTTTAAGTTATGACCCAAGGTTACAGTTTCTTTTTTGACGATGCAGATGTTGACCACACGAAGGGTATCACAATAGCCTGACATTTCGTTTTAAAACAGACATTCTTAACCCTTTCCCTCATACGACAATTCTGCAGCAGACGACTTTGAACATATTTTGTCAAAAAATAGAAACTCTCTATAATTGAATGGATAACCTATGACTAAAAGTGGAAAACATTGTGGCAAAAGGACAATTTTTGAGCAATTTCTGCTTTTGTCACTATGTTTTCAAAAAGCCGTCTGCTGCAGAAGCGTCAGAAACTTGTCTTCTCAGAGTTATTTATTTCTTGTAACGTACATGAGTCCCTCTTTCTCTTTGGGTTATCTAATAGCTGAGAGGTCACTCTTTCCAATGTTGTATGGTGTCCTGTCTGTAAAAATTGAAGAAAGTTTAACAATTGATTGATTGATTAATTGATTGATTGAGATTTAACGCCATTTTTAACAATTTCTCAGTTATATCACGGCGGCCAGTTCACCTATTCATGCATTTCCTGGTTTTCTTAAACCAGTACTCCACACAACAATCTTCCCAAGCAAACAGGCTGCTTTTCCACACAGAATTAGTCCATTGGTGGAAGACGAATGACGCATGTCGCATTGACTTTTGTCACTCGTCGTAAAGAAAGTTGGCCGATCCGGGATTCGAACACATAACCCCTGGATTGACAGCCCGCGTCACTACCGAATGAGCTACCGGGGCTCTGCAGTTTAACAATTGAAGGCTGAGACTTGTTGATGGAAACAAAGAAGGAATTTAATTGGTATTGTTTGACCTTTTTTCTTTATATGCGTACCACTGTGGGAATCAGGAAGTGCGTAGGACCGCATGAGTCATTTATAATGTTCGCATATGCAACACGATCCTAATCATTTAACTGGGCCCAGTGAGGACGCGCTTTCGTTAACGATACAGCATGTAACTGGGCCCAGTGAGGACGCGCTTTCGTGAACGATACAGCATGTAACTGGGCCCAGTGAGGACGCGCTTTCGTTAACGATACAGCATGTAACTGGGCCCAGTGAGGACGCGCTTTCGTTAACGATACAGCATGTAACTTGGCCCAGTGAGGACGCGCTTTCGTTAACGATACAGCATGTAACTGGGCCCAGTGAGGATGCGCTTTTGGTGAACGATACGGCATAACTTTATCAAATGTTTGTCAAAGTCGACCAAACGTTAAATACTCGTATTAGTCGTCCCAGATATAACTTATAAATTGTGTTGAACGATGTAAAAATAAAAGTGTACATGTGCCTTGCAATGTTTCAAGAAGGCGTCCGACAAAGATGCATCTTCTTGTCATGTTCATTTGTGTAAGGGTTTATTTATGTATTTGTCTACTAGCACAGTCCTTGAAGATCATATGACACATCCTTCTGTGGTAAAGGCATATGAAACACCGAATATAAAAGAGTGAAAGAATATCGTTGCTATAATAGGGTCCGATATTTTCACACGTGGTCCAAAATGAAATGAAAAAAGCGTTCAAGGGTACTTTACTTTGCAGTTAATACTGAGTGTTATTATGTCTTGTTGCTGTTTACATTGCAATTTCGAATCATACGTTATGTAATGTTAAGATAATACTTCAACATATATTCTTACTACTACAATTACTGCTGCTGCTACCTGCTACTGCTGCTGCTACCTGCTACTGCTGCTGCTACCTGCTACTACTGTTGCTACCTGCTACTACTGTTGCGACCTGCTACTACTGTTGCTACCTGCTACTGATGCTGCTACATGCTACTGCTGCTGCTACTGCTGCTTCTGCTGCTACTACTGCTGCTACCTGCTACTACTGCTACCTGCTACTACTGATGCTACCTGCTACCTGCTACTACTGCTGCTACCTGCTACTGCTGCTACCTGCTACTACTGCTGCTACCTGCTACTGCTGTTGCTACCTGCTACTACTGCTGTTACCTGCTACTGCTGCTGCTACCTGCTACCTGCTACTGCTGCTGCTACCTGCTACTGCTGCTGCTACCTGCTACTGCTGCTGCTTCCTGCTACTACTGCTGCTACCTGCTACTGCTGCTACCTGCTACTACTGCTGCTACCTGCTACTGCTGCTACCTGCTACTACTGCTGCTGCCTGCTACTGCTGTTGCTACCTGCTACTACTGCTGCTACCTGCTACTGCTGCTGCTACCTGCTACCTGCTACTGCTGTTGCTACCTGCTACTACTGCTGCTACCTGCTACTGCTGCTGATACCTGCTACTACTGCTGCTACCTGCTACTACTGCTGCTACCTGCTACTGCTGCTGCTACTGCTGCTTCTACCTGCTACTACTGCTACTACCTGCTACTACTGCTGCTACCTGCTACTACTGTTGCTACCTGCTACTGCTGTTGCTACCTGCTACTACTGCTGCTACCTGCTACTGCTGCTGCTACCTGCTACTACTGCTGCTACCTGCTACTGCTATTGCTACCTGCTACTACTGCTGCTACCTGCTACTGCTGCTGCTACCTGCTACTACTGCTGCTACCTGCTACTGCTGCTGCTACCTGCTACTGCTGCTGCTACCTGCTACTACTGCTGCTACCTGCTACTACTGCTGCTACCTGCTACTACTGCTGCTACTGCTGCTGCTACATTATACTGCTGCTGCTACTGCTGCTTCTACCTGCTACTACTGCTGCTACCTGCTACTACTGCTGCTACCTGCTAATGCTGCTGCTACCTGCTACTACTGCTGCTACCTGCTACTACTGCTGCTACCTACTACTACTGCTGCTACCTGCTACTGCTAGTGCTACCTGCTACTACTGCTGCTACCTGCTACTACTGCTGCTACCTGCTACTACTGCTGCTACCTGATACTACTGCTGCTACCTGCTGCTACCTGCTACTACTGCTGCTACCTCTACCACTGCTGCTACCTGCTACTGCTGCTACTACTACTACTACATATTATTCTTTGACCTTTTTTCTTTAAATGCGTACACTGCGGAATCAGGAAGTGCATAGGACCTCATTAGTCTTTAATTATGCATATGCAACACGATCCTAACCATCTAACTGGGCCCAGTGAGGACGCGCTTTCGTTAACGATACGGCATTTTACTGGGCCCAGTGAGGACGCGCTTTCGTTAACGATACTACTACTATAACTACTACTACTACTACTACTACTACTACTACTACTACTAATACTACGACTACTGCTACTACTACTACTTATACTACTATTACTACTACTTATACTACTACTACTACTACTTCTACTACTACTACTACTACTACTACTACTACTACTACTACTTATACTACTACTACTACTACTACTACTACTACTACTACTACTACTACTACTACTACTACTACTACTACTACTTATACTACTACTACTACTACTACTACTACTACTACTTATACTACTACTACTACTACTAAAACTACTATTACTACTACTACTACTGCTACAACTACTTATACTACTACTACTGCTACTATTTCTACTACTTCTTTCACAACTACTTTTACTTCTACAATAACTACTACTTCATATACTGATCTTATTCCCTCTCCTTATTCTACTTTTACTACTGCTAGCACTGCAGCTACTGTCACTTCCACTTATTTTACCCTTAAATATACCATATTTCTGTAACTGTTTCTATTACCTTTACAACTTCTACTTTTTCTACCACTACTTCTACAATTACCAATACTACAACTACTAATTATAGAGCTGCAGAATCGTTTTCAAGAACTATCTTCTTTCATAATATGTTTTAAAAGTAAGTGACTATTGATTGATGCAATGATAACAAGAAAGATTTGGGTTAAACTACAGAATATCCGTATTGAGGCGGATTAGTAGTTGTTGAAAAGGTCACACGTTTATCTAAAGATTTGCTGTATTTGTTTAAATTGTCCTTATAAAAATTGAACATTGACAGACGTTTCATTTTATTTTATTTTAACGCAATAATCAAGTTCCTACTGTTTATATTTGTTTTCAAGTTTAAATAGTATTTGTTAGAGATAACAAATTGGTTACAGAAAAAGAAACCAATAAGCACTAAACGAATAAAAAGTAAATAGTATGTTCTCTAAAAAATAGTAAAAATTCCATTCGCACACTGTTATGAAGAGGGCCTTCAAACGATTGCCATGCGGAGTTATTTATACCACATTTCAGCATACCTTGTATATATGTTAAAGCGACTGAAATCCAGATGGAAAGTTTTTTATCAATAAAGTGAACTTGAGTAGTTTTCAATTGTCCCGATGAAGGGGTTTCCTATTTAAAAATACTTACCCCGTTACTGACAGGGTAGAATTTGCGATGGAAAAAGTATCGAAAACAAGAAAATCTCACCGATTATAGGGGTATGTAATATGTCAGTTATCATATTTTAATGCCTCAAATACAAAAATAACACTTATTTTCTTAAAATTGGAAATTTTATTTTTTTTCGACAGTTGGGTATCTGGAGTTCAGTCGCTTTAAAGACAAAACGATTAACATTGAACTATCCTACATAGCTTGCGCAACAGTTTACACCGTTTTATTGACCGCCTCGTTGATGTAGTGATAGAGCTTCAGCTTCGGGTGTGCGAGGTCGCGGGTTGATACGCACCGGCCGGGTCATACCAATGACATGGATAGTTATCCCTCCTCGGTACTTAGGGTTTTAGGTTTGTTTAGGGTGTTAGCATTACGTCTGAGTCGCTGGTATAAGTTTGTTTAGGGGTTAGCATTACTTCTGAGTCACTGGTATATATTTTTAGGGGTTGGCATTACGTCTGAGTCGCTGTTATAAGTTTTTAGGGGTTAGTATTACTTCTGAGTCGCTGTTATAAGTTTTTAGGGTTTAGCACTACTTCTGAGTCGCTGGTATAAGTTTTTAGGGGTTAGCATTACTTCTGAGTCGCTGGTATAAGTTTTTAGGGGTTAGCATTACTTCTGAGTCGCTGTTATAAGTTTTTAGGGTTTAGCACTACTTCTGAGTCGCTGGTATAAGTTTTTAGGGGTTAGCATTACGTCTGAGTCGCCGTTATAAGTTTTTGTGAGTTAGTATTACTTCTGAGTCGCTGGTATAAGTGTTTAGGGGTTAGTATTGAGTCTGAGTCGCAGGTATAAGTTTTCAGGGGTAAGCATTACGTCTGAGTCGCTAGTATAAGTTGTTAGGGGTAAGCATTACGTCTGAGTCGCTAGTATAAGTTGTTAGGGGTAAGCATTACGTCTGAGTCGCTAGTATAAGTTGTTAGGGGTAAGCATTACGTCTGAGTCGCTAGTATAAGTTGTTAGGGGTAAGCATTACGTCTGAGTCGCTAGTATAAGTTGTTAGGGGTAAGCATTACGTCTGAGTCGCTGGTATAAGTTGTTAGGGGTAAGCATTACGTCTGAGTCGCTAGTATAAGTTGTTAGGGGTAAGCATTACGTCTGAGTCGCTGGTATAAGTTGTTAGGGGTAAGCATTACGTCTGAGTCGCTGGTATAAGTTGTTAGGGGTAAGCATTACGTCTGAGTCGCTAGTATAAGTTGTTAGGGGTAAGCATTACGTCTGAGTCGCTGGTATAAGTTGTTAGGGGTAAGCATTACGTCTGAGTCGCTGGTATAAGTTGTTAGGGGTAAGCATTACGTCTGAGTCGCTAGTATAAGTTGTTAGGGGTAAGCATTACGTCTGAGTCGCTAGTATAAGTTGTTAGGGGTAAGCATTACGTCTGAGTCGCTAGTATAAGTTGTTAGGGGTAAGCATTACGTCTGAGTCGCTAGTATAAGTTGTTAGGGGTAAGCATTACGTCTGAGTCGCTAGTATAAGTTGTTAGGGGTAAGCATTACGTCTGAGTCGCTGGTATAAGTTGTTAGGGGTAAGCATTACGTCTGAGTCGCTGGTATAAGTTGTTAGGGGTAAGCATTACGTCTGAGTCGCTGGTATAAGTTGTTAGGGGTAAGCATTACGTCTGAGTCGCTGGTATAAGTTGTTAGGGGTAAGCATTACGTCTGAGTCGCTGGTATAAGTTGTTAGGGGTAAGCATTACGTCTGAGTCGCTGGTATAAGTTGTTAGGGGTAAGCATTACGTCTGAGTCGCTGGTATAAGTTGTTAGGGGTAAGCATTACGTCTGAGTCGCTGGTATAAGTTGTTAGGGGTAAGCATTACGTCTGAGTCGCTGGTATAAGTTGTTAGGGGTAAGCATTACGTCTGAGTCGCTGGTATAAGTTGTTAGGGGTAAGCATTACGTCTGAGTCGCTGGTATAAGTTGTTAGGGGTAAGCATTACGTCTGAGTCGCTGGTATAAGTTGTTAGGGGTAAGCATTACGTCTGAGTCGCTAGTATAAGTTGTTAGGGGTAAGCATTACGTCTGAGTCGCTAGTATAAGTTGTTAGGGGTAAGCATTACGTCTGAGTCGCTGGTATAAGTTGTTAGGGGTAAGCATTACGTCTGAGTCGCTGGTATAAGTTGTTAGGGGTAAGCATTTCGTCTGAGTCGCTGGTATAAGTTGTTAGGGGTAAGCATTACGTCTGAGTCGCTAGTATAAGTTGTTAGGGGTAAGCATTACGTCTGAGTCGCTGGTATAAGTTGTTAGGGGTAAGCATTACGTCTGAGTCGCTAGTATAAGTTGTTAGGGGTAAGCATTACGTCTGAGTCGCTAGTATAAGTTGTTAGGGGTAAGCATTACGTCTGAGTCGCTAGTATAAGTTGTTAGGGGTAAGCATTACGTCTGAGTCGCTAGTATAAGTTGTTAGGGGTAAGCATTACGTCTGAGTCGCTAGTATAAGTTGTTAGGGGTAAGCATTACGTCTGAGTCGCTAGTATAAGTTGTTAGGGGTAAGCATTACGTCTGAGTCGCTAGTATAAGTTGTTAGGGGTAAGCATTACGTCTGAGTCGCTGGTATAAGTTGTTAGGGGTAAGCATTACGTCTGAGTCGCTGGTATAAGTTGTTAGGGGTAAGCATTACGTCTGAGTCGCTAGTATAAGTTGTTAGGGGTAAGCATTACGTCTGAATCGCTAGTATAAGTTGTTAGGGGTAAGCATTACGTCTGAGTCGCTAGTATAAGTTGTTAGGGGTAAGCATTACGTCTGAGTCGCTAGTATAAGTTGTTAGGGGTAAGCATTACGTCTGAGTCGCTAGTATAAGTTGTTAGGGGTAAGCATTACGTCTGAGTCGCTGGTATAAGTTGTTAGGGGTAAGCATTACGTCTGAGTCGCTGGTATAAGTTGTTAGGGGTAAGCATTACGTCTGAGTCGCTAGTATAAGTTGTTAGGGGTAAGCATTACGTCTGAGTCGCTAGTATAAGTTGTTAGGGGTAAGCATTACGTCTGAGTCGCTGGTATAAGTTGTTAGGGGTAAGCATTACGTCTGAGTCGCTAGTATAAGTTGTTAGGGGTAAGCATTACGTCTGAGTCGCTAGTATAAGTTGTTAGGGGTAAGCATTACGTCTGAGTCGCTAGTATAAGTTGTTAGGGGTAAGCATTACGTCTGAGTCGCTAGTATAAGTTGTTAGGGGTAAGCATTACGTCTGAGTCGCTGGTATAAGTTGTTAGGGGTTAGCATTACGTCTGAGTCGCTAGTATAAGTTGTTAGGGGTAAGCATTACGTCTGAGTCGCTGGTATAAGTTGTTAGGGGTAAGCATTACGTCTGAGTCGCTAGTATAAGTTGTTAGGGGTAAGCATTACGTCTGAGTCGCTAGTATAAGTTGTTAGGGGTAAGCATTACGTCTGAGTCGCTAGTATAAGTTGTTAGGGGTAAGCATTACGTCTGAGTCGCTAGTATAAGTTGTTAGGGGTAAGCATTACGTCTGAGTCGCTAGTATAAGTTGTTAGGGGTAAGCATTACGTCTGAGTCGCTGGTATAAGTTGTTAGGGGTAAGCATTACGTCTGAGTCGCTGGTATAAGTTGTTAGGGGTAAGCATTACGTCTGAGTCGCTGGTATAAGTTGTTAGGGGTTAGCATTACGTCTGAGTCGCTAGTATAAGTTGTTAGGGGTAAGCATTACGTCTGAGTCGCTGGTATAAGTTGTTAGGGGTAAGCATTACGTCTGAGTCGCTAGTATAAGTTGTTAGGGGTAAGCATTACGTCTGAGTCGCTGGTATAAGTTGTTAGGGGTAAGCATTACGTCTGAGTCGCTGGTATAAGTTGTTAGGGGTAAGCATTACGTCTGAGTCGCTGGTATAAGTTGTTAGGGGTAAGCATTACGTCTGAGTCGCTAGTATAAGTTGTTAGGGGTAAGCATTACGTCTGAGTCGCTAGTATAAGTTGTTAGGGGTAAGCATTACGTCTGAGTCGCTAGTATAAGTTGTTAGGGGTAAGCATTACGTCTGAGTCGCTAGTATAAGTTGTTAGGGGTAAGCATTACGTCTGAGTCGCTGG
Source organism: Serripes groenlandicus (assembly GCA_031761405.1). Lineage (NCBI taxonomy): Eukaryota > Metazoa > Mollusca > Bivalvia > Cardiida > Cardiidae > Serripes > Serripes groenlandicus. The sequence continues at coordinate 387,250 of JASEVX010000099.1, read as the reverse complement.
TATAAGTTGTTAGGGGTAAGCATTACGTCTGAGTCGCTAGTATAAGTTGTTAGGGGTAAGCATTACGTCTGAGTCGCTGGTATAAGTTTTTGGGAGTTAGTATTACGTCTGAGTCGCTGGTATAAGGATACATGGACCAGTCCTACTGGTACCCCAAACCATTACACGCCGTGATATAACTGAAAATGTGTTGACAGCGGCGTAAAACGCCCTTCAGACAAATAATTAAAGGTCATTTTATAGGGCTCTAAACACATGCTCATCGTTTTTGCATCTTCTGATAATAAAATTGAAGATCAAATAACAAGGATACAATGTAAAGTGCCGTTGTTTTATTATGGCTTTGAAGTTAACCAATGGATATTATTATATGCACGATACTTTCACAACAGCTGACGTACGTAGGTTATAGGCGAAAAAAGGTAAAACGCGACACTAAAATTTTCGACAGACATCTTTTTTCTTACCATTAACCCTTTCCACATGTAAATACAAATACATGTTGATGAATCTGCAATAGACGTCTTGTGAAAACGAGATTTCAATAGTTTATATTTTCAAATATAGAGATTTTCTTGAGTTTTGCTAAGATGTTTTGAAAGCTGACTGCAGGAGAAAAAAACGTAGAATCTAGTATTGAATCTCAAAGTCACTGTGATAAAATCGGAAGTAATGAATTAATTTGAATATTACTTTAATTGATTGATTAATTGATTAGAGATTCATGACGCTTTAACTCTTTCGCTGCGAAAGGCAATTAAACTATTTTTCAAATAATGCAGATTGAGGTGAGACAGCTCATAAGGAGCTGTCTCTCCTGAAATCTGCACTGTTTGCCACTTAAACATAAAAATTAACTTAACTCTCTGTTGGACGAAAAAGGGGATGGTCCAATTTTCATCATGGATGATTCGACTTTGTGAAGGGTTAGCCCTTTCCCTCATACGACAATTCTGCAGCAGACCACTTTGAACATATTTTGTCCAAAAATAGAATATCTCTATAATTGAATGGAAAACCTATGACTAAAGGTGGAAAACATTGTGGCAAAAGGAGAAATTGCTGGTTTTGAGCAATTTCTTCTTTTGTCACTATGTTTTCAAAAAGCCGTCTGCTGCAGAGGCGTCAGAAAGCGTCTATATGAGGGGAAGGGTTAAAGGTAGTTTAGTGACCGGTTCATCGAACGTGCGTTTACTTGCTTCTCGTTATTAAACTCAGCGCAAACTTCTTTCCTGGCAATAGGCTACCTTACCACATGGCGATTTTGAATCGTAATGACTCATCGATTTTTCATCATTTAAAATGGCATGCGTATCAGTAGAGGGGTAACAGTTTTCCTTTATCACTATAATACATCGACTGACAGAGAAGACTCTGTATGGGGAGACATACTCACCCTGATGGTCCTCAACGCCAGATGAACATCAACATTTTAAAATGTTGAAACTTCTGCTATTATTGCTAATAGTGACAAAAAAGTAAGTAATAAATAGTCAATTGAAAGTCATGAAAATGTACAACATTTGGCTTACTGGGTATAAGAGAACCTTAAGCATAAACGATCCCTTTTTAGATGTTTTTTGTACTGGAAAATAAATTCATTACACTAATGTTACCCCAGAATTATGACTTTAATATTTTAAGACAACTTTTAAACAGTTTTAAAACTTTAACTATACTATCTATAATCTGGAGTTCCCGATGTACCCAGGCGCCACTTTTTCTTGAACATATTTTGTAAAAAAGTAGAAAATCTCTTTAATTGAATGAATAACCTATGACTAAACGTGGAAAACATTGTGGCAAAAGGTGAAATTGCTCGTTTTGAGCAATTTCATCTTTTGTCACTATGTTTTCAAAAAGCCGTCTGCTACTGAGGCGTCAGAAAGCGTCTATATGAGGGAAAGAAATAAACTCGACTCTTCCATTGTTGGACCACTCATTTTTCCGTCCAACATGAAACATAGGTTAGTCTCGAAACTTAACTTTACCTCAAAATTCAAAAAACGTTCAACATTTAATATCGAAGTGGCCAACAATGCATATTTCAGGAGAGACAGCTCGTTACGAACTGTCTCACCTATATCTGCATTGTTTGCGAAAGCCCTTGATTGCGTTTGGCAGCGATAGGATTAATGCCAGACTAGACATTATTGTGGAATGAATGATAAAATAGGTCAAGCTCAAGTAAAAAAGTCCAGTGTCACATCTAATCATAATCCATGCTGTTCTCAGCTAAGAATTTCATAAACACTTCCTTGATTATTTTTTTAAGACGGATGCAAACTATGACACTATTAGACGGTGCTATCTAATAACATTACATTTATATATTTCTCTATATCTTTTTAAAAAATATAACACTATTATATAAAGATCGGTTTTCCTTCATTTTATCTGAATAATCTATAATTTATATTAACTCTTTCTGCGCCGAATTGTTTAAAGTAGACCCTTCCATGTTCAAGATCGGGCTTCTCAATTTCTTATGTAATACAATTTTGGACTATTTTGATAACCAAAAGGCAAACAATGCTGATTTCAGGTGAGACAGCTCGTTACGAGCTGACTCACCTGAATCAGTATTGTTTGCAAAAACCTCAATACTGCCATTGGCGCTGAAAGAGTTAATAACATGCTTTTCGTCGGATACTCGAGGAATCGCGGTTGATTTAAACTCCAGATACACTCACTGTTAGAAACAGTTATTTGATTTTGTTTGTTTGTTTGTTTGGTGCTGTACGCCTCTGCCTACTTGTATTCAGTTATATCACGGCATTCCACGGGCAGGTTACCTTTCCTTTCCTTTTTTGGGGGTTTAACGCCGTTTTTAACAATTTCTCAGTTATATCAGGCGGCCAGTTTACCTACTCATGCATTTCCTGGTTTTCTCACACCAGTACTCCACACAACAATCTTCCCAAGCAACTGGCTGCTTTTCCACATAGACTTAGCCCATTGGTGGAAGACGAATGACGCATGTCGCATTGACTTTTGTCAATCGTCGGAAAGAAAGTTGGCCGAGCCGGGATTCGAACTCACAACCCCCGGATTGACAGCCCGCGTCGCTACCGACTGAGCTACCGGGGCTCGGCAGGGCAGGTTACCAATACTACTGGTCATTAAGAGTCAGTCTTAATATTAGCTGCACCATCCATCCTGAGCGTAAAAGAAGGAAAGTCATTACTGCCATGTTATACAGTAGGGATGGGACCGAGTACGCGAGTACGCGAGTACCCGGGTACTCGGTTGGACGTCCGAGTACCAGTTATCAAAATAGGTATTCGAGTACTCGATTATTTATCTTCCACTTTTGTGTCTTAAAGTAAATAAAAACTTAAAATGTATTGAACCTGTTTTTTCTTATTGAGTTACTAAAGAAGTCGGTAAATCAGCGGTGAAGGTAAATTAAACAAACAGCTAACACCTTTGAGTCTGACGATGGTTCTTAATCCTTTTTATTTGTTGCTTTGATTGCATTCACGAGTCAACTACGAACAATGTGACAAAACAGGTAGTCAACGAATAATGCAACACATGATAATAGTTACTTGTATGACAATGATCTAGATGTAAATTTTACAGAATCGGAGATAAGAAATGCTGTATCTTCACAAAACAACTCTAAAAGCCCAGGCACAGATCATTTAATTGCCGAAGTTTTCAAAAGTTCATATGATATTATTGCTCCATTACTTGTAAGTCTCTACAACAGAATTTTTAATGAAGGTATTTTTCCAAATAGCTGGGGAGAAGGCATAATCATACCCATATTTAAGGGAGGAAACACTGATGCTAAAAACTTTAGAGGGATAACTCTTAATAATATAATTTCAAAGATTTACTCAAAATTACTTATTACAAGACTTACTAAGTGGTCTGAAAAACATGATAAGATAATGGAAAATCTACGGTAGATTGTATCTTCATTTTCCGCTCCTTGATAATGAAAACCTTAGCCGACAAGAAAAAACTCTACGTAGCTTTTCTTGACTGAGAAAAGATGTTTGACAAAATAGATAGAGTATGTTTGTGGCAGAAACTACTTAATGAAAACGTTAGTACTAAATTTGTAAATGCTCTTAAATCAATGTATAGCACTGTTAAATCAAATGTACGATATAAGTCCGAAACATCTGAATATATATATATTCAAACATCGGTGTTAAACAAGGAGACCCAGCTAGCAGCATATTATGTTTATTTTTCCTGAATGACATTTTAAACAACATTAGCTGCAATATAGATGGTATATTTTGCATTGATGATATACACTTGTTTTTGTTACTTTTTGCTGATGACGCGGTTGTATTTTCGCAGGATCCAAAATCTCTACAATCTATCTTAAACGACAAAGAACATTATTGTAATGAATGGCATTTACGTCTTAATGCACAAAAAACTAAAATCATGATATTCGAGAATGGGCGGCACACTAACTACAATTTTTCCTTGTATAACTCTCCAGTAGAATGTGTGAGTTCATTTAAATATCTTGGTGTACAACTTTTTAAAAACGGGAATTGGAATCGTACACAACGTCGTATAGCTCAGCATGCAGCATTTTCATTACATAATTTGTTCATGATCAATAACCAAATAGGTTTACCTATATCACAAACGTTAAAACTATTTGATTCCCTGGTATCACCAGTTCTAAACTACGCGGCCGAAATTTGGGGTCATCACCCCGCACCCGATGTCGAATCTATACACTCAAAGTTTTGTAGAAAACTTCTGTGTGTACGTCGCTCTTCCAATCTAGACAGTCTATACGGAGAATTGGGAAGAATCCCTATGTCCATACATAGACAATTTATAACTATCAAATATCGGATAAAGATACTCAATCAAAATGAAAATTCAATTTTATTCAAAAGCTACATGGTTATGAAATTAGGTTTAGAAAACGATTTGTATTGCACAAAAAATAATTGGGCATTTAACATTAAACAAATTCTCGATGAATGTGGTCTTGCTTATATCTGGCATAACCAGTTTAATGTAACAGTTAATTATGAAATGATCAAACAGCGAATTTTAGATATTTACTATCAACATTGGTACTCCTGTATCAATAACTCGAATCGTTTAGAAACGTATTGCTTATTTAAACACGACTTCAAATTCGAAAGTTACCTAGACAACATTACAGACTCTTATTTTAGAAAAGCATTCACCCAATTTAATATATCCTCTCATGAATTAGCAATAGAACGAGGTCGTCACCTACATTTACCGCGAAATAATAGAATTTGTCCAAATTGCTCAAATAACCAAATTGAAAATGAATATCATTTCCTACTAATTTGTTCAAAATATTCGGATCGTAGAACTAAATATATTAAACGATATTACTATACTTGCCATCGTTACGAAAATTCACAAACTTACTCTCCAATAAGTCTATTAGTATTGCTAAAAATATGTCAAAATTTATTTACTATGCTAATTTGAAAAGAGTCCAGTTTTCCCCATAATGTTCTACGTTGTTGAATATTTGTATGTTCTTCTTTAAAAAAAAATCCATGTCTTTATTTGTATTTTATGCTATAAGCATATTGTTTGTTTAACGCAATAAAATATTTGTATTGTATTGTATTGTATTGATATGAATATAATCTCCAGTCAATTAGCAACCATATGTCAAACAATATGTCAAACATGGAGGGCTGTCGGGTTTTCACACCTTCGTCGTATTAGTGTTTTCAATTGTTAAGACGTTTTAATTGGATAGTTGTCAGAAAAACAAATCAATATGATTGGATAAGAACTGTTGCAATTGTTTGAGAAATTGTTCGTTAAATCATTAGAACCATCCTCTATCATTCGTATCTATTCGAACGAAAGGAAAACAGCAAATTTATAACTATGCAACGTGCTAAATCCGCCGTCTGGAAACATTTCAAAAGCACAGCAGACGACAATTCAGTTAAATGCATGCTATGTAGTGCAAATATTACGGACACCGGTAAAATCGAAATCCGAAAGAACAAAAAAACATTCAGATTGTTGATTTATATTCCTTATTTACACTGATGACAAGAGAAAGTTGATGCAACGCATCAATGTCGCCGGATATCCATAGTGCAGTTATGCATAACACTAACATTATAGTAGTTGAATAAACAGTTATCAACTGAGGGGCATGTTGGAACATCAGGGGTGGGGTCAAGTGAAAATGTATTATAACTTGCATTGTTGTGTCAACGAAGTGAATGATAATTGAAGCCTTTCATTGTTTATGATCAATCTCCATTCCAAAGTAGGTTGACCATACACACAACCAACTAATTATTGATCATAAACAGTAATGGAAATGAGTAATCTTGCCAATCATTAGTCTTAGTCTTAGTATGTATACAGTGCTTTCATTAAGGAATAATTTTATTATTTTTCAATAAAACCACAAAACAGACAATTTAGGATTTGCATGCAATAGCACGTCATTTTTACCTTTCCTCTTTTAAAGTCAACAGTGGACATCTTTGCAGCAATCTACTTTTAAAACAATGAGATAAGGGTTAAATCGTTGAAGACATGAGCTTTCTCTTTTTCTCAAAATGATATTAGCTTGGCATCCTAATTATATCATACTTTAACAAATGTTGAAATGTAGTCCAATATTTATAAATTAGACCACCTTCGAAATATAATATCAACTAAACAGTTAAATCTCATTGAAATTGTTGTATAATTTAAACTTAATTTCGAACATAAACTTAGCCCTACATGTTAATTTATTTTAATTCTTTCCTTCCTTTTTTATAATGAAAATAACAAACTACTCATGTTTTAAAATTATATTATGATGAGCGCCCTTGTGTCAATGATGCATAACAATATGCAGATCGGAAGCAATATGCCTTTAGGGAATTAAATGACACATTTAAAATTGTCAAGGACGAAATAATTTTGTACGAAAGACCCGATTCTTTCTTATTCGCAAAGGTGTCGTTCTTGAAACTCTCTTTATAGGCAGAGAGTGTTCGTTCAAAGTCATTTTTCCATTAAAACCAGTTTTATCTCGGTTTGTTCTTTTCTTCATTTGTTTCGAACCAAATAAACATTTTAAATCACCTATAATTTACTATTTGTAAGTGAGTGTAAAGAGCGGCTCTCTGCAAATGAGATTGATCTACGCAGTTGGTATTCGCGAGTCACGCAGGTGCGCGTAAGTAAACACATTAGACTGTGCGACGTAAAGGTTTGTAGTTATCGCCTTTTGATTACATGTAGTATATAGTGTAAAATAAAGTATACCAGTGTAGCTAATAGGGACTGTTTTGTCTTCGTAAATTAAACAAAAAACCATAAATGCGAGTCAAAATAAAGAAACTGAAAATACCTAAAACATCGGAATATTTATTTTATTTTAGATGTGTCATTACTTAGTGTTTTTAAACAAACACAATTGTAATATGTTCAAGACATCTAAATGTGTTTCTTTCTAATAATAATCCCCCCTCCCATGTGATTTCAGAAAACCTATTAAAAATAGAAGTCGCGGGCTTCTGCCCGGCGACTAATAAAGATATTCTTTTATTAAATGTATTGTTTATCATTCTTGGTATTGTCTTCCTTTCACCGTTTGACTTGCTTTATTTTTGCGACTTTAAAGAGATATACATCCGCACGTTTGGATGTTTTCGCCAATGCAAATTCTGAATGTATTTGTTGAATTATTTTTGTTTTAAGATAAAACAACTAGTTTTTCTTCAAATATCAAATATTAAATGTAGAGGGGAAAACAAACGCATGTTTGTTCTTATAGAAACGATTCAAATTTAGTGCACGGGGGCAATATTATTCCGAGGGACAAGACGTTTGATGAACGCATCAATACAATGCGATTATCTGCGAGTACACGAGTACTCGATCGGAAGAATTCACGAGCACCCGAGTACTTATATTGGTACTCGTTCCCATCCCTATTTTAAAGTCTTTGTTATGACACGACCGGGATTCATACTACAGGAAGTGCTACGTTGTGGTTTTTAATTTGTATTAATCCAGTCTACGTCCGCCGTCAGTAAGTCAAATCATAGAACAAACAGAACAATCGCATATTGTGTTGTAAGATAAAGATGTATTTAACCCTTTCCATCATACGACAATTCTGCAGCAGACAACTTTGAACATATCTTGTCAAAGAATAGAAAATCTCTATAATTGAATGGATAACCTATGACTAAAAGTGGAAAACATTGTGACAAAAGGAGAAATTGCACGTTGTGTGCAATTTCTTCTTTTGTCACTATGTTTTCAAAAATCCGTCTTCTACAGAGGCGTCAGAAAGCGTCTATATGAGGGGAATGGTTAAAGGTAGTTTAGTGACCGGTTTATCGAACGTGCGTTTCCTTGCTTCTCGTTACTAGACTCAGCGCAAACTTCTTTCCGGGCAATATGCTACCTTACCACATGGCGATTTTTTATCACTATGTTTTCCAAAAGCCGTCTGCTACAGAGGTGTCAGAAAGCGTCTATATGAGGGAAAGGGTTAATTAAGTCGCGTCTAGATGTTTTAGGGCGTACCGAGACACCGCCTTGACATCTTTTTAATTTTTTTTTTTTTTTGTAAAACTGGGGTCGATGCATTACGCAGAGTCCGTAATGTTTTCGGAACGGCTCATTATTATAATGCACGGTATCGTCAACCTTCTCAAGTCTAAGATGAGCTTCTGTCTTAATGTGTGTTTATTATATTGCACGGTATCGTCAACCTTCTCAAGTCTAAGATGAGCCTTTGTCTTAATGTGTGTTTATTATATTGCACGGTATCGTCAACCTTCTCAAGTCTAAGATGAGCCTCTGTCTTAATGTGTGTTTATTATAATGCACGGTATCGTCAACCTTCTCAAGTCTAAGATGAGCCTCTGTCTTAATGTGTGTTTATTATATTGCACGGTATCGTCAACCTTCTCAAGTCTAAGATGAGCCTCTGTCTTAATGTGTGTTTATTATATTGCACGGTATCGTCAACCTTCTCAAGTCTAAGATGAGCCTCTGTCTTAATGTGTGTTTATTATATTGCACGGTATCGTCAACCTTCTCAAGTCTAAGATGAGCCTCTGTCTTAATGTGTGTTTATTATATTGCACGGTATCGTCAACCTTCTCAAGTCTAAGATGAGCTTCTGTCTTAATGTGTGTTTATTATATTGCACGGTATCGTCAACCTTCTCAAGTCTAAGATGAGCCTCTGTCTTAATGTGTGTTTATTATATCACGGTCCAGAGCTCCAGAGTTAACCCGTTCCCTCATACGGCAATTCTGCAGCAGACGACTTTAAACCTATTTTCTCAAAAACATGGAAAATCTCCATAATTGAATGGATAACCTATGACAACAAGTGAAAAACATTGTGGCAAAAGGAGAAATTGCACGTTTTGTGCAATTTCTTCTTTTGTCACTATGTTTTCAAAAAGCCGTCTGCTGCAGAGGCGTCCGAAAGCGTCTATATGAGGGATAGGGTTAATTAAGTCGCGTCTAGATGTTTTAGGGCTGACCGAGACTCCGCCTTGACATCTTTTTAAGTTATTTTTTTTTGTAAAACTGGGGAGGGGGGTTTCCTTTCCCATTTGTTCTGCCATAAGTTGGATTTATTCATAAAGAACATATACGATGACGACAAAGACCCTGGGATCAATGTTATAAACCTAACTTAGCACTAAGTCATACTTAAATACTTAAATACTTAATAGCCCATTCAATCGTTTTTGTTTCCCTAATAAAAAATTCCAACAAATTTCATTTCTTAACAATAATTGTTATTCAGCAAGAAAACTTTGTTTTCAACTTAGTCATTTATTTACATACATTCATTGATTAATTAATTAATGTTTTACAAAATATTAGGGGAACGAAAATCATCAAATATGCTTTTAAGTATTTAAGTATTTAAGTATTATTTAGCGCTAAGTAAGATTAGTGCAATTGGACCCTGGTGAAATTGTGTGAACGTACAGGCTGACATGAATATTCCGGGCACTGTTCGCAGATGCAAATAAATCCAAAATCTATTCACAAACATCAAAAAAATATGAGCCGTTCCACGAGAAAACCAACATTATGGCCTCTGCGTAATGTATCGACCCAGATCCGGGCCGACACATTCCGTCCCAGTGGAATAGAGGTATAAAGTAATGCTACCTGAAACGAAAATACACAGGAGGGGAAAAGTGTCTGTCCGTGTTCGCCTTCGCGGCATATTTAGGCTGATCCAGATAGACAACAATGTTGGTTTTCTCGTGGAACGTCTCAAATATAGCTATATTCACTCATGGCATAGCCTCTCAGCTATTTACAAATATAGCTCGGACCGACACCGAAACAAACAATTATCCTCTCACTATATCTCGTATATGAGCCGTTTCGCGAGAAAACCAACATTGTGGATTCTGCGTAAAGTATCGACCCTGACCAACATAAGCATGATGCGCAGGCTAATCCGTGCCGAGAGTTTTCGCCTCCTGTGTATTTTCTGTTTCAGGAATCATTACGCTATACCTCTATCCCCCTAAGACGGAATGAATCGGTCCGGATTAGCCTGTGCGGCCTGCGCAGGCTGATCTGGGTCGATACATTACGCAGAGTGCATAACGTTGGTTTTCTCGTGGAACGGCTAATATATCTCCTTTCACCGTAGGGTTAGTATGTTTACGATTCAGATAAAATCTATATCCACTCAATTAATAATTTACCCTTTTGTTCAGAAGCCTATTTTATTTATTTGAAAAATAAAACATGCTGATATTCCTGCATTTATCTTCACATAGTATTCGAAATTAAATATAAACTTGATTTGATTTTATCACAATTTTATCAAATCCGTTCAAACATTTGGACCACGCCTCCGGGCATTTGATACCAGCGAGGACCAGGATCAGTTTGCTCCAACCCGAGACTGATCAGGATTTATGTGAGCCATAGAAACACACACACACGGCCTAGATCAATATATCAGCAAAGACCAGGAACAACTGCTTCAACGTGAGTCAGATCAGGATGTTATGTTCGCCACACGCACACGGCCCAGATCAATATGTACTACGTTCGTGACAGCGAGAAATAGCCACAATAACTCAATCTAATATTGATAGTAATTAATTTTAAACTGTGCGAAAGCCATTTATTGCGGTACATGACTCGATGGTATCGAGGGCTTGAAGTGAAATGGTTGTAACTAAAATTAGTAATTTTATTACTTAGGTTAATGTCTTTATAAGCGTTAAATCATTTGTCTTGCTAAACAATAGAAATGTAGGTGCCATTGCTCGTTCTGAGCAATGACACCTAAATTTGCTTTGTTTACAAAAGTGTCAAAATTGACTCTAAACCAAGATTTTCAAAATAAAAAGGTTTTAAGTAACAACCGTTTCACGCCAAGCCATCGAGATACGAAACCGACATTCGGAGAGTTTTTTAAACTATTTCAGTTACTTCTTGCCGATTGTGAAGTAATTATTTGACAACAGACATTCTCTATAATCTTACAGGCTGCTTGGTTTAATAAATATTTCTTTATTTTTTTTATAACACATAAACATATTGATACAATTCGAATTTAATATAAAAAGAGATAGGGCAGAAAGCATTAAGCTTATTTAGGTAGATTTCTTCCGGACTGACTTTACTGCTAGATGACGAAGAGGCATTATACTGATCAGAATGCGCGGATGACAAGGCTGATTTGGATCTTCACTGGTCGTAAAGACACTACGGTCGGTTATCGTACGACATCGGTCAGTTGGTATGCTTATCAATATGTTTTTAAATGTTATCAACACCTCTTGCAGACAAATAGAACATTTTGACAGAATTAACATTTCAGTGTTTAGCCAAAGAATGGGAAACGTTGCGATTTGTTTTAATACTTTTAAACAAAGGTCGATTGTGTATCTTGAAACGGGTTTCGAAGATTTTCTTTGTTAAAAAAACATTATCAGCTTTCATATTTTCTATAAAAACAAACCGTTTCGTAAAGTGAAAGTATACGGGTATATGTGTTTGCCTTTAGGGGCTTCAGCTTAACAGATGATCTGATTGGCTAAAATGAATACCCTGTCGTCCAATCAGATTTGTATTGTGTGCTGTCAAACATTGTTCAAATAAAAGCCCCTTATATATGTACTTGAAAATAGCCAAGTCAACAGCCAAGTCAACGAAAATACTGTTTACGTCACTTTGCGAACAGCGACGAACCAGATCTGCATGCCCCTCCGCGTAATCTGAGAAGTCTTCCCCGTTCCTCCTCAGTCATTCAAGTGTTCTCAGAGCTTCTCAATAAGAGTAAATGCACCAAGAGAACTGTATAAGTATGCAATGTGATCTGGATCGTTGGTCAGTAAAACTAATCATTATGTTGGTCGATTTTCGCCCCCCCCCCCACTTGACCCAGACAGCAATATGTTTATTCACAATAGACATTGGATTGCTTGTATGACATTTTAAGCCATGTTCAACTGTATATGAGCCGTCCCCCGAGAAAACCGACATTATAGACTCTGCGTAAAGTATCGATCCGGATCAGTATAGACTCTGCGTAAAGTATCGATCCGGATCAGTATAGACTATGCGTAAAGTATCGATCCGGATCAGTATAGACTCTGCGTAAAGTATCGATCCGGATCAGTATAGACTCTGCGTAAAGTATCGATCCGGATCAGTATAGACTCTGCGTAAAGTATCGATCCGGATCAGTATAGACTCTGCGTAAAGTATCGATCCGGATCAGTATAGACTCAGCGTAAAGTATCGATCCGGATCAGTATAGACTCTGCGTAAAGTATCGATCCGGATCAGTATAGACTCTGCGTAAAGTATCGATCCGGATCAGTATAGACTCTGCGTAAAGTATCGATCCGGATCAGTCTGAGCATACCGAGCAGGCTAACCCGGACACACATTTTCCGCCTCCTGTGGATTTTCTGTTTCAGAATTCATTACTCTATATCTCTATCACCCTGAGGCGGAATGTGTCGGCCCGGATCAGTCTGCGCGGACTGCGCAGGCTGATCTGGGCCGATACATTACGCAGAGGCCACAATGTTGGTTTTCTCCCGGTACGGCTCATCTCAGGCATATCACGACGTTTCCTATCGGCTAAACTGAACACCGAGCCCCGGAAACTCAGTCGGTAGCGACGCAGGCTGTCATTCCAGGTGTTGTCAGTTCGAATGCCAGCTCGGCAAACATTTTTCCGGCCTTTGCTAAAAGTTATCCCGAATAGCGTCATTCGTCTTCAACAAGAGGCTTACAGCCTATGTGAAAGACAGCCAGTTGCTTGGTAAGTCTGTTGCTTTGAGTACATGTGTGAGAAAGCCTTGAAAACTATGTGTAGCTGAACTGTCCGCCATGATATGACTGGACAATTGTTTAAAACGTCTTTAAAAACCAAGAAATTAATATATTATCAATCAATCAATCCTATCGAAACACTTCGATGTAATTCCGGAAAGTCAATTAAGACATTGGACGTTAAGGACTACCGCTATTATGTGTCTTTACACCGTCGAATCAGTCATAATGATATGACCACAACCTTGAGTGCCTATAGGGTCATCATGAAGCGTTTAACGCCATTTCAACAGTATTGTAGTTATATCACGTAATCAACCATTACTGCCGCTAGTGTCTGTCCTCACACCTATATATCACGTAATCAACCATTACTGCCGGTAGTGTCTGTCCTCACACCTATATATCACGTAATCAACCATTACTGCCGGTAGTGTCTGTCCTCACACCTATATATCACGTAATCAACCATTACTGCCGCTAGTGTCTGTCCTCACACCTATATATCACGTAATCAACCATTACTGCCGCTAGTGTCTGTCCTCACACCTATATATCACGTAATCAACCATTACTGACGGTAGTGTCTGTCCTCACACCGACTTATCAGTCGTAATGCTAATCTTTGCAAATATAAGGTTCTAGGATGGAGGCTATTTGTCAAATGTTTGATATGACCCGACCTTTGATCGAACCAAGATCTCCCGATCCCACGGCGGGACGGTGTAAACCCACCATAACGGAGGCGGTTTAATGAATTGCGATACATTTAGTTGACGGATATTCGTTATTCGATCCCACGGCGGACGCTGTAAACCCACCATAACGGAGGCGGTTTAATGAATTGCGATACATTTAGTTGACGGATATTCGTTATTCGATCCCACGGCGGACGCTGTAAACCCACCATAACGGAGGCGGTTTAATGAATTGCGATACATTTAATTGACGGATATTCGTTTTTTTTAAAAATATATTTCAATATAGCCACATCATGCGGTTTTTTTTTGTTAGGAGGGTGGCTAATTTTTTATGTCGTCCGAACGGAATGCCTCCCTAATTAATGGTAACAGTGACCAAAGCGCATTCTTACATACAATAAATCTGTAGAAGGCGAATTCGAAAACATATTGGACAAAATTGAAACTCTCTTTGAATGAAAGTTTTATTATTGAATAGAGTCGAAAGCAATGTGGCAACATGAGAAATTGCTTATCATGAGCAATTTCTCCTTTTGTCACATTGTTTCAAAATTTCGTCTGCAATAGTAGGATCAAAATGGGTCCTCATATGTGAAAGTATGAAGAGCTACATGTACATAGCGTCTTGAGACGTCATATAGTTCACTCGTATTTTGTCATATTCAATAAAGACGCATTGGTCCGAAATGTACACACGCTGCTGTTTGGTTTAGTTAATTAACCCTTTTCCACCTGCAGACGCGTTTTGACGCAATAGCGGCAGACTACTTTTGGAAATATTGTGGCTAAAGGTGAAATTGCTCATAATGAGCAATTTCTACTTTGGCCAAAATGTTTTCAACTTTATTTAACAATTAAGCTATCTGTTTTGGAGAATTTTCAGTTTTTTGTCACTTGGTTTTGAAAGTCGTCTACTGCAGATTTGCTGTATGTGGGAAAGGGAAGAGGGTTTAACACTGACCGCGAAATGGGCGGGAAAGTGTGATATCTTGTTTGCCTTCAATGTTTACATTTTATTATAAATGGGGGACACAAATAAAACATATACTGTTTGCTTGTCTCTCATGTCGTCGAAACTCGCATTTTTAACGTTAATAAGTTCATTAATATTCTGTAACTGTGAAATTGAAATATGTTATATGTAGGATAAGAATTGGACGACATACTTCCAATATGTCTTTAACCCTTTCTGACTTGCAGACGCAATTTGACGCATCTGCAGCAAACGAATTTTCTCACAAGGTTTTCTTATCTATTTAAGACTATTTTATGGAAATGTTTAATAAGTTTGTCTAGACAATTCCAAAGTCATCTATTGGAGATGTACTGTAAGGGGGAAAGGGTTAAAAAATTTCATAAGTCTTCATTTCATTCTTTATGAACATATAAGTGAATGGGGACCTATACAGGCTGTGACAACATTCAACATTCTTGATGGAAGTAGTTTAAAATAGCCCAATTTTAATACCCCTGCAATAAAAGACATTTAAGCTGCGTCGAGCGACTTAGGCCTTAATTATTCTTCGCCTTGAGTGATTAGGATTTAACGCCGTTTTCAACAATGTTTCAGTCAGTTCACCTACTCATGTGTTTCCTGGCTTTCTCACACCAGTACTCCATACACCACTCCAAATAACTGACTGCTCCTCCACTAAGACTGTTAGCCCATTGGTGGAAGAAGAATCACGCTTGTCACAGAGACTTTTGTCAAACGTCGGAAAGTATGTTGGCCGAGCTGGGGTTTGAACTCACAACCCCTGGGTTGACAACCCGCGTCACTACCGACTGAGCTATCGAGGCTCAACGTCGGGGAGTCAGTTTGTTGTCAGAATATACAGTATATATATTCGGACGCTGACGATTCTGGTGAGACTGAGTCTTCACTCTACGCAGATGTATTGAGACGCAAAATGCTAGAAGCAGCTCATATATATATAAACGTCTTAATGACTCTCCGCCTTGACGTCATTTTAGCACAGGCAAAAACAATACCCAATACCTCTTTAAACTACTATAAATAGTCTGTATATGGTCCATATGCTATAAAAAATAACGACCGTAATGTTAAGTCGGGGAAACCCAAACAAGACAAACGGAAATTATTGCCCGAATCGAGAAAGGGTGTAAAATGTCGTTGTGCACAACTGGTCATTAATATGAGTATAGGTGCTACCTATTTCGGGTAAACATTTATTAACTTTTGTGATCGATAAATAATTCGCTGCGAACTGCAGTTAGCTCCTTGCTTGCAGCACGATCAGTTATTTACGTCAGTTACGAGTCCTACCGACCTAAGCAAAGACAATAAAAGTCATCACCAGGATATTTAACTTTTAAATATAGCCATGACATTTCATAAAGTACTTCAAATAAAATGATTCCATAATTTACGGAACTTTATTTGTGACAAGTCAAACTAACGTTTCCTATACTTTCTGTTGTTTTCCTTTTGGTTATTTATTCATCATTTGCGTTACGCTAATAGAATGACGTCATATTACATGAATTTGGATTTGTAACTTCCGGAAAGTCAAAAAACCCTTATGAGTTATTATTTGAACTCGTTTTAGAAATAGACGACGAGTATTAATAAACGGAAATTATCACATATAAAATTAATTGTGTTCGTTCCTTTATCGAGTACGTATTATCATATTTAATTATTTCCTCTAGAAGTTTTTTTTGTTTCGTCCGCGCAGGCTAATCCGGGCCGATACATTCCGTCTCAATGGGTTGAGGTTTAGAATAATGATTCCTGAAACAGAAAATCCACAGGAGGCGGAAAGTGTCTGTCCGCGTAAGCCTGCGAGTAACGCTTAGGCTAATCCGGGTCGATACTTTACGATACTTAGTCCACAGTGTTGGTTTTCTCGTGGAACGGCTCATATATATATATACTCACACACGTGTATATGCCGCGTATAGAGATTAAGGACATCAGGGAGATCAATTTCACTTATTGGCACAATGATTGATAAAGCTGTCAAGTGTAAATGCGTCTGCATTTTGAAAAGGTTAAACTATAGACGTACGTCACCGTCTCAATGAGCCAAAATATGATCTTTGTTTATTTCAGTTTT
Organism: Serripes groenlandicus; assembly: GCA_031761405.1. Lineage (NCBI taxonomy): Eukaryota > Metazoa > Mollusca > Bivalvia > Cardiida > Cardiidae > Serripes > Serripes groenlandicus. The sequence goes on along the minus strand of JASEVX010000099.1, from coordinate 370,171 downwards.
ACCAAATAAGAGTGTTCGTTATGAAGGTGTTCATCACTCAAATTATCAACAATTTGTATTCAAACAAAACTGCTAGAAGATGTAGACTTTTCGTATCAACAAAAATGTTCGAGAAGAGGTGAAAAGTGCTGGGTAAATAAATCGTAGTAAAACCTTACTATACCATAAAAGAGGGGGTGTGGTTTCTGACCTGTTGAATACGTAAACTGATCAACCGGTCTACACATTGAACAGGGTGATATACAATATGTATTGGAGATGTAAATACTATCATATAACATCATGATAACGATTTGCGTAGATTGTACAAATCATTAATTTTTACGAATATAAAGCCTGTATGACGACAATCATTAAATGTAAACAGTCATGGTGATATAAATGCTTTGCTTGGCAGAATAGTTCGGGTCGTAAGACATCGAAATATAAACTAATATATATAAACAAATTCTGCTTAATGTCCAACAAGGATTGTAATTAAAACATAATTACTTTGAAAATAACGCGTCAAAAACCTGAAAAGCCTTCATTAAATACTGTTAAATAAAGTTGAAAACATTGTGGCCAAAGGAGAAATTGCTCACCATGAGCAATTTCTCCTTTAGCAAGAATGTTTTCAAAAGTCGTCTGCTGATATTGCGTCAAAATGCGTCTACAGGATGGAAAGAGTTAACGCAACATGTGCGTATCTCTTGAACCATTATCCTGCTTCACGATCATTGAAAAGCTCTTTCACAGAAGCCAAAATAAACGACTTTAAAATACATTTGCGAACAACGTAGACAAGGATTAGCCTAAAGATTCGTGCACAAGTAACTGACGGCTTTCCCAGTATACTGTTGGCCCGTTGGTGGAAGATGAAAGACGCTAATCAAATATCGGAACGAATGTTGACCGAGCTTCGGTCGAAACTCACAACCCGAGGAACGACAGCCCGTGTTGTAACCGACTAAGCTACTGGGGCAACCTGCAATGAAGCCAGTACCGCTATATCATAGGCTCATGGTACGGTCGGATTACTAATTGATTGTTTGGATTGGGGACCATTGATTGATTGTTTGGATCGGGGACCATTAATTGATTGTTTGGATCGGGGACCATTGATTGATTGTTTGGATCGGGGACCATTGATTGATTGTTTGGATCGGGGACCATTAATTGATTGTTTGGATCGGGGACCATTGATTGATTGTTTGGATCGGGGACCATTAATTGATTGTTTGGATCGGGGACCATTACTTAATTGTTTGGATCGGGAACCATTAATTGATTGTTTGGATCGGGGACCATTAATTGATTGTTTGGATCGGAGACCATTAATTGATTGTTTGGATCGGGGACCATTACTTGATTGTTTGGATCGGGAACCATTAATTGATTGTTTGGATCGGGGACCGTTAATTGATTGTTTGGTGTTTTACGACGCTTACAACGATTGTTTAGGTATATCACGGCGTTTCGTTGGTAAATTACCAGTACTTCTGGTCCATTTATCCTGACACCAACCAGTCGGTCGTAATACTAACCCCGCAACCCAGAGCGCCAAGGAAGGCAGCTATTACTACCATTTTTTTTAAAGTGCTTGCTATGACGACCCAGAACAAACTTGATAGTAAGTAAATCAGAAAGCATTAAGGCTTGGTACCGAAATATATATATCTTATGTTGTATCTTTAGAGCCGTCTGCTTAAATAATATTTGTGAAAAATGAAATATCGTAACAATCGGAGACTTATTTTGATATAACGTGTTTTTATTGGGGGTTTACATTATTTTCAACATTATTTCAGTTATATCACGGCGACAGTTCACTTATTCCTGATCCCTGGGTAATCAAACCAATACTAGGCTAGGAAATGTGTCTTGCCAAAATGCACTCAATAATGCCTGTCGCGTTTGGGTATCGAACCGGGACACCCGGTACCAACTTCCCGAAGCTAACCCCTCAGGCACGGCGGATTCCGTATTTTGATATAGATATGAACAAATTGTCTGAAAGTACTTGTTTTCAACTAATTCTCTCTTTTCACAATGTTTTCAAAAGTCATCGAACCATCAGTAATCGTTTGTTTCGGAATAAAGGGTGCCGAATACGTGAACCAATTTCCTTATAGTCATCACCTCATTTCACAGAATGTTAGTTGACGGCCTTCTTACTATCACACGTTGACGAAAGACTGAAATTAGTACCCTCAGTGAGCGTATTATTATAGTATAAACATTCAATTCAACCTCTCTTTCTTTAGTTTTTTTTCCAATCATCCTTTGACCGCTGTAACATATGAGCCGTTCCGCGAGAAAACCAACATTGTGGACTCTGCGTAAAGTATCGACACTGATCAGCCTAAGCATGCCGTGCAGGCTAACCCGGACAGGCACGATTCGCCTCATGTGGATTTTCTGTTTCATGAATCATTACTCTATACCCCTATCCGCGTTAGACGAAATGTGTCGGCCCGGATCAGTCTGCGCGGACTGCGCAGGCTGATCTGGGTCGATACATTACGCAAATGCAATAATGTTGGTTTCCTCGCGGGACGGCTCAATAATGTTTTTAATCCAGTGCCACCAGTATAGATCCAGGCCAACCGGCGCCATCGCGTAGTCTGACATGGCTCTATATTGTTAGCTGCTTACCTCCCCATCCACGTGTTTTCCCCTGACATTCATGGAACTGGCTATGGAATCCTGCAGATGTAACGCTAGACAAGTTCGTTTTAATAGTTCAGCTTTGAAATGGCCTATGTCTTAAAATGAGGGTTTATTTCAGGTTTTGAGAGTTGTCTTCTTTTTAGTAGAATTTATAAAATGATAACGCTAAGATTGTTAACTCTTTCAGCGCCGAATTGTTTAAAGTAAACAACTGTTTCCATGTTCAAAACCGGGCGTCTCCGTTTCTCTTGTAATAAGAGTTCTGGAATATTGTTATAACTAACAGGCAAACAATGCTGATTTCAGGTGAGACAGCTCGTTACGAGCTGTCTTACCTAAATCTGTATTGTTTGCAAATATTGCCTTTGGCGCTCGCTGAAAGAGTTAATTGGATGGACCATTTGTAAGACTAACGGAGGAACCTATGATAGACTGTCCCGACAGACCTTATCTCATCTGTATTAGCCATTGGTTGACGGCCCGATTCCAAACAAACGCAACAACATGTTCCTACAAAATGCAGTTTTTCCTATCTGGGATCAAGTCCTGAAATCGTTTAACCCTTTCCCTCATACGACAATTCTGCAGCAGACGACTTTGTATTTATTTTGTCAAAAAATGGAAAATCTCTTTAATTGAATGAATAACCTATGACTAAAACTGGAAAACATTGTGGCAAAAGGAGAAATTGCTCGTTTTGAGCAATTTCTTCTTTTGTCACTATGTTTTCAAAAAGCCGTCTGCTGCAGAGGCGTCAGAAAGCGTCTATATGAGGGAAAGGGTAAAAAGGTGGAAAACTATGTTGTTGGTCATTTAGTGCGTTTTATTTTACACCCACTCCATTCTTTAACTTCAAAATAGGAGATGCTTTCAGACAACACTTGCGTCAACTGTGCTCCTCTAATAAGGCCTGCTATACACTTTTACGTGTTTTGTGATCTTTATCTACTATTTCACCGTCCTGTCAGATCGTCTACTTGGTGTTGTGTAAAACAAAGGCAGGGATTGTGAGTTCGAAACCCAGCTCGGTCAACATTCCTTTCGACATCGACAACAGTCACTGTAACAAGCATTATTCGAGCCAACAATGGGCAAACAATCTATGTGGAAAACCAGCTAGTTGCTTGGAAAGTATGTTGTGTGGTGTACTGGTTAACGAAAACCAGAACATGAATAGGTGAACTTGCCGCCGTTATATGACTTAAAATTGTTGAAAACGGCGTGAAACCTATTCTCACATATAGACGCATTTTGACGCATTTTCAGCAGACGACTTTTGAAAACATTGTGACAAAAGGAGAAATCGCTCAAATCGAGCAATTTCTCCTTTTGACACAATGTTTCCAACTTTTTTCAGTAATTATACCTCCATTTCTAGAAATTGTCCATGTCTTGAGTAGATGTTTTCAAAGTCGTCTGCTGCAGATGTGTTGTATGTGAGAGAGGGTTAAACCTCAATCATTCAATTAGATGCTATGACCGAGATAGTGTATTGAAATTAAAAAATCTCTCCCTTCTGCTGTCCGTCAGTGCATCCGTAGTATGCCAAAGTCAGCCTACCTTAACACTAAAGTATTCTGACCATAAGGCGTGCTTTGAATTTCCAATCATTTTTAACATCCCCCGCACTGTGAATATATTTTCCAATCACAGAGATCCGGGTCACATTCTGTTGGAACCGCGTCTGGAAATGTGGGTTCTTAACGAGTCTTCGTACAGAGTAGAGTAAGGATAGACTGTGCGTACGAACAGTTTAACCAGAGTCTTCATTTCCTGCGTGCATATAGTATAGACCCAGATATAGCATCTGACCAAAGACTAAACTTGTAGTTCCACGTTAGGGGCAGCAGCAACGTATTCCCAATCGCAGTTCACTTTTCAAGATTTTAAAATTGGTAGTGATGGCTGCCCTCATTGACGCTCAGGATTGTTGGGTAAGCATAACGACTGAAACGCTGGTGTCAGTATGAATGTTACAGTAGTTCTGGTAACTTACCCAAGAACTGCCGTGAAGTTTAAATTCAGAAATCCCCCCCCCCCTCCCCCCCCCCAAACACATACCCCCTTCGAAGGTAGTATAGATTCGGATGTGACCACTGACCAAAGGCTGCGTTTGTATTCCAACGGTTGTTACTGCCGCATCCCTTCCTGTGTTCCCTTTACGGAAGTGTATTCCCATGGTTGTTACTGCCGCATATGGAATCCGCCGTGGTCGAGTGGTTGGCACATTTTCTAGCCTAGTACTGGTTCGTTTACCCAGGGATCATGAATATGTGAAATGTCGCCGTGATATAACTGAGATAATATTGAAAGCAGCGTAAAACCCAACGCGGCAGCAGCCCTTTCTGTGTTCCCTTTACGGAAGTGTTTGTATTCCCACGGTTGTTACTGCCGCATCCCTTTCTGTGTTCCCTTTACGGCAGTGTTTGTATTCCCACGGTTGTTACTGCCGCATCCCTTTCTGTGTTCCCTTTACGGAAGTGTTTGTATTCCCACGGTTGTTACTGCCGCATCCCGTTCTGTGTTCCCTTTACAGAAGTGCAATGAGACCCCTAATCACGTGACGTGGCTGATTTACTTAACGACCCATTTCCATTTCCTTGTTTACAATCTGTTAAATGTTCAGGCCGAACCTATCGTTTTGTCTATTAACCCTTTCTAACATACAGACAAGTGTATGAACTTCTTCAATACAGTCATATCAATACCAAATTGCCGCGCCGGCATTTACTATCCAAATAGTGGATCATATAATGGTAAACAGGCGTTAAACAAACGGTGCTGTTCTTCTATCTTTTGTCAAAAGATGCATCCAGGACCAGGTTTCGTGTAAGCGGACAGTGAAGGCTCTGTTGAGACTGTGCCGATATACAGGCTCGCCTGGGCCTTCACTATACGCGGATTAACCCTTTCCCACCTATAGACGCTGTATGACGGCTCTGCAGTAGACTTCTTTTGAAAACCGTGTGGCAAAAGGAGAAATGCTCATAATGAGCAATTTCTCCTTTTGTCACAACGTTTTCAACTCTATTCAATAGATATGTGTTCGTTTATAGAGAGTTTTCATATTTCTGCCGATATATTTTCAAAGTCGTCTGCTGCAGATTAGTTGTACGTGGGAAAGAATTAAGATCCCTAACTTATAAGACGCGTCTCCTATAGCAAGACCCTACTTTGTTTAGGGGATCAGGTCAATGTTATTGAATAATAATTATAGTTTAGAAGAGTTCATCCTGGAATAAAGTTTGAGGATGGGCGATATCTAATGTGACCAGGGACACAACTACGTTGACCTCCAAGAAGAGTTCTTTAACCTTTATCTCACATACAACAAGTCTGCTGCAGACAACATTGTAATCTTTTATGTTAATCTCTATAACAATGTTTTCAACTTTATTCAATAGTTTTACTTTCATATACAGAGATTGTCCATAGGTTTGCCTTGATGTTTTCAAAAGTTGAAAACATTGTGGCAAAAGGAGAAATTGCTCGTTTTGAGCAATTTCTTCTTTTGTGACTATGTTTTCAAAAAGCCGTCTGCTGCAGATTTATTGTATGTGGGCAAGGGTTATATGATGCCAAATGGGAGATTCAATAAGACCCCAAAAACGCGGCTGATATAATTTTCTACATGAATTTCTTTTTAGGATTTTAAGGTTTCTTTTAAGTCAACCAATTTATTATATCTGTTTCAAACATTATGGATTATTAATTGCAAAAGCTTCAATAAATAAAAAATACTTTTATTATAGCAAATGTATTAAAATTTGGCAAGTTACCTTCCTTTGTAATAAATAAGCAGCGTACACAGAGGATCAGGATACAACTGTACTTTTGTGAAGGCTGATCTTGGTGTGACGGAATGTGTCGGCTCGGATCAGTCTGCGCGGACTGCGCAGGATGATCTGGGTTGATACATTACGCAGAGGCCATAATGTTGGTTTTCTCGCGGGACGGCTAAAATATTCTACGATAAATATGTTCGCCTATAGTTCGTGAATTCGATTGTTTGAAATCGATTTAAGGCTGATAATCAAATGTTGCTGAACGATTTCCAACAAAGAACATATCCGCAGATGATGACTTTGAAAATAGCACGGTCATGAACATGTGAGGAAAAAAAACACCTTTAAATTCAAGCGCAAAAATGATTCTTAGTTGAAATTGTTGTTTCAAAATGAAAAATTGTACACGATGATCAATTTCTCGTTTTGCCATAATGTTTTCAAAAATCGCCTGATGCAGATGCGTCTAGGTGCGTCTGCAGGTGGGAAAGGGTTTATAATGCGTACAGCAGGGTTATATGTTACTTCTTACACTGCTATATACCAGTTTCGAAAGAAACTTATGCAAATTCAGCCTGTTTATATGTGTGGTCTTATCTTTGCATTCATCTCAACGTATTATTCCCCTATCAAAACACACCATGGATTAACATAAACAGGCTAAGATAGAGAACGGTAAAATGAATTTGGCGGCCTTAGAATACAATATGAAGATGATACCTTTGTTCCTAAACCCTTTCGCACAGACGTATTTTGACTCATCTACAGCATTCAATTTTAGATAATATTGTGGAAAAAATAAGAAATGATTGGATTATGAGCAATTTCTCCTTCCGTCACAAAGTTTCCAACTATATTCAATCAGTATACGTTCAATGTAGTCTGTTCCTAAGTTGTACTTATACATCTTCCCAGGGGCGTAGCTCCCTTTAGACACTGTAGGCACGTGCCTATACATTTTTTTTCAAAATGCCCAAACATACAGCTGCGGCGATAGACATCTGCGTAATGTATCGACCAGATCAGACTGCGCTGTCCGCGCAGACTGATCCGGCCGACACATTCCGTCTTAGGGGGATATAAGTATAGAGTAGTTATTCCTGAAACAGAAAATCCACAGGAGGTGGAAAGTGTCTATCCGGGTAGGCCTGCAAGGCATGCTTAGGCTGATCCGGGTCGATACTTTACGCAGAGTCCATAATGTTGATTTTCTCCTACGGCCTACACATTGATTATTGCAAAGCTACGCCCCTGCTTCCAACTCGTCTTCCGAAAACCTGGTGTATGTGGGAAGAGTTTTCAATCAAAGTAAACTAAACACGTTAACCCGTAAAACAAGGAAACAATGTTACAAAACTGATAAAGTGTTCTATAAACAGATAACAACGATCTATATATGAAAGCTGGGCTAATTGGATGTGAGGTGGGGGAGATCCGATAAGGGGGCGCATATTGAACAGGGATGGTTTGACACAGAAAAACGTTCTTCAACCTGTGATTATCTCTACCGTACAGATAAAACACTGACTAAACCTTTATTTAATTTTAATTTTAGCAGTGGTTTTGTTTCAAAAATGACGTTAACGACACAAAACGCGGGAAAGTGTCAAAGTGACGTCAAGACAGGAAAAACAACGTGGCGTTTTAAGAGAATAGAGTTTCTTTTTTTCTTTTTTTAAATCGGCTAGTATTAATACGCAATACACTGAATATTAATATGTATATGAAATAATACGAAGTCATATATACGGACCAAGAAAAAATATATAATAAAATAGAAAAATTACACTACATTTGTTTTAAGACGGTTGGCATGTTTAAAACCAATGTAGTGTGTTTGTTCATTTTTACTACATATTTATATAATTTAATGTTTTGTAGAAAATCTGTTGGATGATATCTTATTGCTACATGTATATTGCTCTAATACGTTAATCTTATCTTAAACACGGATGTTTAGCTTTGAGTTGAGTCAAAAAGAGGACGATGCGAATTCAGCTCATTAACACCTTTCCCACTGCAATTTGACGTATATGCAGTCGACGAATTTTAAAAAAACTTTGTAACAAAAGAAGAAATTGCTCAAAGCGAGCAATTTCTCCTTTTGCCATAATGTTTTAAAACTGTTTTTAATAAATGTACTTAAACACGTCAGCTACAGGTGCACATATGTTGTTTTTTTGAAAGAGGAGGGGGGAAGTGTGGGGGGGGGGGGGGCGGGGGGGGGGGGGGGGGGGGGGGTAATAAGATATTTCATGGTTTGTTATGAAATCTATATACATGTATATCACATGTATATTAATAGTCCAATTATTCCTATCAACGAATATGTATACATTTTAAATCTCGCTACAAAAAGCTATTTCCTAGACGTAGATATGTAATGAAGTTGTCTGTTTCGCGGTATTTAACATGAAAAATTAGTATCTCAAACACTGTATGTACTCAGAGAACTTACATTACACAACAACAACGCTTATACTAATCTCGACTTACAGGTGCTGATAAGATATTTCATGGTTTGTTATGAAATCTATATACATGTATATCACATGTATATTAATAGTCCAATTATTCCTATCAACGAATATGTATACATTTTAAATCTCGCTACAAAAAGCTATTTCCTAGACGTAGATATGTAATGAAGTTGTCTGTTTCGCGGTATTTAACATGAAAAATTAGTATCTCAAACACTGTATGTACTCAGAGAACTTACATTACACAACAACAACGCTTATACTAATCTCGACTTACAGGTGCTGAACTCCAGATGGAGATCAACATTTTACAATGTTGAAACTTCTGCAAATATTGCTAAAGGTGACAATAAAAATAAGGAATAAATAGTTCAAAACTATTTTGGCAGTAAATGTTGAAAGTCATGAAAATGTACATAATATGGCTAATACTGGGTATGTCTACCTAGTAAAAATGAAGCATAAAAGATCTATATTTTTACTCTTAGTTTTAAGATTCTAATATTTCAAGACAATTTTTGAACAGTTTTAAGAGCCAAAGGCAATATTGAGGTTTTTGCAAACAATACTGATTCAGGTGAGTCAGCTCGTAACGAGCTGTCTCACCTGAAATCAGCTTTGTTTACCTTTTAGTTATCAAAACAGTCCAAACTGTTATTACATGAGAAATGGAGACGCCCGATTTTGAACATGGAAGAGTCTTCTTAAAACAATTCGGCGCTGAAAGAGTTAAAACTTTGCCTATACTACATGTATCTATAATCTGGAATTCAGCTCCTTTAAAACAAAAATGTTCTTTTTTTTTATCTCACGTCATTGTAATTGATAAGAACTATGAATTATTTGGAACCTTGGAATAACAATGTAATTAATACAAGCAATACTACTACATGTACGAATTATGCAACAGAAGTATTGCTCCCTTAACAGATGTAAAGAGAGATTAATAATGTTGTAAAACAAATACGGTAGACTTTTCTAATAAATGGTTTGAATTGATAAACTAAAAATAATTTGATTTGAGGGTATCGAACATTTGAAACTATCTTTTGCCCGAATGATATCTTCAAACACTGTATAGCTGACCGGTATGTTAATAATCCTATCACTATTTCAATATTTAAGAATGTCGGTCAACGAAACTGTTTCTGTAATTCAACTGATTCCAATTGTGTCCTTCTTATTGTTTTATTTGTAAATAAACTAAATATTATTGTATTTGGGTTATGCGCTTTAATCAGAGCTCTAGATAAGGGGCATTTTTCATGTTCTAAAATACTTAATTGACTTTCAAACCCTATGCTGTGGGTACTTAAAATAATCGTCTCACTAAGACGATTCTTTTAAGTATCCCCAACATAGGATTTGGTCGAGTAATAAGAGAAATATTGTGGGAAAAAGACCTGTTCACTCCTCATATGAAGTTCTCTGTTTAATACTTGAATACATTAATTGAGTTGAATTGAATAGAATGAGGACGATTGTTATAATCATCATACAATAGATAATCACATTTCCTATTATTCAGAGTGATTGTATGTTTCATTGTGATTGAATGTTTCATTGTTATAATAAAGCAATCTTAGAAACTATATTTGATTTTTACTCTCGATGTTTTAAAAAACGTTTTTTCTATATTGAAAACTTCAGTAAGCACGTATAATGATTAAATAAATAAACGTATTAATGATAAGGCATCTTGAACGTTTATGCCGTGTGACAGACTTATTTGTACATGTACTTGCTAAATGATGAGTACATTTTAATTCATGAAAATACTCTTGAAAAAACAGTTTATTATTGTGTGAAACGTCTTAACAACATTGGAACTAGTGAAAGCCAATCAAACAACATGAAAATGATTTAAAATGCATTATACTATACACATATAACACTTAATCGCAATAAAAGCAGCAAAGTAGAAGTATCAGCAGTAGTAGTAGTAATACTTTAATTTTGAAAGGTACTTACGGATCACGAGTAGTCCAAGCGATTAATAACATCATCGGCAGGTCGGTAGCCGCTAAATAGTTTGTTTGCTGAAACTACCCAGTGACTTCACACAAAAAACAACCCCCGAGAAACAAAGGACGAGCGAACATCAAAACCAACCTGGGCGTCTTCTCTGTCTAATCTAGGTCTTCTCAACTCGTCGTTTAATCGCTGTGGCTTTCTTAAAAGTTATCTTGTTAAGAATGGTGATGAATTTAGGATAAAATGTTTATTAGCAGAAGAGATTCTGACCTTAATTTAATAAGTTTTAACCTCTGCGAAGATTGCTTTTCATGTTACGTGGCTATCGAGTTTATTACACATTATTGACGAAAACGGACCTGCAATTCCGGGTTGATACTTCAAATGTCGTCTTTATCATAATAAAACAGATCAATTTATTACTTTGTTTGTTTCATCTTCAGTCTATACATAAATGACCTTATCACTTATCTAAAGTCTAAATGCGAACGGGGTATTCAATTGTGAATTATATGGACTTTTATTTGGTTTTTCGTACAGGTGGTCGGTCTACTACGAAATATACAGAGGTGAAGAAATTGAAGTTGTCCAATTTTTCAAATATCTAGGAACATATTTTACAGCAAAGTTATCTTGGACCAAGACGAAGGAAACTCTTGCTCTCCAAGCAAGTAAAGCTGTAAACTAATCGCTTGCTTAAACAGTAATGTAGCAAATTTCTTCGCTCTTAGCAAATGTGGTAGGACACCCATAGCTGTGACGTACATGGTCCGCTGTGTTAGATACTGGTTAAAAGTCTTAACAATGATGGAAGAACATAAATACCCGAAACAATGCTACAAACTTTTAAGACGACTCGATGATTTAGGTCAGACTACTTGGGCTACCCACATGAAACGTTTATTGTTCCAGTATGGTTTCGGTTATGTATGGTTAAGTGAAGACGTTGGTGATTTCAGCATATTCTTATCACAGTTTAAACAAAGACTCATAGATTGCACAGCTACCAAAAACTTTGTGAAAACATTGAATCATCTCCAAAAGCGCTATCATATAAACTGTACAAAAGTGCCTTAAAATCCTGAAAAGAATCTGTCTATATCGTTACAATATAAGTATAAGAAACTATTGTCAAACATCAGATGTTCAGGGCATAACTTAATGATTGAAAAGGGTCAGCATTTACAAATTGACAGAGACCTACGGCATTGCCAAAATTGTCTGACAAATAATATCTATGCTATTGAAGACGAAAAACACTTTCTGCTTTGGTGTCCGTCATATGAAGAATTGAGAAATGCTCTCTTCTTACAAAAATGGTTAAATTACAATACATGTGATAATTTATTTGTGATTATTATGTCGGACACTTGTTACCAGGGCATCATTGCACTTACAAAGTACTAGAACCTGGCATTCGACAAAAGGAAACATATTTAAGCACTTAACTGTTTATTTAGTCTCATATGTATTTAGTAAATGGATCTTGTACAACACCTTGATCCACCAAGTAACGTGATTTGTTCAGGACATTTCACCAACAACCGCCATGGTAAGATTACTTGTTAACTATAATCATTTTCACAACTACTTTCATGTTCTTTGGTAAAATCATGTGTATTTTGGCCGGAGGCCTTGTATTACTGAATAAAACTATTTGTATTTGTATTTGTTTATTTGTTTGAATAGCGCTTTAAGCCACTTTAAACAGTACATCAGTGCGTTAAGTTTTAAGCAAATAACAAGGTCTATCTATCTACGGTGAATTTATCCGGGCGTTGATATAAGTGTCGTGATACTATTCCTGCAACCCCAAGAGCCACTACCATTTCTATAGTGTTCGGGAAGACGTCGACCAGGATTGAGCCCACCCTCCCCAGCTCACGACACAGATGCTCTAACCATTACTCTCCATTTATGGTAAATGATTATAGGCGAACATATCTTTTTTTTTAATATTTGAGCCGTCCCGCGAAAAAACCAACATTATGGCATGTGCGTAATGTATCGACCCAGATCAGCCTGCGCAGTCCGTGCAGACTGATCCGGGCCAACACATTCCTTCTCAGGTGGATGGAGGTTTAGCGTAATGATTCATGAAACAGAGTCCACAATGTTGGTTTCCTCGCGGGACGGCTCATTTAATGTTCATCCGGTGTCTTGTAAATATTATTAATCTATTGGGAATAAATTTTGTATAAATTCAAATGAGTCGTCGAGTCTGGCGATACGGGGATCGTCTTGTTGCATATCTGCAAAGTCTCACCAAAGGCTTCAATGTCAGAATAACCGGTAGGGATCTAAAAGTACAAGCATACTGCGACGATGGTTCTCTCTTGTCTCTACTCTCACGACACCGCACGAATAATGAAACAAGCTATCGAGTTGTCGCGAGAACAGTGTCAAATTCACTTGAATATTTCTTCTCCTCGTGTAAAAGTACGGGAAACGGAAGTTGTAATGGCTATTGTGAAGTGCTCTCTGGTTGGTCGATATTTGGTCGTGTCCGGATTTTTAGCCAATCAGCGATCAGGTAATTGGAAATTTCTTTTTGTGTCGATATATTTAGTTTTGACGTGTCTGTGTTTTCCGCGGAAATGGTACCCCTTACGGCAACTCAAATATTAAGAAAACGAAGAGACGGATCAAAAATCGGGACGATCATTCAATGTAGCAACTGATGGGCTACACAACGCACATCGAGTGGTTTCTAAATTCGAAAAACTATGGGAACTATTTCGCCCGTTTCCATAGCAACGGTGGTTTCTATGGCGACCATACTACAAAAGGAACAACTAGAGCCTAGACTCTTCATCCCTACCAAGTTTGGTCGAAATCCGTTGAATAGTTTTGGCGCTACGCTTGCCACAAATAAACAAACAAACAAACAAACAAACAAACATTTTACAAACAAACGGACAGAAACGAAGACCGACTTTAAGGGTCTCTAGAAGAGAGAACCAATAGTTCTACATTGTAGCATCTATCGAAGTTACATTGAGGTTTAGAAATAAGAAGAAAAGACCCGTTCCCACTATTACTTCGTGAAGCGGCGATCTGCCAAAACCATTCGCAAGGCATGTTCGAACGGTGTAGATTTAGATCAACAAACACATCCACGCAATTTGATCTGGAACTATACTGTTCGCCAATTAGTCATCGAATGTTTAAAAAATCTGTTTGGATCATGAAGGCTTCGTTTATTATCTGAAGCACCGCTCGTTTCATAAGTAAAACGGCAGAGATAATGTGTTATTTGGTGTGGTATAAAGAGGATATTTCATGAGTGTTTATTTATTATTAGTCGCCGGGTAGAAGCCCGCGACTTATAATTTTAATAGGTTTTCGGAAATGACATGGGAGGACGAGTTATTATTAAAAAAAAACATATTACAATTGCGTTTGTTTAAAAACACTAAGTTACGACACATTTAAATTGAAATGAATATTCCGATGTTTTAAGTATGTGCAGTTTCTTTATTTTGACTCGCATTTATGTTTTTTTGTTTTATTTACGAAGACAAAACAGTCCCTATTAGCTAGACTGAGATACTTTATTTTACACTATATACTACATGTAATCAAAAGGCGATAACTACAAACCTTTACGTCGCACAGTCTAATTTGTTTACATACGCGCACCTGATAGCAGCAGACTGTTATGTGTCAATATCGAGATAAAAATCACGTCGAATTCTCCTTTTAATAGCAATTTTAACTTACTGAATGTTATTTTCATGTTCAAAGAGATGTCTTGATTTGTGAAGAATGCATTTAATAATGTATATCCATGTATATCTAAAATATGAACTGTTTCTAGGCTAAAACTGTTCATCACGTGACTAGCGAATACCTACTGCGTAGATCAATATCCTTTGCAGAGAGCCTTTCTTTACACTCACTTACAAATAGTTAAGTATAGGTGATTTAAAATGTTTATTTGGTTCGAAACAAATGAAGAAATGAACAAACTGAGATAAAACTGGTTTTAATAGAAAAATTACTTTGAATGAACACTCTGCCTATAAAGAGAATGTAAAAAACTACAACGCTTCGAAGAAAAATGGGTTTACGAATCGGGTCTTTCGTACAAAATTATTTCGTCCAATTTTAAATGTGTCAATAGATTCCCTACAGGAATTTTGCTTGCGATCTGCATATTGTTATGCATCATTGACACAAGGGCGCTCATCATAACACACTTTTAAAACATGAGTAGCTTGTTATTTTCATTATAAAAATGGAAGGAAAGAATTACAATAAATTAACATGTTGTAGGGTTCAGTTTATATTCGAAATTAAGTTTGAAATCATACAACAATTTCAATAGAATTTAACTGTTTAGCAAATATTATATTTCGAGGGTGGTCTAATGTATAAATATTGGACTACATTTTAACATTTGTCAAGGTATGATATAATTAGGATGCCAAGCTAATAACATTTTGATATAAAGAGAAAACTCATGTCTTCCGCGATTTAAACTAGGGATGGGAACGAGTACCAAGATTAGTACTCGGGTACTCGTGAATTCTTCCGATCGAGTACTCGGATACTCGCAGATAATCGCTTTGTATTGATTTGTTCATCAAACGTCTTGTCTCTCGGAAAAGTATTGCCCCCGTGCACTAAATGTGAATCGTTTCTATAAGAAAAAACATGCGTTTGTTTTCACCTTTACATTTAATATTTGATATTTGAAGAAAAACTAGTTTTTTTATTTTAAATTAAAATAATTCAACAAATACATTCAGAATTTGCATTGGCGGAAACATCCAAACGTGCGGCTGTACATCTCTTTAAAGTCGCAAAAATAAAGCAAGTCATCCGGTGGAGGAAGACAATACCAAGAATGATAAACAATACATTTAATAAAAGAATATCTTTATCATCAGTGAAAATAAGGAATATAAATCAACAATCTGAATGTTTTTTGTTCTTTCGGATTTCGATTTTACCGGTGTCCGTAATATTTCCACTACATAGCATGCATTTAACTGACTTGTCGTCTGCTGTGCGTTTGAAATGTTTCCAGACGGCGGATTTAGCACGACGCATGGTTATAAATTTATTGTTTTCCTTTCGTTCGAATAGATACGAATGATAGATGATGATGATTTATGGCGTTGTTTGCCCTCGCGCTCGACGAATGATAGAGGATGGTTCTAATGATTTAACGAACAATTACTCAAACAATTGCAACAGTTCTTATCCAATCATATTGATTTGTATTTCTTACAACTATCCAATGAAAACGTGTTGACAATTGAAAACACTAGTACGACGAAGGTGTGAAAAACCGACGGCCCTCCATGTTTGACATATTGTTTGACATATGGTTGCTAATTGACCGGAGATTATATTCAGATCGCTGACTACCTGTTTTGTCACTTGTTCGTAGTTGACTCGTGAATGCAATCAAAACAACAAATAAAAAGGATTAAGAACCATCTTCAGACGAAAAGGTGTTAGCTGTTTGTTTAATTTACCTTCACCGCTGATTTACCGACTTCTTTAGTAACTCAATAAGAAAAACAGATTCAATACATTTTAAGTTTGTATTTACTTTAACATACTTTTATGAGATGAAAAAGAGAAAAAATGGAAGATAAATAATCGAGTACTCGAATACCTATTTTGATAACCGGTACTCGGACGTTCGACCGAGTACCCGGGTACTCGCGTACTCGGTCCCATCCCTAATTTAAACCTTTTCTCATTGTGTTAAAAGTAGATTGCTGCAAAGGTGTCCAGTGTTGACTTTAATACGGGAAAGGTAAAATGACGTGCTATTGCATGCAAATCCTAAATTGTCTGTTTTGTGGTTTTATTGATAAATAATAAAATTCAAATAATCTGACAAACATCTTGAAAAGTGTATGTGAAATTCACAAATCTTATCATTATTCCTTAATGAAAGCACTGTATACATACTAAGACTAATGATTGGCAAGATTACTCATTTCCATTATTTCCATTACTGTTTATGATCAATAATTAGTTGGCTGTGTGTATGGTCAACCCACCTTAGAATGGAGGTTGATCATAAACAATGAAAGGCTTCAATTATATTTCAATGAAGGACATTCACTTCGTTGACAAAAAAAATGCAAGTTATGATACATTTTCACTTGACCCCACCCCTGATGTTCTAATATGTCCCTCAGTTGATAACTGGTTTTTTTTTCAGCTACTATAATGTGAGTGTTATGCATCACTGCAGTATTGATTTCCGGCGACATTGATGCGTTGCATCAACTTTCTCTTATCACTTTTATTAAACCAGTATACTTAGATGATATACCACGAGCCTTGGCGAGCGTCATATTCCTCTTAGTTAACGAGTTAATTAAAAGTGATATTAACTAAACACGAATGAGATATTCCATTTATCACATTAAGGCGTATTTCGAATGAAAGTGCATGAAATTTGCCGGTTTGGGTGCCAAAGTGACTAACGTAATAACGTCAAACCGCTTACGTGACGTCATTTTTATTATTTTGCTTCCGCGTTGTAAGAAAGACTTGATAGTAAGACTGGGAACCAAACTAGTAGTGTTATATGATATTTATGTAATGGGATGTTGACACTCCAAGAGAGGACTTTATGTGATAACTACTCTAACAAGTAACCGCCATCCTAATTACTTTGATCCGGAAATTCAGTAAGTGAGGACGCGGGTTGTGAGTTCAAACCATAGCTCAGATCTTTCCGACGTTTGTAATATTCAATACGACAATCATCGTTCGTCTTCCATCTTTGAGCTTAATAACAGTCTATGTAAACATGCAGCTAGGTGCTCGGTCAACGGTGTGTGGAGTACTGGTGTGAGAAAGGCAGGAAACACATTAGTAGGTGAACCTCCCTCCGTGATATGACTGAATAAACTTTAAACCCAAATCAATCACTTAACCTAATTCTTGGACATATATCTAGAATGGATAATTTTATTTCATCGCCTAGGTATGTCAAGACGACGATTAATTCGTATTGTGTGACGGATGTTATGAGAGCATATGTTTAGTGGTTTATTCGTATGCATAGAACTATCCGACACGATTTAGTCGAGGACAATCGTAAATTGTGTAACCCTTTCCCAGCTGTAGACGCATTTTGACGCATCTGCAGCAGACGACTTTTGGAAACATTATGACAAAACGAAAAATTGCTCAAAACGAGCAAGTTTACGTTTTGCCACTATGTTTTCAACTTTTTTTTAGTAAGTATATATTCATTTGTAGAGATTTTCCATGTTTTTGCATGACCGTTTTCAAAGTCGTATGCTGCATACTTCCTGTATGTGGGAAAGGTTTGTTTAAAGACGAAGACTAGGTTAATGAAATAGATTGATTAATTTATTAATTGGATGTTTAACACCGTTTGACCCATTTTCAGTAATATCATGGCGGCCAGTTAAGTTAAACTTATTTATTTAACATGGATTACGAAACATGCGTTCAGCTTACATTAATCACGCTCGATGTCTGCTTCCTGGAGACATAACTAGTACTCACGCCGTCTGTGTTAAAGAACCCCAAAGGCTTAACCCGCTCATCAAGGGATTCGAACCCGAGACCTTTGGAACGAGAGCCCGAGTATCTACCACTGCACTTCTGTTTTCCACAAAAGCAGTTCACTATACCATCCATTTTGTAAGCAGCAGTTGATTTAAATTTATAAATTTGCTTCCTATCTAGAAAGCCACGTTAGCTAAATACAGCACTAAATACTAGTCTATAGCCTCATCATTATCTGCACTAACCAAATACAGAACTAAATGCTAATGTATAGCCTCATCTGTATCTGCACTAACCAAATACAGAACTAAATACTAGTGTATAGCCTCATCATTATCTGCACTAAATAAATACAGAACTAAATACTAGTGTATAGCAATGATCTGGGTCTACACTGGTCGTTAGTTTCATAAGATTGGTTTTTATCAAATTTGAAGCACCAGACAATTAAAATATTACCATTTTAAACTAAAACCCGAAAACAGGGTTCTATTTAGAGCCACATATAAACCGTGACATTTTAACTGTTTTATCAGAAATCTATGGATCCTACCCCTTCGACCTTATCTGTTGTTTGCAGCGGAAAGACGGAGTTCCGGGGTCACCGTTTTGAACCCCTAAATGTTTGCAGCGGAAAGACGGAGTTCCGGGGTCACCGTTTTTGAACCCCTAAATGTCGTGATTTGATAAGCTAAGTAACAATGCAATCATTTGGAACTTTGCGATCGTGGTCGGGAACGATCCAGATCAGCAGTCGACCTACCGAGACAAACAACACATGAACGATCCAGATCAGCAGTCGACCTACCGAGACAAACAACACATGAACGATCCAGATCAGTATGTGTCTTTGCACAGTCTCTGATCATGGTCTTCTCTTTCGACCGTTTTAATCGGAATAACTAAACGAGCAAAAAGGCTGAGATTCCGAATATAATCTCAATTTATTCTTAACCCTTTCCCACATACAGCCAATCTGCAGCAGACGTCTTTGAAAACGTTTAGTTGAACACATGGAAAACTTTTATCATTGAAAGAAATTTTGTTTACTAAAGTTGAAAATATTGTGACAAAATTAGACATTGCTTATCACGAGCAATGTCTCCTTTTGCCACAATGCTTTCAAAAGCCGTCTGCTGTATAGACGTCGGAAAGCGTCTGTATGTTGGAGAGGTTTAAAAGTATTTCCGGTTGTCGGCTTTTAAATGGCATGATCAATGCTTATGAACTTGTGATCCGCAAACACCAATCTTAACGTAATTGTAACACGTGTGTAGATAGAGACCTGTCCGTGCATCCATGATAGTGGATTTAAATGGGTACTGCTTTTGAAATTGTCTGTGTCCAATTGGCGAGTAGTGCATAACCTGATCAGACTCCATGGCTGCGTTAACCGATATGGATCAACATTTGTCATCAGCATCATCGACATTATGCACCATTTTGACTGGGTAGACAGACCCAGTGAGCCAAACTGTGTACATGTTCATGACATTCAATTGACAGTTTTTCAACATTTACTGCTTAACCCTTTCCCTCATACGACAATTCTGCAGCAGACGACTTTGAACGTATTTTGTCAAAACATAGATAATCTCCATAATTGAATGGATAACCTATGACAAAAAGTGGAAAACATTGTGTCAAAAGGAGAAATTGCACGTTTTGTGTAATTTCTTCTTTTGTCACTATGTTTTCAAAAAGCCGCCTGCCGCAGAGGCGTCAGAAAGCGGCTATATGAGGGAAAGGGTTCAAAATAGGTTATACTTTTTGTGTCACTATTAGCAATATTTGCAGAACATTCAACATTTCAAAACTTAAAAATCGCCATCTGGAATTCAGCACCTTTAAATGTTAGCATGAACAGTGTGTCAAGGATACAGGTGCTAAATGTCGGAACATTTAACATTATTCTAGCTCATCTGTAATTTGACTTAAGACAAATATGTTCGACGGGAACTACAAATGTGCAACTTTACCTTCCAATTAGACGAAGTTACGACTCTTTAGAATGAATGGATCGAAATGTCATCATGAACGGATGTAACATCACATTTGGTTAAATTTTCAATCATATTTAAGACCGCTTTAACTTTTTTTCTCTTATATATCCACCAAACCTTGAAAACATTCTGGCAACATAACGAAATATCTCTTTTATTGATGACAGTAAAACTTATGAAAGGAGTTGAAAAAATAAAGCGCATATTATGAGAGAATTCTAATTTTGAGACAATTGTCGTACATGTATGTCTACTACCGCGTCATAAAGCGAATGCGTGTTTGGCAAGGGTTTGACTGATATCATATTTCATAGAGTTGATATTTACACGTGTCAAATTGCAAGCCTTTTGTATGGTTTAAATTTGAGGCATCAACAACGTGCTAAATCATCCTTTCAAAAGATTTTCCATGGTGACGATACAGTATCTCTCATAAATATATATTTACTTGTAAAGACCATTATGCAAGGTCTTGTATACTGATATCACAATACTTACTTTGTTTAATTTAAACATTATTTATTTTACATCGATTGCGAAGCAACTTTTCAGCTTATACTAATCACGCTCGATGTCTGCTTCCTGGAGACGTAACCAGTAGCCTACATGCGCCGTTTGTGCGGAACAATTCCAACGTCAGGACCCGCTCATCACGGGACTCGAACCAGGGCCCTTTGATACGGGGGACCGACGCTCTACCTCTGCACCACCGTCGTCCATACTTACTTTGTTTATGTTACACGCTTATGTTGCATATGTTGTGTTCGATAGATAAGTGTGTGTATATTGTTTGCTATATCTCATTCAGGGTGGGTGCAGCTGCGTCTTCTTCAAAGCCATTGTTGATTGATTGTTTGGTGTTTAACGCTGCTTTCAACATGTGTCCACGGCGTTTCCTGGGTAAGTAACCATTACTACTGGTCCATTTATCCTGACACCAGCCAGTCAGTCGCAATGCTAAACCCAGTAACCTGGGCGCCAAGGAGGGTAACCAATACTATAACGTTGTGGTATTACCCGACCAGGGATTGAACCCGCGGCCTCCCGCACTGGAGGCGGACGCTGTACCACTCCACCGTCGAGGCGATGCGACCGTTTGTCATCTGTATCGAGTAAATAGCTTATGAGCCGTCCCGTGAGAAACCCATCATTATGGCATCTGCGTAATGTATCGACCCAGATCAGTCCGCACAGGCTAATCCGGGCCGACACATTCCGTTTCAAGGGGATGGAGGTATAGAGTAATGATTCCTGAAACAAAAAATCAACAGGAGGCGCAAAGTGTCTATCCGGATAAGCCTGCGCGGCCTGCTTCAGGCTGATCCGAGTCGATACTTTACGCAGAGTCCACAATGTTGGTTTTCTCGCGAGACGGCTCAAATAATAAATCTAGTCAATATGTTCCATTGTATTTTATGATGTTTGTCATTTTATGTTTATATATCTGTTGCTGTTATGTGAAGTATGAAAAAAAAAATGTAACTTGAAAGCTAACATATATTCTAATTAACAGGTGTTTGTGAACTATTGCTTCTAAATTTAAACATCTTCTGAACGTCAGGTGTCTCGGTCGTTTATCAACGTTTTTAATGATAATGAGCCGTTCCACGAGAAAACCAACATTGTGGACTGCGTAAAGTATCGACCCGGATCAGCCTAAGCATGCGGCGCAGGCTAATCCGAGAACAAACTTTTCGCTTCGTGTTTTTTTCTGTTTCAGGAATAGTTACTCTATACCTCAATCCCCCTGAGACGGAATGTGTCGGCCCGAATTAGCCTGCGCAGGTTGATTCGGGTCGATACATTACGCAGATTATATCATGCTGGTTTTCTCGTGTAACGGCTCATATATGCATGCCTTCTCATTATTGCGGTTTTCTCATAATTTGAAATCACGTATTTAAATGTTTACGCCTACGTAACAATCTGCTTTATCTTAACAGGATTCAAGTTTGCATAGAAGTGCATATCTCAACATTTTCCAACATGTATTTATTTTTAATTCTTTTCCTGCCAAAAGCAATTGAAGGGCTTTTGCAAACAATTCAGTCCTGACATCTGTATTGTTTGTCACTAAACATTCAATTTTACCAAATTTCCTGTTGGACAAAAAATGGAGTGTTCCAAATTTCAACATTGAAGAGTCGACTTTGTGAAAATTGGGCAGTAAACGAGTTAAGCCGTGAAGAAATATACGCATACTAGGTACGTTCACCAGGTTAAACATGACTTGAACAAATAAGTATATGTAATACTATACTACTGACGTAGCTCCCTTTATGCACTGTAGACACGTGCCTACACATTTGTTCTCAAAATGCCCCAAAATACAGCTGCGGCGATAGACATCTGCGTAATGTATCGACCAGATCAGCCTGCGCTCACCGCGCAGACTGATCCGGCCGACACATTCCGTTTTAGTGGTGATAGATGTATAGAGAAGTGATTCCTGAAACAGAAAATCCACAGGAGGCGAAAAGTGTCTATCCGGGTAGGCCTGTGTGGCATGCTTAGGCTGCTCCGGGTCGATACTTTACGCAGAGTCTACAATGTTGATTTTCTCACGAGACGGCCTACACATTGATTATTGCAAAGCTACGCCCCTGCCATGTGATTTCTTTATTTTTTTTCTCACACCGGTACTATCACACACATCTTTCCAAGCTACTGGCTGGTTTTCCAAATGGACAGTTGGACCATTTGTGGAATACTAATGACGTTTGTAACATTGTCTTAAATGTATGTCAAACGTGCGAAAGAAAGAATCTGAGGTTAGAAATAACAAGTCCTTGATTAACAGCCCGCGTCTCCACCCATGAAGTTACCGGAGCTATGTGTAAACTGTATAGAATGTTTTAATTTGTTTATGGGTAATTTTTCCCGACTAAAGCCTTATTAATATTAAGTCACATGTGGTAAATGAATGGTTCTACATTCAAAGATAACCTCGATCTAAACATGTCGCTGTGATTTGTAAACGATCAATGCATAATGTGTGAATGAGTCGTTTGCACGACAAACATTTAAACCATGTTAACTCTTTCAGCGCCAAAGGCAATATTGAGCTTTTTGCAAACAATGCAGATTCAGGTGAGTCAGTTCGTAACGAGTTGTCTCACCTGAAATCTGCATTGTTTGGCTGTGAGTTATAAAAATATTCCAAATATCCTATACCATGAAAATAGAGTCGCACGAGTTTAAATATGGAAGAGTCTACTTTAAACAATTCGGCGCTGAAAGGGTTACTAGTAAGCCCACGTGGATAAAGCGGGGCTATGTGTTATTGGAGACCTAGACCTTTATCATGTCCCTGTGGTTATTGAACGATACACATAGGATTGGTGCCAGGAAGCTCAATATCCGTGTATCGTCCTTTCAGCTCGACGTAATCGCTTTCAGAATGCTTCAAGACGGAGAACTGACTGTGCATGCAATACACATGGTTAACGAACTTCTACACAAACCATGAGCACATCCTCTTTTTGCCACAATGTTTTCAGATATCGTTTGTCTTCTTTACAAGTATTAAAAACCATCCGCGTATTGGAAAGGCTTTAGAATAGTATCTCGTAGATGTTATTTGGGGCAACACCAGAAATATGCGAAGGCGATTTCACGCCAACATGAATGCCAATGGGCCTTAGCAGCTTAATTTAAACAAAGGTAGGTCTCTTAGTTGATATTTTCCCAAATTAATTTTGTTTCTGATTGGATGCAGCACAATGTTGTACTCAGCCAAACAACCAATAAGATCCCTCCTTTTTCTTTGCATCTCCACATAGGAGTGTTTCGGCAATATAAGCTTCACTTCAAAAGATGTGATACTCGTACTTGTACTTGTCCTCATTCTTAATCGAGTACCAATTTTCAAGTACTCAGCAGTACTCAGTACTCGTCTTAAATTATGAGTACAAGTGCTCGTACTTACTTGAGTACTAAAGCAAAATGGCCAGTACTTATGAGTCCTTTACGAGTACTCTATGAGTACTTCCACACTAGTTAAAGCTATGGTAGAAATACCTAACTGTAAACTACAGTACATTCAATAAGCTTATAAAACATCAATATCCAGTATATGTTGTATTGCTAGAGTACGCAGAGGGGATATCACCTGTATACAATGCATGCTAGTAATCTGCCAATAGCTAGCAATTATGGTATTATCACCTTTACAAACAGGCATATTTCATTTTCACAAATTGGTGAAGTCAACTTTAAATGGTGTATGTGGCAAGGTCTTCAGGCCTGATAGGTGCAGGCTAAAAGAAGACACATTTGAAAGGCTCATAATGATACGATGCAAAAGTCTATAGTCACAGGCTCCATAGAGTATTGGAATATTTATGAATATATTCCTGCAATGATATTTTCTCGGCTTGTCTACTGTAACTGACAATATGCATTACTAAATTTATTCTATATAAAATTTGAATAACATATCATGTTTTCATTTGTGACCCATCATTGTCTACATTTAGACAGTTTTATAATATATAAGAATAATTTTAAAAAATGTGTACTCAGAAAGTACGCATGAGTACTTTAAGTAGTACTCAGTACTTATTCGAGTACACACACACACAAAGTGAGTACTCCTTTAGCATCCAGTACTGTGTACTTACTCGAGTACTAACTCCCCAGTACTCGACCCATGCCTGCGTCACTTTGATTGGTTTATATGTATTCTATTATGTTCTGTCAAAACGGCGAATCCAACGAGTATTGTTGGAGCATAGTTGAGTCAACAACTAAGGGTGTCCGCCGATGGATCATATCATGGAATGTATAATTCTGATGGTATTCTGGTTCTCACGCCGTTCACGCTGGAGTTTTCCGTCCTGTCGATAATTGTTCGATGAATATAATAAGCAATGGAAA
Organism: Serripes groenlandicus; assembly: GCA_031761405.1. Classification (NCBI taxonomy): domain Eukaryota; kingdom Metazoa; phylum Mollusca; class Bivalvia; order Cardiida; family Cardiidae; genus Serripes; species Serripes groenlandicus. The sequence continues at coordinate 344,881 of JASEVX010000099.1, read as the reverse complement.
TTGATAAACTTCGACATGAACAACATGCGATGTAAAATGATGAGTAGTATAATATATTTTATAGTGTAGTTGCATTTAATCTGTTTTCGGTCCTTAAATGAGCTTTCAATCCAGCAGAAATATTTTATGAAATGCGCATAGATTTAAGTTTCATGAATTTAGTCAAGCATATTTAAATGATTCCATTTTCTACCATTGAAATTGAATTGCGTATTTGTCATTTAAGTTTACAACAATTATGTTGTGTGTAATCTCCTAATTGCCATCGATGTAAAATATAAAGTAAACTCTTTTCCTGCCAAAGCCAATTAAAGGCTTTTGCAAACAATGCAGATTCAGGTGACAACGTGTGTTTTCTCTCCTGAAATCTGCATTATTTGCAACTTATGCATTACATTTTACCAAGTTTCCCGTTGGACGAAAAATGGAGTGGTCCAACTTTCAAAATGGAAGTGTCGACTTTGTGAAATTTCGACCTATATATGTGACATTGACCTATATGCTAACTGGGTGTTGTCCATTGTCTTCCAATGACGCAGTCTGTATGTACCACTAAATACTTAGCTGAAATAGTGTTTGATTCATTTATCCAGATTGTATTCATTGATTGTGATAATTGCCGTCCCGCAAGAAAACCAACCTTTTTGGCCTATGCGTAATGTATCGACCAGATCAGTCTGATCCGGGCCGACACATTACGTCTCAGGGGAAAAGAGGTATAGAGTAATGATTCCTGAAACAGAAAATCTACAGGAGACGAAAAGTGTCTACCCGGGTGAACTCTCTCATACATGAAAGTAGAATTATTTAATAAAATTGAGTAATTTGTTTATTTAGACGCATTTTTTCAAGAGCCGCCTGCTTTAGAGGCACAAAAATGCGTCTAGACATGGGGAAGGCTAAAGTACAATAAAGTTAACGTCCTAAAGAAAACATGATTATGATATTACAAATGTATTTTCCCTTAATTCAACCGTGGGTTATATCATGGTCTCAATAGCTGTGTCTGAAGATTTATAATGCATTATACAGAGGTCTTAGAAATGTTATTGTAAATCTTAACAGTATAGTTATTGAATGGTGAAGAACAGTGTGGCAAGAGAAAAGATTGCTCATTATAAGCAAGTTGAGAGATTATCGGATATGAAGCATGTTTAAACGCATTTAAGTCAATGAATAACTCTTGTCAAATAGGCTGTAAAAATAAATTGTAAATACTTCAGAACCAATTATATCACAGGCGGGCGTCAAACAGGGTGACCCCAGTTCATCTCTTTTATTCATGATGTTTATTAAAGATATCATTGAAAATATTTATGCTAATTTAGAAGGAATCTTTACTTTAGATGAAATTAAATTGTTTTCAATCTTATATGCAGATAATCAAATTATATTCTCAACATAACCAAATGCAATCAAAATCATGGTAGAAAATTTAGATAACTATTGCCAAAGAAATAGGTAAAAGATCAACACAAAGAAAACAAAAATCATTCGTATTTGAAAAAAGAAAAATGTAAACTAAAACACGAATTCTTTATTCATAATAAAAAATTGAAGAATTCAACTATTTATGTGTAAATTTGTACAAAAATCCAATGTTGGTTTAGGACACAAAAGAATGTGTCCGATAAGGGATCAAATCTTTATTTAGTTTATTCTCTCTACTCTCTCAATATGTATGAAATATGAAATGTTTGATAATTTAGTACTACCTGTAATGCACAACGCATCAGAAATCTGGGGTATACATGCTGGACCAGACGTTGATCTAATTTTTAATAGGTTTTGTCGAAATAAATCTAAAAAATGTATGGGCAATGTACAGTGAGTTAGGGCGTAACCCGCTCTCAATTCTAAGAAAATATAACATGATTAAATATTGCACTAACATTTTGAATTCAAATGATAACTCAATAATAAAAAGAATTTTTAAAATTTTAAAATCAACGCAATCAAAATTATAGAATATGATGGTTTCAACTGGGCGTTTTATATAAAAACGATATTGAATGATCCGGGTTTAATCAGAGACATATAAACACATGTGTTTATATGTCTCTGGTTTAACTAACTATTAGCCAAACCAAGATCCTCAAATAATCGAGTTATCTTTGATAAAACAGAGACTATTTAATCAATATTTTCAAACTTATTATTCTAACATAATTATCTCACAAAGGTTAACTTATTATAGCATGTTTAACGCTTTCAGCGCCAAAGGCAATATTGAGCTTTTTGCAAACAATACAGATTCAGGTGAGTCAGCTCGTGACGAGCTGTCTCACCTGAAATCTGCATTGTTTGGCTGTGAGTTATAAAAATATTCCAAAAATCCTAAAATATGAAAATAAAGTCGTCCGAGTTTGAACATGGAAGAGTCTACTTTAAACAATTCGGCGCTGAAAGGGTTAAACATAAATAGTCCAACATTCTTTTACAAAAGCTGGCTGCTTTCTTACTTAAACTAATAGTTCATTGGTGCGAGACGTATGACACTTCTCTCACTGAATTTTGTCTAACGTCGGGATTTTATTTTTAACCGAGCTGGGGTTCGAATTTTCAAGCCCTAAATTGAAAGCCTGGGTCGTTACCGACTAAGCTACCGGAGCTTGACTTTAATCTAGTAGAGCATCTATATGTGTGTAGACCGAGTGGTAGCAAGCTTGAATATTATCTCTGAGGATCGTCTGGCCGAATTTACTTACTGATGAAATAAAACAAATGTTTTGCTGTGGACCATTTACTGACCGCCTCGGTGGTGTAGTGGTAGAGTGTCCGCCTCGTTGCGGGAGGTCGAGGGTTGGATCATACCAAATACTTTAAAAATGGTAGTAGTGGGCGCCCTATTTGGCGCTCTTGGTTTGCGGGGTTAGCATTACGACTGACTGACTGGTGTCAGGATAAATGGAACAGTAGTACTGGTAATTTACTCAGGAAACGCCGTGATATAACTGACTGACTGTCTGGTGTCAGGATAAATGAAACAGTAGTACAGGTAATTTACTCAAGAAACGCCGTGATATAACTGAACAATTGTTTGAAGCGACGTAAAACACCAAACAATCAATCTATGGACCATTTACTACGTGTACACTTGTGTTTGAGTCATATTACTTAGGCATTTTACCCCATGTATTTACATGCTTTATAGAAGCAGTAACCCACGAAGCCTTTCCACCGAGTGTTTGATGAATGGCATTGCTAACGAGTAGGTTGAAATGACTCTCGCCATCGTCGAAAAGCATGAAAGCGGACAGCAAAATTGAACTTGATCTACCGCATAATATCTCGTCGACAAAGGAATTTAAGAAATGCATGGGGAACGATTGAATTATAATACAAACGCGCGTAAAACAAACATTACAATGGGGACGCGTAGGTTGGTGCAATGTTTTGGGTGCATTATTGATTGATTGAATCAAATTTTTCGGGTGCATTATTGATTGAATGAATCGTATAGCCGACATGCTAATTTTAGATACCGCCTCGGTAGTACGCGGGAAACCCGGATTCGATCCTAGGTTGAATAGTAATGATTGACTTATACTAAATTATAATCTTGTCATGTTTAATGTTCGGGAATGATGGGATAGCATTCGAAATAAAAACAACATTGGAAAACGTTATTTTCTTTTTAGTAAATAAAAGAATGACCTATTACGAAAAATGATACATGAATAATGCGGTGAGTTTCCTTTTTTCTATTGATTTAAATAAAATTGTTTTGCTATGATACTTACACCTTATAACTACGGAATACCGTTAGGGCCATCGCCTATGAATGTATTGATCTGAAACGCGATACTCGACAGTACGATGATGATAACACGACAACGCGACGGTACGATGGTGAAGACACGACGGTACGATGGTGAAGACACGACGGTACGATGGTGAAAACACGATAATACGACAGTACGATGATGATAATGCGATATACTATCGTGTCTTCACCATCGTACTGTCGCGTTTTCACCATCGTACCGTCGTAGTATCGTACTGTCGCGTCTTCACCATCGTACCGTCGTGTTATCACCATCGTACCGTCGTGTCTTCACCATCGTACCGTCGTGTCTTCACCATCGTACTGTCGTGTTATCACCATCGTAACGTCGTGTCTTCACCGTCGTACCGTCGCGTTATCACCATCGTACCGTCGTGTCTTCGTGTCTTCACCATCGTACCGTCGCGTTATCACCATCGTACCGTCGTGTCTTCACCATCGTACCATCGCGATATCATCATCGTACCGTCGTGTCTTCACCATCGTACCGTCGTGTCTTCACCATCGTACCGTCGCGTTATCACCATCGTACCGTCGTGTCTTCACCATCGTACCGTCGCGTTATCACCATCGTACCGTCGTGTCTTCACCATCGTACCGTCGCGTTATCACCATCGTACCGTCGTGTCTTCACCATCGTACCGTCGTATCTTCACCACCGTACCGTCGCGTTATCACCATCGTACCGTCGTGTCTTCACCATCGTACCGTCGTGTCTTCACCATCGTACCGTCGTGTCTTCACCATCGTACCGTCGCGTTATCACCATCGTACTGTCGTACTATCGCCTTCCGGTGCGCATGTGCATAGAAGAATTTCCCTCCATGTGACAACATGTCGGATTCAGAAGCAGAAGGTAAACATTAATTCTGGTTCATAAATCCGTATAAATGTGTATTAGATCTATGTTATTAATGGAATTAACCCTGCCTTCTTTCATATTTGCTGTATGATTCATGAATCCGTTTGATAACCCGACGGTACGATGGTGAAGATACGACGGTACGATGGTGAAGACACGACGGTACGATGGTGATAACGCGACGGTACGATGGTGAAGACACGCCGGTACGATGGTGATAACGCGACGGTACGATGGTGAAGACACGTCGGTACGATGGTGAAGACACGACGGTACGATGGTGAAGACACGACGGTACGATGATGATAACGCGACGGTACGATGGTGAAGACACGACGGTACGATGGTGAAGACACGACGGTACGATGGTGAAGATACGACGGTACGATGGTGAAGACAAGACGGTACGATGGTGAAGACACGACGGTACGATGGTGATAACGCGACGGTACGATGGTGAAGACACGACGGTACGATGGTGATAACACGACGGTACGATGGTGAAGACACGACGGTACGATGGTGAAGACACGACGGTACGATGATGATAACACGACGGTACGATGATGAAGACGCGACAGTACGATGCTACGATAGTACGATGGTGAAAACGCGACAGTACGATGGTGAAGACACGATAGAATATCGCATTATCATCATCGTACTGTCGTATTATCGTGTTTTCACCATCGTACCGTTGTGTCTTCACCATCGTACCGTCGTGTCTTCACCATCGTACCGTCGCGTTGTCGTGTTATCATCATCGTACTGTCGAGTATCGCGTTTCAGATCAATACATTCATAGGCGATGGCCCTAACGGTATTCCGTATATAACAGCACACACACGCATGGTGAAGGTAAACTACGCGTATTCAATTATAGGACAGTAGTAAACGGTAATCGCCGAGATCAGACGAACAAGGTCAATGGTCAGGTCAATAGCCTGCTTATTGACTTCTGTAACCTACACTTGATTGCAGTTTAATGCCATTTTTTTCAACAGTGTTTCAGTAATATCACGGTGGTCAATTCAACTTACCATGTGTTACTTGAGCCTCTCGCAACAACTTTCTTCCCTGAAATATGGCTGCCTTTCCACATTGACAATGTTCAACTCATTGGTGGGAGATTAATTGCGGTTGTCAAATATCGGTAATAATCAATGGCCGAGTGGCAATTCGAAATCACGACCCCTTGATTGATGACCCTAATCATTTTCGACTGAGCTAACGCCGATCAACTTGTACACAGTAAGCTCTTTTTTACTTTTGTTTATATTTTATAAATATATGAGCCGTTCCGCGAGAAAACCCACATTGTGGACTCTGCGTAAAGTATCGACCCGGATCAGCCTAAGCATGCCGTGCAGGCTTACCCGGATAGACGCTTTTCGCCTCCTGTGGATTTTCTGTTTCAGGTATCATTACTCTATACCTCTATTCCCCTTAGGCGGAATGTGTCGGCTCGGATCAGTCTGCACGGACTGCGCAGACTGATCTGGGTCGATACATTACGCAGAGGCCATAATGTTGGTTTTCTCGCGGGACGGCTAATATTTCAAAGTATAAAACATCTGTGGCTGGTGAAAGCTCAATAAGAATGGCAGCAATAGTCTGACCTTTGCTTCAACTGTAAAAGCCAGCTACATGGGTTTGAACGATTGAAGTCAATGCAATTCTTGAACTCCAGCAAGTGTGATGGTATTCGTTCCATAACTTATATATTTCATATCGATGTAAGTATAAGTTTTTGGACCATTATCATTTTTCTTATCGATCTATAATCAATCGAAATTTATATCTACATTTTACCAAAGGTAAAAAGGTATATGTTTTGACTTGCGCGGTAAATAACCTAACACTCCCTTTTTAGGCGTAGAGATGGGCACATGAAAGCATGAGAAGTGCAATTGTAATCTCATGAGCTCAATAGCGATCTTCTACAGTTATGTGACACTTAAGTGTCACGATAAACCCAGTTTTGAGCGATATCCTGTATGTGATGGATTACCTTATTATTTACACTGTTTTCAACCTACACTGCTAAACTTTAGTTCGGTAATGTCCTACATGGCCGGTACAATTGTTCGTGAGTTGTAATATTATAGGTAGGCGACCGCTTGGAAACCGGTTTGTTCAACGATAAAGGACCGCCTTGGTGTGGCAGTTAACTGGTTCGAACCCCGGTCAGGTCATACCGAATATATTAAAAATGGTAGTAAAGGCTGTCCTCCTTGGCGCTCAGGGAAGCATGACGACTGACTGGCTGCTGTCAGGATAAATAGTAGTACTGGTATCTTACCCTGGAAACGCCGAGATAAATGGACCAGTAGTACTGGTATCTTACCCTCGAAACGCCGAGATAAATGGACCAGTAGTACTGGTATCTTACCCTCGAAACGCCGAGATAAATGGACCAGTAGTACTGGTATCTTACCCTCGAAACGCCGAGATAAAACTTTAAAGTTATTGGAAGCGTCGTTAAACACAATGCAAGTATCGGTAAGTAGTACAATTCCATACCGTTCTCAACACTTTTCTAGAGGTTTTCCACTTCTTTTCTGGATTATATATTTTTTTTTAAATCTTCTGATCATGATAGTGTTGTATGTTTAGACGGATTAACAACAGAACTTCCTTCCGTATGTTTGTATTCGTACCCATGCGTTGGTTCAACAATCTATGTTATTCCATTAATATAGGTTTATTTCCAATAAATCACCGAACAAGGAGACCCGCATTATAGGAAGCTTCCTTACCTGTATCTGTTTAGTACGCCGCTTTCAACCTTATTTCAGTTATATCCCGTTGACAGTTCACTTATTCAGGACTTCTCGGTAAACAAAACAGTTCTATGCTAGGAAAATGTACAAAGTCGCTCAACCATGACTGCTGTGACTGGGGATCGAAACCGGGACGCCTGGTTCCAAATCCTCAATTCTAACAACTCGGCTATATGATAGAAGGCAGTGCCTCTGATGTTAACACTCCAGCCTCATGAATCAAAGGTCCCGAATTCGAAATGCTTGAGAGCATTTTTAAAGACTTTCAACCTCCAAACAAACTTGGCGAGTACTAAAACATTGAGAGCGGTTGATATAATTTGTAAATCTCGCTTGACAAACGCTTTCACTCTTTCAGCGCCAATGGCAATATTGAGATTTTGCAAACAATACTGATTCAGGTGAGTAAGCTCGTAACGAGCTGTCTCACCTGAAATCAGCATTGTTTGCCTTTGAGTTATCAAAATAGTCCAAACTTTTATTACATGATAAATGGAAACGACCGATTTGGAACATGGAAGACTCTACTTTAAACTATTCGGAATGTAGAGCTCTATTTGGACGTGACACTGTCGCCCACTAGGCCGGACAGTCTGACTTTAGAACGATCACATCGGCTAGTTGGGATTGCATATTAGGTCAAGAACAGATCGACGGCTTGATGTGAAACAGTTGTAACTAATATTGGTATTTATGTACCAAGGTTAATCACCTCGCAATAAAGTCTTTATAAGCGTTAAATCATTTTTCTTGGTAAACAATGAAAATTTAGGTGCCATTGCTCGTTCTGAGCAATGGCATCTAAATTTGCATTGTTTACTAAGGGGTCAAAATTGCCCCAAAACCAGAGCTTTAAAAAAGGTTTTTATTTACAACCGTTTCACGCCAAGACCTCGAGATGCTGTCCTCGGCTAAATATATGCTAAACCGGTTCCAACTGAAATTGAAAAGAGAAAAGTTACCTTGTTTGGTCAACTGTGCTGCCTAGGGAGGGACTGTGCAACAAAACAAATTTGACTTTTATGCGTCTATGTTCACCTTATAATGGTTATATAGCTATTGGTTTTATTTCAGACGTTATTAATCTGTTAATATGTTACGCAAATATGACCTGTTTTATGTTTTGCAAGTTTATGTTTTGCAAGTTTATGCTTTGCATGGCAGATTTGTTCGACTTGTTATAGTTGTGTAATTACTGACATAACATGTTGTATAACTGAGCATATTTGGGTTAACCGTAACTGTGTGTACAGACTCAGTTTTGAAAATTGTAACTTTTTCAGCGCCACAGGCAATATTGAGGTTTTTGCAAACAATGCAGATTCAGGTGAGTCAGCTCGTAACGAGCTGTCTCACCTGAAATCAGCATGGTTTGCAGGTTAGTTACCAAAATAGACCAATACTTTCATAAATTGAGAAATGGACACACCCGATTTTGGACATGGAAGAGTCTATTTTAAACAATTCGGCGCTGAAAGAGTTAATTGATAATTCGATTTGACTGTGTCTGAGCTCATTAACACTATACTTGGAGAGGAGTATGTTCGAGCATTGTGTGATTTGGACCCAAATTTGGAACGTCTTCTACAGGGAAACATTGACATGTTTTATAATGTGGTTGCATTGTTTCTCCACGATGCATGGATTTGTTACAGGTACTTTATGTAACATTGTCAATTCTGTATATTATGGAACTTGTATGGTCAATTTTGATATGTAAACACCCATTGTTGTATATTTATGTAATATTTTGTTTTGTACTATGAATCGTGCAGGGGACATGCATTTGCATATACACCTGTGTTATTACATGGTTCTCTCTCTATATATATACTTGCATTTCCTATGTATATACATTATCTTTGAGATTGCTGTTGTGCTTGTGTGTTTGAATACTCTTTAGAGCGCATTGGTTCGACACATTCAATTTCGTTTCGTGAAAGTGTTCTTTATGGAAAGTGGGCATATGTTTGTCATTCGCCTCTCATCTACTACAGTCTTCATTCCTACACTCATCAAATAAGTTATTTGAGACGTGGGGTAAATTTTTGTATTGATAACAGGACTCTGCTTTTTAGGGGATAGATAAGGATTTGTATTTATATAAAGTTTGAATAATAAACTCATCCTGTACCACATCAGGAATTTTACCAAATTAGTTTATGTCATTAGATTGTGTAAGGGTTGCAGGTGAGGATACATTTATCAATAAGGAAAAGTATCATCTCCTACATTTTTTACACTAGAAGTTTATTTACTCAACTTGAACACTTCTTCCGTGCATTTATTCTGTTCTACGAATGTTTTCACACTGTTCTATCAGATGACAGGCATTTGCTTTGATATAAGTGTGGTCATTTATACGAGATATTTTCTTTTTGTAACATTTCTTTTATCTTTTGTTTTTGTTTTTGTTATATCATAATGTTCATCTGTGTGTGAAATTCATATATTGGAGGAAATAAAGATTATATGAATTACCGGTAGTAACTCATCCTTTGATAGCTCAGTCGGTCAATACGATGTTTTTATCAAACAAGGGTTGATAGTGTGAACCCCAACCACGTCCTTTCAATCTTCGTTGACATAATTCATTGTGAAAAGCGGTATTCGTTGGAAGCCTGTTATCTAGGAACAAAGTTGTGTGGGAGATCCAGGAAAATACGTTATATGAACTGACCGCCCTGACATAAGTGAACTATGATAAGTGAAATACCGTTGTCAATGTCTGTACACTCCAATCAATCAATTAATCCGTCAATCGAACAACCATTCAATCAATCAATCATGTTAACTCTTTCAGCGCCAAATGCAATATTGAGCTTTTTGCAAACAATACAGATTCAGGTGAGTCAGCTCGTAACGGGCTGTCTCACCTGAAATCTGCATTGTTTGGCTGTGAGTTATAAAAAATATTCCAAAAATCCTATAACATAAAAATAGAGTCGTCCGAGTTTGAACATGGAAGAGTCTACTTCAAACAATTCGGCGATGAAAGGGTTAAACAATACTGTTAACAGCCTGATTGACTAAATTGTTCAATTACGCCTTCATCGATCTAGTTGTGTTCTTCCCCACACTGAAGAGTTATTGTAGGAATCCGCCGTCGGCGAGTGGTTACAGTCGGGGAGTTGGAACCGGGTGTCCCGTGTTCGATCCTCAGTCGAGGCGCGATGGCCATGGAGGAGTGCGCTTGGGCACCTTCTCTAGCCTAGTACTGGTTTGTTTACCCAGGGATCATGAATGAATTGATCTGTCGCCGTGAACTATTGTTGAAAACGGCGTAAAGGTCAAATAAATCAAATGAAGAGTTAGGATTCCGAATCGTATCAAATGTGTGTATCGTGTGTTAAACCCATTCTAATTGTTAGATACATGAACTGGTATTGCGTGTATATCAATTACTTAAACATCTTTATTCTAAAGGGTGTGTGAATACAAACTGTCACGATACGGATAGAACAATGATCATTCAGTCATTTAGATCGTACAGTTGTATTGTTTATATGGTGATTCACATACAATTGATTGTTTAGTGTTTTACTCCGCTGTCAGCTACATTTCAGTTATATCACGGCGTTTCCTGTGTAAGTTACCAGTACTACTGATATTTATCCTATATCACAGCGTTTCCTGTGTAAGTTACCAGTACTACTGATCCATTTATCTTATATCACGGCGTTTCCTGTGTAAGTTAGCAGTACTACTGATCCATTTATCCTATATCACGGCGTTTCCTGTGTAAGTTACCAGTACTACTGATCCATTTATCCTATATCACGGCGTTTCCTGTGTAAGTTACCAGTACTACTGATCCATTTATCCTATATCACGGCGTTTCCTGTGTAAGTTACCAGTACTACTGATCCATTTATCCTATATCACGGCGTTTCCTGTGTAAGTTACCAGTACTACTGATCCATTTATCCTATATCACGGCGTTTCCTGTGTAAGTTACCAGTACTACTGATCCATTTATCCTATATCACGGCGTTTCCTGGGTAAGTTACCAGTACTACTGGTACATTTATCCTATATCACGGCGTTTCCTGGGTAAGTTACCAGTAGTACTGATCCATTTATCCTATATCACGGCGTTTCCTGGGTAAGTTACCAGTACTACTGACCCATTTATCCTATATCACGGCGTTTCCTGGGTAAGTTATCAGTACTACTTGTATATGCACCCATTACACCAGCCAGTCAGTAATGCTAACCCTGATCGCAAAGAAGGGCAGCCATTACTACCATTGTTAAAGTACTCGTATTTGGTATGACCTGATTTACTTACAATTATTACAGTCGTACTACGGCGTTTTCGAGAAAATGTAGCAGTACTGATGGTAAGCGTATTCTTACACCCGCGAACAAGTTAAAATGCCATACCTGCACTCCTTGGTACGTAAATTGGAACCCACTACTACAATTATTGGGTATTGTTATGACCCGACCGAGTGTCGAACCCTGGACTTATACTTTCGAAGCGGACGCTCTTAACTCTACACTAATATATATAAGCCAACACATTACTACAGGCTTGTGAGTAATAGGACGCATTAACCATGTCCCGCATGTAGGCGCATTTAACGCTGACGGCTTTTAAAATCTTATTTTCACCATCAGTGATTGCTCATATTAAAACAATAATTCCCTTTTTCAAAATGGTTTCAGCTTTATTCATTAATTCTACATCCATTTAAAAAAGATTTTCAAATAATTTCTGAAACTGATGTTAGCTGCTTATTTGTTGTATGTTGGAAATGGTTATAGAACAATGCATAATACGTTTGAATGTGATGAGGCCATCAGGATACTATTGAACACTTGCATGGGAAAAGTTAAATGTTGACTTTTGTGAACAGTATAGATCGGATATCACGGTTACATTGTTTTTGGGGGAAACCTTGTCTTTAACCACAGATGCAAGTCTCGTTTAAAATCTAAAAATAGTATTTGTCAATATATAGTCAAATGCTATTTTTAGATTTTAAACGAGACTGGCACCTGTGTCTTTAACCCGTTTTCATATAGGCCAGGGACAATATATACATATATATGTTATACACGGTCCCTGTATAGGCCTACATCGAATCTGCAGCGGACACATTTATTTAAGCTGTTGACTAAAATATGTTATACAATTTCATTATAGAGTTGAATTCATAGTGGTAAAAGGAGAATCTTAGCAATTCATATTTTTGTAACAATATCTACAAGGTCCGAAACTAGTATACTCTGAAAACGATCTAATTGCGCAGAAATGAACTCAATGCTCCAAATAAGGCTTCTGATTTGTCAATTTGGAGAACGTTGTTGCTTCTGACTAATCAGATACTTGAGAACAAATTCATAGCACTGATTAAACTTGTATGGTTTTGGAGCCAGAAGACGTCTGCTGCTGTCACGTCAACGTATGTCTGCATTTGGGAAAAGGTTAACCCTTTCCAACATAAAGACGCTTTCAGACACCTTTACAGCAAATACCTTTACAGCAGATGCCTTTTGAAAATATTGTGACAAAAGGAGAAATTGCTCAAAACGAGCAATTTCTCCTTTTGCCACAATATTTTCAACTTGTTTCAGTAATGATAGCTTTATGTATAGAGATTTTCTATGTTTTTGACTATATGTTTTCGAAATCGTCTGCTGCAGATTTGCTGAATGTGGGAAAAGGTTAACCCTTTCCCTCTGCAGCAGACGGCTTTTTGAAAACATAGTGACAAAAGAAGAAATTGCTCAAAACGAGCAATTTCTCCTTTTGCCACAATGTTTTCCACTTTTAGTCATAGGTTATCCATTCAATTATAGAGATTTTCTTATTTTGGACAAATTATGTTCAAGTTACTGAATTGTCGTATGAGGGAAAGGGTTAAGAGGATCAAAACGTTGTAAGGCGACATACATCCTTTTGTTTTGATAATTTGAGTAGATAGAGGCCATTTCTGACTGATGGACATCACGTAACTACAATTACTCGTATACCACGAGGTTGAAACTCGATATACTCGATACCGGCTGATTATATTTCACAATATGTTTAAATTTCAAGTTTTAATTATTTACCATTGTGCCTATCCGGCACGTTTGGACACTATACAGCAGAAAGAAACACCTATATGGGAAAACAAATTAATTAAAGAAAATATAATAAACAAAATAAGACTCATGAAAACACATATTTGGATTTGATTGTTGTTGTTTTATCGCCGCTTTCAACAATTTGTCGATTCATCCTGACACCAACCAGGCTAACCCGCATCCCTTAGCGCCAAGGTTACCAACTATCTTCGGTATGACTCGACCGGCGATCGAACCCGCGACCTCCCGCACCCGAGGCGGACGCTTTACAACTACGTATAGTCTATGTTACAACGCGGACACCAAACAATGAAAATGACGTCACTTTGGCGCCAAAACCGACAAATTTCATGTACATTTCATTTTCGAAATACGCCTCATAAATCACTTTATGTGATAAATAGAATATCTTATTCGCGTTCACTTAGTATTACTTTTAATGAACTCGTTAACTGAGCTGAATATGACGCTCGCCAAAGCTCGCGGCATATAATCGTAAACTTGTTTGATAACATTTATAATAAATAAACACTCCTAAAATATATATATTTTTTATAAACACGCTTCTTTGATGCACGTATGAATAGACGGCGAACATGAGAGATTATAATATGACAGCATCGAGGAGCAGGATGATCTGTATCGTTGTTGATGGAAAATCCAAGAAGGTCGGTTATTGTGAGACCTGGCCGATATAAGGCTGAATTTCGACTTTTACGCGAGTTTCATTTTACGTTTTCTTCAACTGTTTCGGTGTTCAAAAGTATCAATTAGATAAAATAGTAAGTTTCACGTTGAATTGATTCTGACGAATCTCCTTCTAGCTTACCGCAATCCCGTTGCTCGTTGCTGAATAAAGATGATAGAAACATGGAATAGAATATTAGTTTTCAAATACCAGACACACTTATAAAGGCTTATCCGCCCAAGAACATTAATCATAAATCATTGCCGAGGTCGAATGTGGAGGCGTTTTCAACTTTTGATGCCGTGAATGACAGGAAACTAGGTCAAGGTATCCAAACCGAATTCCAAATACAGAGTTCTTACGGAATCATAGAATTAGGCTATTCTGCATATCGATATATGTGCAGGCTGCTCTCGATATACAGTGTTTGCAAGTGAGGTTTAAATCGGACACATTGATATACGTAAACGTGTGTAGAGATCAGCATACGAGAGGTTATACTTCATATTGATAAATGGCAGACCGATGTTGGTCTACATTGATTGTAAATGTTTTTTAACCCTTTCCCTCATATAGACGCTTTCTGACGCCTCTGCAGCAGACGGCTTTTTCAAAACATAGTAACAAAAGAAGAAATTGCACAAAACGTGCAATTTCTCCTTTTGTCACAATGTTTTCCAGTTTTAGTCATAGGTTATCCATTCAATTATAGAGATTTTCCATTATTTGACAAAATATGTTCAAAGTCGTCTGCTGCAAAACTGCCGTATGAGGGAAAGGATTAAGTAATTTTCCTATGAGATAGACATATAGGAACCGTCTCGCGAGAAAAAAAAAACAATATTGTTGACACGCTTACCCGTAGAGACACTTTTCACCTTTCTGTGGATTTTCTGTTTCAGGATTCATTACTCGATACCTCTATCCCCTGAGACGGAATATGTCGGCCCCGGGTCAATCTGCGCGGACTGCGCAGGCTGATCAGGATCGATACAGAGGCCATTATGTTGGTTTTCTCACGGAACGGGTCATGTGCGGATATCCAATAAACTATATATTTGCAATTGTTAGATCCCCAGTTCGATACCCGATGTCGGCGTTCATGGCGGGGTGCCCTGGTAACACGGCACATGTCATATCCTGGTACTGGTTTGTTACCCAGGGATCATGACTCAGTGTTCAGTGGCTATGATTCATCAGTACAGAGCTATTGAAAACAGGAATTAATCACCAATAAAATGAATAAAAATCAAATAAATAACAGGATCTCGTTTTAAAAGGGTTTTGTAATAACAAAAACTTCAAAAAGCCTGAGGACCGTCTGACGAAAAAATTATAACACCTAGACCATTAAAGTTATAATTTTATTACAAAGTTAAGAAAAATGTGAAAAACAGAGATATTGCACGGATGCGCTTTTGCAGTGTACGGCGTTCGAAATATTGAGGATGACCGTCTCCTCCAGACGCGCCCAGTCGCTTCTTCAACAAGTTTCTAACGCCACTGCAGCAGACGGCTTTTTGAAAACATAGTGACAAAAGCAGAAATTGCTCAAAACGAGCAATTTCTCATTATGCCACGATGTTTTCCACTTTAAGTCATAGTAGGTTATCCATTCAATTATAGAGATTTTCTATTTTTTGACAAAATATGTTCAAAGTCGTCTGCTGCAGAATTGTCGTATGAGGGAAACGGTTAACGACTCAACCGTCTCCTGGTTTCAGAGGTTTTCTAGCGGACGACTTATGAAACATTGTTTGGAAAAGGAAACAAGGGCTAAATCCAACACATATAAATATAACATTATTTTGATTAGGATCGATAAGCGTTAACCCATTCCCTTATATAGTAGTAAGTTGCGACGCCCCTGTAATAACATATGACACATTGAAAACATTGCTTTAACAAACATTGAGTCCTTCATTACAGATTACTTGAACCCTGTATCAAAATCTACTGTTTCCGATTAATCTTTTAGCAGTTATTTGTATACAATTTTCAAAGAAGAATAAATCTAAAATCCTGTAAAAATTTGCAATGTTAATTAGAAGACCGATTCAATGGGACAGTGTTAACCCTTTCTCTCATATAGACACTTTCTGACACCTCTGTAGCAGACGGCTCTTTGAGAACATTGTGACAAAAGAAGAAATTGCTCAAAACAAGCATTTTTTTTCTTTTGCCACAATGTATCCAATTTTAGTCATAGGTTATCCATTCAATTATAGAGATTTTCTATTTTTTGACAACATATGTTCAAAGTCGTCTGCAGCAGACTTGTCGTATGAGGGAAAAGGGTTAAGGGCCTTTCAGCGAGGAAAGAAAACCCCAGATCAGCTGGCGTCAACACACCTACTGATCATGAAAAGGCCATTTTGTCAAGAGAAGGCCAATAGAGCACCTGGCTAGAGCTTGGAAGTCCGATGAGCGTTAAACCGCGGTGAGGTCAAGTCGTTTTTTGGAAGGTGATTATTATGTAATAATCTTCTTCCTATGGGATTGAAAAGTGACCTTAATGGAATATGCCCTATAACACACATCCTTTCTATAAACTATATGATCTCTTCATACATACGCTAGTCAATATAGTTCGCAAAAATCAATGTAAATTCATACTTAAAGTGTTTTCATGTACAATCAGTTTGATGTAGAAACTGGTTTGGACAATTCAATTTTCAAATAATTCATGTTTTTGTGGCTTTGAAAATTAAAATTGATTTTGATTTTCCAAATACACATCTTTCTGTGGTAAACATTGTTACCTGTATATTCTTACGCGCCACGATTTTGTGAACAACACCGATACACCGGATCAAATATACATTACACGAACTAGGTCAATCCGAGGACATACCATGTCGTAAGGTAGTACACGAACTACATGTAGGTCAATTCGAGGACATACCGTGTCGTAAGGTAGTTTCCCCAAAATATGCTAATCTATCCTTAATTACGACTTTCAGTTATATTCTTTATATTTCCTCTAGTATATTCATTTATAGGTTTTTACATCAGTTATATTATTATATTATGTATATATATATTTACTAATTGAAACGTTGTGGGAAAAAAGGAAAAAATCCCTCTCAGATATTCTCAAAATCGTCTGCTGCATTTGGAGCCCTGGGATAAATTTCATATGTTTTGTCACAATGTTGTCAATAGTTGTGTGCTAGGGAGAAGTGTTAGTTAACTGGTAATTCACGAATGGTGTGTTCTCCCGAACGACTACTCGACTAAATATGTATAAGGGTATTAGGGGGGCATTCTAAATGGTAAATTACAGAATGATTATATAAAAAGGATTGATTGATTAGGCTTTAACGCCGTTTTCAACAATGGTTCACTTATCACGGCGGCCAGTTCACCTATTCATGTGTTGTCTGGCTTTCTCACACAAGTAATCCACACAACATTCTTTCCAAGCAACTGGCTTCTTTTCCAAATAGACTGTTAGCCCATTGGTGAAAGATGAATGACGCTTGTCACAATGACAGAAAGAATGATGGCCGAGCTTCGATTCGAACTTACAACTGCTGGATTGACAGCCCGCGTCGCTACCGACTGATTTACCGGGGAAAAGTTGAAAGATGTGGAAATCACTTTTCCTGAATTGGTATGGTAAAATCGAACTCATGCATAATGGATAAGCACCCTAACATGTTGCCTCTTTAGATATTGTAGCTCTTGAAACAAAATGTTGTGGGAAAAGAAGGCTTTGGTTTTAATATGCGATGGGTGGTTGTTTGTTTTTTTAACAATTCGTTTCAATCAATCAGATTTTATCCGACTATCTAATTGTTTTAAATTGTAAAATATTTGGAAGTGTTTGAATCCACGCTTGACGCGTAATACACATCAAATAAAATGATTTCTAGAAAAATCTGATCATCGTGAGATGTCATGATATTATTTAGATTTTACAACACTTTCTTAATGTTCTTGTTATGTGAGAATTGATTTAAATTGAGGGCACACCTATACTTAATTAAGCTTTCATGCAAGGAGAAAACATTACGTTCTAAGTTGTATCCTCATTCAGACACAGTTTATCGAACATTGTTGCAAATGTAAAATTAATTCATGTTTTCATATTTTCATTCATAGCACTTGTATACGTTCATTCGTTCACTTGTGAAAAGCAAATTTGAAAGACAGTGGCTATCATAGATTTTTTTATGACGAGCAAGTTCTCCTATTGTTACAATGTTTTAACTATATATTTATGTTCTCACTTTTGTAATGTTTAATATGAACTTGCTCTTCAAATTTAGAAGAAATAAAGAATATCTATCTATATATCTTTGTCCTTATACAGACGCATAGAAAGATAGCATTCTTGACAGTGTTTGCTAACTATTGAGAATATGATATAATGTCCAGCTGTCAACAATTTTGAAGTTTTTATTCTTTCTTTATTATTGTATTATACGGATGAAGGCGTTCTTCCGAAATTATATAGTATAACCGTATAAACTAAACAACAAGTGTTTGTGTTGTTTATTATATTTGTTTGGTTTATTCTTTTTATACAATTTTACCTATTCCGAAACTGCAGCAAAATAAAGAAGTTTTAAAGACTTAAATTCTTTCATTCATTTATTTTCCAACATATTTGCTCTCGTTTGTTCCTATCCATATATCCTAGCCATGATCTGTTCATACCTTGCATATAATTCATTATCCCATCTGCACCTGGCTGACATCACTCTAAAATCACCTTCCAGTAGTACTTTCAGTACTTTGATTCGAAATTGTATCCTTATTTTTCAACAATACTTTTTAATCAAAGCGCTGAAAGCGCTGATGGTATAGGGGGCATATGTAAATTGAAAACATATGGCATAGATCATATGGACAAACATTGTTGAAACAATGAAACAATGACCTTTAAACAAACCAAACCAAAAATGTTTGAAGCAACACATATTGCCTGCCAATAACATATACCTCATTTGTCAAAGTTTTACCCTTTTCTTGTATAAACAAAATATCGAAGATCAAAAGATTGACAAAAAAAACCCGAGCAGCTACCCTTAATTAAAATATTTCTAGTTCAGAAAGCACTAAAGATCAACAATGTATATTGTAATCATGCTGATAAATGAAAGACGATCGAAAGCATGATAGAGTTATGTTTCTTTTGCACTGCACAATTGCAGCTCTGAGTTTCCTATACACCAAGTCTTAAATTGATATATTGGACATATATTGAGACAATAACCGAAGAAATGAAATAATTGAGTTTACACCTAAAAAACAGACTAGATTTGACGAAGTACAAATCTTGGGGAAGCACTCATTAACGAAAAGGGGAATTTCACGGAACGCATGTGTTGCATATAATAAGGGAGAACATTGAAAGACAAAAATATACACACTCCAAACGCAGCATGCTAAATTTATGGTAATGGTGCACTGCAAATCTGTAGGTCATAAGTTACATACAAACCAAGTTTGAAATTGATACAATGAAAGTTAATTGAGACAATCGCTGAACTAAATAAGGAAAAATGGAGATAACTGAAAAAACAGACCAGAGTTATGTACCTAGTACTTTGCCGTTCTCCTGATCACACGGGTATAATTGTGACCACTTTGAAATAAATCTGCCATACAGAAACAACGTGTTAACCAATACATGCAATCCATGACGGACGGACGAATGCACATTCAGGCAGACAGCCGGCCGGACGCCGGATTATACCTCCAAGCTTTACAGACGGAGACAACTCAAGTATTGATTACAGAAGACTGGTTCGATGCGTCAAAACACGTCAGCTTAGATTATGGTATTTGTAAAGTATTTGCAATTTAATTGTATCTCCGAAACGGGACCGGACCGTCAAGGTTAATTTTCAAAAACCTATTCAGACTACATTTCTAGTTTATTTGTCAACAGATACATCTAGGACTATATTACACGTTGATGAACGTTGAGTCTTAAATTAACGCAAATGCATATACATTATAATTTTAGTCCCAAAATCGCTAGAAGCTTCTCAATAATAAAATAAATAATGACCTTGCGGTTATAACTCGGATGTGTTGACAAATTCGGCCAAATTTCTTTCCGACGTTTGACAAAAGTCAATGCGACATGCGTCATTCGTCTTTCACCAATGGCTAAGTCTATGTGGAAACGCAGCCAGTTGCTTGGGAAGATTGTTGTGAGGAGTACTGGTTTGAGAAAACCAGGAAATACATTTGTAGGTGAACTGGCCGCCGTGATATGACTGAAGAAATGTTAAAAACGGCGTTAAATCCCAATCAATCAATGTTGAAATTAACTTATCTATAATTTGTAGATTTAATTTCTATTTCCTAGTAGGGTCTACATACAGCGACACATGAGAATATTCAACACAAAACGCGACCTGTTTTACCAACAATTCCCCAGTAGCGGTGAGACCGTTTGTAACATTATTTCATGGCATGTATACACAGTAGGACCTCTCTCTTTGGACGAATTATGTTGTAACAAGTTTGTTTACAGTATTCCTTAACCTTGACCACATAGACTAAATATACAGCAAACAGCATTGAACTAAGGCATAACTATTGACCTGAATTAATAAAAGTATGATTTTGAATAGTGATGAAAACATTGTGGAAAAAGACAAACTTGTTGATTATCATTCATCTGTTAAGGTTAGTCAAATGTGTCTAAAAGGGGCAAAGGTTAAAATAATAACTGTAGACAAATGTTTTCGTTATCTAGGTTATAGAAACAATTTGATTCATGTTTCAAAGCATTGTTTGAAAAGGAGAAATTGCTCATTGTCAGCAATTGCTCCGTTTGCAAATATACTTTCAACATTTGTTTGTAACTAAGTAGCTATAACGGGAACGGTTCAACCCTTTCCCGCTTACAGTCGCTTTTTGACGCATGTGCAGCAGACGGCTGCAGCATTGTTTATCATGACCCATTTCCTCTTTTTCCACAAAGGTTTCAACTATATATTTTTCCCCTTGATGTAAGGCAAAATTGCTCGTAATCATTCATCTCTAGCATGTTATTCAAAATGTGTCCGGAAGGGAGAAAGAGGGAAAGAACGTCCATAGTAAAACGTTTAAATATGAAAAGAATTAATTTGAAACGTGTTTGAAAGCATTGTGTGAAAAGGAGGAATTGCTCATTGTCAGCAATAGCTCCATTTTCAACAATATTTTTTAAATATTCGAACTGTTATAGTATCACGGAAAGGGTTCCGCTTCCATGGGGAGGATGTAACCATTTTCCGCCTACAGACGCATGTGCAGCAGACGACAATCGAAAACATTGTGACAAAAGGGGAAATTGCTTTTCGTAGGCAATTTCTACTTTTGCCACAATGGTTTCAACTCCTTTCAATAATTGTATTTACAGTGCTTTGCACATTTCTCTATAAGTCGACTGTTGTAAACTAATGGGGTCACAGAACGGTCGACGTTACCTCACACTACTGACCTTAAGGTCAACCATAGTTCAGAGTGAGTTTCATTCATAGAAACTATTTTGTCTCATAAATTTATGCAGCGGAGGGTTTTGTGATTCGGTCGAACCAATGAAATCGTTGAAAAGGCAGATTATAACCAATCAAAACTCGATTTTGGTGTAGGTATACACATGTGGACTGCGGTTGCAGCTTTAAATTCGACTTTTCGAAAGCAGCTTCGCTATGAGATAGTGGCGAAACGCCCCTATCCCAAAAAACCATCCTTGGCATGTGAATATGAGCCCATGGCCTTAATTCATAAAGAGAAATTGATGATAAAATGATATACTGATATATATATATGTATATGAGAAAACCAACAATATGTACTATGCGTCGACCCAGATAACCCTCCGCAGTCCACGCAGGCTAATCCGGGCCGACACATTCTATCTCAGGGGGTATAGAGGTATAGAGTAATGAATTCCACAGGAGGCGAAAAGTGTCTGCCCGGGTTAGCCTACGCGGGTTTTCTCTCGGGACGGCTTATGCATTTTTAAATGTCAAACGTCGTTTTCAACATTTGTGCCGTCGTACAACGACTGCAAATTGTTTATGGCTTCCATGCTCCGCTATTTTACAGGGTAATTTCCCAAAGGCAACTGTCTATCCACAGATGAAACACGGAGAATGTAAAATATAAAATAAAAAAGGTAACAGGGTTCTGAGACTGACTACGTCAACTACAACTTCCGAACCGGAGCGGAAGTGCGTCACTGATTCATAAGTGTCATTGTTCTCGGTCGAGTGAGGAGCAAAGATTAATCTGTCATTAAGAAGTGATTTAATGAGTAATGCATGTGTTTATCATTTTCATGACTTATTTTGTTATGATGTTTTGTATTATTCTCATATGATTTTATATATTAACATCGGTCAAGAAGTAATAACACAGCGTTTAAACTACAAACGAAACGACTTTATTGTACGAACCATAGTTTCCTAGTTTAAAGATGATGCAACCATGGTTTTTAACGGTTTTAAACCAAAAAAAAAAAACAGTTCGTGTTACCTTTCCGAATTTGAAGATGTTTGGAAAAGAAGTTCCAAAAGAAATGTCAATTCACATTTTTTTTCTCCAAGATAGCAATTATGTTTTGAAATGAAGAAATTGCATTTTAGATCATTTTTGTTTTATTTCCCACATCTTTTTTTCAAATTCGACTGCAGTGGACCTTTTTCTCACACGTTTTACAATGGTCTGCCATAACTCCATTAACCCTTTCTCTCATACGACATTAAATGGATAACCTATGACTAAAAGTGGAAAACATTGTGGCAAAAAGGAGAAATTGCTCGTTTTGAGCAATTTCTTTTTTTGTTTCTATGTTTTCAAAAAGCCATCTGCTGCAGTGGCGTCAGAAAGCGTCTATATGAGGGAAAGGGTTAAAAGAAGGCACCGAAGAAGATATCACTCTGGAAGAACCTGAGGGAAATGAAACTTATCATAACTTTAGAATAGATATCAAATCATTGAGGGAAAATGTAGAATTCGCTAAATACATCAGGAAGTTCTATTTATTGCAGTTGAGACCGAGTTGACCATATTAGGAGATAGTTAGGGGACTTGTCCTAAGCCAAAGGAAAGCAACACTAAGTGAACTGGTCGATGTTCATACATGTTAAGTGCAAGCAGGGACGTAGATAAGGGGGATAAGTAACTTAATTATATACTAAAATATCACCCGTGCCGACATTTCTAGCAAGTAAAACTATTCAAAATATGAAAATAAAAAAAATATTTTCTGGAAGTTTAAACATTCTTCTATTGCAGAAGATAAAAATATTTTAATAAGTTACAGGTTTTGATAATATGTTATCCGTATGAAAAAATGTCAGTCTATTAATTTTTTGAAAAAAATAATATAATTCAGAAATCCCAATATCAATGTCTTTTAAAACAGTCATTGTTCAAAATACAAAGACATTCCTGTTATTCATTGTATCTCTAACTTTAGTTGAAATGTTAAGCTTTCAGAATATGTATTTTTTGTTTATGTGCCAAATGTGACTTCAAAGTTTTATTTGCTACAAAATGTGAAAATTTGGACAATTTTATTTCTATGTGTGATATTTTAAAAAGATAACAGGTGTACAGGTGGAGTTGCCCATCCCTCTTATCTACGTCCCTGGTGCAAGTGCACTCAATCAATCTTATGGGGTTGTTTAAGATTGATTGTGTGCACTTGCACCAGGGACGTAGATAAGAGGGATAAGCAACTCCACCTGTACACCTGCAAGTGCAAGTGCACTCTTCGACACTAACACTTACTTATGCCATTATGTGAATATATCGTCACGTGATATTATATCATCCAATGACATTGCTACATTCTTTTGGAGAGCAGAAAGAAACGTACATGTCGCAAGCCGACACTTTTATGACTTTCATATCCTCTACTCACAACAAACTTAAAGTTGTTTTTTGGAGAGAAACGCTCAAGTGATCTTGCATCATGTATCGCTAAACATTGTCAATTTTACTTGTGTACAGGACATGAACATATACGCCAACACAATCAGAGTGGATTAATTAATGGAAGAAAATATGAATTCTAAATTCTTCAAGCACAAATAGCTGGAAAGTTGTTTATTGCACATGTAAAGAGTCTTTCATCTCTGCCTGTGTGAAATGTAAGTTTTTTTATGTAGATTCTCGCAAAACTCTAGAAATGTAGTCCAGCTGTTTTCCTACCAATGCTTTCATAACGCGATACCAAATATGGTATATCAAATATATATATATATATATAAATATAATTGACAGACGAAACAATAAAGGCATGAGAGAAAAAGGAGGACTGCATGAATCTCCTTATATGGACAATCAATGTTTTTGACATTTTAGTAAAATTCTTGACTAGTGTTGTCGGTATTTCGTCAAAATCAATGCTTGACTAGTGTTGTCGGTATTTCGTCAAAATCAATGCTTGACTAGTGTTGTCGGTATTTCGTCAAAATCAATGCTTGACTAGTGATGTCGGTATTTCGTCAATACCAATGCTTGACTAGTGTTGTCGGTATTTCGTCAAAATCAATGATTGACTAGTGTTGTCGGTAATTCTTCAAAACCAATGCTTGACTAGTGTTGTCGGTAATTCCTCAAAACCAATGATTGACTAGTGTTGTCGGTATTTCGTCAAAACCAATGCTTGACTAGTGTTGTCGGTAATTCCTCAAAACCAATGTTTGACTAGTGTTGTCGATATTTCGTCAAAACCAATGCTTGACTAGTGTTGTCGGTAATTCCTCAAAACCAATGCTTGACTAGTGTTGTCGGTAATTCCTCAAAACCAATGCTTAACTAGTGTTGTCGGTAATTCCTCAAAACCAATGCTTGGCTAGTGTTGTCGGTATTTCGTCAAAACCAATGCTTGACTAGTGTTGTCGGTAATTCCTCAAAACCAATGCTTGACTAGTGTTGTGGGTAATTCCTCAAAACCAATGCTTGAGCGACTAAATGGCCTTATCATGATCAGTACGTGTGTTGACGCCAGCTGATCTGGGGTTTTCTTTTCTCGCTGAAAAGCCCTTAACCCTTTCCCTCATACGAAAATTCTACGGCAGACGACTTTGAACATATTTCGTCAAAAATAAATAAAAAAGACAATAAACATATAAATATTGATTGTTTTTACTTGGTATACATACCCAATCAGCCACATTCTGTATATTTTCATGACTTTCAATTGACTATTTTTACTTGGTATACATACACAGTAAGCCTCATTATGTATATTTTCATGACTTTCAATTGACTGTTTTTATTTGGTATACATACCCAGTAAGCCACATTCTATATATTTTCATGACTTTCAATTGACTGATTTAACTTGGTATACATACGCAGTAAGCCACATTCTGTATATTTTCATGACTTTCAATTGACTGATTTTACTTGGTATACATACGCAGTAAGCCACATTCTGTATATTTTCATGACTTTCAATTGACTGATTTTACTTGGTATACATACGCAGTAAGCCACATTCTGTATATTTTCATGACTTTCAATTGACTGATTTTACTTGGTATACATACCCAATCAGCCACATTCTGTATATTTCCATGACTTTCAATTGACTGATTTTACTTGGTATACATACGCAGTAAGCCACATTCTGTATATTTTCATGACTTTCAATTGACTGATTTTACTTGGTATACATACGCAGTAAGCCACATTCTGTATATTTTCATGACTTTCAATTGACTGATTTTACTTGGTATACATACGCAGTAAGCCACATTCTGTATATTTTCATGACTTTCAATTGACTGTTCTTACTTGGTATACATACCCAGTAAGCCACATTCTATATATTTTCATGACTTTCAATTGACTGATTTTACTTGGTATACATACGCAGTAAGCCACATTCTGTATATTTTCATGACTTTCAATTGACTGTTTTTACTTGGTATACATACGCAGTAAGCCACATTCTGTATATTTTCATGACTTTCAATTGACTGATTTTACTTGGTATACATACGCAGTAAGCCACATTCTGTATATTTTCATGACTTTCAATTGATTGATTTTACTTGGTATACATACGCAGTAAGCCACATTCTGTATATTTTCATGACTTTCAATTGACTGTTTTTCAACATTTAATGCCAAAATAGTTTTTAACTATCTATTACTTACTTTGCTGATACCATTCGCAATATTTGCAAACGTTTCAACATTTCAAAATGTTGATCTCCATCTAGTGAATTTCGTGTAACTTGTGTTCAAGTCTATAAACATGAATAATTATACATGTACCATGCTTTAGGCTATCTTTGGTATCGTTGCGTGCGTGGACACAGAGGAGATTGACATGAACATCTCATAGTTGCATCTGTACATTCATTGTACGCCTATATTTAGACGAGCTATAGGTCTTTGTTTAACCCTGTCCCACATAATCTGCAGCAGACGCCTTTGAAAAATATTTGCAAACATGTGAAAAATCTCTTTAATAATTCTACTATAGTAATTCAATAAAGTTGAAAACACTGTGGCAAAAGAAGAAATTGCTCGATTTAAGCAATTTCTCCTTTTGTCACAGTGTTTTCAAAAGTATTCTGCTGCAGAGGTGTCAGAAAGCGGCTGCATCTGGGAAAGGGTTAACTTTGTGTGGTACCAAAACGGGATTTGAACAAAAACAAAACCAAAAAATAAACGCCTTGTGTAATGGTAGAGCCTCCGCCTGGGGTTGCGGTAGTTCACCAGTTCGATCCCGAACCGAATCGTTCCAAATACTTTGAAAACGGAAAAAAATATATTTCCCTCCTATGCACTCAGGATTATGGGGTAAAGCATAACGACCGGAAATAAAGCACCGTAATAATTGAGCCGTCCGTCGAGAAAACCAACAGTATGGCCTCTGCGTAATGTATCGACACAGATCAGCCTGTGCAGTCCGCGAAGACTGATCTGGGGCCGACACATTCCGTCTCAGGGGGATAGAGGTATAGAGTAATGCTTCCTGAAACAGAAAATCCACTGGAGGCGAAAAGTGTCTATCCGGGTAAGCCTGCGCCGCATGTTCAGGATGATCCGGATCTATACTTTCCGCAGAGTCCACAATGTTTGTTTTCTCGGAGGACGGCTCAAATAATTGTTTGAAGCGGCGTTAAACACACTACAATCAAATTAATCGAGCATAACCTTACGTGACTACTTATTAGTATTGATTTAACTCAACCACGTACTTGAGGGGATCACACCCTAGATTGTCACCGTAGAGAGACGGACACTCTTATCACGTACTTGAGGGGATCACACCCTAGTTTGTCACCGTCGAGAGGCGGACACTCGTACCACTACACACTGTGTGACTTAACCCTTTCCCATATATTCAACATCTTGAGCAGGTGACTTCGAAAACATAATGGACAAAATCTGGGATATTCTCTGTAAATAAATGTATAGTTATTCATGGAGATAAAACCATGTGGTGTAAGTTGAAATTGCTAATTATGTGGATATTTTTTTTTTAAACATTATTTTTCAAAAATGGACTGCTACATATGCGTGAAAATGGGTCTGTATATGGGTAAGGGTTAACCCTTTCCCTCATACGGTAATTCTGTAGCAGACGACTTTGAAAGTATTTTATCAAAAAATAGAAAATCTCTGTAATTGATTGGATAACCTATGACAAAAAGTGGAAAACATTGTGGCAACAGGAGAAATTGCACGTTTTGTGCAATTTCTTCTTTTGTCACTATGTTTTCAAAAGGCCGTCTGCTGCAGAGGCGTCCGAAAGCGTTTATATGTGGGAAAGGGTTAAGACAAATGGAGAAACCAAGTAGCATAGCTCACGTTACCAAATATGTAGATAATGAGATACAGATACGTCACATAACAAACGATACGATTGAAGTGTTGGCCAAATAGCATAAGTGTTTAAACGTAGATGGAACCTTTGGGCAATTACGTGGGTGTTATTTTGGTTACTACAGATACCAGTCTCGTCTAGCGATTTCGGGTCTTTATACATCTGCGTACAGTTAAGACTCATGCTACCCTGTGCATCCACACAGTCTCAGCAGAGCCTTCAGTGTTCGTATACAGGTTAGTTAGTCCTAGATGCATATTTTTACAAAAAAAGCACGAACTGAAGCCCCATTAGTTGAACGCCAAAGTATCTTTATATAACCCCGCTACGGACAGCCATTAAGACCACAAATCGCTTGACGCGGCTGATATATGTATATATGAGTCAAGTTACAACCCAAATCTCAACTCCGTGTCAAAAAAGTCCCAGGTCATATTTAATTTCGAGGTATTGGTATTTTGTTTAATGATTTTCGGTTGACTATTGAGACAATGTCAGTGAAATATATGTAGATCGTTTCAGTGTTGCGAACGGTGAATTAATTAAGATATAATAATTTCAACTCTATTCAATAATCATACTATCATTTATAGAACTAAAGACTGAAAATGGTAGTAATGGCTGCCCTCCTTGGCGCTCAGGATTGCGGGGTTAGCATTACGACTGGCTGGCTGGCTGGTGTCAGAATAAATGGACCAGTATTACTGGTAACTTACCCGGGAAACGCCGTGATATAACTGAAGACGTGTTAAAAGCGGCGTAAAACTCCAAACAATCAATCAATCATTTATAAAGATTTTCTATATTTTGGACTAGATAATTGCATAGTCGTCTGCTGCAGATTTATTGTATGTGGTTAAAAGACATTACTACATTATAAGCAATTTCTTCATTTGCCACTATGATTTTTAAAAGTGTCTGCTTCAGAGGCGTCAGAAAGCGTCAACATGAGGGAAAGGGTTAAAGTAACCTCATTGGCGCGCTGGGTTGTGGGGTTTATAAGCATTACAACTGGCTGGCTGGTGTCTGTATATAAAAAGGTCTTAAAACATTGAGCTTAAAATTAAAAGAACGCTTGTTTTTAAGTTCGATGCAGATTTCTCTTCGTGAGAACTGGCTGGCGGGTGTCTGTATATAAAAGGTCTTAAAAGATTGAGCTTAAAATTAAAAGAACGCTTGTTTTTAAGTTCGAGGCAGATTTCTCTTCGTGAGAACTAGAATGGATATTTTCAATCGTGGCGCTAAATACAGTGGACTCTCGAAAACTCGAACATGTAAAAAAAGAAAGGCTAACCCAGACAGACACTTTTCGCCTCCTGTGGATTTTCTGTTTCAGAAATAATTAATCTTTACATTTATCCCCCTGATACGGAATGTGTCGTTCCGGATTAGCCTGCGCGGACTGCACAGGCTGATCTAGGTCGATATATTACGCAGAGTCCATAATGTTGGTTTTTCTTGTGGAACGGCTCATATATATATAAATACAGTAATTCATACTTAAAAGTTTATTATGAAAAGCAAGCCAGGGATAATATAAAAATCATTTTTGATTACTCGTCTTAGCAATCAGAACTGCTGCTGCAATATATTTATTCCAGAATTTGGAATTGATGAAACGAAATATTCGAATTATCACATATTTTACTACATATCAGAATAAGCACAACGTATGAGACAATTAACGTTAGTGAAGAAACGGTTCTGTAGGTTGATGCATGTTTATTATAGGTATCCGGTGAGAATGACCGACAGGTTACGAACAATACCGACCTCTAACGACTTTATACGGAAATCGCCGAGTAAATTATATATGTTCTACCTTAATTTGATTTGTTAACAGCATTCAATCATCTGCAAATTGTGCAAATTGTGATTTCCAAATCCAAATGATTATCCTTCGTAAAGTATTCGATAGTCATAATACATTTCAAATACACGTGGAGCATTGGGTTCTTCTTATTGGTATGTAAACTCACCTTCCCAATGGTCTGTCATTATTGAATTCGTAGCGAATGCCTGAAATTTGATGAATCACAAGATCTGTTTTCTTCCTTAAGATTTCAAAATTTTAACAAATTAGATAAAATGTGACAAACTGACGTTACGCCTGTCACGACGATACGGCTTTCATAAATGTTTCCAAAAAAAGTTCATAAACTCCGGGTGTAATTTTAATTACAGCGTTTCATCTTTCTTAACACTTTCATTGCCGAATTTCACAAAGTCGACGCTCTCTTCCACGTTGAAAATTTGACCACTCCATTTTTCGTCCAACAGGAAATTTGGTAAAATGTAATGTCTAAATAGCAAACGATGCAGAGTTCAGGAGAGACAGCTCGTCACGAGCTGTCTCTCCTGAAATCTGCATTGTTTACAAAAGTGTTTTATTGCCTTTGACAGCGAAAGAGTTAAGTACACGTGTATGTTTGAATTGTTATGCACGCCCACACAAAATGTACTCCTGTTTTAGACGGATCTTGGGTGGATCATGAGAAGGATCGTGATACATATTAAGGAAATAGCGATGACAATGACAAAAGAAAATAGACATTGAAGCCTTATATAGAGAAGAATTTACATTTTTTTCTAAATTCAGAACGTTGTTTTTGTGGCGATTGTGGTTACAATAACCACGGTACTATATTTGACACAAGAAGAACAATATATATGGAGATTTCGGCAGTACGTCAGAAATGTTTAATGAGGAACGTTTACCGCCTAATAGTTCCATCATATCTGCAGAGACATGGTTAACAATAATAATGTCAGTACTCTTTTGTTACAAGATTGATACTAAGATTTAAGAACTATCGAACTAAGTTGTAATTGAATTAAAAAATGTAAATATTAGCCTTCTTCGTGTCGGGAGACAGAGAATAGTACTGCGTGAGACATACACCCATTGGGGAGTGACGTAGTAAGCAGGTGCCCGTTAGGTCACCCGACGTTTGTTTGGCAAATATGTGACACATGTCTGGATTAGAAGGTATACTAATTGATTGAAGTTGAAAACATTGTGGCAAAAGAAGAAATTGTTCGTCATGAGCAATTTCTCCTTTTGCAAGAATGTTTTCAAAAGGCGTTAAAGCGTTCGAATGTGGACAATGGCTAAAGGATCATAACACATTCATCTAAATGGTTATGGCATTAAAACCAACCCGTTTATCTAGGGACATGCATGTTTACAATCTCCCTGAGTATGAGCGATGCCCGTAATTCTAGAGACAGTCACTTTTACAATCTCCCTCAATATGAGCGATGCCAGTTATTCTAGAGACAGGCACTTTTACAATCTCCCTCAATATGAGCGATGCGCGTTATTCTAGAGACAGGCACTTTTACAATCTCCCTCAATATGAGCGATACCCGTTATTCTAGAGACAGGCACTTTTACAATCTCCCTCAATATGAGCGTTGCCTGTTATTCTAGAGACAGGCACTTTTACAATCTCCCTGAATATGAGCGATGCCCGTTATTCTAAAAACAGGCACTTTTACAATCTCCCTCAATATGAGCGATGCCCGTTATTCTAGAGACAGGCACTTTTACAATCTCCCTGAATATGAGCGATGCCCGTTATTCTAGAGACAGGCACTTTTACAATCTCCCTGAATATGAGCGATGCCCGTTATTCTAGAGACAGGCACTTTTACAATCTCCCTGAATATAAGCGATGCCCGTTATCCTAGAGACAAGCACTTTTACAATCTCCCTCAATATGAGCGATGCCCGTTGTTCTAGGGACAGGCACTTTTACAATCTCCCTCAATATGAGCGATGCTCTACGACAATTAACCGTGCGACATTCGCAACCAGTGTACATCCAGATTAGCGAGCGCATCCACGCAATCCGATCAGGCTCTAAGCTGTTCGTCAATTAGTCATGGCAGGTTTGAAGAAAATTATGAAAAGCAATATTCATTTAATAATAATAATAATAATAATAATAATAATAATGATGATAAAAAGGCTTTATTTAGAGAGGACACTAATTTAACAAAAAACATGAATGTAAGTCTATTCCGTGAGGGCCTGACACATAAACAAAATGAAACATGAACAAACGTGTGTTGCATATGAACAACTCAATACTTCATTTAAACTTACATATATAAATATGAAATGAAAATTGTTATGTCTATTACTGTATCTGTGAAGAGCCACAGATCCAATTTTTTTGATAAGATCCATGAAATAAAATTGAGCCGTTCCACGAGAAAACCAACATTATGAACTCTGCGCAATGTATCGACTCAGATCAGCCAAGGCTATTCCGAGCCGACACGTTCCGTCTCAGGAAAAGAGAGATGTTGGTGTTCTCGTGGAACGGCTCAATCAAGGATTCATTCTTATTTTTCGTGCGTTCATGGAACATTTGCAAAATCGCGGCCGAACGTTCATACTGCATGAACGCGCGAAAAATAAATATAAATCCTTATATTTACAATTTCTTTTTTCATTACTTTATTTTTTTTCGACCTAAAAGTGTTCACGAACAAGTCTTTAATAGCAATAAAGAAAACGACAACATATGTTTGTTTAAATAGATAGCTGATATCTGTCACGTCGTATATCATTGGTTAAATGAGGTCTCGCTAATCCAATTGGAGAGCAATATTGAAATAAACAATGACGCCATCATCCCTTCAGAGGTCATGAAAGGTCGACAGGACCCAAATTTTATTGTACAGAATATCAAGTGCGAATGTAAATATTTATTTAGCATGGCAGGGCAGGCATGTTAAAATATTAAATTGCTCCTTATGAGCAATTTTCTCCGTTTTCCAATTTTCAAAAAGGATACTAGATAAGAATATTAAAACTGCTTAGTTTTAACCCTTTCCCACATGCAGACGCATGTTGGCGCAATAGCAGCAGACGACTTTTGAAAACATTGTGGCCAAAGGTGAAATTGCTCATGGTGAGCAATTTCTCCTTTGGCCACAATGTTTTCAGCTTTATTTAACAATTAAGCTGTCTTCAGGATTCCCCGCTATGATTTTAAAGACGTCTGCTGAAGATTTGTTGTATGTGGGAAAGAGGTAACAGTATCTACAGTAGTTGACGGATGCTCCCGACGTGAGAAAGTAATAATTGAGACGTCTCGCGAGAAAACCAACATTGTGGACCCGGATCAGCCTAAGCATGCCGGGAATGCAAACCCGGACAGACACATTTCGCCTCCTGTGGATTTTCTGTTTGAGGAATCTTTACTCTATACCTCTACCCCCCTGAGATTGAATGTATCGGCCCGGATCAGTTTGCGCGGACTGCGTCGGCTGATCTAGGTCGATACAATACGCAGATGCAATAATGTTTGTTTTCTCGTGAGACGGCTCAATTATGTGAACAATGCAGATATTAACCAGACTGTATGGATAAACAGGCTGATCTGGATCTGCACTGTTCACAAAAGCCAACTTGTATCATTGCCCGTGGGCGGGCTCATATATACGGCCTTGGAGCTTTCTCGGTTGATGACGTATGTATTTTCAAATACACACTACTCATTTCAGGAAGTCATGAATATTATAACCAAAATATATTTCATATTTATTTATAAAATATGCATTACAATTTGACACTGATTTACATTACGACGGGAATGGGAGATAATAATAATAATAACAACAGTACGAATGTTTGACGCTTAGCATTAAAAGGAAGCCGCAATATTTCGTTGCACATGAAGAAATAAAAAAAAAAACTTCATTTAAATCCACAAACTTTAGACAAATTTAATCTGTAGTTAGTAATGCAGATATCGGTATTTGAAGATTAAAGTATTATGCAGGATATTTAACCTGGCAGGGTCTGTGTTTTAAGTGAATGAGATGATTAAGAGTTAAACTGATCATGAAAAGTGACATATAGGACTACAACTAAAGATAAATGGACAAGAGGTTATGATAAATTTAAAGCAACATCATTTTGAATGGATTAAGTATTTTATGAAACTGCCGGTTTTCAATGATTTCGAAAAGTCGTCTGATACAAAAGTCGTCTGCGCCATGACAACGGTCAACATAATACGACCGTCTCCGTGGTGCCGTGGTTAAAGAGTCCGCTTCGGGAAAGGGAGATAATAATAATAATAATAATGATAATAATAATAAAGCCTTTATCTAGAGAGGACACTCATTTGACATATTACATGTATGTAAGTCAATCTTCCATGAGGGCCTCAAACATAAATAAAATTAAACGAAACATGAACACACGAGTGTTACATATAAACAACTCAATGTTAAAAGTATACATGCATATATAAATATGGACTTACAATTAATATGTCTATTACTGTATCGTAGAACACCCACAGATCCAAAAGGTTTGTATAGTTTCATGAAATACAATTGCACTACATTCAGTTTTGAATATATGAAGGAAGGGAATTCCAAACTGATGAACCGGAAAATATAAATGTATTTCGATATATTTCCACGTTAGGTTTTGGTGTATACAACTGGAATGAAGTGGATGAACGTAAGAGTATTGCATGAATAGCAGAGGTAAAAGTAATTGATGTCCTTAGGTAATCAGGGGCATTTCCACGTAATGTTTTAAACATTTGAATGGCTTTTGGATAAATAACTCGTTCGGGAATTAGGGGTTCGATCCTCGGACAAGTCATACAAAAGACAAAGTAGTTGTCCTCCTTGGTTGCGGGGATAATTGAGCCGCTCCCTGAGAAAACCAACATTATGGTCTCTGCGTAATGTATCGAACCAGATCTGCATGCGAAGTCCGCGCAGGCTAATTTGAGCCGACACATTCCGTATCAGGGGTATAGCGGTATAGAATAATGATTCCTGAAACAGAAAATCCACAGGAGGCGAACAGTCTGTCCGGGTTTAGCCTGCGAATCATGCTTAGGCAGATACGGGTCGATACTTTACGCAGAGTCCACACTGTTGGGAAGGCTCTTATCATTACGACCGATACTGGTAATACTGTTATACTGGTAATACTGGTAATACTGGTAATTATGTTATACTGGTAATACTGTTATACTGGTAATACTGGCAATACTGGTAATACTGGTAATACAGGTAATACTGGTTATACTGGTTATACTGGTTATACTGGTAATACTGGCAATACTGGTAATACTGGTAATACTGTTATACAGGTAATACTGGTAATACTGTTATACTGGTAATACTGGTAATACTGGTAATACTGGTAATACTGGCAATACTGGTAATACTGGTTATACTGGTAATACTGGCAATACTGGTAATACTGGTTATACTGGCAATACTGGTAATACTGGTAATACTGTTATACAGGTAATACTGGTAATACTGGTAATACTGTTATACTGGTAATACTGGTAATACTGGTAATACTGGTAATACTGGTAATACTGGTAATACTGGCAATACTGGTAATACTGGTAATACTGGTTATACTGGTAATACTGGCAATACTGGTAATACTGGTAATACTGGTTATACTGGTTATACTGGTTATACTGGTAATACTGGCACTACTGGTAATACTGGTAAAACTGTTATACTGGGTAATACTGGTAATACTGGTAATACTGGTAATTAACCCAGGACATATCGAGATACAACCGAAATACTGTTGAAAGCGGCGTAAAATACCATTCAAGCAAAGTCATCCCATTCGGATGCATGTGGTGGGAGCACCATGTATACACGTGTGACAGGAAATGCCCATGCATTAGGGTTCTTCTTTAGCTTGTTACACGGTGCACTTTTATATTTACCCTTTCCTACAAACAACAATTCGACTTTTAAAACATCTTCTCAAAAATATGGAAAATCTTTATAAATGAACGTGTAGTTACAGACATGTTTTCAAAACATTGTGGCAAAAGGAGAAGTTTTTCCTTTAGCCTGGATGTGTATAAAAGTCTTCTGCTGCAGGGGCGTCACCAATCGTCTATTTGTGGGAAAGGCGGTAACAAGTTTACTAATATGGAGTTCCGTGTATGTAAACCAAATTTTAAATAACAAAAGGCAGCTAATCGTCTTCGTGGGCGTCTGTATCCGCTTCGGTGGTGTGGTAGAGCATCCGCTTCGTGTCGTGGGTTTGATCCTCCGCCGGGTCATACCAAAGACTTTAAAAATGGTAGTTAGTAATGGATGCCCTCCTTGAAGCTCAGGGTTGCGGTTTTAGCATTACGACTGACTGGCGTCAGGACAAATGAACCAGTAGTACTGGTAACTTACCCAGGAAACGCCGTGATATAACTGAAACATTGTTGAAAATGGCGTACAACACCAAACAATAAATCAGTCTATTCGGATGACATTAGTTAGAAGCTGGTATTTAATATAAGAAAATTCCTCATGTCCGCAAAGGATTATATTCGAGACAGTCCGTATGACTTACATTTTTGGAGTGCTTCATACCGGATATGAGCATTCTTTATTCGAACATTACAAAAAAGGGAGGTTGTTTTTTTAGGTTTTTCTACGTATACGACAGCGAAGAGCGGACGTGTATGCAGTCGTGCATCATAAACGGGTGGCAGAATAAATATAATTAATTAGTTGTATCTATCTATATATACATTAGAGATCCTATTCACCGCATTTTAAAGAGATTTGAAACATATCATTGTGGGCGTCTTTGATGTGCTCGATGCGGGTGAGCATTTAATACATTTAAGAAAATTCCTCATTTACACGAAGGATAATATTCGAAACATTCCAAATCACTATCAATATTTGGTGTCCCTCTAAAGTCTATCTACGAAAATGACAGCGTAGGACTGGGTGCCATCAGGTTTACATTAACCCTTTTCCACATACAATAAATCTGCAGCAGACGACTATGAAAGAATAGTGACAAAGACCTGAAACATCTCCATAAAAGATAACTTAATTGTTAAATAAAGTTGAAAATATTGTGGCCAAAGGCGTAATTGCTCATCAAGAGCAATTTCACCTTTGGCCACACTGTTTTCAAAAGGTCGTCTGCTGCTATTGCGTAAACATTCGTCTTCATGTAGGAAAGGGTTAAACTGTAGTTTCCCCAGAAAAATGTTCGTTATAACATCTTTTTTCTGAACGATCTTAATGTAACACTTATTCCGAACGTTAATTGAATGGGGAACCATCTAACACGTGTGTTTACCTAAGAGCTGTACGTTGATTGGTGGATTCGATACTGGTACCCTTACACGTCGTTCAGTTTGATATTTTATCTGAAAGAGTGTTATAGTCGTAAAATACTCCATGGATTGCCATGGACTCGTGTCACAGATTTAATGTTATTTAGCCTTTCCAACACAGGGAAGCATTTTGGCCCCTCTGTATCAGACGACATTAACCCTTTCCCACATACAATAAATTTGCAGCAGACGACTTCAAAATCATCAACATACAATTTGGAAAAACTCTATAAACCAAAGATCGATTATAAAATAAAGTTGAAAACATGGTGGCAAAAGGAGAAATTGCTCATTAAGATCATTTGCAACACTATTTCCAAAAGTCGTCTGCTGCAGAGATGTCAGAAAGCGTCTATATGTGGGAAAGGGTTAAGCAACGTTGTGACATGGAGAACTTGCTCAAGCTATTATATATTTTTTCTTTCGTTTAAAAATATTTACTATATTTGATGTAGATGTTTTCATAGTCGCCTGCTGCAAATATGTTGAATGTGGGAAAGGGTTAAATACCAGCAATCGAAAGATAAAATAAATATATTAACGTATTGGTCGAATAATTGATTTACTCGACAATTTAACTCTAATCACTGAAATGAAATGCGTCATTAATACAATTCAAATAAACACTCACTCTTTGAAGTGTCTGTATTGAACTTTTATTCAAAAGATCAAAAGATTTTTTTAAAAAACTGATCCAAATGATGGACAATGCAAATTCATTTTTGTAAACAATTCCAATCACAGAAATGCAGAATAATACTTGTAGTTGTCTCTCCTAGGTAAGTTACCATTACAGCTGGTTAGTTACCGTTACAGCTGGTTAGTTACCGTTACAGCTGGTTAGTTACCATTACAGCTGGTTAGTTACCATTACAGCTGGTTAGTTACCGTTACAGCTGGTTAGTTACCATTATAGCTGGTTAGTTACCGTTACAGCTGGTTAGTTACCATTACAGCTGGTTAGTTACCGTTACAGCTGGTTAGTTACCATTACAGCTGGTTAGTTTATTCTGACACCCGTTTACCAATCCTAACCCTATCCAAGCAATCTAATGGCTAAGGTAGGAAGGCTCTAAGTTACCTCTTCTACTTGTTTCAAGGTCAGAGATATAACCTTGACCGAGATCCAAGCGGATTCTCTAGTCCTTACATAACCGAGGGGATCAACTTTGGACACCTACAAGGGAAATTGTTCAACGCAAACTATTTCTCCTTTTGCGCCTCTGGTGACGGAAGATGATCTCTCGTGGGGCAAGACTCTGATAAATGCCGACAACAGGTATAAGTGGAGAGAGCCTCATAACCGTCAGTTATCACAGTTGAAGTGGGGAGCGGGGACCAGAGTTCAATCCCCTATCATGTCATACACACTCCTTGGTAGTCACGAAGATCTGGGTTTCTGAGATATCAGTACGACTGATTAATCAGGCTACAAACTACATTTAGTACTTGTATATTACCCAGGGATGCCGGGATAAAACTACAGTTAGTACTTGTATATTGCCGAGGGAATGCCGGGATAAACCTACAGTTAGTACTTGTATATTACCAAGGGAATGCCGGGATAAAACTACAGTTAGTACTTGTAAATGACCCAGGGCATGCCGGGATAAAACTACAGTTAGAACTTGTATATGACCCAGGGCATGCCGGGATAAAACTACAGTTAGAACTTGTATATGACCCTGGGCATGCCGGGAAAAAACTGAAGTACTGATTGCCAACGGTTTAAAACACAATTCAAACAAGCAAACTCAAACTAGTAAGTAAATCACCGCATTATAGGGGTTATATCACATTTTAGCACTTGCAGACGCACTTTAAGGCATATGCGAGAGACGTCTTTCGAAAATATAGTGACAAAGGAGAAATTACCCAAGTCAGTATGAATATTTTCTTGTTTTGCAACAATATTTTCAACTCTATTCAAAAGTTATACCATCTGTTCAAGAGATGTTTGTCACTTCTGTTGCCTTAATGTTTCTAAAGTCGTCTGATTCAAATGTGTTGTATACTTGTGTGTGAAGGCAATGTTTGCAAATGCATTATGTGAGTTAATAAGTTTAAATCCCCTGAAAGGCATTCGCAATACATGTTTATAACGGGCATAAAAAAGTAAGAACCATTTAAATCAAAACACATGCCACTTTCTTGACGACATGTTTCCTATTTCGTCTGTTTAAGATTTGTTGTACACTTGTAAAAGTGGGAAGGTTTTAAAAGTGCGTTTACGTTAATGCGGTAAAATCTGCTGAAAGGCAATCGCAAATTGTTGAGATAAAAATGTTATAATACGTCATTACATATATTGATAGCTGTAAAGCACCTTATACTGTAGTAAAATAAAATACCTGTCATTCACAAAATGTCTATAAATAGACGTTCAACGTCATACACCCACAGATATACCCTGGATCAGATGTAATCTATTTGTGACACGCTACAATAACAATAATATCCAGACAACCTTGAAGCGCTACCTATACTCATTCTGGTCAATAAGACTTTGTGTAGACCTTAATCAGACAGTGAGGAATTCGCAACGAAGTCTTCACATAAGTAGTAATGCCTAAAGCGAAACATATTTTAGAGAGATTTTATGTGAAATGTCATAATAGGTGGAATTTGAAAGAATTTCGCTGACTCTGTAATAATGATTGATGTTTTACAAACGCTTTCCCTAATACAGAAGACACGGTTGACTCTTCAATCCATATACATGAAGAAAAGATGTCTCCTGAAACATATAGGGAAAATGTATTCACCAGAAGTCTTGGATTGGAAAGGGTCTTGAACTAACGTAAAAAAAATGGTTAACCCTTTCCCAAATATAGAAGTGCAGCAGACGACTTTTGAAAATATTGTGGCAAAGGGAGAAATTGCTCTCAACAAGCAATTTCTCCAATTGCCACAATGTTTTCAACTTTTTGCAGTAGTTTTTTTATAGAGATTTTCCGGGGTCGTCTGCTGCAGGTGGGTTAACCCTTTACCTCATACGACAATTCTGCAGCAGACGACTTTGAACATATTTTATCAAAAAAATAGAAAATCTCTATAATTTAATGGATAACCTATCACTAAAAGTGGAAAACATTGTGTCAAAAGGAGAAATTGCTCGTTTTGAGCAATTTCTTCTTTTGTCACTATATTTTCAAAAAGCTGTCTGCTGAAGAGGCGTCAGAAAGCGTTTATATGAGGGAAAGGGTTAAGTATTCAAAACGTGGAAAAATGAACCAAGTCTGATGATAAGGGATCTAAGTGAAATTTCGATCCTCAGTTAAAAGTCTTGAAGTAACATACAGTGTATACATCTTTAAAAAAGACAATTTAAATCTTTATATATTTTAATGAGGTAAAGATCACATTGTAGATTAAATAGTGTTGTATCCGAGACCGTTTGCATCTAAGAAATGTCTATAATAATATTTGATATGCATCGATTGTTAGTGAAGGGCTATTTTTATTTTGTTATTTGTTATGTGCCGATAACGTTTGTCGGATGAAAAAAGTCTTCCACGTGCTGGTTTGGCGTCCTTCAAAGTTACATTGTCATATCACTAGTGGAGCTATTCGGATTGATTTTTTAAAATTGTATTTATGAGTTTATTACATTAACGAACAGTGAAGGCTCGGGTGAGACTGTGTGGATGCACATGCTCGCCTGAGCATTTACTGTCCGCACAGACAACACGACCGAAATTCGCTTGACGCGACTTTATTACACAATTACCGTGAATTACTCTTTTTTTTTACCAATACTTGTAGTACGGTTGTAATTTATATCCGCAATGAGTACAATCAATGTAGTTGTTGATTGGTTACACGATGACTCGCGTGTGTTTTGTAAACAACATTTAACCAATCAAATTAATCGGGGTATAGAAATAGGTTAGAAATTGACAATGATTCATTCATGACGATGGCATCCTTGTTCTGTGATGCAAGAGAAGTGGCGTTATATAATTAACTTGTTTAGCACCAATGACATGATTGAGGTTGTCGCAAACACTACAGATTCAAGTGAGTCAGGCCGTAACGAGCTGCCTCACCTGATATCCGCATTGTTTACCTTTTAGTTATCAAAATATTTTAAAGTTTTAATAACATGAAAAGTTGAGTCGCCTGACTTTGAACAGGAAGGAATCTACTATAAAAAGTTCGGCCCTGAAATAATTATTCAGTTATATCACGGCGTTTCTACCGGGTAAGTTACCAGTACTACTGGTCCATTTACCCTGACACCAACCAGTCAATCGTAATGCTAATCTCGCAACCCTTCGCGCCGAGTTGTGCTGCCATTACTACCATTATTCAAGTCTTTGGTATGACCCGACCGGGCATCGAACCCGCGACCTACCGCACCAGAAGCGAGGGCTATATCTCTAGAAACCCGAGGCGGTCCGGGGTATGTAAATTGACAGTGATTCATTTATAGCGATTGCGTCCTATGTTTATAGATGACGTTAGATATATGGTCTTATAAAAAATGCTATCGCTTATAATGATCTTCTATCAATAACTTATTCTCCCAATATAATATATAATATAACCACGTCAGGCGAAAAGAAGTCTTCTTACACAATGTTTAGCTTTTGTGTGTATCATTACAATACAATATACGTTATTACATTAAGGCAACTTTGCCTTTAGTAAATAACAAACAATTATGTACCATTAACACAATCTTATCACTTGACGAGAATCAAGAATAAAATTATGAACATTAACTAATTGTTCAGAGAATATATATAATGACTTTAACAAAAGAGATTGAGCTTAAAGA
This sequence comes from Serripes groenlandicus, assembly GCA_031761405.1. Taxonomy (NCBI): domain Eukaryota; kingdom Metazoa; phylum Mollusca; class Bivalvia; order Cardiida; family Cardiidae; genus Serripes; species Serripes groenlandicus. The sequence continues at coordinate 302,932 of JASEVX010000099.1, read as the reverse complement.
TAATGATCAGATTCAGATGTATTCGTATGTATATTTGCTTTCTTTATTTCCATGTAATGCAGTATTTGATAATTTCACTATCCCGCAATTTTCATCGATATGGTACTCAAGTATATACAATGAAATAAATTTAATAATGAATATCAATATCAAAACATATGACTGTATGCAGTTTGATATCGGTTTACACCACACATCCATATGCCACAACTTACATATGAACCGTCCCGCGAGAAAACCAACATTATGGACTCCACGTAATGTATTACCGCAGGCTAACCCGGGCCGACACATTCCGTCTCAGGGGAATAGAGGTATAGAGTAATGATTCCTGAAACAGAAAATCCACAGAAGGTGAAATATGTCTGTCCGGGTTAGCCTGCGCGGCATGCTTAGGCTGATCCGGGTCGATCATTTACGCAGAGTCCGTAATGTTGGTTTTCTTACCGGAATGGCTCATATGTACATACGCGAACAACGAATACTCATTTGATCCTGTGCGACTTCACTGTCCGTCATCGTGCAATGTAACCCCAGAAGTAATCCGGGTCTGTCGATTGTATGTCTTGTTACATATGCGTACAGTGAAGACTCAGATCATCCAGATGGTTTAACTGGAACATTCACTATCCGTTGGTAAACTGTATAGACCCTTGTGACCAATATAAGTTGTGACAAAAAAATAAGAATTGTACATCTGCGTACATTGAAGTCTCAGCTTAATCCGATGGTCTAACTGGGACATTCACTGTCCGTTGGTCAGCTGTATAGACCCTGTGACCAATATAACTTAGTATAATAATAAGAGTTATAGTCCAATGAGTGTTACTATCATACCCCCTTGTTGTGATCCCATTACAGAGATGCAAGAAGCTCTAAAATCTTTAATGCCCCAAATACAAAAATAACACTTTTTTTCTTAAAATTTGATTTTTTTTTCGACAGTTGGGTATCTGGAGTTCAGTCGCTTTAAGCTATGCCTTCACACTGATGCAAAAAGACCCCAAATTCGCCAAGCTCGGCTCTTGTTATATCAATATATATCGATAGCTTGGCGTGAAACGGTTGTAACTAAAAACCTATTTTGAAAACCCTGGTTTAGGCGCAATTTCGACCCCTTTGTAAACAATGCAAATTTAGGTGCCATTGCTCAGAACGAGCAATGGCACCTAAATTTTCATTGTTTACCAAGTAAAATGATTTAACGCTTATAAGACTTTATGGCGAGGTGATTAAACTTGGTAAAAAAAATATCAATTTAAGTTACAATCGTTTCACGCCAAGCCCTCGATATTCAATATATTTGTTTGGCATATAACAAATACATGCTGTCGCCAATATTTACAGTTGTACGTCCATACATCTTGATGCAATACCGCCAGGGAGATGGAACTACACCCTAGTTACGTGATGATGTATGACTCAACAATACTGACCCGATTATGGCCTGTTTTATATGTTACATTCAGTGTAACCTCTCAATGCTCAATTGTAGATATAGAGGCAAAACATTTTCATCATTACCCTGGTACTGTGTTATACAGAGCCTCAGTCGGTAGCGACGCCAGCTTTGAATCCAGGATGTGTGAGGTCAAACCCCAGCTCGGCCAACATTCTTTCTTACGTTTAATAAAATTCGGTATGACTAGCGTCATTCGTCTTCAGCCAATGGGCTAACAGTCTATGTGGAATAGCAGCCAGTTGCTTTGAAAGTTACTTGTGAAGGAATTAATCGGAGAAAGCCAGGACACACATGAGTAGGTGAACTGGCCGTCGTGATATGACTGAACAATTGTTGAAAACGGCGTTAAACCCAAATCAATCAATCAGCATTCGACTTAAACAACATTTGCTGATTATAAACACATGCCTTTAAACAGTATTTAGAAACAAAGCAGATAAAGATTATACTGCACGTGTCTACTATCTATTCTAGATCTAGTTTGCTATCTGTTCATGTTTCAGAAATCAACTTCAGAATTGTTAATACAAACCAATGGTGAAGATACCAGCTGTGATAAGGGTTTACATATATTTAACCCTTTCCCTCATATAGACGCTTTCTGACGCCTCTGCAGCAGACGGCTTTTTGAAAACATAGTGACAAAAGACGAAATTGCACAAAACGTGCAATTTCTCCTTTTGCCACAATGTTTTCCACTTTTTGTCATAGGTTATCCATTCAATTTTGGAGATTTTCTATGTTTTGACAAAATACGTTCAAAGTCGTCTGCTGCAGAATTGTCATATGAGGGAAAGGGTTAACGTAAAACTACTCGATAATAGTAAAATAAGAATTGTCATTTACAAAGCAATAACCACAATTATTTCAATGTCAAGTCAAGCCATAGGAAAACTGGTCATGATGTAGTTCCGCATAACAAGCTGCGGCTCCCATCAAGCAAAAGGCTATAGCCTTTTCCCCACATACGACACATCTGCAGCAGACGACTTTGAAAACGTCTATTCAAAAGCACAGAAAATCCAAATAAATGAAAGAACAATAATTGAATAGAGTTGAAAACATGGTGACATAAGGAGAAATTGCTCGTTTTGAGCAATTTCCTCTTTTGTCGCCATGTTTTCAAAAGCCGTCTGCTGCAGAGGCGTCGGTTAGCATATACATATATGGGCAAGGGACAACCTTTATGCGGACCATCCGGTTAAACCTGACACACTGTGAGAATGTAGATGATTTAATTATTCATGTATTTATTTCAAACATTTAGTTGTTTTAGTCAGCTGTTTTAGGGTTTGTTAAAAGTGACCGATCAAGACGCCATTGCTGGTTCTTGCCGCACATATTAATTGACGTACAGCCTTACTTTACTACGCCGGGTACCAGACATATTAATTGACGAATTAACTAACTATAGTACGCCGGGTCCCAGATGTATTAATTGACGTAATAACTTACTATAGTACGCCGGGTTCCAGATGTATTAATTGACGTATAAACTTACTTTAGTACGCCGGGTACCAGACATATTCTAACTATAGTACACCGGGTACACGTAATAACTAACTATAGTACGCCGGGTTATTAGACATATTAATTGACGTATAAACTTACTTTAGTACGCCGGGTACCAGACATATTCTAACTATAGTACGCCGGGTACACGTAATAACTAACTATAGTACGCCGGGTACCCGTAATAACTAACTATAGTACGCCGGGTACCAGACATATTAATTGATGTATTAACTTACTATAGTACGCCGGGTACCCGTAATTACTAACTATAGTACGCCGGGTACCAGACATATTAATTGATGTATTAACTTACTATAGTACGCCGGGTACCCGTAATAACTAACTATAGTACGCCGGGTACCCGTAATAACTAACTATAGTACGCCGGGTACCCGTAATAACTAACTATAGTACGCCGGGTACCAGACATATTAATTGATGTATTAACTTACTATAGTACGCCGGGTACACGTAATAACTAACTATAGTACGCCGGGTACCAGACATATTAATTGATGTATTAACTTACTATAGTACGCCGGGTACCCGTAATAACTAACTATAGTACGCCGGGTACCCGTAATAACTAACTATAGTACGCCGGGTACCAGACATATTAATTGATGTATAAACTTACTTTAGTACGCCGGGTACCCGTAATTACTAACTATAGTACGCCGGGTACCAGACATAATAATTGACGTATTAACTTACTATAGTACGCCGGGTACACGTAATAACTAACTATAGTACGCCGGGTACCAGACATATAATTGACGTATTAACTTACTATAGTACGCTGGGTTCCAGACATATAATTGACGTAATAACTAACTATAGTACGCCGGGTACCAGACATATTAATTGCTGTATAAACTTACTTTAGTACGCCGGGTACCAGACATATTAATTGACGTATTAACTTACTATAGTACGCCGGGTACACGTTATAACTAACGATAGTACGCCGGGTACCAGACATATTAATTGATGTATGTATAAACTTACTATAGTACGCCGGGTACCCGTAATAACTAACTATAGTACGCCGGGTACCAGACATATTAATTGACGTATACACTAGGTGGACTTGTTTGTGTATACCGTAGGTATATGCCGAATGTCCCGACCATGTGATAGGTACACCGATTCGGGACACATGAATCAAGTGTAGTTCGGAGATACCAAAATGGCCGCCAATGTAATAATTGGATCAACAATTGAAGATTTTCTTGACGATGGGGCAAATGTGGATGATGAGTTGCTTTTATGAAATTTTGAGATCTTGACTATAGACATAATACAAATCACATTTTTTCTGTGAACTTTAAAATTAAGTACACACAAACTGCTAAGTACATGTATTAATTCAAATAGTATTCTTGCAGTTAAAAACATTTATAAGCTTTTTAAAGTACAATAATTCAATAATTTATTCGTTTATCAGTAGATTAATAAATTATTGTTCACTTGTGCTCAAATACAAGTACAAGCATTTTATTAACAAGGAAAATTAAATAAAACAGTCAAACTTGTTGTTGCGTTCACCTCTGTTAAGCAGCCAACGTGTATTACCCGGTAATGCCAATTAAATTATACAAAGTTGAAACAAATATATTTTGTTATACTTATATTAAGCAGCCACCTCTGTTTAACAGCCAATGAGTGGCTGCTTAAGACAAGTTGGACTAATATTTGTAAATGGTCAAGCCAATAAATATTTGTGTTGAATTATTTTCAAACTGAGACTACAGTTCTGGACACAAATATTTTTTTATATAAGGAAAACAAACCATGCCCCTTGACAGCCATGATTTCAATGGAACAGCTCAGAATAATTTGAACAAGAGGCCCAAGAGGGCCAGTATAGCTCCACAGCCATAAGGCAAAAATTAAATCTCCTAATAGTTTAGGAGGAGAAGCTTTTTTAAGTTTTCACTATAGCCATTATAATAAGGCAAAACAGCCCTGCCCCCTGGTGGCCATGATTTTCAACCAATCAACATGGCTTGAAGGAATCTGATAGTCAGCCTAGGAACATTTCTACAACATTATTTGAAAATCAGCTCAACACTTTCGGAGGAGAAGATTTTTTAAATTTTCACTATGGCCATATTAGCCAAAAATAGCCCCGCCCTCTGGCAGCCATATTTTACGACCAATCAACATGGCTTGAAGGATTCTGATAGAGGGTCACCCAAGGAATATTTCTACAAAATTATTTTAACACTTTCGGAGAAGATATTTTAAGTTTTCACTATGGCCATATAAGGCAAAATAGCCCCGCCCCCTGGCGGCCATGATTTTTGACCAATCAACATGGCTTAAAGGAATATGATAGGGTGTCACCCATTGAACATTTCTACAACATTATTTGAAAATCAGCTGAACACTTTCGGAGGAGAAGATTTTTTAAGTTATCACTATAGCCATATAAGGCAAAATAGCCCCGCCACCCTGGCGGCCATGTTTTTCAACCAATCAACATTTCTTGAAGGAATCTAATAAAGGGTCACCCTAGGAACATTTCTACAAAATTATTTGAAAATCGGCCCAACACTTTCGCAGAAGAAGATTTTTTAAGTTTTCACTATTTTTTTCTTTCGGTTGCCATGGAAACAATTTTGAATGGATCATAACAATTTGAAAGAATTTAGAAGAGGTCATTGAGAGGATGCTTCCTATGAAGTTTCAACCAAATTGGCCAAGTGGTTAGGGAGAAGAAGTTGTTTAAAGGAAACAATTAACGGACGCACGACGGACAATTCGCCATGACATAAGCTTACCTGGCTTTCAGCCATTGGAGCTAAAGATCCAAGTAGAGGGTAACTCAATTAACAATTGTGTCAGATTATATAGGTCAAGTAGTTTCACAGAATAAGTTTTGAAGGGACAGACAATTAGTTATCACATTAGATCACGTTCAGCCTTCGGCACAGGGGATCTTAATAAAAACAACTTTGAGATCTTGATATTTAAATATCATAAGGCCTTGACTAGACATAATAAAGATCACAGTTTCCTTTAGTCGCCATCTTTGTGCCTAATGCGCCGAGCTATGTTGACCGGGCCATGCGGTATATCCCGAATACATGCGCGCGCAAGTCGTCCAATTCAATCGAGTGTAAATCGGTGTACCGCGGTACACCTAGGTTTAATTCGGGTCACCAATCAAGTCCACCTACTTACTTTAGTACGCCGGGTACCAGACATATTATTACTATAGTACACCGGGAACCACACTAAGATCAGCCTGTTAGGTCGATCTAACCAACCAAATATGGCGTTTAACACAGTTTTACCAGCTGTTTAGCTAATTATGTATTTTCAAGTGACTTACAAATGAGCCGAATTACGAGAAAACCAACATTGTGGAATCTGCGTAAAGTATCGACTCGGATCAGCCTAAGCATGCTGCGCAGGCTAACAACCCGTACGGACTCGTTTCGACTTCTGTGGATTTTCTGTTTCAGGAATCGTTACTCTTTACCTCTATCCCAATGAGACGGATTGTGTCGGCCCGGATGATCTGGGTCGATACATTACGCAAAGTCCATAATGTTGTTTTTTCTCGTGGAACGGCTCAACTATTAATTGGGAGGGGGATGTAAGAAGCGCTATTTTAATACAAACAATTTAACATGTGGAGAAAAGATGAGCATCCTAATTTTTTTATTTTTGTTTGCAGTACTGTCTGAATTCGTCTGCCGAAGAGGCAACATGTGTCGTTTGCATTGTATTGCTGATTGTATGTTAAGTATAACCAGCGACTGTGTACTTTTTGTGATAAAGGAGATATTCAGGACGAATACCATTTTGTTTTAATCTGTCCGACTAAGGCCGATATCAGAATTAAATGTTTAAAGACTTACTACACGATCAAACCATGTGTCTATGAATTTGTTGAACTTTTAAAAACTGATCATAAGAAAGCATTGATAAATATGTCCGAGAAGCATCTGTTCTACGTCTGACTTTCATTCATAGAAATGAATTGGACATCATCTTGATATTGCATTGTACCATACCAATTGATTAGGTATATAGTCAATATAGTTAACCCTTTCCCTCAAACGACAATTCTGCAGCAGACGACTGTGAACGTATTTTGTCAAAACATAGAAAATCTCCATAATTGAATGGATAACCTATGACAAAAAGTGGAAAACATCGTGGCAAAAGGAGAAATTGCACGTTTTGTGCAATTTCTTCTTTTGTCACAATGTTTTCAAAAGGCCGTCTGCTGCAGAGGCGTCAGAAATCATCTATATGAGGGAAAGAGTAAAACTAACTATGTTTTGTTCATCTTCGGTTATGTATGTGTTATATAGGTCAAATTACGCCAAATACATCTGCTGTCATGCTAATCTACACCCAAATAGTCCCTAAAAAAACCTTTGTTTGCTTAGAAATGAATAGAAATTCCATCACCATAATGTATTGAATATATGACATTGCGTTTAAATGCATTGTAAATGTGTATAGGATGCACTGGAAATGATTGATTTGATCACTTTTAGTATGTTGACTTTGTTCGAAAGTGAAAGTAGAGAATGCTAAACACCGGTTTTGTCCGGGCCCGATTTGGTCCACAATGACGGTAACCATTTTCGCCTGGTGAGTTCTTTCTTGCATAATGCATGACCCCCATTTTCTTTGGATTATTTTAAAGCTTAGAGGTAATTCTTTTCAATGATATATGGTGTTCTACATGAGAAACGCTTAGAAAGTGTGACAATTGAGGACTGAATCTGGTCGGTTTACATGGAAACAAAAAAGGAATATATTTGGTGTATTGTAACCTATAGCTCATGTGTACGTAACTAGAATTTATGTAAAGTTTACGTTACAATTATAAAGATTATCTATCTATTTAACTACTGTGTCCTTCACCCCTAGCCTGCTTTACATGATTATAAACACGATTTAGTCCGCACTAACATTAAATTCGTGCTATCACAAAATGGTCTACATTGGTCGCTACTCATGTTTTTATGTGTATGATAAACTACTACCTAACTTTCCGATAACTGCACGACATTGTATCTTACTCTGTCTCTTATCTGCACCTGTCAGATGTGTGTACACTATATATTGTACACTACCAAATGGGCCTATAGTAGCTAGTTTGTTTGTTTGGAGTTTAACGCCGCTTTCAACAGCTTTGGTCATATCACGGCGGTCAGTGCACCTACCCATGTTTTCCTGGCTTTCCCACACCAGTACTTACACAACATTCTTTCGAAGCCACTGATTACTTTCTCACATAGATCAGAGGTGAGAGGCAATGGAAAACATCGCCCGAAAGAATGTCGCCACAACCGGGTATCGAACCCGTGACCTCCAGATCACGAGTCAGATACGCTACCAATTGAGCTACCCGGCCGGGTCCTATAGTAGCTAGAAAGCTTATGCTCGATCAGAGCAATTGGTCTCTATAATTACATAACATTAAATCACATTAAATTACTGTCGAAAACCAAGACATTCCTAGATCAGCCTGTCCATTCGTGAAGTCAAATCTTGTTTAACCCTTTTCCTCATATATACGCTTTTTGACGCCTCTGCAGCAGACCGCTTTTTGAAAACATAGTGACAAAAGAAGAAATTGCACAAAACGTGCAATTTCTCCTTTTGCCACAATGTTTTCCACTTTTTGTCATAGGTTATCCATTCAATTATAGAGATTTTCTATGTTTTGACAAAATACGTTCAAAGTCGTCTGCTGCAGAATTGTCGTAAGAGGGAAAGGGTTATAATGTACGCTACTCGTGTATTAATAGGAAGAGCGTCAGCCTCAGTGCGGGAGGTCGCGGATTCGATCCCCGATCGGGTCACATCAAAGACTTTAACAAATGGTAGCAATGGCTGCCCTTCTTGGCGCTCAGGGTTGCGGGGTTAGCATAACGACTGACTGGCTGGTATCAGGATACATGAACTAGTAGTACTGTTGACTCACTAAGGAAACGTCGTGATATAACTGAAAACATGATGAAAGTGGCGTAAAACACCAAGCAATCAATTAATTTCCAAGAAAAGCATCTGCTTAAATTTGTAATAATATTTTAAAAGGAGCAATGGCAATGAAACAAGATGCGGTATTTTTTAGGGATGAGGGGCATCATATTATCAAAACTATCAAAATTATGCCATGATGTTATAACGGGGGGCCGCCCATGGGAAGAAGTACAAGTTGATATTTCGGAACAGACTTTCCATCGGCTCTTTCGTATCAGAATCTACACAAGTTGAGCTCATCTTCTGATACGATTATGTAAGTTGTTTGTGAACATTGTAGATCTTCATAAGTCTACGCGATGCACACATGCTCATCTTGATCTGCACTGTTCACAATGGTCAAAGTGTACATATACCCCCATCGCAAGGCTTAAAGGCATACTCTGCAATGACCCTCTTAACGTGACCGATGTTATCATGACGCGGGTTCAATCACAACAAGGAAGTCACCGTATCAATGCATACAGGTGCGGTATTCCATGACCTTTGTAAGAGTGCACTTAACACTGTTTCTGTTAGGCTATGTGCTTTTAAAATATCTCAGAACAATCATTGAACATGTGCAAAATTAGCAGTTGAATTGTTATACAGAACTGAAATCATTGTTGGAAAAAGGAGAACCACTGCTATTTTTTTATGCAATTTCTCCTTTTTCAAATGTTTTCAAAAGTCGTTTTCAAGGTTTTAACTGAACATAGATTAATATAGGATAAATGTCAATGCATAATGAAACAATGTTAATGGGAGATCATGCACATGTGAGATAAAACTTGGCAATACTTAGAAAACTTCACAACAGTGCACAACCATTACTCCGCACGCAACAAATCTGCAGCAGACGACTTTGAACATATTTTGTCAACGAAATAGAAATTCTCTATAAATGAATGGATAACCTAAAAGTGGAAAATATTGTGACAAAAGGAGAAATTGCTCGTTTAGAGCAATTTCTTCTTTTGTCACTATGTTTTCAAAAAGCTGTCTGCTGCAGAGGCGTCAGAAAACGTCTATATGAGGGAAAGGGTTAACACTTGTTTAGAAACATGAATGTAAAAATGGGGATTTATAACATTTATAACACTGAGTGACCTGGTATGTTGTTTTATTGGGTATTTCCGCCGTTATCAACATTATTTCAGTTATATCACGGCGACAATTCCCTTATTCATGATCCCTGTGTAAACACACCAGTACTAGGCCTGGAAATGTGCCTTGCCCAAGGGCACTCCACCATGTCCGTCTTTCCGCGACTGGGTATCGAACCCGGGACGCCCGGTTTGAAATCCCCGATACTAACCACTCGACCACGTCGGAACCTCCCTTGAATGTTAACAAGTAAGATAGTTTGAAAAACAAAACACATGGAGAGATCACAAGAGCCTGTCCTTCCAAAAGGGTACAAGTTGGTATTCCGATACAGTGTAGGTTCAGATCAGAATGTCCATCTGCTCCGTCTCATCATAATCCACACATGTTGAAAAAAGCTTCTAACATGCTTTTGGTAAGTAATATGTGAACAGTGTAATTCGGATGCACAGGCCTACCTGCACTGTTTCCGATTTGCGGACTCATTTATTTCTTTGAAAAGGACGGGGAAGATATCACGTAAACTGTAGAACTTAGTCACGAAAAGAAAATAATAATTTCATATCGATTGCGAAATCGTGTTAGTATGAATCACGTCTATGACTGATTTTAAGTAGCTATACTTTGATTTGGGGGGATTTTGTTGTAGTCACGTGACTGGTGTGGTCATTGGACACTCTGAAAGTCATCTGATATAAATAGATGGGTGTTTTACACCGTTTTCAACCAGTTTCCTGGCTGTCAAACACTAATACTCCACACAACAGTCTTTTCAAGCCACTGGCTGCTTTTCAACTGTTAGCCCGTTGGTAAGAATACGAATCACGCTTGTGTGGCATCATTCACTTCTGTCAAACGGCGAGCTGGGGGTTCGAACTCGCAACCACTGGATGGAAAATCGCTTCCGGTTGAGCTACCAGGACTTCTGATATAGGAAAGTGAACCGTCGCTTTGATCAAGGAGAAGGGTTTAAACCTATGAAACTGCATCCGATATAGGGTCACTAAGTGGCATTTCGGTAAAACCCTAATTATACATTCTTCCGTCGTTGATAATATAACTATGGACAACGTAATTCCCCATAGACATTAACATTCCTTACGAGCCAACTTGTTTGGACTCTGCCATGTTCAAAATTGGACGACTTTATATTCGTTTTTTAGGAGTTCTGTAAAATTTTGATAATTAAAAGCCAAACAATGCTGATTCCAGGTGAGACAGCTCGTTACGAGCTGACTCACCTGAATCTGTATTGGTTTCAAAAAACCTCAATATTGCCATTGGCGCCGAAAGAGTTCCTCATGCGCCAAGCCCAATTCAACATATTAAAAGTAGTAGTTTAGATTTGTTTAAAACTCATCAAGTGCACATTGGTTACGAAACAAGCCTTCAACTGATATCAAATCACGCTCGATGTTTGCTTCCGGTAGACGTTAGCAGTTCCCGCGCCGTTTGTGTTGAAAAAGTTCACAAATGCAGAACCCGTTGACCGCGGGTTTCGAGCCCGACGCTCTATCACTGCACCGCTGTATTCGACATGTTTAGTAGTAGGTTGATGCAGACAGGCATGCATTTTAATTAGAACGTACAGAAACACAGACGAGTATGGTATTAACCCTTTCCCACCTATAGACGCATATTGAAGCGTCTGCAGCAGACGACTTTTGAAACCATCGTGGCAAAAAGAGAAACTGCTCAAAACGATCAATGTCCCATTTTGACACAATGTTTTCAACTTTTTTCAATAATTATACCTACAATTATCGAGTTTTCCATATTTTTTAGTAGGCATTTTCAAAGTCGTCTGCTGCAGATTTGCTGTATGTGGGAAAGGGGGAGGGGGTTAAAAGCACCAATAAGAATGTGAGAAATAAGACGGCAACGACACGACTGTATAGTGTTTTATGGCGCATCGACAGCTAAGGTCATTTAGCGCGCAATACCTTTACGTTTACACATGAGAATTAGATAAGCAGAGTGGAAACAGTCCATTCATAAAACTAATTTAAGCGGTGTTTTGCAAAAACCAGCCTTAAATCATTTGCGAGCAGTGTTGATCCAGATCAGCAAGCGCATCAGCGCAGTCTTATCAGGCTCTACACTGATCGTCGATAAGTGATAGAAGATGCCAAGAAACTTCTTGTAAGCAGTATCAATTAATATGAGTATGTTGAATTAGACTATGAAATGTGCTCGCTTATCAGTAACGGGACCTTTGTTTGAATGATGTTATACGCCGTTTCCTGGGTAAGTAGCCGAGCCCCGGTAGCTCAGTCGGTAGCGACGCGGGCTGTCAATCCAGGGCTTGTGAGTTCGAATCCCGGCTCGGTCAACTTTCTTTCCGAGGATTGATAAAAGTCAATGCGACATGCGTCATTCGTCTTCCACCAATGGGCTAAGTCTATGTGAAAAAAGCAGCCAGTTGCTTGGGAAGATTGTTGTGTGGAGTTGTGAAAAAACCAGGAAATGCATGAGTAGGTGAACTGGCCGCCCGTGATATAACTGAGAAATTGTTAAAAACGGCGTTAAACCCCAATCAATCAATCCTGGGTAAGTAACAAGTACTAGAGATGTCAATTTATCTTCATAGTCTTATGACATTTCCAGACCACCAATGTTGTGGGTATTCAAATTAATTAGACAAGTGTTCTAAAGATTTACAGTTTTTAACCCCCCCCCCCCCCCCCCCCCCCCCACCCCATTTTTTTTAACCCCTTTCCCATACACACGCACTTTGATGCTCCGTTAAGTAGAAAAACACTTATATTATGGAAAATTTGATGTCAAAAGGAAAAATAAATCCCTTTTATTGAAATGAAACTCTTTCACATTCAAACGTCGAAAATAAAGTTTGACCGTGCTGGGGTTCGAACCCCCTAAACCCCTGGATTGACAGCCCTCGTCGGTAACTTACTGAAGACTTAAAGCTTCTGTATGTTGGAAGCATGTTTACCAACACAAAAAGGATAACCTCTGATTAGGAAGTAAACTTGATACTCTGTGTAAGGACCACCATACATTGTGAGGGTGAGCCTCTTCCTAGAAGTGCACGCATTGCGGCCATATAATTAACATAATACATTCCTTCAATTACACTTTCTAAATGGTTTAACTCTTTCAGCGCCAAAGGCAATATTGAGTCTTTTTGCAAACAATACTGATTCAGGTGAGTCAGCTCGTAACGAGCTGTCTCACCTGAAATCAGCATTGTTTGCCTTTTAGTTATCAAAATAGTCCAAACGTGTATTACATGAGAAATGGAGGACGCCCGATTTTGAACATAAAAGAGTCTACTTTAAACAATTCGGCGCTGAGAGAGTTAAAAGTGTTCAAGGTCAGTTTTCAAAACGTCGTATGTTGTGCGTCTTCACGCTTTCTTTTAAACAATATCGCCTTCTTATTCTATATTCGAAATAACGAAATAATTATCTAAACAAAACGAAATATTATTTCGATAAAATGAAATATTATTTTGAAATTACGAATTTTATTTTGAAATTACGAATTTTTTACGACGAAATATGGTTTCAAAATAACGAAATATCATTACGGTCTTAACATGAAAAGGGAAGAAAAACATAATACCTTATCATTTATTACATGTAGTTTACTGTTTTCTTTTGCGGTCAGTCTTTGTATAATATATTAACATGGCATTTCAAACTTTAACATATAAATTAATGTGTACGTGTTTATCTAGTCAAGTTCTCTAAAAATAAAATGATGTTTATTAACATTCGACAATAAAGGCAAAAACGCCTTTACCACAATCGTACATTCGCTTCTACCGGTTTGAAATACTTTTGAATTTATTTAATTATCTTTTTATTATATTAAATATTTTATGACATCAAATGTTAATGAAAACGCTATCAGCGCTAACAAAGATCAGTCGATACAAGGGTGCATTCCCAACTGCAGCTTGCATTTTAACGTAACTGCAGTAGACGACATTGGAAATTGTAGCAAAATGAGAAATTACTCACGATCTGCATCTTCTCATTTTGCCACAATATTTGTTAACTCTATTAAATAATTTAATTCCCAATTACGGTGATTTTTCACATTTTTTGAAAAGATGTTTTCAGGGTCGACTTCTGCCCATTTGTTGTATGTGGGGAAAGGGTAAAGGTTAACCTAGTGTGGTATTACTCGATAACATGGAGGTGATTCTGACCAGCTGTGTCGAGAATTGTAATTAATTTCATAAAATCTCAACTGTCTATCATTCAAATACATGTATATACAGCGGACCAACGATAGCTCGAGTTCTGACCATATATGAGCCGTTCCACGAAAAAAACAAACATTATGATTGATTGATTGGGGTTTAACGCCGTTTTTAACAATTTCTCAGTCATATCACGGCGGCCAGTTCACCTACTCATGTGTTTCCTGGTTTTCTCACACCAGTACTACACACAACAATCTTCCCAAGCAACTGGCTGCTTTTCCACATAGACTTAGCCCATTGGTGGAAGACAAATGACGCATGTCGCAATGACTTTTGTCAAACGTCGGAAAGAAAGTTGGCCGAGTCGGAACTCACAACCCCTGGATTGACAGCCCGCGTCGTTACCGACTGAGCTACCGGGACTCGACCAAACATTATGAACTATGCGTAATGTATCGGGCCGTGCTGAAACAGACAATCCACAGGAGGCGAAAAGTGTCTGTCCGGGTAGGCCTGTGCGAGATGCTCAGACTGATCTGGGTCGATACTGAACATAGAGTCCACACTGTTGGTTTTCTCGTAATTCGGATCATATTACTTCGAGTTGCGTACTGTTGTTGTTGTTTGGCGTTGCAGCTGCGGCGATAGACATCTGCGTAATGTATCGACCAGATCAGCCTGCGCTGTCCGCACAGACTGATCCGGCCGACACATTCCGTTTTAGGGATATACAGGTATAGAGTAATAATTCCTGAA
The DNA here is from genome assembly GCA_031761405.1 of Serripes groenlandicus. Lineage (NCBI taxonomy): Eukaryota > Metazoa > Mollusca > Bivalvia > Cardiida > Cardiidae > Serripes > Serripes groenlandicus. The sequence continues at coordinate 287,921 of JASEVX010000099.1, read as the reverse complement.
ACAGAAAATCCACAGGATGCGAAAAGTGTCTTTCCGGGTAACCCTATGCGGCATGCTCAGAGTGATCTGGAGCGATACTGTACGTAGAGTCCACAATGTTGGTTTTCTCGTTATTCAGATCATATTACTTCGAGTTGCGTATTGTCAGCTTCGTATTTGTATTTATGCTTAATTTTGTCACTGTCGAATATAACAAAGTCGACTCTTTCATGTAGAAAATTAGACCTCTCCATGTTTCGTCCAACAGGACATTTGGTAACATTTAATGCCTAAGTGGCAAACAATGCGGATATCAGGAAAGACAGCTCGTTTCCAGCTTTTAACCTCAATCTACATTGTTTGCGAAAGCTTTTAATTGCAATTGGCAGCGAAAAGAGTTAAGTGTTTATTATTAAAAGCAGGTACGTGATGAGAAGTAAAATCAAGAAAACACAGCAGCAGTTCCGATTGCTCGTGTATGACCAATCCAAACTGCTGCTACGCTGTATTTTTAAAGACATATTTGTTTCAAGAAATGAATTGAGTTCAACTAGTTATGCGAATTTGTACGTTGTCGAGTAATCCCCCAGTCCACTACATATTTCATAACACAAAAACTGTGAAGTAAAACTATATTTTCGGGGGGTTTCCATACGTTACGTTATTTCCTCAAACGTGTACCTAGCCATCGACTGGGAAATTAGTTCATATTAGATCAACGATTAGATATGCTCAGCGTCTGTCGATTGTGGGACTCGTTGATTTCCCCGTAAGCGTGAATTGGAGGAAAACTAGACGGGTTACACTAATAGTGTTTTGTCGAAGGAATAATCTAGTTCTTAATTACATGTAGACGTTCTGTGAAGGTTCTGATGAGATTGCTGTGCGAGTGCACTGGCTCGCCTTAGTCTTAACTGTACGCTAATCGACTCTTAACTGTACGCTAATCGACTTAGTCTTAACTGAACGCTAATCGACTTAGTCTTAACTGTACGCTAATCGACTTAGTCTTAACTGTACGCTAATCGACTTAGTCTTAACTGTACGCTAATCGACTTAGTCTTAACTGTACGCTAATCGACTTAGTCTAGTCTTAACTGTACGCTAATCGACTTAGTCTTAACTGTACGCTAATCGACTTAGTCTTAACTGTACGCTAATCGACTTAGACTTAACTGTACGCTAATCGACTTAGTCTTAACTGTAAGCTAATCGACTTAGTCTTAACTGTACCCTTATCGAATTAGTCGTAACTGTACGTTAATCGAATTAGTCGTAACTGTAAGCTAATCGACTTAGTCTTAACTGTACGCTAATCGACTTAGTCTTAACTGTACGCTAATCGACTTAGTCTTAACTGTACGCTAATCGACTTAGTCTTAATTGTACGCTAATCGCCTTAGTCTTAACTATATGCTAATCGACTTAGTCTGAACTGTACGCTAATCGACTTAGTCTTAACTGTACGCTAATCGACTTAGTCTTAACTGTACGCTAATCGACTTAGTCGTAACTGTACGCTAATCGACTTAGTCTTAACTGTACGCTAATCGACTTAATCTTAACTGTACGCTGATCGCCTTAGTCTTAACTGTACGCTAATCGACTTAGTCTTAACTGTACGCTAATCGCCTTAGTCTTAACTATATGCTAATCGACTTAGTCTGAACTGTACGCTAATCGACTTAGTCTTAACTGTACGCTAATCGACTTAGTCTTAACTGTACGCTAATCGACTTAGTCTTAACTGTACGCTAATCGACTTAGTCTTAACTGTACGCTAATCGACTTAGTCTTAACTGTACGCTAATCGACTTAGTCTTAACTGTACGCTAATCGACTTAGTCTTAACTGTACGCTAATCGACTTAGTCTAGTCTTAACTGTACGCTAATCGACTTAGTCTTAACTGTACGCTAATCGACTTAGTCTTAACTGTACGCTAATCGACTTAGACTTAACTGTACGCTAATCGACTTAGTCTTAACTGTACGCTAATCGACTTAGTCTTAACTGTACGCTAATCGACTTAGTCTTAACTGTACGCTAATGGACTTAGTCTTAACTGTACGCTAATGGACTTAGTCTTAACTGTACGCTAATCGACTTAGTTAGTCTTAACTGTACGCTGATCGACTTAAGACTCGAAATCCCTTGCCACGGCTAATGATTACATAAAAAAAGTCCGTACACGGAAAAAGGTACAACTCATTGTTTTTGTGAACAGTGTAGATCCTCATCAGCTTGTACATCCAATAGTCTGATCAAGACCCACACTGTTCACCTACTATGTACACAGTCTTGTTAGAAGATTATGTCAAGGCGTGTAAATTATGATAATATTGTGTAGGTACACACTATGATCTTAATCTACGCTGCTCCGAAAAGCATACTAATGACCCGTCCCGTCGAGAAAACCAACATTATGGCCTCTGCGTAATGTATCGGCACAGATCAGCCTGCGCAGTCCGCGCAGACTGATCCGGGCCGACACATTCCGTCTCAGGGGGATAGAGGTATAGAGTAATGATTCCTGAAACAGAAACTCCACAGGAGGCGGAAAGTATCTATCCGGGTACGTCTGCGCGGCATGCTTAGGCTGATCCGGGTCGATACTTTACGCAGAGTCCACACTTCTCGCGGGACGGCTCACTTTATTCATGCACTGGCTCAGTGTATCAACATGCTGGAGACAGCCGATCCTTTCTCGGTCGATATATTAATAATGTTAACGAATTAACAATGAGTCGAGTAGAAAGGTAAGGGAAATTCCCTCCACATCAGTTGATTCTAAAAATAGAAACTACACGGTAATGACCCTCCTCTCATGATCGTGAGGCAGCATACTACATACTAATGAGACATTTAAAATTAATTATTGTTTTGTATATACAATTGTATATGCATTAACCCTTAACTCGATGGGTGTTTGTTTTATTGGGGTTTAACGCATTTTCAACATTATTTCAGTTATTTCACGGCGACTGTTCACTTATTCATGATTCCTTGAGAAACAATGATTGATTGATTAATTGGGGTTTTACGCCGTTTTTAACAATTTCTCAGTCATATCACGGCGGCCAGTTCACCTACTCATATGTTTCCTGGTTTTCGCACACCAGTACTCCACACAACAATCTTCCCAAGGAACTGGCTGCTTTTCCACATAGACTTAGCCCATTGGTGGAAGACGAATGACGCATGTCGCAATGACTTTTGTCAAATGTCGGACAGAAAGTTGGCCGAGCCGGGGTTCGAATTCACAACCCCTGGATTGACAGCCCATGTCGTTACCGACTGAGCTACCGGGACTCGTTCCTTGGGAAACAAACCAGCGCTGGTTTGAGAAAACATTAAGAACAAAATATGGATACTCTTTATAAATAAAAAAACAATTATTGAAGCAAGTTTAAAACAAATTAGCAAAAGGGCCATTGCTCATCATTATCAATTTCTCCTTTTGCCATAATGTTTCCAAAAGTCAATTACTACAGTGGCGTCAGAAAACGTGTGCATGTGGGGTAAGGGTGCACCTACATCTAAGAACAATGCTGTCTAATATTAGTCTACAGATATCTAGATTAGGTGCGTATTCAGGGGCGTAGCTTGGCAATAATCAATGTGTAGGCCGTCTCGTGAGAAAAATCAACATTGTGGACTCTGCGTTAAGTATCGACCCGGATCAGCCTAAGCATGCCACACAGGCGTACCCGGATATACACTGTTCGCCTCCTGTGGATTTTCTGTTTCATGAATCACTACTCTATCTATCCCCCCTTAGACCGAATGTGTCGGCAGGGGCGGGGGGGGGGGGGGGGTGTCATGCACCAACTCAGCTAAGCACATATTTTTTTAAATCCGATTTAGCCCCATTTCTTATGTATATGAGCCGTTCACGAGAAAACCAACAATTATGGACTCTGCGTACAGTATCGATCCGGATCAGCCTAAACATGTCGCACAGGCTAGCCTGGTCAGACACTTTTCACCTCCTGTGGATTTTCTGTTTCGGGAATCATTACTCTATACCTCAATCCGCCTGAGACGGAATGTGTCGGCATGGAGTGGCCTGCGCGGTCTGCACAGGCTGATCTGGATCGATACATTACGCAGAGTCCATTATGTTTGTTTTCTCGTGGAACGGGTCATTTATTTAACAATGGATATTATCCGTTTGAGTAGGCAAAAACGTGGTAGAAAAACTGTTCCTTCTATCTACCGCGGTATTAGTCTTTTAAGTAAGATATTTACTTCACTCCTAAATGAACGTTTAACCCTTTCCCTCATACGACAATTCTGCAGCAGACGACTTTGAACGTATTTTGTCAAAAAGACGGCTTTTTGAAAACATAGTGACAAAAGAAGAAATTGCACAAAACGTGCAATTTCTCCTTTTGCCACAATGTTTTTCACTTTTTGTCATAGGTTATCCATTCAATTATGGAGATTGTCTATGTTTTGACAAAATACGTTCAAAGTCGTCTGCTGCAGAAATGTCGTATGCGGGAAAGGGTTAACTGAACACATGTTGGAGGCGGCGTAAAACACCAAACAAACAAACACAAGCAAACAAACAAACACAAACAAACACAAGCAAATAGCAAAATGCTTTATTTCCTTCCCCGAATGTCATACAATACTACTTTTGAATAAAGGAAGTGAAAAACTAAGACACATTTTCGCGTGTCGCTTGCTTGTTTATTGAGGCCAATTGCATATCATTCTAGACATACACACACCTGCTTTATAAAAGGTAAATAACCTGGTGACGGAGACTCGCACTGCTTTTTTAAAGGTCATTATTAACCCTATCCACTATACAACAAATCTGAAAACAGACGGCTTAGAAAACATCGATGTAGTATAGGAATATGGAAATTCTCTATTAATGAAAGTACGGTTATTGAATAGTGTTGAAAATAGATAAATGACTAATTATAAGATAGTAACTCCTCCCATTGCCGCTTTTAATGTTTTCAAAAGTCGTCATCCGTTAAAGCAGGTCTGCGCGGGGGAAATGTTTCAATACGAAGGTAATGCAATCCAAGGTAGCATTTTCGGAGTGGGTGCTGTGTCTTTTTCGAAAATTATCATCTTAAGTTTTTGTTTAACTTTTCGCTGCCAAAGGCAATTAAAGACGTTTGGAAACAAAGCAGATTCAGGTGAGACAGCTCGTGGCGAGCTGTCTCTCCTGAATTCTGCATTTGTTGCTATTTAGACATTAAATCTTACTAAGTACCTTAAGTATTAGCTTAATAACGTTATTGTGAGAATTAACAGGCAAAGTGTAGACTTAGAAATGCACATTTATTTGAATCAAAACATAAATTTAAGCAACTTAAGTATCTCACTAGACATCAGGTCTTATATTTTGAAGCACTTCGACAAAACAAACCTATTACATAGTTCCAAGAACGACCATTCTTTCCCGGTGTGCCTTGTTTATAGCATTAGAACAGTATATTACAAACAATTGTCGCCAAATAGTCAATGCTTCACGGCGAGGTTAACACATTCATAGTATCATCATTACAAGCAATATGTGACAATTGAATAGGAGTTTGACATCGCTCATCACGGAACTCGAACCCGGGACCTTTGGTACGAGAGACCGACGCTCTACCTATGCACCACTGTCTTTCACAAAGGAATAGGAGTTTGACATCCCATTGTTCATTGACGATTTTGTTGCATCTGATTATGTCTGCGTCTTGATTCAGTCTTATGTGTTCATGTAGTTGTTTAATTATCTTATTTTTTCTCTCTTTTTTTATTCGGCGATAGCTGTTTAACCTCAGTTTTGACTTAGATATTAAACAAATGATCTAGATTGAAGAGCAATCAACTGTTGTATTTAATGAATAATGTCGAAGAAATAAAGGAAATGATTTAATGTTTTGATTGGTTCATAGTTAAGTTGGTGATCCTACAGGAGGCACTGATAAGATGAAGTTTTAAAATGAAATGTTCTGCATACTTACTTTTAATTGTTTTGCTTAAGACATAAATTTCAGTGAAAAAAATAGTGAAAACGTATGAAATATAATATTTTAGAGCAAAATATTAATCATTTATGAAAAATGATAAGTTTTCAGTTATGTATCTTCAATTGAAACTTATACTAGACCTCTTGGGAGCCTCGCGTAATCTCCAGTCATGTGGCGTATTCTCGGCCAAAATAATCTATTTAAACTGAAGCTGAATTAGCCTTTGTTAAGCACTGCGTAAATTTTATAATTCATGGAAAATTACTGATTGTTTTGATTATTATCGCCGTTTATCTTTTTTAAAGATATTTCTTGTTTTAACAATATATGAAATGTGCCGACAGGGCAGGTGGATATTGTAGTTCTGTAAATCATGTATATACCTATTTTGCGCCATTTTCTTTGTTCAGACAGACATTTGACGAGACAAGCTAGACGATTACCATTTGCAGAATCATTGACAGAACCTCTCGAGTTACGAACCCATGATATCCCGACCTCAGTGCGCACAAACCCAAGTTACTAATCTGCCACATTTCAGTCATTCATGAAACGGTTTTTCCATCCTCAAGCCCTTGTGGTTTTAATTCACCGTTAACGTACCAGGTACACGTTGACTTAAACACCATTAACCCTTTCTCCCAAAACGGCTTGATATCAAATAACAGAAATATCGTTCATAGTTTTTAAAACATTGTGAAAAAGGATATAATCCATTCCCCGAAACGAGGGAAGGATCCGTATGTATTGTCACACAAAATGTTCCATTCCAAATTCCAAATTAAATATAATTTTCATCCCGATTCTGGTTCTAAATATATCACTTGTGAGTTGATGTTTAATACCGGCGTGTGAAGTGTTAACGTCATGGACAACGTTTTAAGTCTGACAGGTAATATGAAAAATTACACCTCGTAACATGTTTGTTTTATTTCTTCCTGGAATGGGTGCTTACACGTACCTGCCTGGGAAAACCCAGGGTTTTACTGAGGTATTTTCGTGTAATTGTTGTTGTAAATAATAACCTGCTGTTCCAGCTAAAAACGTTCTGTCAGGAATTCATGAAATGCGTGTAGTAAATAAATGTATAGAGGTTGTGCTTTTAGCGCTAAAAGATACAAAAACAACAATTGAAAATGGAGTATTAACTCACAAAATAACAATTTTAAGTTGCAAATACGTTTTTTCTACACTCAATTAATTCTATCCTGATTTTGACATCCTTCCAGAGTAATGTACACCAAGTTTAGCCTGTTCAAGCGTTCATTTCTATTCTTGTTTACGTCTTTGATTTCTATTTATTTTATTTTTTGTGATACCATTTTAATATTTACTAATGGCTATCGAAATATTCATGGGACGATGCAATCAAGTGCATTGATTATCAACAGAAAGGTATCCCTACCCAAATAAAACAAATCTGAAGCAGACCTATTTTAGCCCTACCGCGAGAAAACCAACAGTATGGCCTCTGCGCACAGACTGATCCGAGCCGACACATTCCGTATCAGGGGGATAGAGGTATAGAGTAATGATTCCTGAAGCAGAAAACCCACAGGAGGCGAAAAGTGTCCACAATGTTTGTTTTTTTTCGCGGGACGGCTCATTTGGAAATGTCTAGCAAATCTATTGACAAATAAATATAAATATACGTATCATACTTATTTATTTATTGAGGTTTTACGCCGCTTTCAACAATATTTCAGTTATATCACGGCGACAGTTCACTTATTCATGATCCCTGGGTAAACAAACCAGTACGAGTCTAGAAAATGTGCCTTGCCCAAGGGCACTCCACCATGACCGTAGTGCCGCGACTGGGGATCCGTATCATACTCGCGAGATTAAAAGGTTCCGGCAAATGGAGTAGTCTGAATGCGTCTATATATGGGAAAGATGGGTTTAATGTTCATCTTTATAAAACAGTGCTCATGTTTTTACGTGTATTGTAAGCATCTTACATGTAACATTTCGCGATCATCGAGATCTCCCAGCGCAGTCTGGTCATGATCTTACAAGATCCCTTTATCGCATTGCAAAGCTGCCCCTATGCGATATTGTTAACAAGTGGTTGCACGTCCTGTTTTGGTTTCATGGTGTACGGTAAATCAATGATTGATTTGTTTATTGGGGTTTAATGCCGTTTTCAACATTATTTCACCTATATTACGCGGGGACAGTTCAATTGTTTAAATTTTAATTTAAATCCCTGGGTAAACAAACCAGTACAAGGCTAGGAAATATGCCTTGGTCAAGGGCACTCCACCATGACCGTCGTGCCACGACTTGGGTTCGAACACGGGACGCCTGGTTTCAAGTCCCCGAGGCTAGCCACTCGATCACGGCGGATTCCTATGATTGATGTGAGTTAAATGCCGTTTTGCAACAACAACAAATTAACTTATATGAGATATCCCGCGAGAAAGCCAACGTTGCGGACTCTGAGTAAAGTATCGACCCGGATCCGCCTAAGCATGCCGCGCAGGCTAACCCGGACAGACACTTTTCGCCTCCTTCGGATTTTCTGTTTCAGGAATCATCACTCTATACATCTATCCCTATGAGACGGAATTTGTCGGCCCGGATAAGCCTGCGCAGACTGCGCAGGCTGGTCTGGGTCGAAATATTACACAGAGGCCATACTGTTGGTTTTCTCGTTGAATGGTCCATATCACAGTGTAGGTAGTTCTAAAATCCACATCTCGCATTAAAACATCTTCTCAGGCTCACCGTCGTCGTGGTTAAGAACGGGATTCCAGAGGGTAGATCGTCCACCTTAAGAACGGGATTCCATAGGGTAGATCGTCCACCTTAAGAACGGGATTCCAGAGGGTAGATCGTCCACCTTAGGAACAGGATTCCAGAGGGTAGATCGTCCACCTTAGGAACGGAATTCCAGAGGGTAGATCGTCCACCTTAGGAACGGGATTCCAGAGGGTAGATCGTCCACCTTAGGAACGGGATTCCATGGATCAATCACCGATGACTTTAAACAGGATAGTAAAGGCTTATTTCGTTGGTGGTTAGGGTTTGCGGGGATAGCATTAACAATAGCAAGGGGCGTGCCTGGGCCTAAATGAGAGATACGCACTATGCTTGGGAGATGGCCCCCCAGATTCTATTGTTTAAGAATGGCGTAGGTGCAATTTGGAGGTCATTTGTACAAAACTACAGTCTAACAATTTACTAACTTATTTTAAACACAGAATGTCTAAAATATTTACCTACATAGTTAATGATAATCTAGGCCCAAGCCAGGTTATGCTAGCAATATTTACACATTAAAAAGTAGATCTAGTCTGTTTTGCGTCTATTTTGCGTGCGAAGGTATCAACGACACTGTCGACACAGATCTCATAATCTCATGATATCTGTGTACATGCATCAACCCCAACCGGGTCGTCCTGTCAGTAGACATGGTTGATCTTAAATATGTTTTGAGCCATCGCATGCTGCTAAACGACCTTTCAGCGGATGCAGTAGATACGGGCAGAAGAACGGGCAGAAGAACGTGCAGACAGGTGGTCACGTTTGGAATGAGACCTTCATTTATGCCTGCTATCGTGTCGGCAATTCTTGACGGATTGTCCTCTCTGTACGACCTCTTACTTTCCAACGACATTAGCTCACTTTAAAACCCGTCGGCATCGAGTGCTTGAAGATCGAATCAGCCTGTGCATTTTCACGATGCTGATGCCGCGCCGCACCTCTTGGTTTTGTAGGTTGCACATATACTGCTTCCGCCATTGTGACTGCTTTCCCATATACATTATTAAATACAGTATTATCAGTGCGTTGCTGAGACACCAGGTTTTATACGATCTTAGCTTCCTTTTCTGTCTCGACCAGGTCGCATTTGTTTGTTTTGAAGCACATGAGACACAGGAACTAATTGAGCCAGGATGTACTCAACAGCTACAAGGCTGACAATAAACACAAACTGGGTAATTGCGAGTCACCATAATTCAAAGTAAGATCTTCAAGTGCGCTTACGACGGTTGTGGATGAACATCTGAATGTGTGTAGGACATCGACCCTCGCCGCCCACCTTGTCTCACACAATGACTGAAGTTTAGTTCTACTTTCCATCACCTCGCGACAATCTGCGTTGTTTTCAAGAGCCACCTGGACTCACACAATGACTGAAGTTTAGTTCTACGTTCCATCGCCTCGCGACATTCTGCGTCTTTTTTAAGAGCCACCTTGTCTCACACAATGACTGAAGTTTAGTTATACGTTCCATCGCCTCGCGACATTCTGCGTCTTTTTTAAGAGCCACTTGGACTCACACAATGACTGAAGTTTAGTTCTACGTTCCATCAACTCGCGACATTCTGCGTCTTTTTTAAGAGCCACCTTGTCTCACACAATGACTGAAGTTTAGTTCTACCCTCCATCACCTCGCAACATTCTGCGTCTTTTTTAAGAGCCACTTGGACTCACACAATGACTGAAGTTTAGTTCTACGTTCCATCACCTAGCGACATTCTGCGTCTTTTTTAAGAACCACTTGGACTCACACAATGACTGAAGTTTAGTTCTACGTTCCATCACCTCGCGACATTCTGCGTCGTTATCAAGAGCCACCTTGTCTCACACAATGACTGAAGTTTAGTTCTACCTTCCATCACCTCGCAACATTCTGCGTCTTTTTTAAGAGCCACTTGGACTCACACAATGACTGAAGTTTAGTTCTACCTTCCATCACCTCGCAACATTCTGCGTCTTTTTTAAGAGCCACTTGGACTCACACAATGACTGAAGTTTAGTTCTACGTTCCATCACCTCGCGACATTCTGCGTCGTTATCAAGAGCCACCTTGTCTCACACAATGACTGAAGTTTAGTTCTACCTTCCATCACCTCGCAACATTCTGCGTCGTTTTTAAGAGCCACTTGGACTCACACAATGACTGAAGTTTAGTTCTACCTTCCATCACCTCGCAACATTCTGCGTCTTTTTTAAGAGCCACTTGGACTCACACAATGACTGAAGTTTAGTTCTACGTTCCATCACCTCGCGACATTCTGCGTCGTTTTTAAGAGCCACTTGGACTCACACAATGACTGAAGTTTAGTTCTACGTTCCATCACCTCGCGACATTCTGCGTCGTTTTCAAGAGCCACCTGGACTCACACAATGACTGAAGTTTAGTTCTACGTTCCATCGCCTCGCGACATTCTGCGTCTTTTTTAAGAGCCACCTTGTCTCACACAATGACTGAAGTTTAGTTATACGTTCCATCGCCTCGCGACATTCTGCGTCTTTTTTAAGAGCCACTTGGACTCACACAATGACTGAAGTTTAGTTCTACGTTCCATCACCTCGCGACATTCTGCATCGTTTTCAAGAGCCACCTGGACTCACACAATGACTGAAGTTTAGTTCTACGTTCCATCGCCTCGCGACATTCTGCGTCTTTTTTAAGAGCCACCTGGACTCACACAATGACTGAAGTTTAGTTATACGTTCCATCACCTCGCGACATTCTGCGTCGTTTTCAAGAGCCATCTGGTCTCACACAATGACTGAAGTTTAGTTCTACGTTCCATCACCTCGCAACATTCTGCGTCGTTTTCAAGAGCCACCTGGACTCACACAATGACTGAAGTTTAGTTCTACGTTCCATCACCTCGCAACATTCTGCGTCGTTTTCAAGAGCCACCTGGACTCACACAATGACTGAAGTTTAGTTCTACGTTCCATCGCCTCGCGACATTCTGCGTCTTTTTTAAGAACCACTTGGACTCACACAATGACTGAAGTTTAGTTCTACGTTCCATCACCTCGCAACATTCTGCGTCGTTTTCAAGAGCCACCTGGACTCACACAATGACTGAAGTTTAGTTCTACGTTCCATCGCCTCGCGACATTCTGCGTCGTTTTCAAGAGCCACCTGGACTCGGAGAAGTCGCTTTGCAGAATAATTAAAACCAGAATGCTACTTCTTGAACCGTCCTCATCATATTGCGAGCGATAGGTTCTTCGGACGCATGGTAAATGGCCAAGTTCAAACAATGTGCATTATAGTGTGTATAGAGTGCTTTTAGGATGAATCTCTCCGATTCTAGCATGCACTCCCCGGAACTTCCCCCGACATATTAGAAGCACCATCGTAGCCTTTGGCCGCGCAGTTTGTCCATGTTTACACAGCCATTTCTGAGTTTGGGAAAAAAGGGCCTCGGACAATGATTCGCCTGTAGTCGAAATACATTCTGCGAAACCAATGACATTTTCGGTCACAGATCCATGTCTCAAAATAGCGCAGACAGAAGGCCATCTGTTCCATCATAGAGGCTTCCGTAGCCTCGTCGGCAATGAATCCGAAGAATGGTGCACTGTTACAACTTTCAACTATTTTAGATTTAATCTGCTCACCACATATAGTATATTTCGTCCTTGGGTCGCCATTTTCTAAATGGTCCCTGAGAATGACGTTATGCTTCGCTTGGTAAACCAGTAGTGCCTTAAAATTTCCGCGATCTTCATCGTGACCCCTAAACGACCGATATTGTTTTCCACAAAATATAATTGTTTGTACTAATGCATGGAGTATTTGCCGTTTCTTTTCAACTAGGACGTTTTACAAAAGGGAATCAATCGCTTAAAAACTATAAAGGGATATGCACAAAACGAAGGGAAGCATTCAAGCAGTATCGCGTAAAAACTATAAAGGGATGCCCGTTCAATTTAACGACCACATTAACAAATTACTTTAAACTATCTAAATTTAACGACCACATTGACATATTACTAAAAACTATCTAAATGTAACGAGCACATTGAAAAATTACTTGAAACTATCTAAATTTAACGACCACATTGACAAATTACTTTAAACTATCTAAATTTAACGACCACATTAACAAATTACTTTAAACTATCTATATTTAACGACCACATTAACAAATTACTTTAAACTATCTAAATTTAACGACCACATTGACAAATTACTATAAACTATCTAAATTTAACGACCACATTGACAAATTACTAAAAACTATAAAGGGATATGCACAAAACGAAGGGAAGCATTCAAGCAGTATCGCGTAAAAACTATAAAGGGATGCCCGTTCAATTTAACGACCACATTAACAAATTACTTTAAACTATCTAAATTTAACGACCACATTGACAAATTACTAAAAACTATCTAAATGTAACGAGCACATTGAAAAATTACTTGAAACTATCTAAATTTAACGACCACATTGACAAATTACTTTAAACTATCTAAATTTAACGACCACATTGACAAATTACTTTAAACTATCTAAATTTAACTACCACATTCACAAATTACTTTAAACTATCTAAATGTAACAACCACATTAACAAATTACTTTAGACTATCTAAATTTAACAATCACATTAACAAATTACTTTAAACTATCTAAATTTAACGACCACATTGAAAAATTACTATAAACTATCTAAATATAACGACCACATTGAAAAATTACTATAAACTATCTAAATTTAGCGATCACATTGACAAATTACTTTAAACTGTCTAAATCTAACGACCACATTAACAAATTACTTTAAACCATCTTTATTTAACGACCACATTGACAAATTACTATAAACTATCTAAATTTAACGACCACATTGACAAATTACTTAAACTATATAAATTTAACGACCATATTAACAAATTACTTTAAACTATCTAAATGTAACGAGCACATTGATAAATTATTTTGAACTATCCAAATTTAACGATCACATTGACAAATTACTATAAACTATCTAAATTTAACGATCACATTGACAAATTACTATAAACTATCTAAATTTAACGACCACATTGACAAATTACTTTAAACTATCTAAATTTAACGATCACGTTGACAAATTACTTTAAACTATCTAAATTTAACGACCACATTAACAAATTACTTTAAATTATCTAAATGTTAAGACCACATTGACAAATTACTTTAAACGTTCTAAATTTAACGACCACATTGACAAATGATTTAAACTATCTAAATTTAACGACCACATTAACACATTACTTTAAACTATGTAAATGTTAAGACCACATTGCCAAATTACTTTAAACGTTCTAAATTTAACGACCACATTGACAAATTACTTTAAACTATCTAAATTTAACGACCGCATTAACAAATTACTTTAAACTATCTCAATTTAACAACCACATTGACAAATTACTTTAAACTATCTAAATGTAACGACCACATTGACAAATTACTTTAAACTTTCTAACAAATCTAGATTATTTTGCCATTAACAGAACTGTGGATTTTTGAAAATGGATTTTCAGCATTTTTAAATTTTTCAAACAAATTATGCGCACGTGCGTACCTGCGTATGCCCAGGCACGCCCCTGATTAACTGAATCATTCCTATGTTGAATGTTATCGATAGTAAAGGTAATATATACGTCTAATCTGAAGTTCCGTCTCCTTTGAATATATTATCGGGTCAGCTAAATCAGCGCCCGATGATTATCATAAGAAAAACTTATTTATTTAATTTTCGGATAATACTTGGCCGGTTGATGACTGATCATACCAAACAAATTCAAAATATTTTCCTAGGCAACTTACTACCTTTGCATATCGACAAATTTCTACCCATTTATGTAAGACGAATCACGCTAGTCAATGTGATTTGTATCAATCATTGAAATGTATCAATGGCAGAGACGCGATTCGTACTCACGACTTCCTGATGGATTGCTCGACCTACATGTTGGCCGGTTAACCCTTTCCCTCGTACAGACGCTTTCTGACGCCTCTACAGCAGACGGCTATTTAAAAACATAATGACAACAAATGAAATTGAACAAAACGTGCAATTTCTCCTTTTGCCACAATGTTTTCCTCTTTTAGTCATAGGTTATCCATTCAATTATAGAGATTTTCTATATTTTGACAAAATATGTTCAAAGTCGTCTGCTGCAGAATTGTCGTATGAGGGAAAGGGATAATGAAGGGGGTTTGTAGAAATGATCTAGCTAATAATAAATCTCACCTTCCGATATTGCGTAACCTTACGATATGATGCGATGTATGTATTCCGCATGACCGAGTAGCTACAAGCCCTACTTAATTAAACAATTAATTGCTTCGGGTCGTCATAAAACGGTGACATTTAGTTTGTTTTCAAAGTAATTGGATTCAGTAAGGGGTGTGCATTATCACATTCTCGTGAAAACCTTCTCGCACTCACGCATAAAGATGTGCATACGGTTTCTGAACGACATCTAAATTCGAAGTCTCAAAGAAGCTAATTATTCTTGTGACAAGGACGGATACAGCTATACGCATGCTCACGAGTTATGCGGTCCATTGTTAACTGTTTCAGCGCCGAATTGTTTAAAGTAGACTCTTCCATATTCAAAATTGGGCGTCTCTATATCTCATGTAATAACAGGTTTGGACTATATTGATAACTAAAAGGCAAACAATGCTGATTTCAGGTGAGACAGCTCGTTACGAGCTGACTCACCTGAATCTGTATTGTTTGCAAAAATCTCAATATTGCCTTTGGCGCTGAAAGAGTTAAATGAAACATTGTAACCTAGATCGTGGACAACGCAATTTGTTTCATTTCACAATAGAAACAAAAGAAGTCTAGCGAGGGAGTTACTTTTTTCTTAGAAGTAAACTATTAATTGAAGGTAGGTTGAACTTAATGAGATAAGATAAGATAAGATAAGATAAGAAATTGTTTATTAAAGTGACATGTGTGAAACATATTTTGGTTAACAGTGTAATATAAAAGATATAAATGACCACACCCGGCCCTTTGGACCTATAAATCACCTATATTTGTTTTCGCAAGACAGGTTTCTATTTCAAAAGCTAATGCAGGGCAGGTAAATACCAATCGGATTATTTACGATACGTGGCTGATCTCCTCATTCGATAACCCTTCCCAATAAATTTAGCATATTTACGAGGGTGATTGTTATATACATAATTATCCAAAGAATGTGTATGGCAATTCCGTATTATTATTTATAGAGAAATATGTTATGCCTGATACGATATCTCCTTTCTTGATTTAACGTGTAGGTATCTCTCTCTAATCTAGGGAATACAGTTAGGGCCATGTTGATCTGAAACGCGATACTATCACTATCAGTACGATGATGAAAACGCGACAGTACGATGATGATAACACGACAGTACGATGATGATAACACGACAGTACGATGATGATGATAACACGACAGTATGATGATGATAACACGACAGTTCGATGATGATAACACGACAGTACGATGATGATAATGCAACTGTACGATGATGATAACACGACAGTACGATGATGATAATGCGACAGTACGATGATGATAACACGACAGTATGATGATGATAACACGACAGTACGATGATGATAATGCGACAGTACGATGATGATAACACGAAAGTATGATGATGATAACACGACAGTACGATGATGATAACACGACAGTACGATGATGATAATGCGACAGTACGATGATGATAACACGACAGTATGATGATGATAACGCGACAGTACGATGATGATAACGCGATAGTACGATACTACGATATTACGATGGTGAAAACGCGACAGCACGATGGTGAAAACACGATAGTATATCGCATAATCAATATCGTACTGTCGTATTATCTCGTTTTCGTTATCGTACTGTCGCGTTATCATCATCGTATTGTCGCCTTTTCACCGTCGTAATATCGTAGTATCGTACTGTCGCGTTATCATCATCGTACTGTTGCGTTATCATCATCGTACTGTCGAGTATCGCGTTTCAGATCAACACATTCACAGGCAATGGCCTGTGATGGACCTAACGGAATTCCGTACTAATCTTATACGAAACTTCTCTTTATGCAAGTAATATCCTTATGTGTATGGCGATCCGTACGAATATTTATTCAGAAATAGTTTATGCCAGAATAATATCTATTCTATTCATTTAGTTTTTAGATATCTATTTCTAATCTTATACGAAATATCTCCTTATGCGAGTGATATCTTTCTGTATTAAGAGATATCCCATCACTTTGAAAAGATTGGCATTCACAATTACAAAGTCATTTAGGATCATTCGTTTGCATGTCTTGAACATAAACAATTGTTCAAACTAGAACAGTGCAGGAATATAATTCATCTGCACATTGATAAAAAACACACTTAACAAAACATTATAGGAACACAATTGATTGATTAATTATTTGATTGATCGGTTGATATGAGTAAACTTTCATTTAGACGTTGTATCATGGCGGCAAATTCATCTAAATGTGTGTTTCCTGGACTTCTACCAACTGAACTCCACATAATATTCCTTTGATGCAACTGGCTTCTACTCACATTATACTATTTAGCCCATACTTGGAAGTAGAATGAGCAATTTATCCAACAAAGTTTTCAAAATGCTATACATCTGAGAAGTCCCTCGAGAAAACCAACATTGTGGACTCTGCGTAAAGTATCGACTCGGATCAGTTTAAGCATGCCGCGCAGGCTAACCCGGACAGACACTTTTCGCCTCCTCTGGATTTTCTGTAATAGGAATCATTACTCTATACCTCTATCCCCCTGAGACGGAATGTGTCGGCCCGAATTAGCCTGCAAGGACTGCGCAGGCTGATCTGGGTCGATATATTACGCAGAGGCCATAATGTTGGTTTTCTCGCGGGACGGCTAGATTAAGTAGACTTCAGATTTGTTTTATTTGGGAAGGGGTACATTTCTTCTAATAATCAATGCACTTGATGGCATCGTCCATGAATATTTGAATGTTTGTTTTCGCGTGGGACGGCTCATCTGCATGATGGAACGTGTTAATAAATTCTTTATAATAAAGACAATTAATTTAACTAAAAGAGTAGATATTGAAATAATTCAATACTGATTTTGTTCAAATACAATACTCTTATGGAATGATTTTTAATTTGTTAACTATAGCTATCGACTCAAACGAGCTGTCCCTTGCTCGAAACGATCAGATAAAAAAACACATTTGTTATGTCAGAAAAAAACACGCATTTTCGTTATGTCAGAAAAAAAACATGCATTTTCGTTATGACATAATAAACCAAAGATAAGGTAGTGATAAATTTAATGTCAATGCACGTTTTAGTCTCTTTAGCCTTTGAGACAGGTAAAAAATTGTAAATTAAGATATGCTTGCGGTTTACTTTGGCTTGTATTTGGGTCCGGGGGTGCACAAGGGGGCGGGGCTTAAACTCCACATTTTAAAGTTGTCATATTTATAAACATTGGTGTGCACTAGTCCGATGTGGTGCCACATTTATTTTTGCTATCTGATCTTAATGTACACTATCTGTTAGGTCCTTCTTCAAAGTCTCTCGTGACAAATGTCAAACAGTAAACATTTAGATCAGACCGCACCGAGGTAAATCGGGATCAACATGCTTCAGGTCAGCTATCATGTAAATGGGTCAAAATGTACAATATATAAAAACAGTGAATTAAGGTAAACAAGGCTATCGTCTTGTGAAGTGTCAAGAACGTCCGCTTTTAGAGAGATAAACAAAGGTTCGATCCCAAGACGAATGGTGCATCGGTGTCAAGGATAAATAACCACGGTAGTACTCGTAGTTTATCCAAGAACTCATTGATTGAATGGGGTTTAACGCCGTTTTCAACAATTTGTTCAGTCATATCACGGCGGCCAGTTCACCTACTCATATGTTTCCAGGTTTTCTCACAACAGTACCCCAAACAACATACTCTCCAAGAAACTGGCTGCTTTTTCCACATAGACTGTTAGCCCATTGGTGAAAGATGAATGACGCTTGTCACAGTGACTTTTGTCAAACGTCGGAAAGAATGTTGGCCAAGCTGGAGTTTATCAATAAAACGCCTAGAGGTAACTGTAATACTATTAACCCTTTCCCTCATATGACAATTCTGCAGCAGACGACTTTGAACGTATTTTGTCAAAACATAGAAAATCTCCATAATTGAATGGATAACCTATGACAAAAAGTGGAAAACATTGTGGCAAAAGGAGAAATTGCACGTTTTGTGCAATTTCTTCTTTTGTCACTATGTTTTCAAAAAGCCGTCTGCTGCAGAGGCGTCAGAAAGCGTCTATATGAGGGCAAGGGTTAAAAGCGGCGTAAATCACCCACCTAAATAACTAGGAGAAGCAACGGACCTCTGTTGTTTCTTATACAGGCTTTACAATATGCATCTCAAATGTATTACATGTATTATGAACGATCATGGATGCTTCGGTACGCCAAAGTAACATTGAAAGCGTACATTACATGTAGATGCCATGTACGTGTTACGTGAAACGCTTGGACATGATGGTCAAAACACACACAAAGGATATTTTGCTTTGACGACACGATAGAACATTCAATAAAAATGCTGGGCATCGACATCGCTATGCATCTCAAATATAGTACATGTATAATGAACACTCACGGATGCTTCTATACGCTAAAGTAACGTTGAAAACGTACACTAGATACTCTGTACGTGTAACTTGGAAAATATTCGTAAAGAAACCCACACACGACAATTTAATTAGTCGATACGATGGAATATTCAATAAAACTGATAGGCATCGACATCGCTTTGCAAATTGTTTTGGACTATGACTAAAATCAAGACGTTAGCATGTTTGTGGTGGTGATGGCGCAGTTGTTCTGCATTTGTATTGTCTCGTGTCGACAAATAGCCCTCCAGATGGACGATGTCATCATACTGGCACTGTATGCTATTTAACACTTTCCCACCTATAGACGCAATTTGACGCATCTGCAGCAGACAACTTTTGAAAACATCGTGGCAACGCTTTTCGGTAATTAAAACAACAGTTATAGGGAAATTTCATATTTTTTAGTAGACCTGCTGCAGATTTGTTGTATGTGGAAAAGGGGTTAAGATATCCAGTTTTTGTTATTTGCGTAATTGTTGCCAGATAAGACCAACAACACCGCGTAAATAATATGCGTGTTACGTAAACGATCTATAAACAGATGGCTTACATTCCATATATGAGCCGTCCCACGATAAAACCAACATTCTGGACTCTGCATCGACGACCAAGACCAGCCTAAGCATGCGGCCAACGTTAATCTACCAATGTGGTTACTGCCTATCTCGCATCAGTACTTTACATAACATTTTTCCAAGGCAACTGGCTTCCTTCTCACGTATCTGTTTTAGTAGTCCATTTGATGGAAGAAAAAAGAAACGCTTGTCAAAAATTATTTTGTCAATATTGGGAAAGACAAAAAATGGCCGACCTTCACTATCGAGGAAGTGTTTTGTTTCTACATGTTCTAAACATAGATATGAGAGTTGTTGCGTTAAATTCTCTCCTACATAAAGAAAATCAGCAGCAGACGACTTATGAATGAAAATATAATCATTAAATAGAGTTGAAAACATTGTGGCAACAGGAGAAATGGCTCATCATGAGCAATTTCTTCTTTTGTCACAATGTTTTCAAAAGCCGTCTGCTACCGAGGCGTCATAAAGCGTCTGTATGTGGGAAAGGGTTAATGAGATTCGAACATGGGCTCAACAGTTCAATTTTATACAATCGACTTTTTAATTCATTCAAAGCAGAGATGGCTTTTGAGAACTATATGAAAAAAAAGTAATATTGTTCAAAACGAGTAATTTCTCCTTGGCCTAGATTTGGATCATCTTTCAAATATATTCTTATTCTTCCCCAGAAATTTCAAAAACAGACGACACAAAGGTATTATCTTGAGTTAATTATGTTTCAAAACAAATCTGACCTCAACGAATAAAAGAATGTAGTTGCCCTGTTTTGGTTTAATAAACGGATACTTTAAAGCGACTGAACTCCAGATACCCAACTGTCGAAAAAAAATAAAATTTCCAATTTTAAGAAAATAGGTGTTTTTTTTGTATTTGGGGCATTAAAATATGATAACTGACATATTACATACCCCTATAATCGGTGAGATTTTCTTGTTTTCGATACCTTTTTCCTTGCAAATTCTACCCTGTCAGTAATGGGGTAAGTATTTTTAAATAGGAAACCCCTTCATCGGGACAATTGAAAACGACTCAAGTTCACTTTATTGATAAAAAACAATACATTTTCTACCCTGGTTTTACTTGGATAACATAAATAATTACATTTAGGGCGAATTCGAGTTGTTGTTTTTTTCTTCTTCTTTTTTCGTGCCATCTGGATTTCAGTCGCTTTAAAAAAGGATCCCCCAAAAAAACATAAAGTTTAGCGATAATTTTCTCTCATATGATATCATACGCTTTGCATGCCGACATATTAGGGCACGTTATGCGATATAAGGACGCCCATCACATCATGTTAACAACCCTTTATTGTTAAAACAAGGTCTGAAAATGGAACGATTTGATTGATATTTGTCTGTGTATTTAGCAAAGGGGTTACTTTTTGAACCGGTCCCCTTTTCCTTCAACGTTTGATTCCAAATTATTATAGTGTTATTGCATAACAACATCGTACATAAGTAACTTCCGGTGGTTGCTATATTAATTATGAAAAAGTACATCGACTATCACCTTAGAAGTTACGTTTCTAAATAAAAGAATACTGTTCATAATTGTATAAAAATCATTAAAATTTAGTGTTAGCTATATTGTTTCACCAATCCATAGTTTCGTGTAACAAAACCAGTTGAACCACGCAGCCTGGTCTGGATCTGCACTGTTCGATAATTAGTCATAGAAGGTTTTACGAAACATATGATAAGCAGCAACCATTTTTGTGGCGATTGGTTGACAATCGCCACAGTGCTACCAAAACAACAACAACGAAAAAAAAATTATATAGTCGTATTTGAACAATCGGTTGGATATTTCTGCAAAGGCAATTTACTCACTTCCGTTAAACCGCCATATATATATATAGTTCCATCAGTGATGCAGGCACACGATTAATAATGATAATGTTAGTGCTACTTTGATACCGGATTGGTACTAATATTTGAGATTTATCGAGAAAATATCTAAATAGAGTTAAACTATTTACATATTATCTTTCTTCATGTTTGGGCAGATAATAAATATCATCGGGCGTCTTGGGTACGCTATGCAGAGTATCATGATACTCCTGTGCCTCGTTTTATTTTTACTGTAGTCAACCGTAACCTTTTGACCTTTAACCTGATTCGGCAGGAGTTGGTTGTACTCTGATTATCTTCGTCATGATTTGGCAGATAATAAATATCATTGCGCGTTCTGCCTTGCAAATAACGACAACTCTGGTGATACTCAAATCTGGAAATTCCAAAAGGTTCTATAAATAGCTCGCGAGACCAAAAACCAGAAAAGCTTGTAAATCTCAATATTATAAACGCTTTATTTTGTACTTGTTTAAATATATGAAAGCGTCTAGATAATAAGACTGGTTTACAAAGGTTTAAAGGACACACGATGGCAGTGTGTACACACGTTATGTATACACGTCTGCACGTTCTAGAGTCAATTAGCAATCAATGCTGACAGTGTAGCCTAATTGAGTTTGAAGATCTAGCATTATAATATATGCCTATATTTTCATAAATTAAACAGTTTGGCAAATAGTGAAATTGTGCTTTTGGAGCATGTTTTGTGTTTGTTTTTGCACTCACATTATTCGAAGCAGTTTAACAACCTCAGAGACATATAAATACACTGTGACAACCCTCAATCATGCAATGTGAAGGGACTAAATTGAACAGACCTGTTTAATATCGGACATAATTGAAACAAACACCAAACTAATGGATACTGTTTTCTCTCCTTTCTTTAGTCATTTCTAAAGTGTAAAATATATTTTATCTTAATATGGCCTAACGACCTGGTGATAAACATGTGATTACCCAAACAATTTAGATTACAAATAGTCATTCTAATGAGCTAAAACGGTAGTCTATCGAATACCAACTAGATTTTTCATAACTTTGGAATGGCCTAATTTTGAACACATCATGACCAATTTCAGAACGTAACTAAATAATCACCAAGACAACATTCTGGCAAACTAACATTATTCTACTGTCAAAAGATGCAGGGTTGATACATTCTCAAATATACCCGCACCAGAGTCATCGCAAGCCCTACACCGATATACTGCTTGTTACTTTGCAGGATTTTCCATACGATCGCCACTACAGTGCCATTGGCGCTTTGATTATTCTTTAGCATGGAAATACAGGCAGGTATTTTTCAACGTGTAATAAGTACGTTTATGTTGGTTTTCCTAGAAAACGGTTCAATTGTGTGATCACCGATTTTTTATTGACAGTTGACGTTAGCCAATCAAATCGCGCGATTCTAGACATGGCGGACGAGCCGCCATTTTGCCCGACAAACAAAACCAGTTAAACGGTGTTGCTGGGGTACACAAGAAATGCGAACTTCCGGTGTCATAACGTCATACATCATTCTACATGGCTTGATTCAAAGTTTGCACATATATTTAGAAAAATATTTTTCAACAAATAAAACCGTCACGTTTTAGTTCATGTCGCAAACTATTGATTCGATATGTATTATCATTTTTATTCAATCCTGTGAAATATGCTTTCATCTCCAAAATATTTCTGTGCAAAACATTATGTTTATTGTATCCGATTAAAATAAGTGTCCAATAATTTTCATTGCGGAAAGGTTGCTGCAAAGGTTTATTATATTGGATGGTTCATCACTGTTGACGTTATACAGCAAATGTGATGACGTCATTAGTTAGTGGCCACACGTCCAGGTAAATGGTATGGCTTAATAGAATGTGCTTTGCATCTCACTTTATTTTGAGTATTTATTCCATGCAGTAAAGAAATGATGACAACTTAAAGTGGGTACACGTATTTTGAACCACTTTGTTAAAGCGGCCTGGTAAGGCATGACTGAATATCGTAATGTGACAGCTTGTTTTCGTTTAAGGAAACAAACAGTGTGCATGACAGTATACTTTAAGTGTGTGTAGCCATACTAGATTTTTTACAACTCGGGAGTAACCATTCTGAAAGTCTGGGGATTTAGCATCCGGAAAACCTCGGAGTTAAGAATCATGAACGCTTAGAGGTCAGGAATAATGAATGCCTCGTGGAGACCACGGGATTAAGCATACTTATACTCTCTGAAAACAGTTATGAGGACAAACCTATTATTTAACTCTTTCGGCGCCAAAGGCAATATTGAGGTTTTTTGCAAACAATACAGATTCAGGTGAGTCAGCTCGTAACGAGCTGTCTCACATGAAATCAGTATTGTTTGCATTTTATTAAAAGAAATATTCAAAAATTCATATCACATGAAAAATAGAATCGGTCGATTTTGAACATGGAAGAGTCTACTTTAAACAATTCGGCGCTGAAAGGGTTAAACCAAAGTGTCATTATCCTCGCCATCTACTACAAAAGAAATGTCGTATAGCCGTTAGTGTTTAGCATGGATCATATCATATTCACGCCCACACATTGACCAGGATGCCAATATCACTTTCACACTAAATTATGTAGATTCTTATACTCGAGTACATTATTATCATGTAGTCGTATTTGAGCCATGGCACAAGTAGACTGACGGTGGTTTTTTTAACTAACAGCAAAACCGATCAAATTACATACGCATCAAGCCGATCTTCGGTCATAACCGTTCTCCAACCAAAATGTTTGAGGACACTTTTAAAACTAGATGGCGAACATTGAAGATCCTGATCTGACTGTGTGAAAGAGAAGGCTGATCTGGATATTCGCTGTTCATCAAGAGCCGAATGAAGGTTCTCATGTGGCGGGGCCCAGATGGTGCATTTACCGCGTCTGATAAACAATGTATTGTGGCACATATAGGCATACTCTTCTCATAAGAGAATTCACAGATAAGTTACATGTTGGATATCCGTTGATGAAACATTTGACACAAATAAGTGTTGCTCCACCAGTTTAACTGGCATACCTTTTATGGTATGCCACAGTGCAAACGCGGATCAATTACGTATAGTATAGACGTCTCTATTTCAAACAATGTCAGATAGATGAATACACAAAATACAATAATTGAATAATACATAGTTGCTACCTATTTACGAAAAACCGTTAAATGATTGTAGACAAAAGTTAAATAGCATACTTTGGTCATAAAAATTGATTTTTTTTTTAGCAATTGACTAGACGATGCAAATGCTTATGTCATGGGTTATTTTGCATGATCACAAAATGTTTGGAATTTATATTAAATTGGTCTATTACGATCATACAATAATCAAGTAAAGAATTTTAGAAAATTTAGAAATTAATTTACACAATGAACGTGATATTAACATGAAAGCAAATATTAGTGCTTAACCTGTCCCAAATACATGCACATGCAATGCACATGCTTATAATTTCTCTTTTTGTGAAACGTGTTTTCTATTGTATACAATAATGAAATGACCATTGATGGATGTTGTTTTTGCAGAGTTGTTTTGAAAGAAGTCTGCTGTAGTCTCATTTATGTGAGAAAATGCTAAATAATGCTACAATTAATACAGATTTTGCTGATTTTTCAGTATATTTGCTTCATGTGTGAAAAGATAACAGCCATTATTGGATTTATTTCCGTTTATTAAAGTCAATGAATAAAAAAAAATAAGTTTAGATGTTAATCAAAATTATCTAATATTCAATCAGTGATTTTCTAAAGTTGCACGATAATCAAATTGTGTTATTCTTTCCAATGACTAAATGCCAAGTTTTGTATCCAGAATGCGTTAGGATTGTTTAGTCGCGAATTTGCCTACTTCACAAGCATACCAGTATGTTAAGCAGCTCTCCATTAAGTTTTTAGTGTCTTTGATTATGCAACTTGCTTCTTTCTCTTCATGAAATCTTGATTGTTATGATTAACGCCCCTAGCACAAAGTTCATCGGTTATAGTCACAAACTCTTCTTGTTTTTCTGTATCGATCTGTACAGGGACATTGAGTTCAACGGGACCTGCTTTATTGCAAATTCGGCCACGGCTCACATTCCCTCTACCAGCAGCGGAGTGCCATCACTTCGCCGTAAACGCCAGTAGAAGGCGGGACCTGCCTCATAGCATATGCAGCCAGGCTCACATGTCCCCTACCAGCAGCGGAGTGCTCGCTTGAAACAAGGCCAGCACTTCGCCGTAAACACGAGTAGACGGCGGGACCTGCCTTATAGAATATGCGGTCCCGGCTCACATTTCCCCTATCAGCAGCAGAGAGCTCGCTTGAAACAAGGCCAGCACTTCGCTGTACGCGCGGGTAGACCGGCGTTCCACTCCCGTGACAAAAGAATGTGTTACACTTCGGTGACAAGGGCCTCTGGACCCGAGTGCTCCCCTAATACACGCCGCGTTCCACTCCCGTAAAAAAAGAAAAGGGGTTCAACTCCGGTGACTAAAAAAAAGTGTTCCACTCCGCCTCTGGGCCCGAGTGCAACCCTAATAAAAGCGGCGGACTCTGCGAGAAACCCGCCTACTTAAGGCCGGCGTTCCACTACCGTGACAAAAGAAAAAGGGTTCCACTCCGGTGACAAAACAAAGTGTTTCAGTCCGTTGACAGGGGCCTCTGGCCCCGAGGGCTCCCTTAATACACGCGGCGGACTCTGCAAGAAACCCTCCTACTAAATGCCGGAGTTTTACTACCGTGTCACTTACATTTATTTTCAAAAGGTGTCGAACTGGCGCGTAGGTCGTAGGTCGACACTCACACTTATGTTCAGAAAGTGTCGACCTGGCGCATAGGTCGTAGGTCGGCACTCACATTTATTTTTAGAAAGAGTCGACCTGGCTCGTAGGTCGTAGGTCGACACTCACATTTATTTTCAGAAAGTGTTGACATGGCTCGTAGGTCGTAGGTCGACACTCACATTTATTTTCAGAAAGTGTCGTCCTGGCGCGTAGGTCGTAGGTCGACACTCACATTTATTAGATTAGACCAATTAGACATTCGTTTTTTGCATGTACAATGACCTCCGACGAATTTGGGTTATA
This sequence comes from Serripes groenlandicus, assembly GCA_031761405.1. Classification (NCBI taxonomy): domain Eukaryota; kingdom Metazoa; phylum Mollusca; class Bivalvia; order Cardiida; family Cardiidae; genus Serripes; species Serripes groenlandicus. Next base: position 260,995 of record JASEVX010000099.1, on the reverse strand, counting down.
TATCTTATAATTATAGACATTCGATATTTAACATTTGCGATGTTTCTGAATGTCTAATCGAATGTCTAATGTCTTATAAGACATTCGATAATCAAAATTAGCGAATGTCTAATCGAATGTCTAACGTCTAATTAGACATTCGAATATTTTTTTTGAATGTCTAATGCCTAACGTCTAATGCTCTGCCAACTTCACACACTTGCAATAATGTAATAATGATATTGTTAATTGTTCATCTATTCTTACTCTATTGCGGAGTGGCATTGTACTTTTAGGTTATATTGTATATCTCGATGATGTAATATTTGTAAATTGTATGTACAATGATGAGATATAAATATATATTACTAACTAACTTGTTGTTGGGTGATTGTTTAGTTGTCACGAAACACCCAACTTAAGCATTGTTGTTCAGTGCTTGTTTTCTTACAAACATCTCCATTAGTTGAACTGATATTTTTATAGTTTACAATAACGCCTTTATAGAATTAAACCAATCAAGTAACTGGTGACAAATTACACGTAAATTGCTGATAAGCTTGCGGTTTGATATCGCAATATGTACGGTAATATTCTGTTATCATTTCAAAAAGAGTGTAACTAAAGCAGATAACAGCATACGTTCGGTAACATGAAAACGCATGATTGCCAGATATTGTAAGGAAATGAGCCGTTCCACGAGAAAACTAACATTATGGACTCTGCGTAATGTATCGACCCAGATCAACCTGCGCAGTCCGCGCTGACTAATACGGGTCGACACATTTTGTCTCAGGGGGATAGAAGTGAAATGTTATGATTCCCCAAACAGAAATTCCATAGGAAGCGAAAAGTGTCTGTCCGGGTTACCCTGCGCGGCATGATTAAGCTGATCCGGTGAGTCCATAATGTTGGTTTTCTCGGTGATCGGCTCAAATAATGAAACTTATTCTGTTTATTGTCTTCATTGAAATGATTTGGTATCCCTCCTTTTCGCATCGCTTAACATTATACAGACGAACATTGGCGGCTCTGATCAGGCTATGTGTGTGTACATGTGGTCATGTGGTTTCATTGTTTGCTTTCGTAACAACACACCGTTTTGTGTGACTCGACTAACTTAGATCGCATGTGTATACGGTTGACTTTGGCAAGCCTTTTTTATATTTATTCGTACAAGAGATTTATGTCTAGGTAATAACTATTTCTTATCTAGGTGTATCCCTTTTTCACATACAACAGACGACTTTGACAATATTTTAATTTAAAAAAAAAATATGGAAACTCTCTTTAAATGATAGAACACTCATTGAACAAGGTTGAAAACCTTGTGGCAAAAGCTTTCTGCTGCAGAGGCGTCAAAAAGTGTCTGTGTGTCGGTTTACCTTTGTTAAAAACAATACCATGAATCAAAGAGTTTAACTTCGTATGAGTCAGAATACCTGTTTTAAAAGTGCTCAACTCCAGATGGTGATCAAAATGTTGAAATGTTGGAGCTTCTGCAAATATTGCTAATATTGACAACAAAGTAAGTTATAAATAGTTCAAAACTATTTCGGCAGTAAATGTTGAAAAAACTTTCAATTGAAAGTCATGAAAATGTACACAATTTGGCTTACCGGGTATGTCTACCTAGTACAACTGAAACATACACGGTCAATAGTTAAATATGTATGGTACTGGCAAGTGAAATTATTGCTCATCCCAGAAATATGATTCTAATAGTTCAAGAAAACTTTTGAACAGTTTTAAAACTTTGACTATAATGTCTATAAACTGGAGTTCAGCACCTTTAACATACAAACATTTTATTAGCATCGGCAAAGTAAAATTGCCTATAGCCATTTATAATTGAAATATGGCAAAGACAGAAAAGTGAATACAAAGAAAATAAATATGAATAACAAATAAACAAAAGAGAACAAAAATAAGCAAGGAATGGTCAAATTATTTAAAGGGGGTATTTCATGTGTAGGTATTTTCATTGGCTATACAACACTTCGCAAAGGAAAAAAAGAACTATTAGGATTAGTTAGGATAAGTTGAAAACGATAAAAGTATCAATTTTATAATAATTAATTTACAGTAGTTTATGCAATCAGAGTGTTCAAAACTTTTTTTTATATTATGGTCATCGATTCATTTATATATTTTGATAGTTTCGATAATGTTGTGGTATTTATACAAGCCATTATGGCAAACAAAATATTCAGTGAGGGCCACGCAATATTACCAATGTATTTTTTACGTTAAGTGTCATACTGAGGGCAACATAAAATAAACCCTTTCCCACATACAACAAATCTGCAGCAGACGACTTTGAAAATATCTAGAAAGAGTTAAGGATAATCTCTGAAAATGAAGGTAAAATTACTGAAAAGAGTTGAAAACCTTATGGCAAAAGGAGACATTGCTCGTTTTAAGCAATTTCTCCTTTTGTCACATTTTTTTTTCAAAAGTCGTCTGCTGCAGAGATGTCAGCAAGCGTCTATATATGGGAAAGGATTAACGTCACTGTTTTGTTAATAAATCTTACACATTCGAGCCACTGTCTGTTCAAGACATGGATCTTGATAAGAAGGAAAGAGCGTATCCTGGTTGTTAGAACATTGTAACTGTCTCCTAGCAAATTAGCGTGGCAAGCCGAAACCCGACCTCCGACATTTCGAGCTTAAGCGACCAGCGAACAACCAGATCAGCGTGCGATTCCATAGTTTGACAGTTTTTACACAAGGAATAAAATACTTTTACAGGCAAAGACTCCCGAAACTTAACTCAATAACTATCTTTCCTGTGTATTAAAGAAAACGTTGTCAAATTATAGATCATTTTCAACCGATATTGTTACTGAAAAGATTATACATTTATTCAAAGATCGAAATAACATGTTCTGCCAAGAATGTAACCCTTTTCCATATATAGACGCTTTCTGACGCCTCTGCAGCAGACGTCTTTTGAAAAGAGCGTGACAAAAGGATAAATTGCTCGTAACGAGCAATTTCTCCTTTTGCCACGATGTTTTCAACTTTCTTCAATAGTTACATATTCATTTAAATAGATTTTCCATATTTTTGTCTAAATGTTTTCAAAGTCGTCTTCTGCAGAATTGTTTTATGTGGGAAAGGGTTTTTAACCAGGTATTTAAATCAGTGAAGAAGAGTTCAGTTTTTTCTTTGATTGTAATAGTTATGCAACACATATACTTTAAAGCAAAGGAGTTCCAACAGATCCTTTTTATTCAGTAATAGAATGTGACAAGAAAGAAATTGAATATTAAATATCTCAACATGGTTTAGAGGCATTTTAGCTGGGATAATATAGCTTGAACGAATTAAGTTAATTAATGTTTACTATTCACACAACACATACTCCAAAAGACAAAACAACTTGTTGCTGTATTTATCTAGTGTCTCCCTTTAATTATCTGTACACCGCCTCCAGGTGTAGTGGTAGAGCGTCCGCCTCGGATTTGTAAGGTCGCGGGTTCGATCACCGGCCGGATCATACCAAATACTTTAAAAATGGTAGTAATGGCTGCCCTCCTTGTGCGCTCAGGGTTGCGGAGTTAGCATTACGAATGACTGATTGGTGTCAGGTTAAATGGACCAGTAGTACTGGTAGGCTACCCGGGAAACGCCGTTATATAACTGAACAATTGTTGAAAGCGGTGCAAATCATCAATGAAAGAATTATTGTTATCGGATATTGCAAGTCGTCTGTTTCGTAAACAACTTCGGCCGAAAATGTAATTTTCTGAATTTGGAAGGTCGTATGCTATCTTCTATTTCAGAAACCAGATTAGAACATTTTATTAATTGAATTAAGACCCCTTGTCTGACATACTTTGTAATGTTCATTGAGTAAATAACATATGAAAAACGAAACATCAAAGTCATAGACATTGTGTAGGCGTCACGGATCTCACTGCTGATTGGTCGTTGGGTTTATAAACAGCATATCGATTTGAGCCGTTCCACGAGAAACCCTACATTATTGACTTTGCGTAAAGTATCGACTCGGATCAGCATAAGCCTGCCGCGAAGGCTAAACCGAACAGACAGTGTTCGCCTCCTGTGGATTTTCTGTTTCAGGAGTTATTACTCTATACCCCTGAGACGAAATGTGTCGGCCCGGATAAGCCTGCTTTGACTGCGCAGGCTGATCTGGGTCGATACATTACGAAGAGTCAATAATGTTGGTTTTCTCGTGAAACGGCTCATTTATATGTAAAAAATGTAAAAACAAACACAAAAGAGTGTTGTCCCATATCCTGTTATGTAAATATATATATATATATGTGTGTGTCATTCTGTTTCACCGTATGTATTGCTGATTTTTATATATCTCTTGGTTTTTATTCTTGAACAAACTGGGAGAAAATGAACGAATGGTGTTTTAAGGCCCGTCGACAACTGAGGTCATTTTGGGCGCTCAATAATTTACTTACTGTAAAAATAAGTTAAAATTGAAACACTGGGAGAAAAAAAATATATTGAATTGAATATATTAGATAGCCAAACTCATTAGAAAATTGACCTATGGTACTCGGTTACTTTAATTAATTGTCCGCATGGTGTTTTACGCCACCTTCAACCATTTAAATAACATTCTACGTCTTATCATTATATTCCTGTCAATGAAATACTAGTCAGTGGTTTATACTTTTTAATTGTTCACAGTGAATATCGTCAGAGCAAACTCAGTGTGTGTATACCACGTGACTTTTTACGTCATATTTGCATGGTCAGACAGCAACAATTGCTCTTGATAAGAATGTAAAAACAATGGTAACTGTTTTATTTCTTCACCCTTTTTAATGAAACATGGCGCAGTCTACGCCGCTTACAATGTCCTATCTCCGGTTTTTTTTACAGGAGTTTGATTGGTGGTCTACTTTTTTCAAACACTTCGACGAATCTGTTCTCAAAATCCAGTTTTGATAATGCTCCTGTTGTCGGCGATATTAATACATTTTGAGGAAAGGTTCATCGAAGTGTTTAAAGAAACTAAACCACTGATCAAACTCCGTTGAAAAACCGGAGATAGGGCTCTGTAAGCGGCGTAGACTGCGCCATGTTTCACTAAACATGATGAAGAAATAAAAAAGTTACCTTTGGTACTAAAATATTAATGTCCGCCGTAGCATCTGAGACGTCAAAGTCACGTGGTATACACACACCGAAACTGTCATGAAAATAATTCACGAATGGCTTAATATTAAGATGACTAGAAACATTATTTGTATCAATCAAATGTCTCATGTAAAGGACTTCAAAAGGCTTTAGGTTGAATTCTTTTTTTTTAATTTCCAACAGTGTATACAAAACGCATGTCACAATACATACGATAAAATAATTCTAAATACATGTTTAAACTTCAATCCGGACTGAAGATGTTCTACCTTGTTTATGTATCTATATCATGTAGTCTTGATATAAATGCTACTTTATATATATACTCATCCTCGGTACCCAGGCTATTCATAAAATATATGATACCCTGGGCAAATTGGCTGTACAAATCTCGTACTCATGAATAATTTATCAGATGAAATGCAGCCTTTTGATTGACCGCATGACATAAACCTTTTGCGATACTAAAATTACAGTGTTGTTACGGAGGAAATCGTGGCGCATGCTTTACAAAAATTCGCTAGCCAATTTGCCCAGGGTATCACATAGTTTATGAATAGCCTGGGTACCGAGGATGATATATACTCTAAAGAAGGTTAAGATTAGAAAATATGATCGGAAGAAGATTTGAAACGAGGAGAGACGGAAAAAGAAAGGGAGCTGTGATTTGACTGAATATTTGTGTTAATAATATGATATCTTCAGATAAATGTGCAATAAAGATCCAGAAACATTCTTCCTTTTTTTGCCATGCATCTCATTTTACAGTGCCATTGTTACAAGGTCGTATTATGCATACAAACAATCATCTTCGCTAGTCAAGGCTACTTCGTACAATAACATTCAGTCAATCAAAGGGTTGTGATTTCGAACCCCTGCTCGGCCAGCATTCTTTCTGACGTTCGATAAAGGTCAATGCTACCTGCGACATACGTCTTGCAGCAATTAGCTAATAGTCTGTGTGGAAAGGCAGCAAGTTGATAGGACAGACTGTTGTCTGGAGCACAAATGTGAGAACGCTAGGCCGCCGTGACATGACTGAAACATTGGAGTAAAACGGCGTTTAACCCTAACAGTCAATTCCTATTGTCAATCAGTTGCATAACCATTCGATTGGCATTTGGCGCAAGGTTATATGCGAAATGGTTCAGTGTTATCCTTATTGCCAATAATTTGTTATCTTCATAAGGCTCACGGTCGTGTCACTAGGCTCAATTAATAAATCTGTTTAAAGTAAAGTACATTATATTATGTCAAACGTCCTTGATAGGTTCGGCGATTTCCGTACTAGATCGGTATTCGTTAACAGTATAATAAACAAAGGCTCGTTGATTTCCGTCCAAAGTCGTTAGATATCGGGTTAGAAAACCTGACCTACAGACCCACGAACAATACCGATATCAATCGAACTTATACGGACATCGCCGAGCCTATTAAGGATGTTTTATCTTAATACGGATCGGTGTTGTCAAGCGGATTATCTTTCAGTTTAAGTATCAGCGGATATTTACGGTGGCACAGAGGTGACATGTGTATGTTTTTATTTATCTCGTGCGCACGACATACTAAGTCGTGCGCACGAGATAATAAAGTCGTTCGCACGAGTTACTATGTCGTGCGCACGAGTTACTAAGTCAATGCGCACGATATACTATGTCGTGCGCACGAGATACTAAGTCGTGCGAATGAGATACTATGTCGTGCGCACGAGTTACTAAGTCGTGCGCACGAGTGACTAAGTTGTATCTAGTGCGCTCGACTTAGTATGTCGTGCGCACGAGATAAATAAAAACGTACCCATGTCACCTCTGTGCCACCGTAGATATTTCATTTTACTGGAAGGTAAAATGTTAAAAAACGACAGCGATTCCATTTCACCTGATGCTTAGAACAAGAGATTGCCAATGTTTAATTGCAATCTCTTTAGTTCAAACACTTTTATTTCTCATATATTTTACTTATATATATCATCAAGAAATTAGGGTTGTTTTACATGAAACACGGTGAATATTATGAATGGCCAGACAATAGCATAGCTTTAATTTAGCTGTATAATTTGCAGTATCTTTAACGGTAGTATATAGACGGCAATGTCAGGGTCATGATACCCTGCATTTAGACCGTTTTGAGTCAGAGTTGTTCGATGATATGATTGGCTAAATTCAACTCCAATGAAATCAAAGAAATATGAGGTGTAATTGTATGCCCTGATTTGATGCAGATGCACACGCAGAAAAAATAATATGGTAATGCACTGAACCCTTTTATCCCTTTGCTATAACAACTCTGCAGGAGTCGATTTTGAAATCATCTATGTAAAACTATGGAACCGCTTTAACCCTTTTCCTCATATAGGCACTTTCTGACGCCTCTGCAGCAGACGGCTTTTTGAAAACATAGTGACAAAAGAAGAAATTGCTTAGTCATAGGTTATCTATTCAGTTATAGAGAGTTTCTATTTTTTGACAAATGATGTTCAAAGTCGTCTGCTGCAGAATTGTCGTATGAGGGAAAGGGTTAACATATATGGTTTCATTACTGTTAAAAGTTGAAATTAGCGCGACAAAAGAAGGGATTGTTGTTTCTTAGCGATTTTGAAAATGCTTCCAAAAATCATGTTCTGCAAAAGTAGTTTGACGACTTTGAAAACATCTATGCAAATATAGAAAAGCTCTATTAATTAAAATAGTATTATTGAATATAGGTTTTATTGAATATAGTATTAAAGTAACATAAGAGGGGTAAAATGTCCTCCCGATGTGGGGCTCGAACCCACGACCCCCATATCACTAGTTTGGTGCTCTAACCAACTGAGCTAACCGGGCAATCATGTCTTGCCACCACATCCAGACACTACAGTATGTCAAAAAGAAAACGTTGTTAATTAAGGTCGGCTTATAAAGATTCAAAATGATGCGTCTACACGTGGGAATGTGTAAATGAGAAAAGATACGGAGATAATGCATTCATCTGGATAAAATTAACCCCAAAACACTTGTTACACATACCAGGGAGCTATGTCCCTACACATACTGCATACTAATCCGACTGTAACTGGACTAAAAATAGAAAGTAATAGAGACAAAACATTTTAATTTGCTCTCTTCGAACCCTAAGGAAATATACCCTTTTCGTCCTTGTGACAAGTTTGCATCCACAGCAATATGCACAACTGTGCAGTCTTATCAGGATCTGCGTTTATCGTCAATAGAGCCGTCCCGCGACATTGATTGATTGGGGTTTAACTCCGTTTTTAACAATTTCTCAGTTATATCACGGCGGCCAGTTTACCTACTCATGCATTTCCTGGTTTTCTCACACCAGTACTTCACACAACAATCTTCCTAAGCAACTTTTCCACATAGAGTTAGCCCATTGGTGGAAGACGAATGACGCATGTCGCATTGACTTTTGTCAATCGTCGGAAAGAAAGTTGGCCGAGCCGGGATTCGAACTCACAACCCCTGGATTGACAGCCCGCGTCGTTACCGACTGAGCTACAGGGGCTCGGCAGAAATCAACATTGTGGACTCTGCGTAAAGTATCGACCCGGATCAGCATAAGCATGCCGCGCAGGCTTGCCCGGTTAGACACTTTTCTCGTTCTCTGGATTTTCTGTTTCAGGAATCATTACTCTATACCTCTATTCCCCTGAGACGGAATGTGTCGGCCTGGATCAGTCTGCGCGGACTGCGCAGGCTGATCTTGGTCGATACCTTACGCAGATGCCATACTGTTGGTTTTCTCGAGGGACGTCTCAAATAGTCATAGAGGTACCCAGGAAGTTTCTGACCGTGTACTGCTCGCCAAATGGCATTAATGCCGAGTGCGAGGGTACCAACACCAACAGGACAGTGTATATTGGTTTAGACGAATCAGAATTGGTGCAGAAACGGATCTTAACCCTTTCCCACATGCAGACGCTTTCTGATGTCTCTGTAGCTGACAACTATTGAAAACATTGTGAGAAAAGAAGAAATTTATCAAAACAAACAATTGCTTTTTTTGTCACAATGTTATTAACTTTCCTCGATGATTTCAAACTCGTTTGATTCAGATTTGTTTTTATTTTTGGTAAAGGGTTAATCTGTATTTGCCACAAAATCTTTCCTAACACGTGTCGTTCGGTTCACATTCAATCAGTACTCGTAAACCAGAGAGGTCGAGGCCATATAATACGCGCTTTTATCAAAACTGAATCATGCTTAAACATTCAATTCTAAATGCAATTGGCAGATAACTGAACCAATCATTTGCAAGCGCATATTCAGACAGTCGAAACACACCAAGCAATCGGGCATGTGTTAGCCGAATCAAGGTGATTGAATAACTGAGAATTCCCTTATCTTTGGAAGCATCGTCGATGTCAATAGGGCGAACGAAGCAGCGGCCAGTCACTGTGGGGGATGAAATACATTTGATTAATTTAGATCTGAAGGATGGATTAAAATACGGTCCAAGGATGTTTACTTTGGATTGGCACAAATGTTTTCAGTGACAATAAGAGAATTGCTCGAACACGTGGATGCGGACACATTCGAACACATTCGAAAGTGTTGTTTCCTCGGATCGGTTGATATTGTAGAATTGAGTCAAGGAACTGTGCTCAAAACTTAAACTGTTGACAACATTTGATAGGTTGATTGTTTGGTGTTTAACGCCGCTTTCAACACTATTTCAGTTATATCACGGCGTTTCCTGTGAAAGTTACCAGTTCTACTGGTCCATTTATCCTAACACCAGCGAGTCGGTCGTAATGCTTACCCCACAACCCTGGGCGCCACGGACGGAAAGCCATTACTACATTTTTTTAACCCGCGACCTCCCGCACCCGAGGCTGACGCTCTACCATTACGCCAACGAAGCGGTGACAACAGTGTTGGGTATGAATCAATTGTGAGTCCCTTGCGTATTGTAGGAGGAAATATGAAAGCCAGGTTTGACGCATCTCAGATGTTTCTACGGCGCTTGAGAAAGTAAAGTTACCGGTTCGTAAATATTATCATCACGGGGAATGTTTAATGATACTGAAACCTAAAGAGAAGACGTATGTTGGAAAAGATGGTATTCCCCTCCCCTATGTAAGATAGGACCTCGAAATCATATACATGTACAAAGGGGTCCTCCTTAAACATGCAGTATTTTGTGGCCAAAGAGTGAATTAATGATACCATTCAAAGACAAGTTATCTTAACGCTCAACTAAACATGCACAATAATATATAATGGACTCGCGATAACTCGAACATGATATAGTTCGAAGAAATCGTTTAACACGAACCAATTGCACAATTGAGCCGTCCCGCGATAAAAACCAACATTGTAACCTTTTCGTAATGTATCGACCCAGATCAGCCTGCGCAATCCGCGCAGACTGATCTGGGCCGACACATTCCGTCCAGGGGGATAGAGGTATTGAAACAGAAATCCCACAGGAGGCGAAAAGTGTCTATCCATCCGGGTAAGCCTGAGCGGCTTGCTTAGGCTGATCCGGGTCGATACTTTACGCAAAGGCCATAGTGTTTGTTTTCTCGTGGGACGGATCATATGTGTAAAGTCAGTTGTTGGCCATCACGTTTGGTCAAAAGCTTCAATGACCCTTGTCCGACGAGATGGTTAACAGCGAAGGTCCCGATCAGACTGCTAGGGAGACTTACACAGTGTTTGATCTTCGCTGATCGCAATGACCTGTGGGTTGGTTTTCATATGATGTGTGGAATCCGCCGTGGTCGAGTGGTTAAAGTTTAGGATTTGAAACCGGGCGTTCCGGGTTCGATCCCCAGTCGCGGGTCATAGGTCATAGTGAAGTGGCCATGGGCATGGCACATTTCCTAGCCTAGAACTGGTGTGTTAACCCAGGGAACACGAGTAAGTAAACTTTCTCCGTGATATAACTGAAACAATGTTGAAAACGGCGTAAAACCCCAATAAAACAAACAACCAAAATAATATGACTTGGCTATTTTCATGAGGCAATCACTCAAAGGAAGTTTCATACAGTAAGCGTGAAAATCAATGTACGTGTAGGGGTCTAATTAATGAAAATTGTATTTATAATTAATATCAATCTTCCAATGTATCGTGAATAGTATTGTAAAATAAAATATATAATTTGAAATAGCTAATAGATATTAAAATTTAGTTAAAATGAACTGCAGAAATACCAGGAGTCGCACAGCACCTCCCCATTAAATTGCGTTCATGGTGACCGTCAATTGGTTTGAATTATATCTTATTGTACATTGTAAATTGGTTGAAATTAGTCTGTAGAGTTTCAATTGGTTGACATTTTTCTGTAGAGTTCAATTGGTTTGAATTATATCTCATTGTACATTGTAAATTGGTTGAAATTAGTCTGTAGAGTTTCAATTGGTTGACATTTTTCTGGAGAGTTCATTTTGTTGGAATTATGCTTCACTGCAAATTGGTTGAAATTATAGTTCAAAGTATAATTTGAGCCGTCCCGCGAGAAAACCAACATTATGGCATCTGCGTAATGCATCGATCCAGACAAACCTGCGCAGTCCGCGCAGACTGATCCGGTCCAACACATTCCGTCTTAGGGGGAAAGAGGTGTTTACATGAGGCGAAAAGTGTCTGTCCGGGTTAGCCTGTGCGGTATGCTTAGGCTGATCCGTGTCGATTCTTTACGCGCAGTCCACACAATGTTGGTTTTCTCTTGAGACGGCCAATTTGGAAAATGTGTACTTTAAAAATAGGCCTGATTGGTATTGAGCTTGATAGTTCATTTAAAGAAAACTTACACATGTTAAGTCAATCTGTATATACGCGAAGCAATTTAACCGTCTATCGCGACCGAAACGTTTTCACCGGATGTTGACCGTACAACCGCCAAAAAGAAAAGGAGGGCGCACTGTAAAATAGTTCCACAATTCCTACTCAAAGTTTCAAATTTTATGTTAAATGTGATATGAGGTAATTATCCTACATGTTTACGTAAAGTGATACCAGGCTGTATACAGAATTCATATGGAGAAAACAATGTGAGAGAGAGAGAGAGAAAAAAGACAAAAGAACAAAACAGAAATACAAAAATATAAAATAATAACAACCCTTCTCCTGCTGACATTATGCTGCTAAAATGTCACTCTTAAGGTAGCGTAAGTATCAAATTGTGCTACATTATCAATTATTCTTAGTAGTGTATTTGTGTAAGGATGAGACTACATGAATTAGTAGACTGATCCTGACATACTGTGTTCGCTTTCTTGTATTAAGTGGTGTTTAAAGCAGGAGACGGAGTTATTAACACACTAAACCATTGCGGGGGAAAGTCCAGTAATATTATTTTTAGCAGATTAGGAGGAATAAAAGAGGATGTAAAGTACATTGTCAGGTTTTTTTTTTTTTTTTCATTTCATGATTTCTAGTATTTTCTACATAGATAATTATTATACTGATTACTTAACATAATATCATGTGTAAATATCTTCGTAATTACGCAGTTCCTGTTGAAATCATGCCTTTGGAAACACAAATATTTATGGTTTTGATTCAGTAGATAAGTTGTGCATGTTAAACGAAATTCGGTATCTTCCGTGAGATGGCCGGAGACACCCGATTGTTATCTTGCTCAGAATTGGCTAAATAATCCGATCTCACGCCGAAAGAAATCTAATATGTTTGGGGTTTTTTTTACAAAAGAATAATTGTTAAGTTTATGCAGACACTCAAACAATTAGGAGAAAGTGTGTAAAATGACCAGGCTAAATTCAATTGGGGTTGATACCTTCACGCAATTCTATTTTCTGATTTGAAAATGTTTATGCTGAAAACCCAAATGAAGTCAATATATATTTCTATTAATTCAAAACAGTTTCTATTATTTTGTTGTATGCAGTAAGCGTGTAAATGAAAGAAATTCGTAACCCTTCACACACCACCACCAATGTTTTCCGTTTGTACTTTTAACATATGAGCCGTCTCGCAAGAAAACCAACAGTGTGAACTTTACGTAAAGTATCGAATAACGAGAAAACCAACATTGTGGACTCTGCGTAAAGTATCGATCCGGATCAGCCTAAGCATGCCGCGCAGACTAATCCGGACAAATACTTTTCGCATCCTATGGATTTTCTGTTTATAAAAATCATTACTCTATACCTCTATCCCCTTGAGACGGAATGTTTCGGCCCGGAATAGCCTGCGCGGACTGTGCAGGCTGATCTGGGTCTATACATTACGCAGAGGCCATAATGTTGGTTTTCTCGTAATTCGGCTCATATATAAACATATCTAACCTTTGCGGTTTTCATGTGAAACCGACTTTTAGTACTCTGAATACTTTGCTTTCTAACCAGTGACATAAACCCCGATGTTGCTGGGGTTTTTTTTTTTCGCGTTTCAATTATGTAGCATGTATGATTTACTTACTTACTTACTTATACAGCTACGTATGTGATTGTTTTATAGAATGATAACTGATAACCATAGAACATTATTGAAAACTCAGTTCCCATTGTGCATTATTTCTTTCCTTTTTAGTTGATGTAATGGTGTTAAGATTAGATCTTTAATCAAAAGGGTAAACTATTAAAAGTTAATTGTTATTAGGACAAATGACACTTGAAAACCCTTCGCCTACTTCGTATCAATGATTGACCTTTCCTGCATACATTTTTAAAAGAAATTCTTCAGGTCTTGTAATAGTGTATTCGGCCATAAATATGCCATATTTTGCAATAGTACCACATCTTGAAGATTGTAAAATCGGAGTTAATATGGACGTGTACAGATTTTCACTTTGAAGAGTGCATAGCCAATTCTAGGTACATTCAGATAAAAATGGTCGAGTACAGCAGCCTACATTATAGAGCCTGGCCAGCCTTCGCAGATGTGCCGACTGATCTGACTCTATACTGGTGGCACAGGCTTCACACAATCGGTTCCACCAGTCAAAGGGTTAACCCTTTCCCTCATATACAACACTTCTGCAGCAGACGATTTTGAACACATTTTTAAAAGAAATAGAAAATCTCTATTAATTGAATAGACAACCTATGACTAAAAGTGGAAAACATTGTGACAAAAGGAGAAATTGCTCGTTTTGAGCAATTTCTTCTTTTGTCACTATGTTTTCAAAAAGCCGTCTGCTGCAGAGGCGTCAATACGCGTCTATATGAGGGAAAGGGGTAATGAACGGAGTTTTGATTTTAGTATCAAGTAACTCACTACAATGTATAGAACAAAGAAGATTAAAATGTTAACATTATAATAACCAGTCGATTTCTGACGGCCAATTTGTTTGTATTTCGTCGAGTGATTAATGTTATATGTTCACTTTAATTCTGTCAAAGTTGAGAGAACAAATTAAGCCTTTGTGTGCGATTAATATTAGACAAATGTTTCTGTTTATATTTGAGAGTTTGGGTTACCTTCATGTACACTTTGCGAGTTCTAACAATCCGAAGGTGTCATTTCCATAGATGTGAGGACATCTAGGTATATTTGAAAAAAATACAGCGTCGATTTGGTAGGTAAGTTATTAGCCAAATTGGATAAAATACAGAAAATGAAAAGCAAGATAAGTGTAAACTTTGCACTTCTTTACTCTCTTCGAAAAGTGACAACGGATGCTAATCAGGGCTTATTTACAAAATACGTTAAAGTGGATCCTCGTTTCAATTGTTTTTATCTCCCATTTAACAGTAGAGTGTGTCCTGGTATGGTTAAAGATATTGATCTATTAGTATCAGTGATCTGCGTCGGGGAAAAACGTTTCATTTCCTTCTTTCGAATGCTCGGGTGAGTGTGTGCACACATATTTGTCCAAGGATGTGTTGTTTGGACCAATATATATACATAGAGTAAATGTAACGACACATACAATGAGACGAGTTTAGGTGTGTTACCGTATATACCTTCTCCGAATGAACGTGCAATGACTACTCATGGCTTTCTTCAACCCTTTTCCACCATTCAAACACATTTTGACATAGTTAAAGCAAGAGGCTTTTGAAAACGATATGGAAAAGGGAGAACTCGATCATGATGAAAAATATATCTTATTGATACAGTCTGTTCAATAGTAATAATTATAATATCGTTAATAAATAATTTATATATATTTTACACACTTTTTCTGGATGTTTATCGTCTACTGCAGATTTGCTGAGTGTTGAAAAGATTTAAAGCCCATTTTCTTTAGGCCTATCGGATGGGCATCATTGATGACGATAATTAGCCCTATCTCTTAATTGATAAACGTAAACAACAGCAAAATGATAATCAACTACACTTAAGATTTCAAGCACGCCCAAAAGAAGCGTTAATTGGGCCGCGTCGGTTGATAATCGACAGTCGAGTGATGGGAGCCAGATAAGATCCAGAAGCAATCTGTACCGCTGTGCAGTCCGATCAGGATCTGTTCTGCGCGGTCAAGCATCATTAAAATCCCTTTGATAAGGATTGTGACTACAATGTAACACTGCGTGTGTGTACTTTTGATCGTAGTTACCATGGGTGACTAAACGTCAGAATGTCGGTTTTCGTGTGGCGTAGGTCAATTGTTCTCGCATTGTATAAAGTACATATAAGTCGCGTCAGCCGATACACGGTATCTTTGTGCAGGCGGACAGTGAAGATTCAGGTGGGACCGTGCCAACAGACATACTCAACTGAGCTTTCACACTTCGCCTACCGTGACACGAGTTATATACTGCCTAACGCTAGAAGTGAAGCGAAAGCACGAGCTCGTATGTCCCTTCACTTTACGAATAAGCATCGTCCTTTAACTGATTTGACTTTATTTCAAATGGCTGGTTATTATCTGATCATTAAATCTTCATCTATGAACTGTGATGGTCGGTCGTTATCCCGTTCCAAAACGCAAGACACTTTGAAAACATATAGACAATACTATGTCTAATTTCTATAAATGACAGTATTGATGTTGAATATAGTTGAACACATTTCTGAAAATGAGAAATTAGTCATTATGGGGAATTTCTCGTTTTGTCACGATGTTTTCAAAATCCTCTGCTGTGTAGGCTTCGAAATGGGTCGGTAAATGGGAAAGGGTTAAATCACCTCTAGATACTTAACTAGGTTTATCTCTTTCCCAATTGCAGACGCATTTTGGCGCATCTGAAGCAAACGATTTTTGAAAACATTAAGATAGCATTAACCATTGCACATAATGACTAATTTCTATTTTTCCCATAATGTTTTCAACACTTTATATAATTCTTATTTAATTTATATTGACTTTTCATATATCGAGGGCTGGGCGTGAAACGGTTGTAACTAAAAACCTATTTTGAAAACCCTGGTTTAGGGGCAATTTTGACCCCTTTGTAAACAATGCAAATTTAGGTGCCATTGCTCAGGACGAGCAATGGCACCTAAATTTCCATTGTTTACCAAGTAAAATGATTTAAGGCTTATAATGACTTTATGGCGAGTTGATTAACCTTGGTAAATAAATACCAATCTAAGTTACAACCGTTTGACGCCAAGCCCTCGATATATTTGAAAAAAATGTTTCGTTTCCAATAAACTTATCATCTCAGTTTCAAAATTACTATTTGAAAAATATTATTCCAGAAATATTGATGTAAAAAAAATGTTATAAGTGCATTTAAATGCAAAGGACCCGTATCAATATCACAAATATACATTATCAGACGAAACAAAAGTAATCATGTTTGATGTTTATGTTCATGAATAACTAGCGTGATGCATGCAATTTAAGTTTTCCAAAGGTTAGAATCACCCCCAGTGGATTATGTTTATTTACGCACGAGTAAATCTCACAGTATTAAATCTGCATCGTTCGACGGGGGTTGCGATACCAGTGTGTCCAATAGGGCGGCCACATGTACTATACTGGTGTATTGAATCTGCAACGGAAGCAGGTGGTTTTTATACCACTGAGTCCAACATGGCCGCCACATGTACTATACAGTGTATTGAATCTGCAACGGAAGAAGGTGGTTTTGATACCAGTGTGTCCAATATGGCGGCCACATTTACTATACAGTGTATTGAATCTGCAACGGAAGCAGGTGGTTTTGAGACTCCAACATGGCCGCCACATGTACTATATCACATATTGTAATTTGCGAATGTCTAATCGAATATTTATTATCTTCGACCGATAAGACATTCGGCTTTTGGATGTACAAATACCTCCGGTGAATTTGGTACCTTTAGTCTCGTAATTTGCTAATATCTAATAGAATGTCTTATGGCTAACTGACCAATAAGACATTCGGTTTTTGCAAATACAATGACCGCCGATGAATTTGAAACCTACATCTTGTAATTTGCGAATGTCTCATCGAATGTCTAATAGCTAACTGACCAATAAGACATTCGGGTTTTGCATGTACGATGACCTTCGTATCTAAATCTTGTAATTTGCTAATGTCTAATCGAATGTCTTGCGGCTAACTGACCAATAAGACATTCTGTTTTTCCATGCACAATGACCGCCGATGAATTTGAAACCTAAATCTTGTAATTTGCGGATTGTTTATCGAATGTCTAATGTCTAACGGACAAATTAGACATTCGTGTTTTGCATGTACAATGCCCTCCGACAAATATGGATTATATATCTTGTAATTTGCGAATGTCTAATGTCTACTTAGACATTTGATGATTAAAAGTTGCCAAATGTCTGATGTCTAATTAGAAATTCGCTTTCTTTGAATGTCTAATCGAATGTCTAATTATATTTTTTTAATGTCTAACGTCTACTGCTTCGCCAATTTCACACTCTCCTATTTTCGTTTGAAATACTCAGATAACGGGGACGCGGGAAAAACGGTCGTGTTTTATTATTGTTCTAGCCTGTTAAACTTTAAAGGTCAAACCATAAAATACCAAATGCACGATAACTAGAGAGGACAATGGTTGGCAATAGGATGCAACAAAATCCTCAGACAAACACGTTACGTGGTCTTCTTGACTAGACGAACAGCAAAGGCCCTAGTTCTCATATCATCTTTTTTGAGATGCTACTACATACCTCCTCGATGGTAAAGTGGAAGAGTTTCCGCTTCGGGAACGAGAGGTCACGAATTCGATTAAATAGCTTTTCCCTTCTGTTGCGCTCTGGAGTATGGTGTTAGCAATACGAGTGTCTCACTGGTGTCAGGATAAATAAACCAGACGTATTGGTAACTTATCCATCCAGGTAACGCATTGATATAAATGAACCAGTAGTATTGGTAACTTATCCAGGTAACGCATTGATATAAATGAACCAGTAGTATTGGTAACTTATCCAGGTAACGCGTAGAAAAAAATGAACCAGAAATATTGGTAACTTATCCAGGTAACCCATTGATATAAATGAACCAGTAGTATTGGTAACTTATCCAGGTAACGCATTGATATAAATGAACCAGTAGTATTGGTAACTTATCTAGGTAACGCATGGATATAAATGAACCAGTAGTATTGGTAACTTATCCAGGTAACGCATGGATATAAATGAACCAGTAGTATTGGTAACTTATCCAGGTAACGCATGGATATAAATGAACCAGTAGTATTGGTTACTTATCCAGGTAACGCATGGATATAAATGAACCAGTAGTATTGGTAACTTATCCAGGTAACGCATGGATATACATGAACCAGTAGTATTGGTAACTTATCCAGGTATCGCATGGATATACATGAACCAGTAGTATTGGTAACTTATCCAGGTAACGCATTGATATAAATGAACCAGTAGTATTGGGAACTTATCCAGGTAACGCATGGATATAAATGTACCAGTAGTATTGGGAACTTATCCAGGTAACGCATGGATATAAATGAACCAGTAGTATTGGTAACCTATTCAGGTAACGCATGGATATAAATGAACCAGTAGTATTGGTAACTTATCCAGGTAACGCATTGATATAAATGAACCAGTAGTATTGGTAACCTATTCAGGTAACGCATGGATATAAATGAACCAGTAGTATTGGTAACTTATTCAGGTAACGCATGGATATAAATGAACTAGTGGTATTGGGAACTTATTCAGGTAACGCATGGATATAAATGAACCAGTAGTATTGGTAACTTATCCAGGTAACGCATAGATATAAATGAACCAGTAGTATTGGTAACTTATCCAGGTAACGCATGGATATAAATGAACCAGTAGTATTGGTAACTTATCTAGGTAACGCATTGATATAAATGAACCAGTAGTATTGGTAACTTATCCAGGTAACGCATGGATATAAATGAACCAGTAGTATTGGTAACTTATTCAGGTAACGCATTGATATAAATGAACCAGTATTATTGGTAACTTATCCAGGTAACGCATTGATATAAATGAACCAGTAGTATTCGTAACTTATTCAGGTAACGCATTGATATAAATGAACCAGTATTATTGGTAACTAATTCAGGTTACGCATTGATATAAATGAACCAGTAGTATTCGTAACTTATCCAGTTAACGCATGGATATAAATGAACCAGTAGTATTGGTAACTAATTCAGGTAACGCATGGATATAAATGAACCAGTAGTATTGGTAACTTATTCAGGTAACGCATGGATATAAATGAACCAGTAGTATTGGTAACTTATCCAGGTAACGCATTGATATAAATGAACCAGTAGTATTCGTAACTTATCCAGTTAACGCATGGATATAAATGAACCAGTAGTATTGGTAACTAATTCAGGTAACGCATGGATATAAATGAACCAGTAGTATAGGTAACTAATTCAGGTAACGCATGGATATAAATGAACCAGTAGTATTGGTAACTTATCTAGGTAACGCATGGATATAAATGAACCAGTAGTATTGGTAACTTATCCAGGTAACGCATGGATATAAATGAACCAGTAGTATTGGTAACTTATCCAGGTAACGCATGGATATAAATGTACCAGTAGTATTGGGAACTTATCCAGGTAACACATGGATATAAATGAACCAGTAGTATTGGTAACCTATTCAGGTAACGCATGGATATAAATGAACCAGTAGTATTGGTAACTTATCCAGGTAACGCATTGATATAAATGAACCAGTAGTATTGGTAACTTATTCAGGTAACGCATGGATATAAATGAACCAGTAGTATTGGTAACTTATTCAGGTAACGCATGGATATAAATGAACTAGTGGTATTGGGAACTTATTCAGGTAACGCATGGATATAAATGAACCAGTAGTATTGGTAACTTATCTAGGTAACGCATGGATATAAATGAACCAGTAGTATTGGTAACTTATCCAGGTAACGCATGGATATAAATGAACCAGTAGTATTGGTAACTTATCCAGGTAACGCATGGATATAAATGTACCAGTAGTATTGGGAACTTATCCAGGTAACACATGGATATAAATGAACCAGTAGTATTGGTAACCTATTCAGGTAACGCATGGATATAAATGAACCAGTAGTATTGGTAACTTATCCAGGTAACGCATTGATATAAATGAACCAGTAGTATTGGTAACTTATTCAGGTAACGCATGGATATAAATGAACCAGTAGTATTGGTAACTTATTCAGGTAACGCATGGATATAAATGAACTAGTGGTATTGGGAACTTATTCAGGTAACGCATGGATATAAATGAACCAGTAGTATTGGTAACTTATCCAGGTAACGCATAGATATAAATGAACCAGTAGTATTGGTAACTTATCCAGGTAACGCATGGATATAAATGAACCAGTAGTATTGGTAACTTATCTAGGTAACGCATTGATATAAATGAACCAGTAGTATTGGTAACTTATCCAGGTAACGCATGGATATAAATGAACCAGTAGTATTGGTAACTTATTCAGGTAACGCATTGATATAAATGAACCAGTATTATTGGTAACTTATCCAGGTAACGCATTGATATAAATGAACCAGTAGTATTCGTAACTTATCCAGTTAACGCATGGATATAAATGAACCAGTAGTATTGGTAACTAATTCAGGTAACGCATGGATATAAATGAACCAGTAGTATTGGTAACTTATTCAGGTAACGCATGGATATAAATGAACCAGTAGTATTGGTAACTTATCCAGGTAACGCATTGATATAAATGAACCAGTAGTATTCGTAACTTATCCAGTTAACGCATGGATATAAATGAACCAGTAGTATTGGTAACTAATTCAGGTAACGCATGGATATAAATGAACCAGTAGTATAGGTAACTAATTCAGGTAACTCATGGATATAAATGAACCAGTAGTATTGGTAACTAATTCAGGTAACGCATGGATATAAATGAACCAGTAGTATAGGTAACTAATTCAGGTAACGCATGGATATAAATGAACCAGTAGTATTGGTAACTAATTCAGGTAACGCATGGATATAAATGAACCAGTATTATTGGTAACTTATCCAGGTAACGCATGGATATAAAAGAACCAGTAGTATTGGTAACTTATCCAGGTAACGCATGGATATAAATGAACCAGTAGTATAGGTAACTAATTCAGGTAACGCATGGATATAAATGAACCAGAAGTATTGGTAACTTATCCAGGTTACGCATTGATATAAATGAACCAGTAGTATTGGTAACTTATTCAGGTAACGCATTGATATAAATGAACCAGTAGTATTGGTAACTTATTCAGGTAACGCATTGATATAAATGAACCAGTAGTATTGGTAACTTATCCAGGTTACGCATTGATATAAATGAACCAGTAGTATTCGTAACTTATTCAGGTAACGCATTGATATAAATGAACCAGTAGTATTGGTAACTTATTCAGGTAACTCATGGATATAAATGAACCAGTAGTATTCGTAACTTATTCAGGTAACTCATGGATATAAATGAACCAGTAGTATTCGTAACTTATTCAGGTAACGCATGGATATAAATGAACCAGTAGTATTCGTAACTTATCCAGTTAACGCATGGATATAAATGAACCAGTAGTATTGGTAACTAATTCAGGTAACGCATGGATATAAATGAACCAGTAGTATTCGTAACTTATCCAGTTAACGCATGGATATAAATGAACCAGTAGTATTGGTAACTAATTCAGGTAACGCATGGATATAAATGAACCAGTAGTATTGGTAACTAATTCAGGTAACGCATGGATATAAATGAACCAGTAGTATAGGTAACTAATTCAGGTAACGCATGGATATAAATGAACCAGTAGTATTGGTAACTAATTCAGGTAACGCATGGATATAAATGAACCAGTAGTATAGGTAACTAATTCAGGTAACGCATGGATATAAATGAACCAGTAGTATTGGTAACTAATTCAGGTAACGCATGGATATAAATGAACCAGTATTATTGGTAACTTATCCAGGTAACGCATGGATATATAAGAACCAGTAGTATTGGTAACTTATCCAGGTAATGCATGGATATAAATGAACCAGTAGTATAGGTAACTAATTCAGGTAACGCATGGATATAAATGAACCAGAAGTATTGGTAACTTATCCAGGTTACGCATTGATATAAATGAACCAGTAGTATTGGTAACTTATTCAGGTAACGCATGGATATAAATGAACCAGTAGTATTCGTAACTTATTCAGGTAACTCATGGATATAAATGAACCAGTAGTATTAGTAACTTATCCAGGTAACGCATGGATATAAATGAACCAGTAGTATTGGTAACTTATTCAGGTAACTCATGGATATAAATGAACCAGTAGTATTCGTAACTTATTCAGGTAACGCATTGATATAAATGAACCAGTAGTATTGGTAACTTATCCAGGTAACGCATGGATATAAATGAACCAGTAGTATTGGTAACTTATTCAGGTAACTCATGGATATAAATGAACCAGTAGTATTCGTAACTTATCCAGGTAACGCATGGATATAAATGAACCAGTAGTATTCGTAACTTATTCAGGTAACGCATGGATATAAATGAACCAGTAGTATTGGTAACTTATTCAGGTAACTCATGGATATAAATGAACCAGTAGTATTGGTAACTTATCCAGGTAACGCATGGATATAAATGAACCAGTAGTATTGGTAACTTATTCAGGTAACTCATGGATATAAATGAACCAGTAGTATTCGTAACTTATTCAGGTAACGCATGGATATAAATGAACCAGTAGTATTCGTAACTTATCCAGGTAACTCATGGATATAAATGAACCAGTAGTATTCGTAACTTATCCAGGTAACGCATTGATATAAATGAACCAGTAGTATTCGTAACTTATCCAGGTAACTCATGGATATAAATGAACCAGTAGTATTCGTAACTTATTCAGGTAACGCATGGATATAAATGAACCAGTAGTATTCGTAACTTATCCAGGTAACTCATGGATATAAATGAACCAGTAGTATTCGTAACTTATCCAGGTAACGCATTGATATAAATGAACCAGTAGTATTCGTAACTTATCCAGTTAACGCATTGATATAAATGAACCAGTAGTATTGGTAACTAATTCAGGTAACGCATTGATATAAATGAACCAGTAGTATTGGTAACTAATTCAGGTAACGCATTGATATAAATGAACCAGTAGTATTGGTAACTAATTCAGGTAACGCATTGATATAAATGAACCAGTAGTATTGGTAACTAATTCAGGTAACGCATTGATATAAATGAACCAGTAGTATTGGTAACTTATCCAGGTAACGCATTGATATAAATGAACCAGTAGTATTGGTAACTAATTCAGGTAACGCATTGATATAAATGAACCAGTAGTATTGGTAACTTATTCAGGTAACGCATGGATATAAATGAACCAGTAGTATTGGGAACTTATCCAGGTAACGCATTGATATAAATGAACCAGTAGTATTCGTAACTTATCCAGGTAACTCATGGATATAAATGAACCAGTAGTATTCGTAACTTATCCAGGTAACTCATGGATATAAATGAACCAGAAGTATTGGGAACTTATC
Source organism: Serripes groenlandicus (assembly GCA_031761405.1). Taxonomy (NCBI): domain Eukaryota; kingdom Metazoa; phylum Mollusca; class Bivalvia; order Cardiida; family Cardiidae; genus Serripes; species Serripes groenlandicus. The sequence goes on along the minus strand of JASEVX010000099.1, from coordinate 236,992 downwards.
CAGGTAACGCATGGATATAAATGAACCAGCAGTATTGGTAACTTATCCAGGTAACGCATGGATATAAATGAACCAGTAGTATTGGGAACTTATCCAGGTAACGCATGGATATAAATGAACCAGTAGTATTGGTAACTTATCCAGGTAACGCATAGATATAAATGAACCAGCAGTATTGGTAACTTATCCAGGTAACGCATGGATATAAATGAACCAGTAGTATTGGGAACTTATCCAGGTAACGCATGGATATAAATGAACCAGCAGTATTGGTAACTTATCCAGGTAACGCATGGATATAAATGAACCAGTAGTATTGGGAACTTATCCAGGTAACGCATGGATATAAATGAACCAGTAGTATTGGTAACTTATCCAGGTAACGCGTGGATATAAATGAAAAAACGTGCAATTTCTCCTTTTTCCACAAGGTTTTCCACTTTTGGTCATAGGTTATTCATTCAATTATAGAGATTTTCTATTTTTTTAGGAAACATGTTTAAAATCGTCTGCTGCAGATTTGTCGTATGAGGGAAAGGGTTGGTTTAAACAATATTTTATTCATATACAGTTACAAAATAAACATTTTGGTACATTACATAGGAGTCAATTTTGGATTGGAAAACAAGTTTTTTAAAAACTTATATAAATTCCTTTCCAGGAAAGGTAAGTTTACTAGGTTGAAGGGTTAATAAAAGATATCGGGCCGCGTATGTCCCATTTGTCACTTTAACTCTTACAGCGCCGAATTGTTTAAAGAAGACTCTTCCATGTTCAAAATCGGGTGTGTCCATTTCTCAATTTATGAAAGTTTCGGACTATTTTAGTAACTTTAAGGCAAACAATGCTGATTTCAGGTGAGACAGCTCGTTTCGAGCTGATTCACCTGAATCTGCATTGTTTGCAAAAACCTCGATATTGCCTGTGGCGCTGAAAGAGTTAACAACTAGAATATATCAGGGTTGTTAGCTTGTGAGACATTGATGTAGCAACAATTAATAGGGATGGCGCGATATGAGAACCGTCCATTATCACACTTACAATCAATGTACAACTCGTTTTTCTCATGGCACGACACATATGAAGATGGTGGTATAAGTGACCTTGATTAAGGTCCTTATCTTATAGATAACAGAAACTGATATACATACATAAGCCGCGTCTTGCGATTATGGGCCTTAGTGACTCTCCACAAATCGTTCACAAAAAGGTAAATTGACGTAAAATTAGTGGGGCTACGTTTCTAGTTCTTTTGTCAAAAGATGCATCTAGAACTAAATGTCATGTAGACGGACAGTGAATGCTCTGGTGAGACTGTGCATATGCAATTAAGGCCCCCCGAAAATCGATTTTACTAGACGCGATTCATATGATTGATTTTTGGCCGATAAGATACTATCTCTTCTCATTGTCTCTGAAATAGTCCTTCACAGCAAATAAGGTCAAACTACGCCAAATTCATCCGAGTTAATGCTGATCTACTAAATACTCCCTCAAAACCTTTGTTTGCGTAGCAATGAAAACATGGACTGTATGACATTGGGTTTAAATTCATTGTGAAATGTTTATAGGAGAAACTGCAAATGATTAATTAATTTCATCATGTTTAGTATTTTAACAAGGTTTGAAAGTGAAAGTAGAAAATGTGAAAAACCAGTTTCGTCTCAGCCCGATTTCGTCCAAAATGACGGTAACCACTTTCGCAGGTTGAATTCTTTCTTGCATAAAACATGACCTGCCGCCCCTCCATTTTCATTTGATTATTTGTTAAGCTTAGAGGTAACTCTTTTTAATGATATATGGTGTTTTACCTGACAACGTCTTAGAAAGTGCGCCAATTATGGGTTGAAACTTGCCGAGTATTGTGACCAAAATAATACCACATCGGTACAGTAGTTGGTACATCGTAAAAAGCATTTGAGCAGCGCGGGTTCGGATAATTACCTTTAAGACTGTTGACCAAAGGACTACTGCACACTGCAGGGGCGTAGCTTTGCAATAATCAATGTGTAGGCAGTCTCGTGAGAAAAATCAACGGTGTGGACTCTGCGTAAAGTATCGAACCGGATCAGCCTAAGCCTGCCACACAGGCCTACCCGGATTGACACTTTTCGCCTCCTGTTGATTTTCTGTTTCAGGAATCACTACTCTATACATATATTCCCCTAAGACGGAATGTGTCGGCCGGATCAGTCTGCGCGGACATCGCAGGCTGATCTGGTCGATACATTACGCAGATGTCTATCGCCGCAGCTGCATTTTAAGGGAATTTCGAGAAAAAATGTGTATGCACGTGTCTACAGTGCCTAAAGGTAGTTACCCCCCTGCACTGTATAATTACCTCATGTCTATCACGTGGAGAGCAATTAATAAATATTTATTATTTATCCTTACGGTCTGAAAGGCGCTACCAGGTTTTATCATATACCAACACAAGGACATAACACTACTTAAAAAGTATTGAAATGTTCAGTCACTTTTTGGAGGATTCAAAGCACAGTAAACAAAATGTCCTATAAATCACTGATACAGTTTTTCTAAAAATATATTTGCGATTTAGAGGTGTCTCTAGCACTTCAAATGAAATATAGCAGGACATAAAACAGTCTATGTTTGTAAATGTACTTTTCATTATTAGGCTATGGGTTCTTAAAGTCGTCTACTGCAGATTTGTTGTATGTGGGAAAGAACTTAAACACGGACTGTTATGATCAGAGTCAGGAATGTTGCAGTCTTATCACGATCTGTGCTTTGTCTCGTATACCTTGAAGGCTGATATATATTTAAACATCATCATGTTCTGTTTATATTTTGGGGAGTTTTATGGTAAAATGAATTATCTGATCCTGTTGACCGATGTTGGTCAACAACATTGATTGCAAATGTTTTTTAAAGTCTTGCAACTTGATATACATAAATATTGCGTAACTACCAGCAAACGAGATTTTATATCGAGGGCTTGGCGTGAAACGGTTGTAACTAAAATAGGTATTTTTTTTCCAAGGCAATCACATCGCCATAAAGTCTTTATAAGTGTTGAATAATTTTTCTTGGTAAATAATGGAAATTTAGGTGCCACTGCTCGTTCTGAGCATTTGGCACCTAAATTTGCATTGTTTATAAAAGGGATCAAAATTGCCCCTATACCAGGGTTTTCAAAATAGGTTTTTAGTTACAACTGTTTCACGCCAAGACCTCGATATATTACATATTGATAAATGGGCAGGTTGATATTGATCTAAGTTGTTTATAAATGCAGTTTAAAGTCGCACATAACAAAAAACGAATGTCTAATTGGTCAGTTAGACATTAAACATTCTAATGTCTAACTTACCAATTAAACATTCGTTTTTTGAATGTACCATGACCTCCGACGAATTTGTAAACTAAGTTTGGTAATTTGCGAATGTCTAATCGAATGTCTAATGTCTAACTGACCAATTAGACATTCGTTTTTTGAATGTACATTGAGCTATGACGAATTTGGAACCTAAGTATAGTAATTTGCGAATGTCTAATCGAATGTCTAATGTCTTACTGACCAATTAGACATTCGTTTTTTGCATGTACAATGACTTTCGACAAATTTGGTAACTAAATATCTTAATTTGCGAATGTCTAATCGAATGTCTAATGTCTAACTGACCAATTAGACATTAGTTTTGTGCATGTAAAATGACCTAAGACGAATTTGGAACCTAAATCTCTTAATTTGCGAATGTCTAATCGAATGTCTAATGTCTAACTAAACAATTTGACATTCGTTTTTTTAATGTACATTGATCTCTGACGAATTTGGAACCTAAGTATAGTAATTTGCGAATGTCTAATCGAATGTCTAATGTCTAACTGACCAATTAGACATTCGATATTTGCATGTACAATGACCTCCGACGAATTAGGTACCTAAATCTCTTAATTTGCGAATGTCTAATCGAATGTCTAATGTCTAATCTACGACGAATTTAGAACCTAAATATAGTAATTCGCGAAAGTCTAATCGAATGTCTAATGTCTAACTGACCAATTAGACATTAGTTTCTTGCATGTACAATAACCTCCGACGAATTTGGTACCTAAATCCCTTTATTTGCGAATGTCTAATCGAATGTCTAATGTCTAACTGACCAATTATACATTCGTTTTTGGGATAGGGGCGTTTCGCCACTATCCCATACTCATCCTACTTTCGAAAAGTCGGATTACGGCTGCAACCACAGTCCACAATTGAATTCCTACTCCAAAATCGATTGGTTCGACCGAATCATGAAAAACCCTCCGCTTGCATTATTTAATGAGAAAAAATAGTTCCAACGCGTGAAACACACTCTGAACTATGATTGACCTTACAACAGTCGACTTATAAAGAAAAATGTGCAAATCACTGTAAATAAAATTATTGAAAGGAGTTGAAACCATTGCTGACAATGAGCAATTCCTCCTTTTCACACAATGCTTTATATTTACAATATTTGAACGTTTTACTATGGACATTCTTTTACTCGACTCATTTTGAATAACATGCTAGAGATGAATGATAACGAACAATTTTGCCTTATATCAAGGTGAAAAATATATAGTTGAAACCTTTGTGGAAAAAGAGGAAATGGGTCACGATAAACAATTCTGCAGCCGTCTGCTGCACATGCGTCAACAAGCGACTGTAAGCGGGAAAGGGTTGAACCGTTTTCGTTATAGCTACTTAGTTACATACGAATGTTGAAAGTGTATTTTCAAACGAGCAATTGCTGACAATGAGCAATTACTCCTTTTCAAACAATGCTTTGAAACATGAATCAATTTTTTTCTAAAACCTAGATAACGAAAACATTTGTCTAAAGTTATTAGTATAACCGTTGCCCCTTTTAGACACATTTGACTCACCTTAACACATGAATGATAATCAGCAAGTTTGTCTTTTTCCACAATGTTTTCATCACTATTCAAAATAGGAAATAGAAATTAAATCTACAAATTAGAGATAAGTTAATTTCAACATTGATTGATTGGGGTTAACGCCGTTTTTAACATTTCCTCAGTAATACCACGGCGGCCAGTTTCTTCTAGAAATGTATTTCCTGGTCTTTTCACACCAGTACTCCACACAACAATCTTCCCAAGCAACTTGCTGCTTTTCCACATAGACTTAGCCCATTGGTGAAAGACTTTTGTCAAACGTCGGAAAGAAATTTGGCCGAAAATGTCAACATACACACGAGTTATAACCGCAAGATCATTATTTATTTTATAATTGAGGCGCTTCTAGCGATTTTGGGACAAAATTTATAATGTATATGCATTTGCGTTAAATGAAGACTCAACGTCCGTCAACGTGCAATTTAGTCCTAGATGTATCTGTTGACAAATAAACTAGAACTGTAGTCTAAATAGGTTTTTGTAAATTAACCTTGTACGACTTCTGTAATCAATACTTTATGAGTTGTCTCTGTCTGTAAAGCTTGGAGGTATAATCCGGCGTCCGGCCGGCTGTCTGCCTGAATTCATCCGTCCGTCATGGATTGCATGTATTGGTTAACACGTTGTTACTGTATGGCATATTTATTTCAAAATGGTCACACTTATACCGTGTGATCAGGAGAACGGCAAAGTACTATGTACATAATTCTTGTCTGTTTATTTTAGTTATCTCCATTTTTCCTTATTTAGTTCAGCGATTGTCTCAATTAATTTCCATTGTATCCATTTCAAACTTGGTTTGTATGTAACTTATGACCTACAGATTTGCAGTGCACCATTACCATAACTTTAGCATGCTGCGTTTGGAGTGTGTATATTTTTGTCTTTCCATGTTCTCACTTATTATATGACTTTCGCATGCAACACATACGTTCCGTGAAATGCCCTTGTTCGTTAATGAGTGCTTCCCCAAGCTGTGTACTTTGTCCGGAGCGACTAAATGTCTCTCATAATACATAAACCGGTTCCAAACCCGTCATGGACGTAGCGGTAATCTTGGACCGTCACCTACTTATATACCATAGCTGTAGCGGTTATCTTGGACCATCACCTACATATATACCGTAGCTGTAGCAGTTATCTTGGACCGCCACCTACCTATATACCGCAGCTGTAGCAATTATCATGGACCGCCAACTACCTATATACCGTAGCTATAGCGGTTATCTTGGACCGTCACCTACCTATATACCGTAGCTGTAGCAGTTATCTTGGACCGCCACCTACCTATATACCGTAGCTGTAGCAGTTATCCTGGACCGCCAACTACCTATATACCATAGCTGTAGCGGTTATCTTGGACCGTCACCTACCTATATACCGTAGCTATAGCGGTTATCTTGGACCGTCAACTACCTATATACCATAGCTGTAGCAGTTATCTTGGACCGCCACCTACCTATATACCGTAGCTGTAGCAGTTATCCTGGACCGCCAACTACCTATATACCATAGCTGTAGCGGTTATCTTGGACCGCCACCTACCTATATACCGTAAATGTAGCAGTTATCCTGGAACGCCAACTACCTATATACCATAGCTGTAGCAGTTATCCTGGACCGCCAACTACCTATATACCATAGCTGTAGCGGTTATCTTGGACCGTCACCTACCTATATACCATAGCTGTAGAGGTTATCTTGGACCGCCACCTACCTATATACCATAGCTGTAGCGATTATCTTGGACCGTCGCCTACCTATATACCATAGCTGTAGAGGTTATCTTGGACCGCCACCTACCTATATACCATAGCTGTAGCGATTATCTTGGACCGCCACCTACCTATATACCATAGCTGTAGAGGTTATCTTGGACCGCCACCTACCTATATACCATAGCTGTAGCGATTACCTTGGACCGTCGCCTACCTATATACCATAGCTGTAGCGATTATCTTGGACCGTCACCTACCTATATACCATAGCTGTAGCGGTTATCCTGGACCATCACCTACCTATATACCGTAGCTGTAGCGGTTATCTTGGACCATCATCTATCTATATACCATAGCTGTAGCGGTTATCTTGGACCATCACCTTCCTATATACCATAGTTGTAGCGATTATCTTGGAACGCCACCAGCTATATACCATAGCTGTAGCGGTTATCTTGGAACGCCACCAGCTATATACCATAGCTGTAGCGGTTATCTTGGACCGCCACCTACCTATATACCATAGCTATAGCGGTTATCTTGGACCGCCACCTACCTATATACCATAGCTGTAGCGGTTATCTTTGATATACTATAGCTGTAGCGGTTATCTTGGACCGTCACCTACCAATAAATTATAGCTGTAGCGGTTATCTTGGACCGCCACCTAACTATATACCGTAGCTGTAGCAGTTATCTTGGACCACCAACTACCTATATACCATATATGTAGCAGTTATCTTGGACCGCCACCTTACCTATATACCATAGCTGTAGCGGTTTTCTTGGACCGCCACCTTCCTATATACCATAGCTGTAGCGGTTATACCGCCACCTACCTATATACCATAGATGTAGAGGTTATCTTGGACCGCCATCTACCTATATACCATAGCTGTAGCGGTTATTTTGGACCGCCACCTATCTATATACCATAGCTGTAGCAGTTATCTTGGACCGCCACCTACCTATATACCATAGCTGTAGCGGTTATCTTGGACCGCCACCTTCCTATATACCATAGCTGTAGCGGTTATCTTGGACCGCCACCTACCTATATACCATAGATGTAGAGGTTATCTTGGACCGCCATCTACCTATATACCATAGCTGTAGCGGTTATTTTTGACCACCACCTACCTATATACCATAGCTGTAGGGATAATCTTGGACCACCACCTACATATATACCATAGCTGTAGAGGTTATCTTGGACCACCACCTACCTATATACCATAGCTGTAGAGTTTATCTTGGACCGCCACCTATATACCATTGCTGTAGCGGTTATCTTAGACCGCCACCTACCTATATACCATAGCTGTAGCGGTTATCTTGGACCACCACCTACCTATATACCATAGCTGTAAAGGTTATATTGGACCGCCACCTACCTATATACCAAAGCTGTAGCGGTTATCTTGGACCGCCACCTACCTATATACCATAGCTGTAGCGGTTATCTTGGACCACCACCTTCCTATATACCATAGCTGTAGCGGTTATCTTGGACCGCCACCTACCTATATACCATAGATGTAGAGGTTATCTTGGACCGCCATCTACCTATATACCATAGCTGTAGCGGTTATTTTTGACCACCACCTACCTATATACCATAGCTGTAGGGATAATCTTGGACCACCACCTACATATATACCATAGCTGTAGAGGTTATCTTGGACCACCACCTACCTATATACCATAGCTGTAGAGTTTATCTTGGACCGCCACCTATATACCATTGCTGTAGCGGTTATCTTAGACCGCCACCTACCTATATACCATAGCTGTAGCGGTTATCTTGGACCACCACCTACCTATATACCATAGCTGTAAAGGTTATATTGGACCGCCACCTACCTATATACCAAAGCTGTAGCGGTTATCTTGGACCGCCACCTACCTATATACCATAGCTGTAGCGGTTATCTTGGACCGTCACCTACCTATATACCATAGCTTTAGCGGTTATCTTGGACCGCCACCTACCTATATACCATAGCTGTAGAGGTTATCATGGACCGCGACCTACCTATATACCATAGCTGTAGCGGTTATCTTGTGTTTGAAGTTATCGCGTAGATCGTAGATTGTAGCTCAACCAAAAAATGTAGTTGGCTGACCTGGGTCGTAGATCGTAGCTTAACCACTTAGAAAACATTGCAAATTGGTTGATCTGGGTCGTAGATCTACGCGCTAACTTCACACACCTGTTATCTTGGACATATTTAAATCGTTATAGATAGAGTGATTACTCGCCGTTTACAAATTGTATCATCAAGGCTAACTTCTTAAATTGTTTTTTAAATCTCGGACTTCGTTTCTGAATACGGTTTCTGATAATATGATGCGCTTTAACTTGTTCCCAAATATGCTAGGGTGGACATCTTGAAAACATTCATTCGGAGTAGATTCGAACCGAAAATATCATTGTTTCTAAAAGGAGAAATTGCTCATGTTTTTTATCACAACGTGTTTAAACGGCTTGTCTGCTGAATATCCATCAAAATGCGTCTACATCCAGAAAACAGTCAAGAAAGTAGTCCAAAAGATACCAGATTACTACAGCCATGTATTCTTCAGCTCTGTTTTCAGTAGCGTATCCTCTATTTCTTTGATGGTGATTTGTGTCGGCTGAGTTTTATCTCACTGGTTACTTGGGACTCCTTTTTTTAACCAAATTACGCAACCCGAAACCGACTCTCTTCCGTTTATCATCAGTGCGCGAAGTCCGATGTCTTAACCCTTTCCCACATACATACATGCAGTTTTCACGCATCTGTAGTTGGCATCTTTGTAAGACATTGTTGAAAAAAGTAGAAATTGAACATAATAAACTATGTTCCCCTTTGCCACTATGTTTTCAACTCTAATAAAGAACATTTCCTTCATAGATAATTATCATCTTATATTTCCGCTTAGGCAATTTTCAAAGTCTTCTGCTGCATACATGTTATATAAGGGGAAAGGTGCACGGAGTGTAAGAGTCCAACCGTTTGAACCAGGGCTGTATTCGCATAGTCCTTATCCAGCGAGTGCTAATTAAAAGCTGTCATTTAAAACGGCTAGCACATGTTCGATGTGCAAGGTGTGTTAGAGTCGCAAAAGTTTCGCTATAATGTAAGTCTGGTCATTTAAACGAGATAGAGTGTGACTTTCTGTTTTTCTTTTTCTTTATATATCACTTGGTTCATCTGTGTATGATCTTCATATTGTTGAGGAAATAAAGATTATAGAATAGTTTGAAGAAAACAAGTTTGGACCAACGCTCCTTCACCTTCTATGAAATCCTCTTAATGTTAGAAGCATTCAGCCGTTTGAATCAGGGATCTATTTTGATTGTCTTATTCTCGTATTCGCACTGTCCTAGTACAGCGAGTGCTCGGCGAGTGCTTGGCGAGTGCTCGGCCAATGCTTGGCGAGTGCTCGGCCAATGCTTGGCGAGTGCTCGGCCAGTTCTTGGCGAGTGCTCGGCCAATGCTTGGCGAGTGCTCGGCCAGTGCTTGGCGAGTGCTCGGCCAGTGCTTGGCGAGTGCTCGGCCAGTGCTCGGCCAGTGATCTGCCAGTGCTCAGCCAGTGCTCGGCCAGTGCTCGGCCAGTGCTAGGCCAGTGCAAGTTAAAAACTGTAATTCGAAACGGCTAGCATATTTTCGATGTGCACGGTGTGTTAGCACACGTTGAATAGAGTCGCAATAGATTCGCAATTTTTACGCACTCACTTCAACCTTTCGTTTTGAAACGCACTATCTGTTAAAAACAATAAAAAGACAGTTGGAAAGAAGGTTTATTTACTAATAATATCAAGTAGAGTGAAAGATAACAGCGGGGCCATTAGGTGCGCTGTGTCGTAATATTGACCCTTTTCCGCACATATACGCAGTGTATGCACCTTCACACAAGGGATAATTGAAAGCTGTGTGGTGGAAGGAAAAATCATGATGATTAATTTTAAAAAAGAAAATCATCATTTTCAAATATTCGATTTTAATATCGATCTCTCCGTGCACTATGTTGCAATGTTAAGCTTGTCTATACATATAACATCATCTCCCCGTGTACTTTACCGCAATGTTTATTTTGTATAAGACACCAACTCCCTTTCGAGACCTGTTTACTCTGTACACTATGCTGCAATGTTTACTTTGTATAATACTCTAAAAACCTTTTTGTATATATAAGATAACAAATCCATTTGGAGACCGATCTCTCCGTGCACTATGTCGCAATGTCTATTTTGTATATTACACCAAATCCCTTTAGAGATCTATCTCCGCGTACTATGTCGCAATGTTTTTTTTGTATATTACACCAAATCCCTTTGGAGACCGATCTCTCCGTGCACTATGTCGCAATGTTTATTTTGTATATTACACCAAATCCCTTCGGAGACCGATATCTCCGTGTACTATGTCGCAATGTTTATTTTGTAGACACCAAATCCCTTTAGAGACCTATCTCCGCGTACTATGTCGCAATTATTTTTTTGTATATTACACCAAATCCCTTTGGAGACCGATCTCTCCGTGCACTATGTCGCAATGTTTATTTTGTATATTACACTAAATCCCTTCGGAGACCGATCTCTCCGTGCACTATGTCGCAATGTTTATTTTGTAGATTACACCAAATCCCTTTGGAGACCGATCTCTCCGTGCACTATGTCGCAAAGTTTATTTTGTATATTACACCAAATCCCTTTTGAAACCGATGTCTCCGTGCACTATGTCGCAATGTTTATTTTGTATATTACACCAAATCCCTTTGGAGACCGATCTCTCCGTGCACTATGTCGCAATGTTTATTTTGTATATTACACCAAATCCCTTCGGAGACCGATCTCTCCGTGCACTATGTCGCAATGTTTATTTTGTAGATTACACCAAATCCCTTTGGAGACCGATCTCTCCGTGCACTATGTCGCAATGTTTATTTTGTAGATTACACCAAATCCCTTCGGAGACCGATCTCTCTATGCACTATGTCGCAATGTTTATTTTGTAGATTACACCAAATCCCTTTGGAGACCGATCTCTCCGTGCACTATGTCGCAAAGTTTATTTTGTATATGACACCAACAACCTTTTGAGACCGATCTCTCCGTGCACCATGTCGCAAAGTTTATTTTGTATATTATACCAAATCCCTTTGGAGACCGATCTCTCCGTGCACTATGTCGCAATGTTTATTTTGTATAAGACACAAAATCCCTTCGGAGACCGATCTCTCCGTGCACTATGTCGCAATGTTTATTTTGTATATTACACCAAATCCGTTCGGAGACCGATCTCTCCGTGCACTATGTCGCAATGTTTATTTTGTATATTACACCAAATCCGTTCGGAGACCGATCTCTCCGTGCACTATGTCGCAATGTTTATTTTGTATAAGACACCAAATCCCTTCGGAGACCGATCTCTCCGTGCACTATGTGGCATTGTTTATTTTGTATATTACACAAAATCCCTTTTGAGACCGATCTCTCCGTGCACTATTTCGCAATGTTTATTTTGTATAAGACAACAAATCCCTTCGGAGACCGATCTCTCTGTGCACTATGTCGCAATGTTTATTTTGTAGATTACACCAAATCCCTTCGGAGACCGATCTCTCCGTGCACTATGTCGCAATGTTTATTTTGTATATTACACCAAATCCGTTCGGAGACCGATCTCTACGTGCACTATGTCGCAATGTTTATTTTGTATAACACACCAAATCCCTTCGGAGACCGATCTCTCCGTGCACTATGTGGCAATGTTTATTTTGTATATTACACAAAATCCCTTTTGAGACCGATCTCTCCGTGCACTATTTCGCAATGTTTATTTTGTATAAGACATCAAATCCCTTCGGAGACCGATCTCTCCGTGCACTATGTCGCAATGTTTATTTTGTAGATTACACCAAATCCCTTCGGAGACCGATCTCTCCGTGCACTATGTCGCAATGTTTATTTTGTATATTACACCAAATCCCTTCAGAGACCGATCTCTCCGTCCACTATGTCGCATTGTTTATTTTGTATAAGACCCCAAATCCCTTCGGAGACCGATATCTCCGTGCACTATGTCGCAATGTTTATTTTGTATAAGACACCAACAACCTTTGGAGACCGATCTCTCCGTGCACTATGTCGCAATGTTTATTTTGTATATTACACCAAATCCCTTTGGAGATCGATCTCTCCGTGCAATTTTTACTTTGTCTAGGAATTTTACATCCTTTCGAGACCGATTTGTCAAAACCAAATAAATAAGCGACCATGTCGAACCCCGATAGCTTAAACGGTAACGACAAGGGCTATACATCCATAGGCGCCCTACCTATGGATGTATAGCCCTCCACTGTCGCCAAAGTCGCGAAATGCGACAAATAAAATTAAAGTGTCGAAGGAAAAAACAAATTAGCGAAAATAGTTGCGAAAGAAAATCTCGGCAAATTGAGCCGCCATTTTGTTTATATAAATGCTCTAAGCGACGTATATTTTCAACAACACAAGCAAGCTATCGATTTTATAACTGTGTACATATGGCTTATCGCTATAAATTTAACAGGTAACCAGTCTTGATATTTGACAATGTGAAGGTCCAGTTACTGTGTGATGTGTGATCGGAGGTTTTTCACACGTTTAATCCGATTTATTGGATGAATTATTGTCATGACCGATTAACTGATGTTGTTATTGTCAATTATAGAGACACGCAGTTAACTGTTTGCTCTTTGATTGGACATATATTTTTTAATTTGAACATGTTTTCGTCCGTAATCAAGATTATGTTTGACCAAACACTTTCGGGTGCGGACAGTTAAAGAAGTTTATTTTAAGGGTTAACCCAATAGCTGTATGAAACCCTAGTGAAAAACAAAAGTAATTGTTTTAATGAACTATAGCGTAGGCGCGCGGTCATTTGGTCACAGGAAATTTGGTCACTGGTAATACGGGCACAAGGTAATTTGGTCACAGTAATACGGGCACACGGTAACTTCGTCGCAGTAATACGGGCACAAGGTAATTTGGTCACAGTAATACGGGCACACGGTAACTTCGTCGCAGTAATACGGGCACAAGGTAATTTGGTCACAGTAATACGGGCACACGGTAACTTGGTCACAGTAATACGGGCATAAGGTCATTTTCTCACAGTAATACGGGCACAAGGTAATTTGGTCACAGTAATTCGGGCACACGGTAACTTCATCACAGTAATACGGGCACAAGGTAATTTGGTCACAGTAATACGGGCACAAGGTAATTCGGTCACAGTAATACGGGCACACGGTAATTTGGTCACAGTTATACGGGCACACGGTAACTTGGTCACAGTAATACGTGCACACGGTAATTTGGTCACAGTAATACGGGCACAAGGTAATTTGGTCACAGTAATACGGGCACACGGTAACTTGGTCATAGTAATACGGGCACACGGTAATTTGGTCATAGTAATACGGGCACACGGTAACTTGGTCACAGTAATACGGGCACACGGTAACTTGGTCACAGTAATACGGGCACACGGTAACTTGGTCACAGTAATACGGGCACAAGGTAATTTGGTCATAGTAATACGGGCACATTGTAACTTGGTCACAGTAATACGGACACAATGTAATTTGATTACAGTAATACGGACACAATGTACTTTGATTACAGTAATACGGACACAATGTAATTTGATTACAGTAATACGGACACAATGTAATTTGATTACAGTAATACGGGCACAATGTAATTTGGTCACAGTAATACGGACACAATGTAATTTGATTACAGTAATATACGGACTCGGAAGTAATTTGGTCACAGTCACAGTTACATGCGTAGCCGGACATTTACCCCAGGACGAATATCCCCCGGACAAAAACCCTTCGGACGAATTTCAAAGAAATAGACGCTCTCCTGAATTCTGAATTCGTTGGGCCCCTTTTTTCAATTGACTTCTGCTCAAAACAATGTAGAATTTCACGCATTCATTCATTAAAACCATCGATCATTAACTATTAGTAGTTAATGATCGATGTTAAGACTTAAAAGGGGGATATTATTGACCCCCGCTCGCGGTACGCACATGTTGGTCCGTCGAACGTCACTTGGTTTGCAAATTCAGCAGGGGGCCCCCACCGAATTCAGATGAACGATGCATTTTGACGTCCCAGTTCACCCCTAATTCTGAGGCTCAGTGAGATGACGACAAATTGTCCGGCCCGATTGTCAGATTCACCATTGATCCGCGAACCGAAATACCGAAGCAGAAGTAGAGATGACCTACCCCTGAACGGTGGTAGTTTTATAATATAAGCTACATCGTGATTTATCTATTTCTTGAGGCCCCTTCAGCTATCAAAAAATAGCTTCAAAATGTTGTGTACCCGTCGTTCTAGTGATCCTGTCGCCCCATGAAATAGCATCAAACGCCCAACGGGCGTTCCGGAAAGAGTTAATCCTACAAGGGGCTACGCCAGCGGCAAGCGGTGATTGTACGGGGATTGGGGAGTAAATGATCTAGATATGTCGTAATTGATAATTATGTAATTGCTATGAGGGTCACTTTCCCCGGGGGTATTTGTCCGGAAGGTAATTGTCCGGGGGTTATTTGTCCGGCGGGTAATTGTCCCCTGTTGAATTGTCCGGTGGGTATTGGTCCGGGGGGTAAATATCCGGTAACCGTTACGTACAGGGTCATTTGTTCACAAAGCAGGTCTGACCAATGAATCCCGTATAAGTTTGGTGTCGATGCCCAATATCTGGCAAGCCTGATTTGCAGCAATTTCGGCCACAGCGTCAGAAAGCTATGTTTCCCACGCTCCGTCTCTTGAAAATGTCACACGTCAGAAGTTTTGCGACTTTGCGTGGGCGAGTTAAGTTGTCTGTTTGAGGTCGAGGACAGCGCATTATGACATTTTGATTCTTGTCATTGAATAAACCTACGATAAGTGTTTGAAATATTTCGAGATTGTGATGGCGACATTGACTCAATCTACACGGAACAAGGAGAAAATTTGTCATGAAGGATTCATGGACACGAGGAAAATAACCCGCACTGATAAGATCTGGTGGAAGTGCGTTAGAAACACATTGGACCAGTGCCGCGGAGCCATATCAACCGATCTACATCATGGAAACATCCAGCGAGGTGGCATTCCACACAATCATCTTCCTTGTGCTGAAAAAGTGGTAGTGGCGAAAGTTAGGGTTGCCATGAAACAGAGGGCTGCTGCAACTCGGGAAAACCAAGGACAAATCTTCAATGATGAGCTCGCCGAGCAACCCGCGGCGGCCCGCCCATACATGCCACAATCTGATGTCGTCAAAAGAACGCTTCGGAACCAGCGACCAGCTGAACGCGAACCGTCACAGCGTGGTGCTTTAGAGCAGTTACCGGAATATTTGACAAGGACCATTGGAGGATAGCAGTTCTTGATATATGACAATGGAGCCTATAATGCTGATAGGATGCTTGTATTCTCAAGTCATCAATGCCTGATGAAGCTTGGTTGAATTGGACACAGTATATATGGACGGCAACTTCGCGATGTCACCAGCCAAACTCTCTCAGGTCTACTGTGTTCGTATTCCACTCGGTCGAGATAACTTCATCACCGCCGTGTATGCACTACTACCTAACAAAAGAAGAGCGACGTACGAGGATTTTTAAACTTCGATCGTGAACGCCTGCCAAACCGTCAATGTCGTCTTTTCCCCTAACAGTACATTAACCGATTTCGAGGACGGAATGCTACGGGCTGTTAGAGCAACTATGGATCCAAACGTCAGCAAGAAAGGGTGATTTTATCACCTGACTCAATCAACATGGGGGGAAATACGACAACTTGGTCTGGCGGCCGAGTATCGGCAGAACGATGAACTCCAAGAATTATTTCCGAAGATAAACTCCTTGGCATTTCTACCAGTAGGGAACGTTTTAGAGGGATTGCAACATCTGCAAGCAACCTGCCCCCCCCCCCCCCCCCCCCCCTGTTGCTGTGCCTCTGCTTTATTATTTCGACAGAACATACGTGACCGGCGGACATGGAGGCCAGCCCGTCGTCCCGCCATTGACATGGAATGTTTTCCAGCAAACGGTAAATGACGATCCTCGCACAAACAACTCGGTGGAGTGGTGGAACAATAAATTCCGCGCTGCAATCGGGTTCTATCATCCAACCACCACGAAAGTGATCGAATGGTTCCGCAAAGAAGCGTTGGAGGTGGAAACAGTCATCGAACAAGACGCCGTTGGTACTGTCAAGAGAAAGCGGGTTCGTCAAGAGTATGTGGCAATTCAGAGGCGACTCCACTTCCTGATCAGAGATCTACAGGCTGGACGAAAAGACGTACCACAGTTTCTACGTGGCGTCGGCTTCAATATAAAACTTACCAGGAGACTCGACGATGACTTTGACAATAACGTTCTGTCAGAGATATCGTTAATTGACTGCCAATGTTTGTATATATGTTAACGGTCAGTCAGAGATATCGTTATTGACCATGCCAATGTTTGGATTCCTGGATGTATGTATATATGTTATATATGTGAATATCAATGTATACTAACCAGATGTATGATACAAAAAAATGCTGTTTTTTTTCCAAATTTAGTCTTTCGAAAGATATATGAGCATAGTTTTCGTGTCCAGCTCTTTTTAGTTACATCATTAATCCTTTGATGTCCAACATTACAAAAACATTCTCTCTATATGCCAAAATGTTTTCCAAAGCTGTCTTCTGAAGAGGCGTCAACATGGATCTACATTTGGGAAAAGGGTTATTCAATAAGAATGCGTAGCGATATCCATGCGATGACAAATATGTGCAGGTGCTTTTCTAACCCTTATCTTTTCGCACACATTTTTAGCGTATGATTTATTTAGATCGTCTAACCGTAGTAAGATAGATACACAGAGTTGAGCCGTCCCACGAGAAAACCATCATTATGGACTGTGCGTAAAGAATCGACCCGGATCAGCCTAAGCATGACGCGCTGGCTAACGCTAACACTTCTCGCCTCCTGTGGATTTTCTGCTTCCGGAATCATAACTCTATACCTAGATCTCCCCTGTGACGGAATGCGCCGGTCCTGATAAGCCTGCGTGGACTGCACTGACTGATCTGAGTCGATACATTACGCAGAGTCCGTAATATTGGTTTTCTCGTGAAACGGCTCATTTGTCTAATTATTCTCTGTTCGCATACATTTATAGTTTAAACTTATTTATTTTAAATCGATTGCGAAACAAGCTTTAAGCTTATATTAATCACGCTCGATGTCTGCTTCCTGGATACTTAACCAGTACTCGCGCCGATTGTGTGGAAAAATCCCAAAGTCAGGACCCGCTCATCACGGGACTCCAACCAGGGACCTTTGATGTGAGAGGCCGACGCTCTACCTCTGCACCACTGTCTTCCACAAAAGATTATTTGTTAGCGCGTGGTAATAAATGAGACCGTCTGACCATGCGGTATAAAATTGATGCAGGGAGTGCGGACACGGGCGGCATTGTTAGATAGATACATTACGTTTTCTTAGTTTGGTTTTTTTAACGCTGCTTTCAACAGTTGCTCAGTTATATCCTTGGGTAAGTTATCACTACTACTGATCCATGTATCCTGACACGAGTCATTCAGTCGTAATGTTAACCCTCACATCCCTGAGCGCAAAGGAGTGCAGCAATAACTACCATTTTTAAAGTCTTTTGTCAAGACATAGAAAATCTCCATAATTGAATGGATAACCTATGACAAAAAGTGGAAAACATTGTGGCAAAAGGAGAAATTGCACGTTTTGTGCAATTTCTTCTTTTGTCACTATGTTTTCAAAAAGACGTCTGCTGCAGAGGCGTCAGATGAGGGCAAAGGAGTGCAGCAATAACTACCATTTTTAAAGTCTTTGGTATGACGCGGCCGGGGATCGAACCCGCGACCTCCCGCACTAAAGCGGACGCTTTGCCACTACACCACCGAAGCGGTCTACACTGATTAGTCTGACTCTTCACTGTTCACATGCATTAGCGTCTGGCGATTTTAACCCTTTGCCTCATACGACAATTCTGCAGCTGACGACTTTGAACATGTTTTGTCAAAAAATGGAAAATCTCTATAATTGATAGGATAACCTATGACTAAAAGTGAAAACATCGTGGTAAAAGTAGAAATTGCTCGTTTTGAGCAATTTCTTCTTTTGTCACTATGTTGTCAAAGAGCCGTCTGCTGCAAGAGTCAGAATGCGTCTATATGAGGGAAAGGGTTACATCTTATTGACTCTCGTGTTTGCCATCAATGCAATGGGTTCATGCAAAACGGTTGTAACTACATCCTGAACACGATGTAGTTACAACCGTGTTGCATGAAGCCCTCGAATTAAAGTAACAGTGGCGTACGTAAGAGTATTGAGGCTACACTTTTAGGTTTTGTCAGAATATGAATTAAGGGGTGTATCAGAGCTTTAGATAAGGAGCGTTTTGTTTGTTCTAAAATCCTTATTGTTTCCGCTAAACCTATGTTGTGGGTACTCAAAAGAATCGTCTGAATGAGACGATTCTTTTGAGTACCCACAATATATGGTTTGGTTGGATAATAAGAGAGATATTGCGGGGGAAAGAGGTGTAACCCCTCCTTATCTGGATCTCTGGTGTATAATATAAAGGTGGATAGTGAAGACTCTGGTGTGACTGTGTGTATTTGGCTGTCATTAATAAATAGAAATATCCGCCCGTTTATGTGCGATAACGCTGTGATTGAGATACTAGCGATATATACAGATACACATACTTACCTTATTCGTCACTGTTCACATATATACGCACACTATAGAACGATATTATGAAATACGTTCAGTTAATGACTCAATCCAACCATCGTATGTTATTGAAGTATACATGTACCGGTTCATTAGGGAAGTTTACTTATATAAGACCATAGATACTGATAAACACAATATAAACAAGCTCCAAGAAGGGCCATGGTTTCCATTCTTCACAACTTAGCCACGCCTTGCAATCTGGGGATCTTATAAACTCTTCGGTTTTGGTATCATTTAAAGCTACATTAATCAGTAAAGCTTAACCTTTATATTTTTATCAAAATATGCATCTGTGTATTTATAACATATAAGCGGCAGAGATTACGCATGGAAACCGTCTGTATGCGTTTTATACATGTTCTTTTAAATAAGGACGTCTGGCCGCATCAGTAAGATAACACGTTTGTGTAGGGAGCGAGAACACAGCTTTGTGTCATTATTTTACTGTCAGCATTCATACGCCCAATTTAGAACTTAGTTTTGTAAGACGAGTCTCATTTCTTAACCCTTTCCCACCTGCAGACGCATTTTGACGCAATAGCATTAGATGACTTTTGAAAACATTGTGGCCAAAGTTGAAATTGCTCATAAATGCGCAATTTCTCCTTTCGTCACAATGTTTTCAACTTTATTTAACAATTAAGCTATCTTTTATGGAGAGTTTTCAGGTTTTTGTCAGTATGTTTTCAATGTCGTCTGCTGCAGATTTGTTGTAAGGAGGGAAAGGGTTAAATAGGTTAATTCAATGAGTCAATAGAACCACCGTATGTTATTGAAGATTTAATGATAATGTACGGGGTTTATTAATACATGCATGACTACGGAAAAACACAATATAAACAAGCCGATGCAAGGGCGAAAGAACATGAATATTATGTATTTGATACCAAAACCGAAGAGTTTATAAGATCCCCAGATTGCAAGGATAATAAGAGAATGAACTTCGTCTTTACAATTGTATGTGAACAGAAAAGAGTCAGTACTTATTGTGCACAGGGACTTACATTTTCGCGCACATGCAATGCATGCGCAGAAGCATGTGTACTTTGAGTAATATATAGAAGGCTAGCAGCAGGTCAATTAGCTTAACGAGTCGGCGACATAACAAACGCCCGTTTTAGTGTAACGGTTAATATAACTTGGCTTGGTTGAACCAGGAAGTGAAGAAGACATTTTATGCTAGTTTTTACCCGACATATTTACATTGACATTGCCGATAATCATTACCAGAGTCGGGTTTCTCTCTTACCAAACCTTGACAAAGTCACTTTTCACTCACTGGCCTGATCTCTACAAACTAACAACTTCATCACAAACAAATACATAGTTACAAGAACTACAATAATTACCTACCTTGACGGTCATCTTGAAACGTAAATATGTTAAGGTTTAATAAAGTGTACTACAACAAATTGTAACATTTGTTAAACACAAAGTCAGTTGCGTTTTATAACCATATTTCAGATGAAGATTGTGTTTCATATGATTATTTCAGCTTCTTGATTTAATTACTTTTGTACATGCATTTTTTTTTAATGATATTGGCCACAAAGTGAGGTAAATATTGTAGTTCTCGTAACTACTATGTATACTATGTAAGTATATATACTTTAAATATGCTTTAGGCCACAGTTAATTACATTTATTATAAATGTACAGCGTTAATAAATTTTTGTGTAGCAAGACCTTACTGCATGCTGTCTTTGTAAAAGATAAGATACTCTGTACCTAGTTAAACCCAATAAAGTAAAGTTTTAAAGTGTTTTCAAATCGTTCTAATTGTACCTACATACAAGGTCACCTGGCTGCAACCTTTTTTTATTGAGACAAATTCTATACATATGAATGCATCTAAAGATATTGTTACATCTGTCTACAGTGAAGATTACGATGAGCCTGTGCATATAGTATAGACTTAGATGCAATTTCTGACAAAACATTCAATAATAAGTCCCACGGCAGTTACCTTCATATTCCTTGATGTTTTCCCGTTACGGAGATACGGCAAAAAAAACAAACATGCCTTACGTTCACCGTAGCAGGTTGGTTATTCATGGTTTGTAACTATTCGAACCACAGGTGAGAAATCTGAACTGTGATTGATGAAGTAGCTACTGCTGACAAATGTTTACAATACTTTTGGGAGATCGAGGTCAACACGTTGGGAAAATGTATTTTTGTTTTCGTTTTACGTATTTAACTAAATAAATTGTTATTATATACACATGTATTTATATCATATATTTAAAAGCGGGTTTCGTGTTTTTCGAATCAAATAGTATGTCTTAAGCCGTACAATGCCGATTCCCGCACTTGCATCGAACTGCTGCATCTTGCAGTAACTCTTGTTCAGTATATATGTACGAACTGCGTATATACAAACAACTTCAGACAAGTTCACTCCGTCCTTGCCTTAGATAAACTACTATAAAAGTAATTTAGTGCAATTTGTTTGTGAAAAGATAACAAACTTGATACTTGATCAAGTCGGTAACAAATCATTAATCTTAGTTCACCGCACCGTCGTTGTAAATATGAAGGTTTTCAATAAAAAAAAATGTAAGTCGTGGGTTTTAGTTGCACTTCTTTTCATTCATTAACGAAGATATGGCGCCGAAACTATTAAGCTCTGAAAACGTCCCCATTGCTTATGCAGATATGAACTTCATTGGTCAATTTCAAAACAAGAATTTGTTTCTGACCAATCAGATACTGGAGAACACACTCTGAACACAGATTATAGTTGTTTATAGTTTTTGGATCCAGATTTTGAATATCCTACGTTCAGGGGTATAGCTTCCTATAGGCCGTGTGGGCCGCAATATATACTTGATAATCGAAAATATAAAATGTTAATGTTTTAAGTGATATGTAAGGATTACAAGAGAAAGTTGATGCAACGCATCAATGTCGCCGGAAATCCATACTTCAGTTATGCATAACACTAACATTATAGTAGTTGAAAAAACAGTTATCAACTGAGGGGCATATTGGAACATCAGGGGTGGGGTGAAAATGTATCAAAACTTGCATATTTGTGTCAACGAAGTGAATGTCCTTCATTGAAATATAATTGAAGCCTTTCATTGTTTATGATCAATTTCCATTCCAAAGCAGGTTGACCATACACACAGCCAACTAATTATTGATCATAAACAGTAATGGAAATGAGTAATCTTGCCAATCATTAGTCTTAGTATGAATACAGTGCTTTCATTAAGGAATAATTATAAGATTTGTGAATTCCACATACACTTTTCAATATGTTTGTCAGAATATTTGAATTTTATTATTTATCAATAAAACCGCAAAACAGACAATTTAGGATTTGCATGCAATAGCACGTCATTTTACCTTTTCCCTATTAAAGTCAACATTGAACACCTTTGCAGCAATCTACATTTAAAACAATGAGATAAGGGTTAAATCGCTGAAGACATGAGTTTTCTCTTTTTCTCAAAATGATATTAGCTTGGCATCCTAATTATATCATACTTTAACAAATGTTAAAATGTTGTCCAATATTTATAAATTAGACCACCTTCGAAATATAATATCAACTAAACAGTTAAATCTCATTGAAATTGTATAATTTAAACTTAATTTCGAACATAAACTGAACCCTACAACATGTTTATTTATTGTAATTCTTTCCTTCTTCTTTTATAATGAAAATAACAGACTACTCATGTTTTAAAATTAAATTTTGATGAGCGCCCTTGTGTCAATTATGCATAACAATATGCAGATCGGAAGCAAAATGCCTTTAGGGAATCTAATGACACATTTAAAATTGTCAAGGATGAAATAATTGTGTACGAAAGACCCGATTCGTGACCCACATTCTTCTTCGCAGAGGTGTCGTTCTTGAAACTCTCTTTATCGGCAGAGAGTGTTCGTTCAAAGTCATGTTTCTATTAAAACCAGTTTTATCTCGCTTTGTTCTTTTCTTCAAAAAATATTGATCTACGCGGTTAGTATTCGCGATTCACGCGATCAACAGATTTAGCTTAGAAACAGTTCATATTTTAGATACATGTATACATGGATAAACATTATAAAATGCATTCTTCACAAATCAAGACATCTCTTCGAACATGAAAATAACATTCAGTAAATTAAAATTGCTATTTTAAAGGAGAATTCGACGTGATTTTTATCTCGATATTGACACACAACAGTCTGCTGCAAGTCTCATAGGGACTGTTTTGTCTTCCTAAATAAAACAAAAAAAAACAGAAATGCGAGTCAAAATAAAGAAACTGCAAATACTTAAAACATCGGAATATTTATTTCATTTTAGATGTGTCATAACTTAGTGTTTTTAAATAAACGCAATTGTAATATGTTCAAGACATTTAGATTTGTTTTTTTCTAATAACAACTCGAGGGCTTGGCGTGAAACGGTTGTAACTAAAAACCTATTCTGAAAACCCTGGTTTAGGGGCAATTTTGACCCCTTTGTAAACAATGCAAATTTCCATTGTTTACCATGAAAAATGATTTAACGCTTGTAACGACTTAATGATGGGGTGATTAACCTTGGTAAAAAAAATACCTATTTTAGTTACAACCGTTTCACGCCAAGCCCTCGAACTCCTCCTCCCATGTCATTTACGAAAAGCTATTAAAAATATAAGTCGCGGGCTTCTGCCCGGCGACTAATTAAGTTCATGTAAGCATTTTAACAGTAACAGAGTAAGACACAGATACGCTGCTTCAACAACGTACCTGAAGACATATTTGGAAAATGAAGACCTGACCCCAATCTACATTGGCCTTTATATGATATTTCAGCCAATAATTTATCATTTACAGTTCCTCAAAAATACAATCATCTCCTTGGTTATTTAACATCTGTGTACATATCATTCTACTTCCTCTAAATCATGATAACAAGTCAGGAATGGGGAGAAAAGTATGAAAATAAAGCCTTTGAAATGTGTCGAGTAACAACAGCTAAGCGGTAAGGAGCAGGGGTCATGAGCTCGAACGTCGGGTCGGTCATTCGTTATTTGAGATGTTTGACAAAATTGATTGTGAGCAGCGTCATTCGTCTTTCACCACTGCACTAGTGTGTCTATTGTGACAATTTGTGAGAGGTAGCCAATCACCTTGGAAGAATGCTGTATGGAGAACTGGTACGTGAAAGACAGGAAACACACGTTAACTCTTTCGCTGTCAAAGGCGATTACAGGATTTGAAACCAATGCAGATTTCAGGAGAGACAGCTCGTAACGTAGACATTACAGTTTACCAAATTTCTGTTGGACGAATAACGGAGTGCTCCAATTTCCAATATGGAAGAATCGACTTTGTGAAATTCGGCAGTGAAAGGGTTAAGTGTTATCACCGTGGTACCTGCCAAGTTTGGTGAAAATAAATGCAGAACTCTTGGAATATGAAATAAAAATATTTAGATGGAGAAGCGACAACAGGAAAATGCATTACGTTACGTGCAAGTGTGGACAGGTTGTCTAGTGGTTAACACGATGGACAAGCATTTGAGTGATCCAGGGTTCAAATCCCGGTCCGGGTTCTGGGATTGTCTGAGATGCTTTCAAACGTCTCCCACTCAACTAGATGTCAAGTAGGAAACATGGCCTTGCGTGTATCGGTGCTATACACTAAGCAAGTTAAATACCAAAGGTGTTTTTCGGAAAGAGCTAGGGCATTTCATTTAATAATTATAAGGTTTAACCTATTCCCACTTTCAAGCAACCAACAGCTTTAAACATATATCGGTTTAAATGTGGACAATCTTAAAGGATAAAACTATAATAATTAAAGCACTATGCCAAAAGGAGACAGAATAACTCCTCCTGTCACAATGTTTTCAAGAGTCATCTTCTGCAGAGGCATCAACACGCGTCCGTCTGTATTTGGAAAAGGGTGAATTATTTTATCCAATCGGGCTGCGATAGCTCAAACGGTTATACCGAGGATTATCAATCCAGGAGTGGTGTGTTCAAACTAAGGCTCAGCCACAGACTTTTTTCCGATGATTGACACAATTCACCGTCCATTGCAGTATGCGTCTTCGACTGATGTTGTGTGAAGCACCGGTAGAAACACATGGTTCAGTGACCTGGTCACCGTTATATAACCGATAAAATGTTGAAAACAGATTAAACTCCGATCAACCAGTTGTTTCATGATCATTTTTAGATTTCTGTAAAACAACGTTTAATTAACTGAATTCTTATCCTGCTATAGGCGACATTAACTCTTTCACACTTTCAACAAATCAGCAGAAGATGACTTTGAAAATATCTTGGGTAAATTATGGATTAAGGTAAGTTTGATTATTGTATGGAGGTGATAACAATGCGGCAACATGGGAATTGTTCATTATGATTTCAAAAGACCCCTGCTGCATTTGCATTAGAACCCGTATGTATGCGGGAACGGGTTAAACAACACTTTTGTAACATGTTATATACGACTTTAAACTACAGTTGCGCGAATAAAATAGACCAAGATCAGCTTGTACTTTCGTGCAGTCTGATATTAGTCTATATTGTTCGCCAAGCACTTGTCAATATTTTATAAAGGCTTAATCATAAATATTAGAGCTTGTTAATTGGCATGGCGGAATAAGGGATGTAGCTCTGCAAAATCTACATTTACGTTTGTACGAGTTGTCTCTCTTTAACTATCTTGTCATATGTGCTGTACCTCCCGCAACGTTTATCTCCTCCTACTGCCTGTATATGAATTATTCTCTCTATCTGTCTGTCTGATTGTATGTCTGTCTCTGTCTCTCTGTCTATCTGTATCTCTGTCTGTCTGTCTGTCTCTCTCCCCCCCCCCCCCCCCTCTCTCTCTCTACAGTGAATATTCCGGTGAGCCTGTGCATATAATATGGACTTAGATGCAATTTCTGACAAAACATTTAGAATTATAGTCCCACGGCAGTTACTTTCATATTGCTTTCAACAGAGCTCTAAATAAGGATCGTTTTGCATGTTCTTAAATATGTATTAAACAATATAACCCTATGATGTGGATACTCATAAGAATCGTCTCAATGAGACATCATAGGGTTCGGTGAGATAATAAGAGAGATAATGTAGGGAAAAGAGCGGTTTACCCCCTTCTTATCTTGACTTCTGCCTTTATATGTTCTCGTCACGGAGATACGGCAAGACACACACTCGCTAAACATGCCTTACGTTCACCGTAGCAGGTTGGTTATTCATGGTTTGTAACTATTCGCACCACAGGTGAAAAATCTGAACTGTGATTGGTGTAGTAGCTACTGTGTGGTACCATAACATTCAATTGAGCATAGAGCTGGCTTATTCAGTATATATGTTCGAACTATATACAAAAAACTTCAGTTGAGTTCACTCCGTCCTTGTCTTTGATAAACTACTATAAAAGAAATTGAGTTTTATTGTGAAAAGATAACAAACTTGATACTCGATCAAGTAGGTAACAAATCATACAGCCCTCGTTGTAAAAGTAAATATGAAGGTTATCAATGAAAAAAATGTAAGTAATGGGTTTAGTTGTACGCTTTTCATTCATACGAATATATGACCACAGACTGTTTAAGGTGTTGCTAATAAGGACGCAATTCTATGTTCAATCATTAGCAATTTATTCAGCCTTTTATTCCATGTGCTTTTACTCAAGGCCGCCGTAAATTAGGGAGACTACTCCTTCCGTACTGTAGTAGTGAACATCCCTTTTCTTACATAATGCCAAATGGAGAGGCCTAATATTTACAATACATGAAATTGCATAATATGTTGCATTTAGTACTAGGATCCTGAAAAATGCTATCTTGACTATATACATGTTGTTCACTATAACAAGGATAACTGTAAATGAAACGGACTTAATTATGACTAGACAATAGTAATGTGAAAAGATCAAACATTTATGATCCACTGTCTATCTGGTGACCAAAATGTCCTAAGAAATCTTTAACACTTGTGTTATTTCAAACTTCACCTGATCACTAAATAACTCACTGTATGATTAGTGTCTGATTATTAGATTTAGTAACCTTAAAATGTCCTAAACTTCTGAATCAATGTATAATCAACTGTGACTGACTGGTAACTGTTCGGAATCTATATTCACTGCTATTACACGTATAAAAAAGGTCCTAACTGCCACTTATGTAACAAAGTCTTCAATTGTGTCGGGGGTTCTTATTGTCAAACCGTATCGAGATTGTCTGGATTCCCGCCTGCGATGTAAGTAAAGTTGATGTATTTGGGCCTTCCTCCCTCTCCTGGTTCATTCTGGGTGCAGTCGGGGCTGGGTTTCATGGAAACGGATCAGTCGGTTCGGCCTCAACCCTGGTGAAC
Organism: Serripes groenlandicus; assembly: GCA_031761405.1. Taxonomy (NCBI): domain Eukaryota; kingdom Metazoa; phylum Mollusca; class Bivalvia; order Cardiida; family Cardiidae; genus Serripes; species Serripes groenlandicus. The sequence goes on along the minus strand of JASEVX010000099.1, from coordinate 209,230 downwards.
TTCTCTCTGGACCGCCGCAGATGTCTTCTGTTGCGGTTTAAATTGTACGAGCGCGTCTTCGGTGTGTCCACGACAACTCCTTCCGGCCACAGTTCACTACCCTTCTGGGGCATTATTCGGACAGTTTTTCCCATTTCTAGCTGGGGCAGTTGCTTAACCGATCGATTATAGTATAATGCTTGTTTTTGTTTGGCTTCCTCTAGACACGCGTTTACCCCTTCGGGTATTTTAGGTTTCAGCAAAGTGTTTTTTGTAGGTAGAAAAGTTCGCGTCTTTCTACTCATGATTTAATCTACCGGACTATATCCTGTTGACTGTAAGGGAGTGTTCCTGAGATTGAGCAGTGCTAACATTGGATCAGAATGAGCATGTCTATATTTCTTCAGAAGAGTTTTAGCTCTTTTCACTGCATTTTCAGCCTTTCCATTGGACTGGGAATATCTAGCTCATGAAGTTATATGTTCGAAATTCCACTGTTTTTTAAACTGTTTGAATTTCTCAGATTTGAAAGTTTGTGCATCTTGATTTGGGATTCCGTGGCGGGCAAAATGCTGTTTTAATTTGCCAATGACACGTTTGAATGTGGCATCTTTCGAAGAAATTACTGAAGTAATCCACTTTTACTAGGTAGTCATTACCATCATGGGTAAAAATGTCAGTTACCACTTTAGCCCACGGTCGGTCTGGTATCTCATGGCTTATCAGTGGCTCTTTACACTGTTTTCGCGCAAACGATTGGCATGTTTCGCATTTCCCTAAACAATCTTTAATTTCAGCTGACATACTGGGCCAATAAACACATTGTCGTGCACGTTTCAGACATCCTTCAATGTCGGTGTGTGTGTGTGGATTTGTTCCAAGATATCCTTACCCATACCTTTGGGGATAATGCATCTGTCACCGCAAACAATGATGCCGTTTTCAATGGAGAGTTCATCTCTTACACTGTGATGCGGTACATGATCTCAAAATCCTACAATTGTAATCTGAGTAACATTCGCTGAAGGCGCTTCGGAGCTTTGTGCAGTGGTTTCTTTCTGATTATTTCGAGTGGTTTGTGATCACTTTCGATTAGTCCTCTGCGCCCGTATGTGAACTGATGAAATTGTTCAAACCCAAACACTACCGCAAGAAGTTCCCTTTTAATGCTCGCATAATTTTGCTCGGTTGCCGTAAGGGCTCGGCTAGCATAGGCGACGGACTGCCCTTTTTGCATTAATGTTGCTCCTAGACCTATGTCTGATGCGTCACACTGTAGGGTTTATTCCAGCTTTGGATTGAAGTATCTCAGAACTGGAGCATTGCACACTGCTGATGTAATGTTCTCAACTGCTTCATCCTGTTCATGTGTCCAGTTCAAAACTGCGTCTTCGTGAGTAAGCTTGCGGATTGGCTCACATATGTCACTTAAATTGTCCAAGAACTGTGTTAAGTAATTCACAACACCTAGCAGTCTTTAAACTGCTTTCTTGTCTCTGGGTTTTTGCATATCCATCACTGCTTCAATCTTTGAGCTATCTGGCTTTACACCATTGACTGTCAACAGGTGGCCCGTGAATGGTATCTCTTTCTGGTGTAACTTAACTTTCTCTTTGCTTAGCTTAATGTTTTTCTCTTGACATCTCTCCAGAAGTTTCACCAGATGTCTATCATGATGTTTGGTCGCCTCGGCAAGCGTTTTCCCTTTGCCATAGATGAGTATGTCATCTGCGTTGGTTTTAACACCTTCTAGACCCACTAGGATCTTCTCCAAGTACTGCTTGAAATATTCGGGGGCTGGGGAAATTCCAAATGGCATTTTGTTCCATCTATATCTCCCGAATGGAGTCTCAAATGTAGCCAAGTAGCTTGACGAATCATCCAGGCCAGCATGCCAAAATCCGTTTTTTACATCACATTTGCTGAAAACCTTTGATTCATTAAGTTCTGGCAACAGGTCTTCAATCCCCGCAAGTGGGTAATGGTTTCTCTTCAAACCTTTATTTAGCGGAGATGGATCTATGCATATCCGAAGTTTTTCACTTGGTTTCTTCACTATTACCAGGCTCGAAACCCAATCTGTCGGTGTATCTACTTTTGTGAAGATGTTTGCTTTTACCATTCTTTGTATTTCCCTTTTCAGCTTTTGTTTCAACCCTATAGGTACACGTCTCAGGGGCATCTTCACTGGGCTTACCAAGCCCGAAACTATTAAACTCTGAAAATGTCAACAGTGCTTATGCAGATAAGAAACTTCATTGGTCAATTTCAAAAAAATAATTTGTTTCTGACCAATCAGATACTGGAGAACACACTCCGAACACATTATAGTTGTTTGTCGTTTTGGATCCAGATTTTGAATATCCTACGTTCAGGGGTATAGCTTCCCTTAGGCCGTGTGGGCCGCAACATGGACTTGATAATCCCGGAAAATCGAAAATATGAAATGTTAATGGTTTAATTTAAGTGATATGTAACGATTCTTAAGTTTTTGTAAGCATATTAACAGGTAAAGAAATATACATAGAAACGCTGCTTCAACAATGTACCTGAAGACATATTTGGAAATTGCAGACCTGACCCCACTAAACATTGGCCTTTATATGATTTTTCAGCCAATGATTTATCATTTGTACGGTGTTTTACGCTATTTCAACATTGTTTTAGTTATATCACGGCGTTTTCCGGGTAAGTTACTAGTACTACTTGTCCTTATCCTGACACCAGCCAGTCTGTCGTAATCCCCGCAACCCTGAGCGCCAAGGAGGGCAGTCATTACTACCATTTCTAAAGTCTTTGGTATGACCCGGCCGGGGATCGAAATCACGACCTCCCGCATCCGAGGCGGACGCTCTACCATAGTTCAGCCAATATAGGCCCCTGACTTAAATATTGCCACTTACTTAGAGTTTACCAAAATATAGTCATCCGCGTGGTTAATTAACATCATTCTATTTCCTTTAAAGCATGAAAAGAAAGCCTTTGAAATGTGTCGAGTAGCAAAAGCTAAGTGGTAAGAACACGGACTGTCAATTTAGGGGTCATGAGTTCGAACCTTGGCTCTGTCATTCGTTATTTCAGATGATTGACCAAAGTGATTGTGACTAGTTTCATTCGTCTCTCGCCATTGGACTAACAAGTGGACGAATGGTAAGAATGTTGTATGCGGTACTGGTACGTGAAAGACAGAAAACCAATGCAGATTTCAGGAGAGACAGCTCGTAACGTATACATTACATTTTACCAAATTCCTATTGGACGAATAACGGAGTGGTCCAACTTCCAATATGGAAGAATCGTTTTTGTAAAATTCGGCAATGAAAGGGTTAAGTGTTATCACCGTGGTACCTGCCAAGTTTGGTGAAAATGAATGCAGAACTCTTGGAATGTGAAATAAAAATATAAAGATGGAGTAGCGACAACAGAAGAAACAATTACGTTACGTGCAAGTGTGGTCAGGTGGTCGGTCTACTGGTTAACACGATGGACTAGCATTTGAGTGATCCGGGATTCAAATCCCGGTCCGGGTTCTGGGATTTGTCTGAGATGCTTTCAAAACTCTCCCACTCAAAGAGCTAGGGTATTTCATTTTATAATAATAAGGTTTAACCCTTTCCCACTTACAAGCAACCAACTGCTTTAAACATATATCTGTTTAAATGTGGAAAATATTAAAGAATAAAACTATAATAATTAAAAAAATATATTAAAACATTATGTCAAAAGGAGACAGAATACCTATGTTTTCAAGAGTCATCCTCTGCAGAGGCTTCAAAACGTTTCCGTCTGTATTTGGGAAAGGGTGAATTATTTTAGACAATCGGGCTGCGATAGCTCAAAGTGTAACACCGAGGATTATCAAACCAGAAGTGGTGTGTTCGAACTAAGCCTCAGCCACTGATTTGATTCCGAAGATTGACACAATTCACTGTCCATAGCAGTATGCGTCTTCGACTGATGTTGTGTTAAGTACCGGTAGAAACACATGGTTTGGTGACCTGATCACCGTTATATAACCGATACAATGTTAAAAACGGGGTTAAACTCCGATCAACTAGTTGTTTCATGATGATCATTTTTGGATTTCTGTAAAACAACGTTTAATTAACTGAATTATTATCCTGCTATAGGCGACATAAACTCTTTCACACTTTGAACAAATCAGCAGAAGATGACTTTGAAAATATCTTGGGTAAATTATGGATAACTTCTAGATAAAGGAAAGTTTGATTATTGTATGGAGCTGACAACAATGCGGCAAAATGGGAATTGTTCATTATGATTTCAAACATTCCCTGCTACACCGTATGTATGCGGGAATGGGAACAACACTTTTGTAACATGTTATATACGACTTTAAACTACAGTTGCGCGAATAAAATAGACCAAAATCAGCTCGCACTTTCGTGCAGTATGATCTTGATCGATAGTGTTCACTTTTCAATATTTAACAAAGACTTGTAAATACATGTGTAAGAGCTAGACAATTCGCAGGGTGGTTTTACCGGCGGTATAAGGGATGTAGCTCTGCAAAATCTACATATAAGTTTGTAGGAGTTGTCTCTCTTTAATCATATTTGTCGAAACTGAACCGTCAATAATGTTTTCCACGCGTTAGATAGAACGTATTTCTTGCTTCACAAAATCGGTTTCAGCAATCAATGGTTAAAATTGTTTAACCCTTTCCAACATAAAACAAATCTGCAGCAGACGACTATGAAAACATAGTGACAAAAATCTGAAAAATCTCCATAAAAGTAATCTTAATTGTTAAATAAAGTTGAAAAGTCGTCTGCTGCTATTGCATCAAAATGCGTTTGCAGTTGGAAAGGGTTAACAAAGGGATGTCTCGTTTTTGTTCTGTATTAGAACCTTTCTTTGATAACACAATAATTAGGTCGCTTGTTTTGGCACGGGGAGTTTTTAAACCCTTTACTGGCAGGTAATGCAAACATGATAATTATAATCGGCCGCCTGCCTTGGCACACTCTCGGAATATTTTACTGTCATTTATCAATTTGTCAGTCCGTCCGTCACATTTTGACTTAGTGTTGGCACTATGTACTGACAGGTTACACAACACGCAAAAATGATCATTGTAGTTGTGTTTCCGTCTCAACCGACTTGCCAGTGTGACACTCACGGATCACGTTACAGTCATCTGTCCATGTATCTGTCTGTCATATATGTTAATGACCGCATCGTTGGTGTAATGGTTCTAGAGCGTTCGTCTCGGGTGCGTGTTCGATCCCCGGCTTGGTCATACCAATGCCTTAAAAACTGTAGTAATGGCTTTCCTTCCGTAACGCTCAGGAGTGTGGGGTTAGCATAAAGACTGATTCGGCGAAGTCAGTCAGATTAAATGGACCAGTAGTACTTATAACTTATCCAGGTAGCGCCGTGCTATAACTTAAAAATGTTGGTTATGCTTGAAGTATTGTTGTTAAATGTAATATCGTGTGTATTACAAGTTTTAATATGTATGACAAAACAACCATGTTCCTTGTCTAGCAACTTCGGGTCTCAGCGAATCTGCGAACAGTGAAGACTCTCTCTAGTCTGTCAATCACCGTCTGCCTATTTGTTGCATAAACTTAAATACACTTTCAGATAAAAAAAAAAGTGGTAGTGCAGCCCCACCAGTATTATAACAATAAAAAATGATAAAACGGAATGTCATTACAGAGCAGCTATGTTTAAAAAATATGTATACATGTGATTACATCTGACGACCACTTTGGATTGGCGTGTTATGTTGGTGCAAAGTATCGCAGCCTTACAATGTGTGGACGTTTTCTATTACTAGTGTAACATTAAATTAAATGCTGACCCCACTGCAAATAACCCCAGGATACAGAGGGTCACCAAGGGAACATTTCTGTAAAAGTATTTTAAAATCAGTCGAGCAGCTTAAGATGTGTTACCATTGACACATAAGGGAGAGTCATCCAGGGAACTTTTCCATTACATTATGTTAAAGTAAGAAGAAAACATTCATAGGATAAATATTTTATATAAAAAATCGCCACCTTTCTGATTTCGCCTTCAACAAATCAATATGGCTTAAACCAGTTATGTAGATGGTAACCTAAGGAATATTTCAGCAAAAAACTCGTGAAATCAGAAAAGCTATTTAAAGCAGAAAAATATTTTAAAAAGTATCGTTACTTTACCGCTTTATAATAAAGACTGAAGAACATCAGTATGAGTTAAATTTGTGATGTAGAGGGTTCATGATAACAAATCTTTCAAATAATCTTGAAATCAGACCAGCATTTTCAGGAGAGAATAAACTAAAGTTATGTTATTTTCCCCATACCTGAAGCCATGTCAACCAGAGTTATATCTATAATTTAATTTTTTGAACAGTTTTAAGAGGATCACCAAAAGGACATTCCTGGCAAGTTTGATTGAAATGGCCCTGTGATTGAAGATGTTATTTAAGTAAACAGCTCACGACCATACCGATGGATGCCAAACACAGGCATATCACAGTAGATAACTTTGTGCTCGGGTCAACTAAAGTTTTTGACGACCGATACAGGGTGGTCATATTAGTTCACCTTGAACACTTTGTGCTCAGGTTAGTTAAAATTCAATCAATATGAGATATACACTATAGTAGGTAGTACTGAGATTTGTAGATAGTATATATACACAATACAATTCAATATATTTAATTGCATAACACAACAAACAATATAGTTTATAGAAAGAAAATAAAAATGCAGAGACGGATGAATATTTATTTCCATAAGAATTTACAAATATTTGACAACATTTCAACCTTCAATTTTTAACAGTCCCTGATATTGTTTCCAACATGCCGACCACGTTTGCCAATAGGTGTTTTATCAAAACTATATCTTATCTTCACAATGGACATTTGACCATAGTCAAATTTAGCTTTTACTGTTCCTTCTATTACTTATCTACACAATGGACATTTGACCATAGTCAAATTTAGCTTTTACTGTTCCTTCTATTACTTATCTACACGATGGGCCGAGCCCCGGTAGCTCAGTCGGTAGCGACGCGGGCTGTCAATCCAGGGGTTGTGAGTTCGAATCCCGGCTCGGCCAACTTTCTTTCCGACGATTGACAAAAGTCAATGCGACATGCGTCATTCGTCTTCCACCAATGGGCTAAGTCTATGTGGAAAAGCAGCCAGTTGCTTGGGAAGAGTGTTGTGTAAAACCAGGAAATGCATGAGTAGGTGAACTGGCCGCCGTGATATGACTGAGAAATTGTTATAAACGGCGTTAAACCCCAATCAATCAATCAATCTACACTTACGGTTACTTACGGTTCAGAGACCGCTGGAAAGCCTACGGCTTCTAAAGGTCCATCTATTAAGTTTGTTACATATCTTGTATTTGTTGACAAGTGGCAGCGTGGGTTGAATTTTGAAGGGTGATTGGTCCAGTGTTTATTTAAACTATTTTTAAAGGCATTTATGCTTGATGATAGTACGACTGCGTCTGGGAGCGAGTTCCAATGATCCACTATCCTGATGCTAAATGCATTTTTCCTTAGGTTTGTATTAGATGATTTTTTGAATAATTTTAGACTATTTCCTCTTGTTTTGTTGTAGTTTGACAGGATAAGGAAATCCTCTTTGGAGGTTAGATCGTGTTTGTTGAGAATTTTGAAGACTTGCAACATGTCTGCTCTTAGTCTTCTATATTCCAATGATGGGATTCCTAGGTGTTTTAGTCGATCGGGATAAGGCAGGAATTGTATGTTTGATAGCATTTTGGTTGCTCGTCTTTGTACATTTTCTATGGCTATCTGGTGTTTTCTGACCATACTGTACTTGCGTACTCCAGGTGAGGTCTGACTATCGATTTATATAGGTGTAAGAATATCGTTTTGTCCATATATGTAAAGGTTCTAAAGATGATTCCGAGGTTTCGGTTCGCAATGGACATTTGACCATAGTCAAATTTAGCTTTTACTGTTCCATCTATTACTTATCTGCGAAAAGGACATTTGACCAATGCCGAAGCACACCCTAAACCACTAACCACATGGCCAACGGCAAGTATACAAAAAAAAAAAAAAAAATACTTTAACTAACGAAGTTGAGAGCACCGCAAAGTCCCCGCCCGGAATATCGTTTTTTCGAGGATTCTGTTAGGCCTATGACGTCATATCGAGAAGCTAGGCAGTCAAAAATCGAACAGATACGCATGCGCGAACAATTGACGAAGGGTTAAAACAACATTTCGGCACGCTTTTGGACACCGCCTTCTCTCGGTCAACTTTTAAAAGCGTCGTTTAATAGAATAATGAGGACAAAGGCTTTGCAGTAGGTAATTCTAATATATAGTTTTTCACTTATCTAAACTCGTATAAAGAATTATCCCGTCAAGAATTGTGTATGCCACAAACAGCGTAAAATGTTCTCATTCGTTTGGTTGCTCAACTTTCAACAGCGGCAGGTTTTAAAATGTCTGTAAACTGATCTCGATGAAAAAAAATATCTATTGAATTATTCTACTAAAATATCTTTGAATGCAGCCACCGGATTGATTTGTTTGTTTAAATACTTTGAACAACATCAGCCTTTCCAGAGTTTGTAAACTTGTCATAAATTCGGATGGAAGATTTACCGACGAAAAGGGCCCTTCATCATTTCAAGATAAATAACGCATGTCCTCTCAAAAGATGATAATGAAATTCATACAAGTATTGTTTAAATCATTTAACGGTATACGTTGTGGCTATCATTTGGTTCACTGCATTTGAAAAGAGGTAGACTAACGACATGAATATTTGCAATAGGATGGAACAACCAAATATCTTATGGTTAATTTGGAAAATTGTAATTAAACTTTACTGTTAACTATATCAAGCGCTCGTTCCTTTATATGTCTTGATAAATTAACTCGCACAAAAAAATACATTAATTTCTGTGGAATTTCCAAACAAACGTGTCAAATGGCGGCCACTTTGAAAATTAACACCAAGGGAGACTATCGTTAGTTTAAACTTATTTATTTTACATTGATTGTGAAACAAGCTTTCAGCTTATATTAATCACGCTCGATGTCTGTTTCCTGGAGACTTAACCAGTACTCACGCCGTCTGTGTGGAAAAATCCCACAGTCAGGACCCGCTCATCACGGGACTTGAACCAGGGACCTTTGATACCAGAGACCGACGCTCTACATCTGCACCACTATCATTTACCAGCGTAATTGAAAAAAGCATTTGTATGGTGGTCCTGTTGTATCAAATTTTAACAAGATTGTGTGATTTTATATGAAAATGGTTATTCTATAAACATATGTCAGTAATAATAAGTAAGTATTGTTTCAAATTGTGATCATATTTACATGACATTTTCAGAATGCATGTGTTTAAATTTCTTATTGGCACCATTTATTCCCATTTTCCAAATATTCTGAAAATGTCATGTAAATATGATCACAATTTGAGATAAAAGCGTTCATATTTTATAGTATTTAGTAGTTTAAAAATTCAGAACCTCCACAAACATACAGGCAAAAAAGACATATTTCATTTTTTTAAGATTTTTCTTATTCAAAGTTTTGTCATTTGTCTTCCTTTTTAGCTCGAGTTTTTCGAAGAAAAGGCTAGCTATACTACTCGCCCCAGCGTGGGCATCGTCGTTGGTGTCACACCTTGGTTAAGGTTTTTGTACCAATCCCTTTTTTTGTCAAAACCATTACAGATATTGCTTTGAAACTTACAACACTTATTCACCATCATTACCTCTACAACAGACAATAGTACATAACTCTGTCGAGGTTTTTGTAAGAATTATGGCCCTTTTTTTTACTTAGAAATTTGGTTAAGTTTTTTGTACCAATTGACTTTTTTTTCAAAACCATTACAGATATGGATTCGAAACTTACAACACTTATTCACCATCATTACTTCTACCAACAGACCAGAGTACATAACTCTGTCAAGATTTTTGTAAGAATTATGGCCCTTTTTCGACTTAGAATTTTGGTTAAGTTTTTTGTACCAATTTACTTTTTTTCAAAACCACTATAGATATTGCTTTGAAACTTACAAAACTATTTCACCATCATTACCTCCATCAACAGACAAGAGTACATAACTCTGTCAAGGTTTTTGTATGAATTATTGCCTTTTTTCGAATTAGAATTTTGGTTAAGATTTTTGTACCAATTTACTTTTTTTCAAAACCAATACAGATATTGCTTTGAAACTTACAACACTTTTTCACCATCATTACCTCAATCAACAGACAAGAGTACATAACTCTGTCAAGGTTTTTGTATGAACTATTGCCCTTTTTTTACTTAGAATTTTGGTTAAGTTTTTTGTACCAATTTACTTTTTAGCTCCACTGGCGCTTATGTCATGGCGAATTGTCTGTCGTGCGTGCGTTAACTTTTTCCTTTAAAGGACTTCTTCTCCCTAACCACTTGGTCAATTTGATTGAAACTTCATAGGAAGCATCCTCTCAATGTCCTCTCTTAAACTCCTTCAATTTTTTTTTATCCATCCATAATTCTGGTTTCTATGGCAACCCAAAGAAAAAAATAGTGAAAACTTAAAAAATCTTCTCCTCCAAAAGTGTCAGGCCGATTTTCAAATAATTTTGTAGAAATGTTCCTTGGGTGCCCCTTTATTAGATTCCTTCAAGAAATGTTGATTGGTTGAAAAACATGGTCGCCAGGGGGCGGGGCTATTTTGCTGTATATAGCTATAGTGAAAACTTAAACAATACTCTTCGACGAAAGTGTTCAGCCGATTTTCAAATAATTTTGTAGAAATGTTCATTGGGTGACCCTCTATCAGATTCCTTCAAGCCATGTTGATTGGTTGAAAAATATGACTACCAGGGGGTGGGGCTATTTTGCCTTATATGGCTTTAGTGAAAACTTAAAATATCCTCTCCTCCGAAAGTGTCGGGCCAATTTTCAAATATTGCGAGTTATTGTGATCGCCTTTTGTCCGGCGTCCGTCAACTTCTTCTCCTCAGTAACCAGTGGGTCAATTGGGATGAAACTTCACATAAAGCATCCTCTCAATGACCTCACCAGAAGCAATGAAATGAAAAAACTTCAAAATTCTTCTTCTCCCAAACTGGTTGGCAGATTTTCAAATAATTTTGTAGAAATGTTCCTTGGATGACCCTCTATCAGATTCCTTCAAGCCATGTTGATTGGTCGAAAAACATGACCTCCACTTCACCAGGGGGAGGGGCTATTTTGCCTTATATGGCTAATGTGAAAACTTAAAAAAAATTCTCCTCCGAAAGTGTCGGCCGATTTTCAAATAATTTTGTAGAAATGTTCCTTGGATGACCCTCTATGAGACTCCTTCAAGCCATGTTGATTAGTGAAAAAACATGGCCGTCAGGGGGCGGGGCTATTTTGCCTTATATGGCCATAGTGAAAACTTAAAAAATCTTCTCCGACGAAAGTGTCTGGCCGATTTTCAAATAATTTTGTAGAAATGTTCCTAGGGTGACCCTCTTTTCAATTCCTTCAAGCTATTTTGATTGGTCAGAAACTATGGCAGTCAGGTGGCAGGGCTTATATGGCTAAAGTGAAAATAAAATAAAATCAGGTGAGCGATGCAGGTCCATTATGGCCCTCTTGTTTCAATTATCACCCTCCCATATCCAGAAATATTTTGAAGTACTGGTATATGGAGCAAATCACTAGCCACAATAATTTCAACTCTTTGAAAGTATTAACCTTTGATTTGTAGACATTTTCCACATATTTGTCTAAGCTGAGCCCCAGTAGCTCAGTCGGTAGAGACGCGGGCTGTCAATCCTTGGATTGTGAGTTCGAATCCCGGCTCGGCCAACTTTCTTTCCGACGATTGACAAAAGTCAATGCGACATGCGTCATTCGTCTTCCACCAATGGGCTAAGTCGATGTGGAAAAGCAGCCAGTTGCTTGGGAAGTTTGTTGTGTGAGAAAACCAGGAAATGCATGAGTAGGTGAACTGGCCGTCGTGATATAACTGAGAAATTGTTAAAAACGGCGTTAAACCCCAATCAATCAATCATATTTGTCTATGCCTTTTCAAAAAAATTCCTGTTTTTATAATTTAAGGCTCTTTAATTGATTCCACAATAAGCAAGTACTTGTTACTATAGTTGCCATGTATGTATGTATGTTATATTATCATCTAATTTTCATATTTATTCTACGGAAATTGCAGTCAATAATGCCATTTGGCATTCATTCAGAAGTAAGAATGCTTTTTGTTTATATAATATATGGTGAATATCAAAATGCCTGTGAAAAGTTTCAAAAATAAAATCCTTTTCAGGCCTAGTGACCTTGCTTAAAACACCATATTACACAGTTAACTACCCCCACTAGTTTTGCCAGTACCAACTGAACTGTCACATCAATGCCCAGAAACTAAGAGCAAGGTGACCCTGGCAGGCTGATTCATCTCCTACCAGACCTTCATTTCCACATCTACTTGGGCATTGGAAGATGACGAACAAGACCCCCGATTTTCAACCAGACTCATCATTCTATAGCCAGTCAGAAGATGAAGATCATAAATGGTATGACAACTCAGAATTGGAATGAAACTGTTTATTAACCATTTAACATATACAACAAATGTGCAACAGATGACTTTTAGAACATGAAGGCAAACAATGGAAAAATTGTATATATATATGAATGAATATATTTTGAACAGAAGGTGGGGCATTGTGGCAAAAGGAGAAAATTCCTCATGGAGCAATTTCTACTTTTGCCACAATGTTTTCAAAAGTTATCTCTGTTGCAGAGGCCTCAGAGATTGTATGTTTGTAGGAAAAAGTCTTAAGTTGTTATCAGGATCAGTTTGTATAATTCTTGTAGAAGCACATGATTAGGGGGACTTTCTACCCTTTGCTCATGAACATAGATACCCCTATCAGCTTTGCAAGGTAATGAATCTATAAGCCCTTGAGTCAGAGGCAAACTGCTTAACTAATAGACCACAATTACCCTGAACGTGGATTCACACTCTTCACTTAAATCCTATGTCCCTTTCCTTTTTAGCTCACCTGAGCTTTTGCTCAAGGTGAGTTATTGTGATCGCCTTTTGTCCGTCGTGCGTCAACTTTTTCTCCTCAGTAACCAGTGGGTCAATTGGGATGAAACTTCATAGAAAGCATCCTCTCAATGATCTCACCAGATTTCCTTCAAATTGTTGGGATCCATGCAGAATTCTGGTTTTCAATGGCAACGAAATGAAAAAGACTTCTAAATTCTTCTTCTCCCAAACTAGTTGGCAGATTTTCAAATAATTTTGTAGAAATGTTCCTTGGATGACCCTCTATCAGATTCCTTCAAGCCATGTTTATTGTCGAAAAACATGACCGCCAGGGGGGGGGTGGCTATTTTGCTTTATATGGCTAGAGTGAAAACTTAAAAAATCTTCTCCTCCGAAAGTGTCAGACCCTATTTTCAAATAATTTTGTAGAAATGTTCCTTGGATGACCCTCTATCAGATTCCTTCAAGCCATGTTGATTGGTCGAAAAACATGGCCGCCAGGGGGGGGCGGGGCTATTTTGCCTTATATGGGTATAGTGAAAACTTAAAAAATCTTCTCCTCCGAAAGTGTCCGGCCAATTTTCAAATAATCTTGTAGAAATGTTCCTTAAGTGACCCACTATCAGATTCCTCTCAAGCCATGTTGATTGGTCTAAAAACATGGCCGCCAGTGGGCAGGGCTATTTTGCCTTATATGGCTATAGTGAAAAACTTAAAAAATCTTCTTCTCTCAAACTGATTAGCAGATTTTCAGATAATTTTGTAGAAATGCTCCTTGGATGACCCTCTATTAGATTCCTTCAAGCCATGTTGATTGGTAAAAAAACATGGCCGCCAGGGGGGGGGGGGGGGGGGGGGGGGGGGGGGGGGGGGGGGGGGGGGGGGGGGGGGGGGGGGGCTATTTTGCCTTATATGGCTAAAGTGAAAACATAAAATATCTCTCCTCCCGAAAGTGTCAGGCCGATTTTCAAATAATTTTGAAGAAATGTTCCTTTGGATGACCAGTGAGTGGGGCTTATATAGCTAAAGTGAAAGAAGAAAAAAATCAGGTGAGCGATTCCAGGGCCATCATGGCCCTCTTGTTTGTATAACTTCTCCTCATATTTGTGATCAACCATCATGGAGATCAAGTTAACATTGGCATTACAAAGGCCCTTTATCAGGCAAGATTCACTGATTTCAGTGCATTTTCAGAATGTTTCTAAATGTGTTGTTATATGCGACTGTAATGATAAAAATTAATAGTGACTCCATTTTATCTTGCCAAGCACTCTCATTCCTGTATTATGAATAAAGGTTCATATATACACTTATCATAACCCGTTAAATATTGCTAGACTTAAAGTTCATGAAAAAAAAAATTGTGTTGCAGTACCGGCCAACCTTAGAGAGCAGAGGAAATCGTAGTATTTGAAGCTAACCTTCTGTCACTTTTCCAAACATGCATGATGCGTTACCTTCCAACAGAGGCAACAGTCTGTCAAGAACAGGGCTCCTACATCGTAGTGTGTCAGACATGTGAATGTGGCTACACAAGAAGATGAGAATTGCAAACAAAATTAAATGGAGTCTCTGCCCTGCTGGATACATTTTATTAAGTGCCGTAATCCTTTGTGTTGCTTGTTCACCATCAAAATTGCTTCGCATTTTTAGTTTTGTGAACATTTTAGCCATCAGTTGTGACACCTCCTTCAATCACCAAATGAATGTTTTGTGGCCTGCTGTTGAAAGGGTTTTGAATGCCCTGAGTTGGACTCTTATGAGTGTAATAAACCAACAGGAAGATAAACTAGTTGTTGCCGGAGACGGCTGTGCAGACAACTTAGGGCACTCTGCAAAGTTTGGCGTCTACTCTATGATAGACACTGGAAAGGTTATTGCCTTAAAACTAGTGCAGGTAAGAGTTATTTTTAATGTGCAGTATTTTCTATGCATCCCATGTTGACCCATTCCCAATGACAGATTGATTTAAATCTGTTTTCATTAATATTTCAATCATAGAACCGTGACCAGTTCACCTTCTCAGACTTTCCACACACACTATTAGTCCATTGGTTGAAAATAAATGACGCTTGTAACTAACTTTTGTCCAATGACGGAAAGAATGTTGACCGAGCTTGGGTTCGAACTCACAACCCCTTGATTGACAACTTAGCTACCGGGGCTGGGCTCAATGGATGATATAATTCTTAACTTCTATATAGGTGTCTTCACAATTAGGTGGAATCTCGAATTGAAAATGGGTTATATATCATTTGAATATATATTGTATGTGTGAATGTCTAATAATTTAAGTAATTTCATCTGTATTGGAAAATATTGTGTTGGACGAGATCCTTCGGCAGAACTCAGCTGAAGGATGGAGTTCCAACACACTATTTCCAATAACATTTATATTTAATATTTTGATATTGTCTATTTAAAACTCGTCATATTTATTGGCTTTTTAAATACTATGAACGTTAAGAAAAATTAACACTTGTTTGAATGTTTTTGTTTAACACTCTGGAAGCCGCATGTTTTACTTGAGCATGTTGAAACTTTCTCAGAATAATTGCTTGAATTATCTAGCCTAAGTTCGAATATGTGTCAGATCCAGTAAAGAACTAGGTCACTTAGCTAAACACTGGAGAAAAATCTTGTTAACACTATAGACACTGCATTTTTGTATTGAGCAGTTTGAAACCTTGTCAGAAAGTTTGTCTTGATGATAGGCCAATTTCAAATATTGGTTATTTTGGATAAAACATTAGAGCACTAAGCCAAGTTGGAGGAAAATCTTGTTAAGACTCTGAAAGCTGCACTTTTAGCTTGAGCATGCTGAAACTTTGTCAGAATGATTGTTTTTATTATATTTAGTTTGAATATGGGTAATGTTTGTTAAAAAATTAGGTCACTATGCCAAATTGTAGGACAATCTTGATTTAACACTTAAGAGACCACAATTTTGACTTTAGCGGCTTGAAACTTTGTCAGACAGTTTTTCTTGACGATATACAGGCCAATTTAGACATTGGTCACGTTGAGTCAAAAATTAGGTCCCTTGATCAAATTTAAGAAAAATCTTGTTAATGCTCTGGAAGCCATGTTTTTAACTCTAGCATGATGACACCTTACCAGAATGTTTATCTTGATGATATCTAGGCTAAGTTCGAATATGGTCTGGTTAAAAACTAGGTCACTAGGCCAATATTGAGAAATATCTTGTAAACACTCTAGTCACCACATTTCTCTCAAATGTTCCTTGCGTGACTCTTTACTAAGAGTGTTAAAATTAAGTTGATTCTTTAGATACTATAGATAATAAATAGCTTTGCTACAGGTTCTATTTTACCCTTTCTACACTACAGACACATGTTTTGTAATCTTCAACAGATGGATGGTATGAGAAATTTCGACAGTTTTCTCAATGTTTTCCTCACACGTCAATACTTTTAGTTTCATCAATACAGATTTACCAATATCTTTAGTTAAACATTTTCAAATCATCTGCTGTAGAGTTTATCCATGTGATAAATTACCTATCACAAATGTGTTTGTTTATCTAACTGTATCTACCGTCTACAGTTCAAGAGTTTAATTATAGATCTCTGGAAATAAGGTTAACCCTGTCTTAAATAAATATTTGAACTGGTCTACCGTAACTCTTTTCAATGATATATGGTGTTCTTTATGGGAAATGCTTAGAAAGTGTGGCAATTGATGACTGAAGTTGGTCGATTTACATGGAAACAAAGAAGGAATTTATTTAGTGTATTGTGACCTATAGGTTGGAATGATTTGAGGGGGAGACATCTGTTTTTTGTCAAAAACAACTCTAGTTAAATCTTGGAAAACCTGCAAATGCATTAGGTCAAAGATTAGCAATTAAATTCCCTCTTTATTGTCATGTAAATCAACAATTTTCCAACTGTCAATTTGTTTGCAATGTTTACAGGTAGGACACCCTATGGTATTTTAATTCATAAAAGGTTAGATGGGAGCGCTTTTTAACGTTACTGTTTGGAAATCATCACGTCCTTAGCAAAATGTAAGAAGGTTCTTTGTGCAATATTAATGTGTGCACTATCAACAGATAATGCATCTTTTTTGCATATTGAAAAAAGGAACAATATCAAAGTCTAGAAAAAATGAATGTACATGCATGGCTCAAATCAGAAATATAGTAATCACTATTCTGTACCGGACATATGGGTTATAAATAAGAAATGAGAAGCTTATTAATTAATTTGATCAATAGAATGTTTTCAAACAGACTAACGTCTTGTGTCTGTCTGTTACATATATTACGCCTTGAATGATGGTCATTTAATTATTTTATTACCCCTAATTTATGGACATACTGTTTATGGTAATAGGACAAAAAGAAACAGAATAAAAAAAGGCAAAAAAACACCAGTTTTTGCCCAGATAACAGGTAATAGCATGCTTACCAACCCTCCAGATTCAATCGTGAGTCTCACAATTTGAATAGGGTAACCCCACCGCGACAATCGTGAGGTAAAAACTCGTGATTTTCGAAATTTAAAAAAAAATCAAAAAAAAAAAATCATGAAGATATATATGAATGTACTGAAAATGACTACAACCATTTTGTAACATCCACTTCTAAACAAATTGTCACTGATTAAAGGCCCTTTCTTTCAACAAGTTCGAAACAATGTATGTCTGTCATTAATTTACTAATTGATTTCTCCCTGTGTCATTAGATTAACAAAGATTCCATTGGTACTCATTATTTCATTCAAAAGTAGGTCTAATTTAAATGTGGTTAAGATTTTTCTTTCTTGGATGCAATATGAAAAGTCATTGACACAACAGACAAATTGCTTGATTTTCTAGATACCCACAATTAAAAGGTTTTTTTAATATCAATGCATGAATTTGAAAACATGCCAAAATAATATTTAAATGCTAACATACAGTTGAAAATATTCTGTTAAATAGTAAACATTCTCAAAAATTATTCTCAAAAAATGAGTCTTATTTTATTCTTTTCCTATAAATATTGAAAGTATTGTCTCCTGAAAATAGTTATCTAAATACCGTTCTATTGTGAAAATTTCTACTGTTAAATTCATCGCACTGAAAATCTCCCCCTTCAAACCCCAATCTCCCACTTCAAACCCCAATCTCCCACTTTGAGATCATGAAATTCCCCATTGAGAATGAGAAAAGTTGGTAAGCATGTAACAGGACAAAAGGCAACAATTCCAATATTTTTAGCCAGCTGCTGTTTGTCGTTAGATCATAATTAGAAACAGTACTGATCTCTACCAGAAATTTGATTTGGTTTTATGATCTTTAATTGGTGTCCAATAAACAAAAGTACAACATGTGTTATTTTCGATTAAACTGAATAACGCCTTTTGACACATTGTTTCTAGCTTTATTTCTATTTGATGTCATAGAGATTGTACTGTTGTAAGAAAGACATAATACACATGGGAAGGTGAACTGACCACCTTGACATGATTGAATTTTTTTGAAAACTGTTAAAATCTAATCAATCATATGATTTTGTACACATTTTTGCTTAGATGGTTTCAAAGTTGTCTGGTGAAGATTTGCCATATATGTTGGAATGGGTTAATTGTCCAAAACTGCCCATTATGTTTTGATTGCACCTTTCTCTGTTTGATTTCAATTATCAGATCTATTATATATTATGATTATACCCACCAATTAAATTGGATTAATCCAAACAATAGGAAAAAGCTACTTCACTTTTGTCTACACGGCTTGAGATACTTTGTCCCAAATTAGCCAAGTAAAGGATTTGTGCCACACCATACGAACCTTGTGAGGCAGAGATCACCTTTAGCGTCCGCAGTATGATCATGAATTGTTTTGTTTGCTTTTTATTTGTGAATTGTGCTGTAAGCCTCTTGAGACGATTCATGACCAAAAGCCTTCCACACAAATATGCAATTTGATCTTATTTTGCAATTATCACTAAAAAATTCCGAAATTGGAATTTGTGCTGACGTGGCTCGTTTGAGAAAACCCCAACAAGCTATGATGTAATCATCCCCATTAGGATCTCCTGAATTTTGGGGTTCAAATAACGAAGTTTCATTTTGTGAAATTGGACGATTTCATTTGGATTATAAGGGATTTTCATGCAGGTTTGAGAGAAATTATTTCCAATGCTTTTTTATAACAAACAAAAAATATTTAGGAAGTTTAGTCAAATATAAAAAATTAAATTCACACTTTCCCACTTACATTGAATCTTCTTCAGACGTCTTTTAATATTAATTGGGAATAATTATTGAACATGTCGACCATATTATCATTTATAGAATTTCCTTATTAGTCCCCTACCGGCGTGCCGAAGGGGACTGTTAGGTTTGCACTCCGTCCGTCAGTCCGTCAGTCAGTCCATCTGTCAGTCAGTCAGTCAGTCCGGCAAATTTTTGTCCGGAGCATATCTCCAAAACTGTACTAGCTATGGCTATGAAATTCCATATGTGGATACATCTCATCAATGCGGAGTGCAGTGCATATGAACCATAACTCTTGCTTCCCTAATTTTTGAGTTATTTCCCTTTCTTTATTTTCATACTTGATTTTTGTCCGGAGCATATCTCCAAAACTGTACTAGCTATGGTTATGAAATTTCACACATGGATGCATCTCATCAAGGGGGAGTGCAGTGGACATGAACCATAACTCTTGCTTGCCTAATTTTTGAGTTATTTCCCTTTCTTTATTTTCATACTTGATTTTTGTCCGGAGCATATCTCCATAACTATACTAGCTATGGCTATGAAATTTCACACATGAATACATCGTATCAAGGGGGAGTGCAGTGGACATGAACCATAACTCTTGCTTGCCTAATTTTTGAGTTATTTCCCTTTCTTTATTTTCATACTTGATTTTTGTCCGGAGCATATCTCCATAACTATACTAGCTATGGCTATGAAATTTCACACATGAATACATCGTATCAAGGGGGAGTGCAGTGCACATGAACCATAACTCTTGCTTCCCTAATTTTTGAGTTATTTCCCTTTCTTTATTTTCATACTTTATTGTCTTGATATACCTAAACATTGGGTTGCTATGACAACAGAAACAGACTCAAAAGTGCAAACCGGTAGGGGACTATGGTATTGCTTGCAATCCTCCAGTTACTTGTTTATACTAAGTTACTGGCTGATATTTATTACACGTGTCAAGGTCGTGTTTTTGTTAACCACGAATTGCACATAGAGAAATACACAGCCACGGTTTTTATATTATTTACTGACAAACTTTATATAGTAACAATATGATGTGATGTTTGGAAATGCATTTCGGATAATTGAAGCTTAGGTTTGTGAAATTTGGGGAGTAATTTTCTTATGAAAAAGTCAAGACTGATTTCTATGGTTACTTTGACCTTGACCTTGGTTTGTTGATTTTCAAGGTCAAATTGCCGACAATCCGGTCTTACCTGATAATCTTCAAAGGGTTTTTGTTAATACTGCTTTAGATCTATTATCATCATAAAATGACAAGGATCTAAATATAGAATTTTATAAATGTAAATAAATATGGGTTTCCCTTGATTATTTATAGTTTTTTGGAAACATGCATATGCATGTCAAAGATTATTTTCATGTAAATCAACAAGTTTCAACCCTCAATTGTCAAACTTCTCAGCTATAAAATAATCCAAAAAATGGGAGTTCATATCATATGCAAGAAAGTAATGACCCTGCGAAGATGGTTCCTGCTATTGTGCACACACTCGGGCTAGGCAATAATTGGTCTTCAACACACTATTTTTACTATCAGACACTGTCAAAACACCAGAAAGTTTCAAATGAAACAATTCCAATGAATTTTAACTCGTTGTCACATATTCAATGACTGTGGTCTGGTGTAGGTTTACACTAATTTTTAGTGAAACACAGGTTTTTTCGCATGAGGTGACAATATAAATATGGATGGGTTTCTTCAAGAGTTGGCAAGAGCTCTCTGAAATGATAAAACCCAATTTGATGTAACAAAGGAAGTCATAATTTTTTGTTAATCACTGTGTATAGTTTGAATCTTTACCCTAAACTCGAAAAAATACTTTGGGACATAAACCAGTATACAATCTGAGGATCATTTTGGAAATAGCATGTTTCCAGCTCCTTTTTGCATTCTCTTCAACTGAAAATATATGGTACCTTTGACTAAATGAAATAAAATATACCTAGCACACAAGGCATCGTTTCGCATTCCTGGTTATACACAAGTAGACTTAAAAGAGGAAAGGATCAGACGGAAAATTGCAATGTCATGCTTTACGTCTAATGTTTACATTTATAATCTTTAACCCTTTCCCTCATACGACAATTATGCAGCAGACGACTTCGAACATATTTCATCAAAAAGTAAAAAATCTCTATAGTTGAATGGATAATCTATGTCAAAAAGTTGAAAACATTGTGGCAAAAGGAGAAATTGCTCGTTTTGAATAATTTCTTCTTTTTCACTATGTTTTCAAAAAGCCGTCTGCTGCAGAGGCGTCAGAAAGCGTCTATATGAGGGAAAGGGTTAAAAACAACCTTAAACCCAAAAAACTCAGTATTTCTATTTTAAACCCTGGCCAAAATTCGAATACTCCGACTCCAAGGGTAATATGACGATGAATTTGGTCAACTTTGTCCTATTAGAATATATATAACGCTTACATCATCAAAAAAATACAAAAGAAATTAACTTCCGCATTGCTATCAGTTGTATTTTCAATTTTGTAATTCGTTCCAATTCTCAGTGCTGGTAGTTATAGTCGCAACTAAAGATATTTGCACAGGTATTTTGATCTATTCTGTTCATTGTAACGAAAATCAGATTTATTTTGTTTGTTTTTTTAGATCACGTGAGCCAAAGGCTCAAGGTGATTGATCTCTTCTGATCACTCTCTGTCCTTCGTCTGTCGTTAACTTTTAGATTTAAACATCATCTCCTCCTTAACCACAGGACCAACTTCAACCAAACTTCACAGGAATGTAACTTCGGTGGCCCTCTTTCAAAATGGTTCAAAGATTTAAATTCCATCAAGAACTTCGGTTGCTGCAGCATCAGAAAGGGGGCAAAATATCCAAAACTTTAAAAATCTTCTGGTCCAAAAGTACTGGCCCGATTTAAAAATTATATTGCACAAATGTTTCTTGGGGGCACCCTCTACCAAGATTGTTCAAATTATTCAGATTAGTTGAAAAAAATGGCCGCCAGGGGGGTGGAGCTTGTTTTCATTATATGTGCTTTGTAAAATCTTTAAAAATCTTCTTGTCCAAAAGTACCAGCTAGATTTAAAGATAATTTGGCACACATGTTCCTTGGGGGACCTTCTACCAAGGTTGTTCAAATTAATCCGATCCTTTGAAAAACATAGCCGCCAGGGGCGAGTCTTGTTTTTCCTTATATGTGGCGTGTTTTGACATTTTGTGCCCAATTGCGGCCAACGTCATTTACAAGAAAACGCGTCGAAAGATGAACATTAAAAATGCAACAATTATGTGTATCAAATAGTTATTTGTCCTGTTAATACCAAATTCCGATATATTTTTAAAAGTAACGCTGGAAATGCGTCCCTAGCTGTTATTCAAATACTAAGAGTGAATTAATGCCCTTTTGTAAATTGACCTAATTAGCGGTGTTTTCTTTGGATTGATTTACAACATAGGATATATCATGATCAGGTAAGTTATATTTATAATATTATCTATTAGTTTTGTTGATGTTGCTCGATTAACTGGTAAAAAACGGTCTGAAATGTAATATTTTGGATGACTGGAAGATATTGTGATAATAATCTTATCTAGGACTCTGCTGCAGTATACTTTAAAATATGGTACTTATAATTTGTTTATACTAATTGCAGGATGACATCATCCCGACCAGGTATAATTTTTGCTAGACAGCATGCAGAAAATCAAGAGGTGGAAATTCCGTTTTGAAGAAAGAAGCTATTCTTCCAGACAGGCTCCCAGACAGACTTCCACTTCCAGGACTGGAGCCACAACGCTTGTGGTACCTTTATGAGGAGATTGGACCACTTTGTGACCAGAGTGAGAGTGCCTGTCCAAAACATCATTTTGTTGCAATCCGTTCCGAACTGTCTGTGCACTGATTCCATGCCGTCACCCTGTTGCTGATGCCGACAGACGTCGGATACGTAAGTGTTGAACCATGACGTACCGATCATCGACTGCAGTCATCACACGTGACCGACTGCTTCGGGACGGTCCCAAACGTTTCCCCTGATCTGGAAACGTCTTCGCAAACGCTCGATTGTTTTCCTTGTGCAGCCAAACAGCCGGGATACTTCGGCTACTGTATAGCCAGCATTCAGCATCCTGATCGCCTGATTTCTTTGGTCGTTATTTAGTCTTGGCATTGCAATTTGACTTGATTTTATGTGATCTTTTTGTATTGTTGCCTAATTTCTGGTCAATAAGTGCAGTCAGATACCAACACCGGATATCGACCAACATTATTTATAGCTTCTTTGGACAACTATTAATATTGAGGAAATAATTCAAAAAATAAAAGTGGATTATAACTTTCTTTTTTGGCTCAGTATATATACATATACAGTCAAACCTGTACTACCGACCACCTGGTATAACCGACCCCCTGGTGTAAGCGACCGCATTGAACTCCCCCGATGTTTTTTAGTCATAAATTAACCTGCAATAAGCAAGATCCTGCTGTCTGCGACCAACGGACACTAAAACCATTCCCTTTTTAATAAAAATCCACGGTTCAGCGACCTTAAATCTAACCGTCAAATAATTCAGTGACTTTTTAGCTCACCTGAGCTTTGCTCAAGGTGAGTTATTGTGATCGCCTTTTGTCCGTCGTCCGTCGTCCATCGTCCGTCGTGCGTCAACTTCTTCTCCTCAGTAACCAGTGGGTCAATTGGGATGAAACTTCACAGAAAGCATCCTCTCAATGACCTCACCAGAATTCCTTCAAATTTTTGGGATCCATGCAAAATTCTGGTTTCCATGGCAACGAAACCGAAAAAACTTCAAAATTCTTCTTATCCCGAATTGGTTGGCAGATTTTCAAATAATTTTGTAGAAATGTTCCTTGGATGACCCTCTATCAGATTCCTTCAAGCCGTGTTGATTGGTCGAAAAACATGGCCGCCAGGGGGGGCGGGGCTATTTTGCCTTATATGGCTATAGTGCAAACTTAAAAATCTTCTCCTCCAAAAGTGTCAGGCCGATTTTCAAATAATTTTGTAGAAATGTTCCTTGGGTGATCCTCTATCAGATTCCTTCAAGCAATGTTGATTGTTCGAAAAACATGGCCGCCAGGGGGCGGGGGCTATTTTGCCTTATATGGCCAAAGTGAAAACTTAAGAAATCTTCAACATCTTCTCCTCAGTAACCAGTGGGTCAATTGGGATGAAACTTCACAGAAAGCATCCTCTCAATGACCTCACCAGAATTCCTTCAAATTTTAGGGATCCATGCAGAATTCTGGTTTCCATGGCAACGAAACGAAAAAAACTTCAAAATTCTTCATTTCCCAAACTGGTTGGCAGATTTTCAAATAATTTTGTAGAAATGTTCCTTGGATGACCCTCTACCAGATTCTTCAAGCCATGTTGATTGGTCAAAAAACACGGCCGCCAGGGAGGCGGGGCTATTTTGCCTTATATGGCTATAGTGCAAACTTAAAAAATCTTCTCCTCCATAAGTGTCAGGCCGATTTTCGAATAATTTTGTAGAACTGTTCCTTGGGTGATCCTCTATCACATTCCTTCAAGCCATGTTGATTGGTAAAAAAACATGGCCGCCAGGGGGGCGGGGCTATTTTGCCTTATATTGCTATAGTGAAAACTTAAAAAATCTTCTCCGAAAGTGTAGAGCCGATTTTCAAATATTTTTGTAGAAATGTTCATTGGGTGACCCTCTATCAGATTCCTTCAAGCCATGTTGATTGGTCGAAAAAAAATATGGCCGCCAGAGGGCTATTTTGCCTAATATTACCATAGTGAAAACTTAAAAAATCTTCTTCTCCGAAAGTGTCAGGCCGATTTTCAAATAATTTTGTAGAAATGTTCCTTGGATGACCCACTTTCAGATTCCTTCAAGCCATGTTGATTGTTCAAAAAACATGGCCTCCAGTGGGCAGGGCTATTTTGCATTATATGGCTATAGTGAAAACTTAAAAAATCTTCTCCTCCAAAAGTGTCTGGCCGATTTTCAAATAATTTTGTAGAAATGTTCCTAGGGTGACCCTCTATCAGATTCCTTCAAACCAAGTTGATTGGTCGGAAACTATGGCTGCCAGGGGGCGGGGCTTATAAAGCTAAAGTGAAAAAAAAAAAATCAGGTGAGCGATTCTAGGGCCATCATGGCCCTCTTGTTTAATGAAAACAAGGTCGTACAGGTCCAAAATCATTTTATTCGGATTGTAGACATGTTGCATATCATGAAAATATGCATAGCTCCATTTTGCCCAGATACTGCATTTGGGCCAATTTTGTCAGGACAAGTCACATAATTATGTGCATTGAAAAACTTTAAAAATCTTCTTGTCCAAAAGAACCCTGCTCGATTTAAAAATAATTTGACACAAATGTTCCTTGGGTGACCCTCTACCAGGATTGTTGAAATTATTCCGATCTATGAAAAACATGGCCACCAGGGGGCGGGGCTTGTTTTCCTTATATGTAATAAAGGGAAAACTAAAAAAAATATTCTTGTACTAAATCACTGGCCCGATTTGAAAATAACGTGGCATAAATGTTCCTGGTGTGACCTTCTGCTAATGTTGTTAAATTTATTCTGATTGGTTGTAAAAACATGGCCACCAGGGGGGTTGCTAATGTTTTCCTTATACATATTAAACAAGGTGATCGATATAGGGCCATCATGGCCCTCTGGTTTATTATCCCCTCGTCAAACAGAGTTTGAGAGGGCTGTCCATGTCCGTTTGTTCGTTTGTCTGTTTGTGTGTCTGTGCGTCCGTCCGTAACAACCTTGTGACCACTGAACATCCTTTGACCGATCTTAACCAAACTTGGTATACAGTTAGTATATGGCAAGGTCTAGAAGCCTATTTATTTTCAAGGTCATACGGTCAAGGTCAATGTCAAAATTGGACTGACTATTCTCCGTTATAACAACCTTGTGACCACTCTACACTGAACATCCTTTGACTGATCTTAATCAAACTTGGTATACTGTTAGTATATGGCAAGGTCTAGAAGCCTATTTATTTTCAAGGTCATAGGGTCAAGGTCAAAATTGGACTGACTATTTTCCCATATGAGCACTACAATGAACATCCTTTGACTGATTTTAACCAAACTTGGTATACAGTTAGTATATGGCAAGGTCTAGAAGCCTGATCTTGATCACAAGAGAACCCGATGTGATGATTAAATACAGAGGGGATGCATCCGCTTTGCAGTGCCCTTGTTCTTTTTATCTTTCTGTCGATCTTTTAACAATAGATGGATTGAGTTGCCGCAGGGCTACAGATAAGTAACTTTTTTACCTAAAAAAGTAAATGTAAATATTTTTAAAATGATGAGGACTCAAAAGCAAATAAAAAGTAAATAAAGCAATTGCTCACAATTGTGTTGCTTAAATTCGTTACATTAAATCAAACAAGATCAGAATGGAATAACAAGTATCTATGGCTTTATGTGAATGAGACAAAAACTAAGCTTATATGTACACTGTGCATGCAGATTAAAGCAAAACTAATCTTAATCAAAGCACTGAAGGTACTGTAGTGGCGATCATGTTGAAAATGCTGCAAAGTAATAAGTAGTTGGGCCTTGCGGTTTTCAATAAAAGTGCTATCTGTTGTGGGTAAATTTAAGTAAAGCTCCCATCATTTGACAGTAGAATAATATTAGTTTGCCAGAATGTTTGTCTTGGTGATATTTAAGTTACATTTTAAATGGGTCCTGATGTGGCCATACCAAATTTAAGAAAAATCTAGTTGGCACTCGATAGACCTATACTAGATTATTTATAGATCTTTGGAAACCTGCAAATACTATAGGTCAAAGATAAGCAATATAATTTTATTCCTTATGTAAATCAACAAGTTTCAACCCTCAATTGTCAAACTATCTTCCAGGTAGGACACCTTTGGTTCTTACTTTGCATAGGATAACTATGTGTCACAACATGCATGAATAAGGTTGTGTGTAAGACATCAAACAGGCGTAACCAAACAGATTAATGCTGCGCAGGGAGACAAATCAACTAGCAGATCTTGTATTCCCTTATCACTCGAAAATTAACCTGGCTAAAATAAGTCCTTAGGAGTATGTCCGGGATTTAGAGCATATAATTGCTCAGACACATTTAAGAGCTAGAGACCGCATAAAGTCTGCAAAGAAGACTATGAAAACATTATGACATGAAACTGTTAAATAAGACAATAAATATAAAGATGCAGTTTATATTCATTGCACTGTCACATTAAAATGAAAAGAAATCAAAATGAAAACTCCTTTGAAATGTCGTGGAAAGGACAAGGAATGTGATACACTGGAGTACTTGTCGCATTTTGCTTTCATGGAAAAATACCCTGTGGCGAAATTGGATCACCTACAGTACTCATTTACCAATAACTGTACATCAAATATGAACTTGGTAATCACTTCAGGTTAAACGATGTCTGCAAAATCCAGAACACGGATGCGCTTTGTTATAAGATAAAAGCAATAAGTTAATTTCCTACCTGTAGTCAATGTGTAACAAAAATAAAAAACATTTTTGGAACACAACTGTAAAAGAATAGCATTCGCCAAACCAAAAACAGAAAACACCCTTCATATGTGCAATACAAACAAAAATGCTGCCTCTAGGATATTACAATGGAATTAATCAGACAAGTATACAGAAAAGCTTTTGAGCAATCTTGATAACTTTGCGGAAGTAGATAACAACCTTTGCTGGTAAATTGTGAACTAAGTGAAGGTAAAGTAGCAAAATTTAGAAGAGAAGCTGTCATTGTTCATTAATTTATGAAATAATATGCAAAATATTTCAAGAACATCTTTCAATGCATAATACTATCCTGGCTGAAACATTAACAAGATTCAAAATTGATATTCAGGATAAAGTAAGGTATGCAGATAAATGATAAAATGTGTCTCTTTTGATGATGCTAAGGAGGAAATTATCAAATCATATAAGTGGAACTGCAACCGTTTCAACATCTCATAAATAGTGCATGAATTGAAAATTAAGCATAAAAGCAATCCATTCATCATTGAAAAAAAATATACCCTATGTTTTTACGCTTTATACTGCTTTAAACTTTCCGTTTTTGTCACGTGACAAACTCTGCTGTGCCGTATTATCGGACAAGTCTTTTCCAGATTCCTCTTGTCTTTATAAAAATTGAAGAGATTTTAAGCATGTAATACATATTAAATGACAACAGCAGCATACTTTTTAGCTCAGATTTTGTGATCATCTGCTGTCGCCGTCGTTGTCATCTGGACGAACGTCCGTTAACAATTTCCTACAAATGACTTCTCCTACTAAACCAATGGACTGATTTAAAAATAACTTAAAGGAATGTTCCTTTAGGAGGTCTTCTTTTAAAGTTGTTCAAAATAGTTTACATAGAGATATTTAGGGAAAATCTTCAAAATCTTCTTGTCTGAAACCAAAAGGTCTAGAGTTTAGATATTCGGTGTGTAGCATCATCTCGTGGTCCTCTATCAAAAGTGTTTAAATTATGCCCCTGGGGTCAAAATTGGCCCAATCCCGGGGATTACCCTTTTCACATATATATATAAAGAAAAACTTTGAAAAAATTTCTTGGCTGAAACCAAAAGGCGTAGAGCTTAGATTTTTTGTGTGTAGCATTGTCTAGGGGCCCTCTAAAAAAAAAGTTCAAATTATGCTCCTGGTGTTAAAATTTACCCCACCTAGGGGGGACAGCTGTTTTACATAGAAATTTATAGGAAAACTTTTAGAATCTTCTTGTCTGAAAACAAAAGGCCTATAGCTTAGATATTTGGTATGTAGCATTGTCTAGTGGTCCTCTTCCAAGATTGTTCAAATTATGCCCTGATCAAAATTGGCCACGCCCCGCGGTTCACCTGTTTTACATAGAGAGATATAGGAAAAACTTTGAACTCTTCTTATCTGAAACAGACTTTTCAGTTTCCTTATGTCCTATTAATTTGACAAAAGACGCACAACATTGGTTAGGTAATTTTGCCTATTGTCAAATGGAACTATACTTGAGATTGGACCTCTTGTATTAGCTTACCTGATCACATTACAAATCATATTGCATAGGAGAGCGATCCAGGGCCATCATGGCCCTCTGGTTTGTTAATTAGATTTGCTAAACCTTTTTTTTATTCTTCTTTGTATTTCGTTTGCGAGAATATTTATCTTTGTAGGTTGTATATATTAGGGTCTGTGATATAATTTTAGGATTAAAAACGATCTGGCGATTTAAAAAATGGTTCAAACCGGCAAAATTTAGGTCATCCGTAGCCCTGCATGGTGCACATATTTAATCCTAGGATGACAGACACTAAATGTCATATTAATAGATATTTCCAAAAATGAAATATATGAAAGTTAGCTTATATAATTATTATTATACCCCCCGGCAAACAAAGTTTGGGGGGGTATATAGGAATCACCCTGTCTGTCCGTCTGTCCGTCTGTCTGTCTGTCTGTCTGTCTGTCCGTATGTCCACATTTCTTGTAAGCACTACTCCTCCTAAACGGCTCAATGGATTTGGTTCAAACTTTACATGAAGGTTACACATCATATGTAGATATGCATGAAGGAAGATCACACGCCTCGGACTCTTCCAAGGGGAGATAATTTAACTTAGAGGTTATCTGCGAGGGACTCCTGTGCACATACCTCCACATTTCTTGTAAGCACTACTCCTCCTAAACGGCTCAATGGATTTGGTTCAAACTTTACATGAAGGTTACACATCATATGTAGATATGCATGAAGGAAGATCATATGCCTCGGATTCTTCCAAGGGCAGATAATTCAACTTAGAGGTTACCTGCGAGGGACTCCTGTGCACATACCTCCACATTTCTTGTAAGCACTACTCCTCCTAAACGGCTCAATGGATTTGGGTCAAACTTTACATGAAGGTTACACATCATATGTAGATATGCATAAAGGAAGATCATATGCCTCGGATTCTTCCAAGGGCAGATAATTCAACTTAGAGGTTACCTGCGAGGGACTCCTGTGCACATACCTCCACATTTCTTGTAAGCACTACTCCTCCTAAACGTCTCAATGCATTTGGTTCAAACTTTACATGAAGGTTACACATCATATGTAGATATGCATGAAGGAAGATCATACGCCTCGGATTCTTCCAAGGGCAGATAATTTAACTTAGAGGTTACCTGCGAGGGACTCCTGTGCACATACCTCCACATTTCTTGTAAGCACTACTCCTCCTAAACGGCTCAATGGATTTGGTTCAAACTTTACATGAAGGTTACACATCATATGTAGATATGCATGAAGGAAGATCATACGCCTCGGATTCTTCCAAGGGCAGATAATTCAACTTAGAGGTTACCTGCGAGGGACTCCTGTGCACATACCTCCACATCTCTTGTAAGCACTACTCCTCCTAAATGGCTCAATGGATTTGGGTCAAACTTTACATGAAGGTTACACATCATATGTAGATATGCATGAAGGAAGATCATATGTATCGGATTCTTCCAAGGGCAAATAATTCAACTTAGAGGTTACCTGCGAGGGACTCCTGTGCACATACCTCCACATTTCTTGTAAGCACTACTCCTCCTAAACGGCTCAATGGATTTGGTTCAAACTTTACATGAAGGTTACACATCATATGTAGATATGCATGAAGGAAGATCATACGCCTCGGATTCTTCCAAGGGCAGATAATTCAACTTAGAGGTTGCCTGCGAGGGACTCCTGTGCACATACCTCTACATTTCTTGTAAGCACTACTGAGTCAAACTGTATATGAAGGCTACACATTATATGTAGATATGCATGAAGGAAGATTTTTCTCCTCAGATTCTTCCAAGGGAAGATAAGCAAAGTAGAAACTTTACCAATGTATCCGATGCTTTGGGAGGGGAGCGGGGGGTATTCTTTAGTGAGCTTTGCTCACAGTATTTCTAGTTGTTGTTATTTAAGTCTATTTTCTCTCGTAAAAACATCTCTAGATTATGTGTATGTCAACTATATACAGATCTGCATCCAAAATTGCTATCTAATCAGAGTTCTTATGATAATAAGACTTCCTTTTAAGAGTTTCTTAAACTAATGAGTGAACAGTACATATTCGGATCAAACTATGTGGATTTCAAGAAAGATCTGAATCTCTACCACACCACATACCTAAAATAACAGATCTTTATTATTTTATTATCTCTAACTACGCAAATGTCTGTGATTCGATTTCCCGCTAAACCACTCATTTACTAAACGGAATTACAATAAGCTGCATGTCAATTAAGGTTAACCCTCTCCCACAAATAGACAGACGCCTTTTGACGCATCTGCAGCAGAGAAACTTTGCAAAATGAGAGACAAAAGGAGAAATGGCTCATAATTAGCAGTTTCTCCTTTTGACACAGTATGATCTACACGATACAGTAATTGTACTGCTAATTATAAAGAGTTTCCATATTTCTGCCTAAATTTCTTTTTATTGTTTATGTTTTATTTTAATGTCTGCTTTAAAGGCATTGAAAGGTTAAAAGGCAAAATTACAAAATGGGATTACAAATAAACATGTCATAAATGGGAAAAACAGGTAGAAATGGCATTGTGCTATATCTTTTCAATATAAAGTAATTGTTTAATGTATGTCTCCTAATAGCTAGAGACAGAGTAAATAAGGGAAACCGATGGAGCAAAAATGATCCTAATAAACGACCGGTGGAACTAATTCCGTTTAAAGGAAAGTTTTATTAAAGATTTATGCTAACAAACTTAATCAAATTTGATTTTCTTCCTTCCTAAATAAACAACAACAAGATTTACAAAAAGGAATAAGGATATATATATAGGCTTAAATGGTATGTTCCCGATACGTCAATTTCTATAGATTAACACCTATCACTAATCTGTGATTAGAGGGTACCAACATGGGGTACAGAAATATAAATATACATTGATTTATTTTGATTTTAAAGATAGACGGTTACTGATCAGAATAATTACAATTTATATGTATTTTATAATTCAATTTTGATTTTGAGTGTTAACCCTTTCCCTCATACGACAATTCTGCAGCAGACGACTTTGAACTTATTTTGTCAAAACATAGAAAATCTCCATAGTTGAATGGATAACCTATGACAAAAATAGAAAACATTGTTGCAAAAGGAGAAATTGCACGTTTTGTGCAATTTCTTCTTTTGTCACTATGTTTTCAAAAAGCCGTCTGCTGCAGAGGCGTCAGAAAGCGTCTACATTAGGGAAAGGGTTAACATACCATTTTCTAGACATAAGGAATTATGTTCAAACTGTCATGCCATCATATCTGTTTAACAAATTAAATTCGAAAACTGTGTCTTTTTATCTTTTTATAATGACTTATGCTGCTTCTGCAACTCAGCTCCTAGTCCAGATTTCTGTACTAGGAATGCAATTTTATATTTTGACTGTTCGCATCCTACAATGCAATATGTAACGGCGATATACTGAGACTAACTCAGCTCCTTCACTTGGGTTGACACACATACAACAAATCTGCAGTAGACAACTTTGAAAACATCTGTGCAAAAATATGATCCTACTCCATTAATGACAGTTTGTTTATAAAATAGATTTGAAATCTTGGGCAAATGGTGAAATTGCTCATCATGAGCAATTTAACCTTTGCCGCAATGTTTTCAAAAGTCGTCTGCTGCAGAGGCGTCAGAAAGTGTCTACATGTGGGAAAGGGTTAAGGTACAGATATAAAACCTGACTAAGTGTTCAGTTACCTTATTGTGCTAATTTGTCCAGAAAGAAACATAACAAAATCGACAGATTGATTGGAAAAAAAATCACTTTATCATATTGGATTGAATTAACTGAGAGAAGGTTTAATAGAAAAAACACTATGAACAATAAGCAATTGCTCGTTACAAGCGATGTTTTTTTGTCAGATGTTTGAAATGATGATTATTGATTTTTAGCTCGCCTATGCACAAAGTGCAGGGTGAGCTTTTGTGATCTCACTGCGTCGTCGTCATCATCGTCGTCCGCCCATTCACATTTTCCTACAAACGTCTTCTCCAATTAAACCAATTAACCTAAATTCAAAAAAAATTACAGGAATGATCCTTGGGTAGATCTCTTTCAAAATTGTTTAAAGAATTCTATTCTATGCAGAAAAAAATCTTCTTTTCTGAAAGAAGAAGGCCCGGAACAACGACTCGATTTAATTCCCAGCTGGTCCGTCGAGTGGACCGGGGAGACCCATTAGAGCGTAATTGTGTGACAGGAAATCTTTAGACTCATGATTTGTTGAGACGGGGTTTACATTGTGTTTTTTTAGCTCACCTGAGCTTTGCTCAAGGTGAGTTATTGTGATCGCCTTTTGTCCGGCGTCCGGCGTGCGTCGTCCGTCGTGCGTCAACTTCTTCTCCTCAGTAACCAGTGGGTCAATTGGGATGAAACTTCACAGAAAGCATCCTCTCAATTACCTCACCAGAATTCCTTCAAATTTTTGGGATCCATTCAAAATTCTGGTTTCCATGGCAACGAAACCGAAAAAAACTTCAAAATTCTTCTTCTCCCAAATTGGTTGGCCGATTTTCAAATAATTTTGTAGAAATGTTCCTTGGGTGACCCTCTATCAGATTCCTTCAAGCCATGTTGATTGGTCGAAAAACATGGCCGCCAGGGGGGGGCGAGGCTATTTTGCCTTATATGGCTATAGTGCAAACTTAAAAAATCTTCTCCTCCAAAAGTGTCAGGCCGATTTTCAAATAATTTTGTAGAAATGTTCCTTGGGTGATCTTCTATCAGATTCCTTCAAGCCATGTTGATTGTTCAAAAAACATGGCCGCCAGGGGGCGGGGCTATTTTGCATTTTATGGCTATAATGAAAACTTAAAAAATCTTCTCCTCCATAAGTGTCAGGCCGATTTTCAAATAATTTTGTAGAAATGTTCCTTGGGTGACCCTCTATCAGATTCCTTCAAGCAATGTTGATTGGTCGAAAAACATGGCCGCCAGGGGGCGGGGGCTATTTTGCCTTATATGGCCAAAGTGAAAACTTAAAAAATCTTCAACATCTTCTCCTCAGTAACCAGTGGGTCAATTGGGATGAAACTTCACAGAAAGCATCCTCTTAATGACCTCACCAGAATTCCTTCAAATTTTAGGGATCCATGCAGAATTCTGGTTTCCATGGCAACGAAACGGAAAAAACTTCAAAATTCTTCTTCTCCCAAACTGGTTGGCAGATTTTCAAATAATTTTGTAGAAATGTTCCTTGGATGACCCTCTACCAGATTCCTTCAAGCCATGTTGATTGGTCAAAAAACATGGCCGCCAGTAGGCAGGGCTATTTTGCATTATATGGCTATATTGAAAACTTAAAAAATCTTCTCCTCCAAAAGTATCTGGCCGATTTTCAAATAATTTTGTAGAAATGTTCCTAGGGTGACCTGACCCTCTATCAGATTCCTTCAAGCCAAGTTGATTGGTCGGAAACTATGGCTGCCAGGGGGCGTGGCTTATATAGCTAAAGTGAAAATAAAATAAAAAATCAGGTGAGCGATTCAAGGGCCATCATGGCCCTCTTGTTTATTCATATTATGTGTAGCCTATTACAACAAGCAAACATGTATTTTAATACCCCACTTCGAAGAAGAGGGGGTATATAGGAGTCACTGTGGTGGGCTGTCTGTCTGTCTGTCTGTTGGTCGGAAGCCATATTTTGTCCGGCCTATTTCTTACAAAATAGGAATTCAATAAAATTTTACTTGAAGCTTCTATCCCAAGAGGAGATGTGCATATCCTAAAGGGGTTACAATTGCATGTTATTTTACAGAGTTAGGGCCCTTTTACTTATTAAGTTTTGGTGTAGTCAAGGTGCTGTTTAGGGGGTATTTATCATCTTCAGTGATAGTTCTAGTTTTATTTAAATTTATTCAATGCAAAACCAAATGAAGAAAAGTCATTCATGAAAACTGATGAACTATTGTTTTTAAATTGGAAACAGAAATCTAGAGTATCAATCTCAATTCCTGCTTGAAATCATTTTAAATTATGTTCCTGCTAGGATCGGATGTAATGTTGACATATAAATCGTACACTGCCCTGTTTCAGTGACTGACCTAAATCGGTGACCTTGTTATTTTTCATTTTCTAGCCTAGTACTGGTTTGTTTACCCAGGGATCATGAATAAGTGAACTGTCGCCGTGATATAACTGAAATATTGTTGAAAGCGGCATAAAACCCCAATAAATAAATAAATTAAGTGCAAGACATCCATTCCTTCTATCTCCGTTGTGAATACAACTTGGGAAACCCAAAATATACCATCGTATTTGCGATATGTAAATTAAAACTAATTTTAGAATTCCGAAAGCCCAAATGTATACAGTAAACGTCATCAATATTGGGGCCGTTGAATATGCATGCCCATGAGTCGATTGTAAACTTCCGCTAATATTGCTAAACTGAAAGTATATATATACTCCCAGCCACTCAGTAAATCTCGAAAAATCACTGCAATAACAGCGATTTGTCAAAGAAACAACCCTGTAAAAGATCGACAATTAGAAATGCGTATTATTCGGCCCAAAATTTTCACTCACAAAAATATGCTGGTTCCTGAAATCTCACCTTGCAATTTGAAATTTGCACACGCGAGTTTGCAAGCTTAAATTCGAACCCTGTAAAATAACCTTTTCTTTTTGGGTCCGCTAACCCAGTCGAGAAAACGCCGCATTGTAAGTTTTCTTAAATTTGACTGTGCGCAGACATTTTGAAAAAGCTGACGTAATACTTATAAGTCTGTTTGGGATATTTTCTGTATCTATTTATAGATTACAGGTACCCAATTTCGTTTACGCGGTAGAATAAATCCGATAACCGTCGCTCATTTATCGCATAGAGGGGTCCTAATATTTACAATTGTATTTGGAATCTCTCGATCTTCCATGTTTTGTTCGCCGATGAAACAAGTTAAACAAAAAAGGGGCTATTTTGGATCTGACAATGAGAAAAAAGATTCTCTAACAGTTGATAAACTTCATCAGTTTTTGATGATTCCATCGACAAAAAAAATAACATGGGGTCTGGATTATAGAAAATGCAATATTTAAGGTCGCCGGCTGGACGACGATTTTGAAATCTTAGGTGGTCCAGTCGAAGATTTAGTCGCAATGGGCGACTGGGCGACCGCTAATTTTACTCCCTGCTGCATGGTCCTATATTGCTCAACTGATTTAATCAAACTTAAACAGTTTTCATTGTTCTTTGTCTATACATAAATACGGAAAACAAGCAACACCCCCTGGTGGCCATGTTTATCATCCTATCAAAATAATTAAAAGTTCTAGTAGAGGGGCACCCGAAGAACATTCATGGCAAATGGACAAGAATATTTTTAAAGTGTTTACCTTAACAAGTCTATGTAAAACAAGTGATCCCCAGGAAGGAGCCATGTTTGACACCAGCTAGGGCTATAATAATTTGACCAATCTTGGTAGAAGTCCACTAGATGAAGTTAGATTTCAAATATTAAACTTTTAGACAAGATTTTTTAAAGTTTTTGCCTATACGAGTATATGTAAAACAAGTGTCCCGGCAGGGGCCATTTTTGACCCCAGGGCTATAATCCGAACAATCTTAGTAGGGGTCCACTAGATGAAGCTACATACCAAATATCAAAGGCCTGGACCTTCTACTTTTAGACAAGATTTTAAAAAAATTCCCTATATGAACATATGAAAAACAAGTTACCCATCGGGGTGGGACCATCTTTTAATCCAGGGCGATGATTTGAACAATCTTGGTAGAGGTCCACTAGATGATGCTACATATCAAATATTAAAGGCCTGGGCCCTCTACTTTTCGACAAGAAGATTTTTAAAGTTTTTCCCCTATATGAGTCTATGAAAAACAGGTGACCCCCGGGGGGAAGCTATAATTTGAACATTCTTGATAAAGGTCCACTAGATGATACTACATACCAAATATCTTTTAGACAAGAAGATTTGTAAAGTTTTTTCTCTATCTATGTAAAACAAGGGGTAATTATTTACCCAATGGCTATAATTTGAACAATCTTGGTAGAGGTCCACTAGATGATGCTACATACTAAATATCAAAGGCCAGGGCCCTCTACTTTAAGACAAGCAGATTTTTAAAGTTCTTCCCCTGAATGAGTCTATGTAAAACAAGGGACCCCCGGGATGGGGTCATTTTTGACCCCATGGCTATAATTTACCAATCTTGGTAGAGGTCCACGTAATAATTGCTATAATAGAGCTTGTGAACACAATAGAGGCTCCATTTACTATCTGATATTCACCAAACTTACACAGTAGTTAGGTATCCATGAGAGCTTGGTTCCTTTTGCAAACCAGCCAGATCCGGCCATGTAAGACTGGATTATGGCCCATGAAATTGTCAGAATTGCTATAATAGAGCTTGTGAACGCGATAAAGTCTTCGGTTTTGATTTTATCTCAATCAAACTTATACAGTAAGTTTCAAACAAAAGAATAAAAATCACAAATACACTTCATGGGTACGTCTTCAGTTTTGATTGTATCTCCATCAAACTTATACAGTAGTTAGACATCCATTAGAGCTCGGTTACTTTCGCAAACCAGCCAGATCAGCCCATGCAAGACTTGATTTTGGCCCTTGAAATTGTCAAAATTGCTATAATAGAGCTTGTGAACACAATAGAGGCTCCATTTACTATCTGATCTTCATCAAACTTAGACAGTAGTTAAATATTGATGAGAGCTCGGTTCCTTTCGAAAACCAGCCAGATGTGCCCTTGCATAGCTGGATTATGGCCCTTGAAATTATCAAAATTGCTATAATAGAGCTTGTGAACACAATAGACCCTCCATTTACTATCTGATCTTCACCAAATTTAAATAGTAGTTAAATATTGATGAGAGCTGGGTTCCTTTCGCAAACCAGCCAGATCGGCCAATGAAAGACTGGATTATGGCCCTTGAAATTATCAAAATTGCTATAAAACAGCTTGTGAACACAATAGATTTACTATCTGATTTTCACCATACATACACATGCTCTGGATTGAAAATGACCAAAGAACCATCCCAGTAGAGCATAGGCCCTCATAGGCCTCTTGTTATAATATTATTATCTTTTTATTCTCTTTATTGTAGATCATCAAACAATGGCAGAAAAAGATTCAGCTGCTAAGGAAGGTCTTAAGCGTGATACAGTAGAAGTAAACCAGCAACTTTTAACCAAACTAGATAGTTTCGTTATTAATACAGATAAACCAAAGTTTCCAAAATATGCAGAAAATGCGAAAAGAGTTGACTCTTTCAAGAACTGGCCAAA
Organism: Serripes groenlandicus; assembly: GCA_031761405.1. Lineage (NCBI taxonomy): Eukaryota > Metazoa > Mollusca > Bivalvia > Cardiida > Cardiidae > Serripes > Serripes groenlandicus. The sequence continues at coordinate 170,698 of JASEVX010000099.1, read as the reverse complement.
AAACTTGCCAATTAAGCCAGACATCATGATAGATGCTGGGCTTGTATACACAGGTAAATTGTTTTAACTCTTAATCATGACTTGATCAAATTGTATGAAGAAATTCGAGATTTTTATCTTACTCCACTTTTAAATCACCTGTTAGCCAATTCCAACCAAACTTCACAGGAATGTTCCTTTGATGGCCCTCTTTCAAAATTGTTCAAAGATTTAAATTCCAGTGAGAACTCGGATTTCCATGGCAACAAAAAAAGGGGAAATTAACCAAAACTTAAAAAATCTAAGTGCAGGCCTCTGCTTTGTTTGTTTGTTTGTTTGTTTGTTTGGAGTTTAACGCCGCTTTCAACAGCTTTGGTCATATCACGGCGGTCAGTGCACCTACCCATGTTTTCCTGGCTTTCCCACACCAGTACTTACACAACATTCTTTCGAAGCCACTGACTACTTTCTCACATAGATCAGAGGTGAGAGGCAATGGAAAACATCGCCCGAAAGAATGGCAGGCCTCTGCATTTACTTTTGAACCTACTTGCCTAGTCGGACAAGTACTTTGAAAATTTACTTGCCCGGACTCCAATACAACTGGCACGAATATATGTCATTATATTGTGAATTACAGTGTCCTTCCTTAAAATGCAGTCCAATTAAAACAGTTGAATTTACAGGACGATATTTACGTTTATGTTTACACAAACAAGTATTTTAAACACATAAAAGTGTCTACGGTTTGACATTAGAATGTACTTTAATTAAAATGAGTCGGAATTTGATAAGATCTCGGAAAAATTATTATTGACATCCGCCATTTTAAATTCAGGGGATTCCGGAAAAAAAACTCTTCAGAAAAGTGTAAACAACGTATTGTTTAGTTCAATTCTGACCAACCAATACTTGGGGATGAATCTATTTAGAACGAGGCAGCAGTAATTAAAATAGAGGTTTTCATCATGTGACATACATATAATGTATTTTAAACAATTGCGATGCATTGAAAATACGTGACTAGGACTGATTTACGAATGTTTCGGGTTGTCAGCGACACAAAAGATTGAGGGTTGAATTTGGGACTCTAAATTATGGCCTCTGGACAAATTGTAACCATTCCGAAAATTATAAAAGGGTCCATTGGACCCCGTCAGAAAATAGTGAAGAGCCGTTCGTAATTATGAATGGAGCTGTTAATCAGTACCACTGAATAGGGAAATAAATCTCATGTATAAATTTACAACTTATGTGATTTAAAATAGTCCTTTGTCTTTTAATGCTGCTTATGATTTGATTAATTAAATTGGTGTTATAAATAGCACTATATGGAATAACCCATAAGAGCGTGCGCATCTACTAGGTAAACACTTCCGGTTTATTTTTATACCCCCAAAAAACAAAGTTTTGTGGGGGTATATAGGAGTCACTGTGTCGGTCGGTCGGAAGCCATATTTTGTCCGGCCTATTTCTTACAAACCACTGAGTGGAATTCAATAAAATTTTACATGAAGCTTCTATACCAAGTGGATATGTGCATATCCTAAAGGGGTTACAATTGCATAATATTTTACAGAGTTATGGCCCTTTTACTTATTAAGTTGTTGGTCATATTTTGTCCAAAGTCATATTTTGTCCGGCCTATTTCTTACAAACCACTGGGTGGAATTCAATAAAATTTTACATGCAGCTTCTATACCAAGAGGAGATGTGCATATCGTAAAGGGGTTACAATTGCATGATATTTTACAGAGTTATGGCCCTTTTACTTATTAAGTTGTTGGTCATATTTTGTCCAAATTCATATTTTGTCTGGCCTATTTCTTACAAACCACTGGGTGGAATTCAATAAAATTTCACATGCAGCTTCTATACCAAGAGGAGATGTGCATATCGTAAAGGGGTTACAATTGCATGATATTTTACAGAGTTATGGCCCTTTTACTTATGAAGTTGTTGGTCATATTTTGTCCGGCCTATTTCTTACAAACCACTAGGTGGAATTCAATAAAATTTTACATGAAGCTTCTATACCAAGAGGAGATGTGCATACCCTAAAGGTCTTACAATTGCATGTTATTTTACAGAGTTATGGCCCTTTTACTTATTATGTTGTTGGTCATATTTTGTCCATATTTTGTCCGGCCTATTTCTTACAAACCACTGGGTGGAATTCAATAAAATTGTACATGAAGCTTCTATACCAAGAGGAGATGTGCATATCCTAAAGGGGTTACAATTGCATGATATTTTACAGAGTTATGGCCCTTTTACTTATGAAGTTGTTGGTCATATTTTGTCCGGCCTATTTCTTACAAACCACTGGGTGGAATTCAATAAAATTTTACATGAAGCTTCTATACCAAGAGGAGATGTGCATACCCTAAAGGTCTTACAATTGCATGTTATTTTACAGAGTTATGGCCCTTTTACTTATTAAGTTGTTGGTCATATTTTGTCCATATTTTGTCCGGCCTATTTCTTACAAACCACTGGGTGGAATTTAATAAAATTGTACATGAAGCTTCTATACCAAGAGGAGATGTGCATATCCTAAAGGGGTTACAATTGCATGATATTTTACAGAGTTATGGCCCTTTTACTTATTAAGTTGTTGGTCATATTTTGTCCAGCCTATTTCTTACAAACCACTGGCTGGAATTCAATAACATTTTACATGAAGCTTCTATACCAAGAGGAGATGTGCATATCATAAAGATTTTACAATTGCATGTTACTTTACAGAGTTATGGCCCTTTTGTTGGTCAGTCGGAAGCTATATTTTGAGTCAAGGTGCTGTTTTGGGGGTATTTATCACCTTCAGTGATATTTCTAGTGTTTATTGATCTTTATGGCAAATTTTACAGTTTGAAGTTTTAAACTCAACAGGGTTTGATCAAATAATGAAATAAAATATTGACATGTCAACATATTTGTCCCAGAAAGGATTCTAACTGCCACTTGCCCGATCGGACAACTGCTGGGAAAAACAACTTGCCCGGACTCAACTGTTACTTGCCCCGGGCTATCAGACAACCGTTAATGTCGAGCCCTGTTCTTGTCTGAAAGTAGAAGGCCCATGCCTTTAATATTTGGTATGTAGCATCATCTAGTGGACCTCTACAAAGATTGTTTAAATTATAGCCCTGGGGTAAAAAATTACCTCTTCCCGGAGGTCACTTGTTTGAAATAGACTTGTATAGGGAAAAAACTTTCAAAATCTTCTTGTCTAAAAGGAGATGGCCCAGGCCTTTGATATTTGGTATGTAGCTTCATCTAGTGGACCTCTACCAAGATTGTTCAAATTATAACCCTGGGTCAAAAATCGCCCCTCACTTAGGGTCACTTGTTTTACATAGACTAGTATAGGGAAAAAACTTTGAAATCTTCTTGTCTAAAGGTAGATGGCCCAGGCCTTTGATATTTGGTATGTATCTTTATCTAGTGGACCTCTACCAATTTTGTTCAAATTATAGCCCTGGGGTCAAAAATGACCCCTCCCCGGGAGTCACTTGTCTAAAAGTAGAAGGCCAAGGCCTTTGATATTTAGTATGTAGCTTAATCTATTGTACCAATCTTGTTCAAATTATAGTTCTGGGGTCACTTGTTTTACGAAACTTGTATAGGTAGAAACTTTAAAAATCTTATTGTCTGAAGGTAGAATGACCAGGTTTTTGATATTTGGTCTGTAGCTTCATCTAGTTGACATCTACCAAGATTGTTCAAATTATAGCCCTGGTGTAAAAAATAGCCCCATCCAGGGTCACTTGTTTTACATATTATATTTGTATAGGGAAAAACTTTAAAAATCTTGGAAAATATTTATTTAGTCGGTTTTGAAAAGCCAGTTGATATTTATTTTCCTTACTGCAAACTAATTTACTCACATCCGTTGTAGTTCCATCATTGATGCAGTGACGCGATTAATAATAATTATGGCAATGCTACTTTGGTACCAGATTGTTACTAATATTTAAGTTTTATCGTAACATTATCTACATAGAGTTTAAATATGATAATATTATCTTCGTCATGATTGGGCAGATAATAAATATCATTGCGCGTTCTATCTGCCTTGCAAATAACTCTGATGATACTCAAATCTGGAAATTCCAAAAGGTTCTATAAATAGCTCGCGAGACTGGTGTTCTTAAATCTCAATATTATGAACGCTTTATTTTGTAGTTGTTTAAATATATGAAAGCGTCTAGATGATAGGACTTTTGTTAAAATCTAATCTGTTGTACTCCTCCTTCAGTTTCAACCTGATTTACTTCATACTTCGCATAAATGTTAATCAGGAGTAGTAGATGTGTAACACGCAAATTTCATGTCCCTGTGACCTTGACCTCTGACCTTGAAATAGGAATTGTTTTTGTTAAAATCTAATCTGTTGTACTCCTCCTTCAGTTTCAACCTGATTTACTTCATACTTGGCATAAATGTTAATCAGGAGTAGTAGATGTGCAACACACAAATTTCATGTCCCTGTGATCTTGACCACTGACCTTGAAATAGGATTTTTTTTTGTTAAAATCTAATCTGTTGTACTCCTCCTTCAGTTTCAACCTGATTTACTTGATACTTGGCATAAATGTTAATCAGGAGTAGTAGATGTGCAAGACGCAAATTTCATGTCCCTGTGACCTTCACCTCTGACCTTGAAATAGGATTTTTAGCTCAACAGAGCACAAAGTGCTCAAGATGAGTTTTTGTGATCGCCTTTTGTCCATCGTTCGTCGTCCGTCGTCAACATTTGCTTGTTAACACTCTAGTGGCAACATTTTGCATCCAATCTTCATGAAAGTTTATTGGAACATATATCTCCATCAAATCAAGGCCAAGTTCGAAACTGGGTCATGTTGGGTCAAAAGCTAGGTTACTAGGCCAAATTGAAGAAAAATCTTGTTAACACTCTGGAAGCTGCATTTTTGGCTTGAAACTTTGTCAGAATGTTTGTCTTAGTGACATCTAGGCCAAGTTCAAATATAGGTCTTGTCGGGTCAAAAACTAGGTGACTAAGCCAAATTGAAGAAAAAATCTTATTAACACTCTTGGAAGCTGCATTTTTGGCTTGAGCATGTTGAAACTTTGTCAGAATGTTTGTCTTAGTGAAATATAGGTCATGTTGGGTCAATAACTAGGTCACTAGGCCCAACTGAAGGAAAATCTTGTTAACACTCTGGAAGTCCCATTTTAAACTTGAGCATGTTGAAACTTTGTCAGAATGTTTGTCTTAGTGATAGCTAGGCCAAGTTCAAATATAGGTCATGCTCGGTCAAAATCTATGTCACTAGGCAAAATTGAAGGAAAATCTTGTTAACACTCTAGAAGCCACATTTTAAACTTGAGCATGTTGAAACTTTGTCAGAATGTTTGTCTTAGTGATATATAGGCCAAGTTCGAATATGGGTCATGTCCCGTCAAAAACTAGGTCACTAGGCCAAATTGAAGAAAAATCTTATTAACACTCTGGAAGTTGCATTTTTGGCTTGAGCATGTTGAAACTTTGTCAGAATATTTGTATTAGTGATATATAGGCCAAGTTCGAATATAGGTAATGTCGGGTCAAAAACTAGGTCACTAGGCCAAATTGAAGGAAAATCTTGTTAACACTCTGGAAGCCACATTGTCAGAATGTTTGTCTTAGTGATATATAGGCCAAGTTCGAATATGGGTCATGTCCCGTCAAAAACTAGGTCACTAGGCCAAATTGAAGAAAAATCTTATTAACACTCTGGAAGCTGCATTTTTGGCTTGAGCATGTTGAAACTTTGTCAGAATATTTGTATTAGTGATATATAGGTCATGTCGGGTCAAAAACCAGGTCACTAGGCCAAATTGAAGGAAAATCTTGTCAACACTGGAAGCCACATTTTAAACTTGAGCATGTTGAAACTTTAATAGAAAGTTTGTCCTGGTGATATCTAGGCCAAGTTTGAATATGGGTCATGTCATGTCAAAAACTAGGTTACTAGGCCAAATTTAAGGGAAATCTTGTTAACACTCTGGAAGCCACATGTTTGGCATGAGCATGTTGAAACTTTGTCAGAATATTAATTTTGTCTTGATGATATCTAGGGTAAGTTCGAATATGGGTCAGGTCAGGTCAACAACTAAGTCACTAGTCCAAATTGTATACAGGTCGCATTTTTGACTTGAGGAGCTTGAAATTTTTATCAGAAAGTTTGTCTTGATGATATTGCCATTGGCGCTGAAAGAGTTATTTCTTAAATAGCCCATTCTCAGGTGAGCGATTCAAGGGCATCATGGCCCTCTTGTTTTTTGTTTAAAATCTAATCTAAGATGTGCAAGACGCAAATTTAATGTCCCTGTGACCTTCACCTCTGACCTTGAAATAGGATTTTTTTTCTTAAAATCTAATCTGTTGCGACATACTCCTCCTTCAATCTCAACCGGATTTACTTGAAACATGGCAAATTGGAGGCCTTACGAAAATATATCGATCAGAAGTGAAATTTAAACTTCTGCTACTTATTCTCAAAATTAAAATATCAAAATATCAAAATCATGAAAAATATCGAAAATATGTCCTCGCGAATATTCAGTAGTTTACAGTAAAAACCTTGTTACACTTTGAATAAAGAATGTGGTTCATTTTCTTCTTGTTTGTTTGTTTTCTGAAACTAGAAATGCGGATTGTATTTTATGCATTAGAAAATATTCTTGACAAAATGTCTTTAAAATTAGATTTGTATATTGCTTTTTGATATCATCTTAGTATTTCTTTTTGATACTGATATTCAAATTGTCTTGATCTTGAGTCAAAGATAATACTGTGAGATATAATATGTGTCAGTGGTTGGGGCGGGGGTATTAATGACCTTTAGTGATAGTTCTAGTTTAGTTGGAGATCGAGCATTATAATATATGCCTATATTTTTATAAATTGAACAGTTTGGCAAATAGTGAAATTGTGCTTTTTGTGCATGTTTTGTGTTTGTTATTGCACTCAAATTTTTCGAAGCAGTTTAACAACCTCAGAGACATATTAATACACTGTGTTTATATGTCTCCGACAACCCTCAATCATGCAATGTGAAGGGACTAAATTGAACAGACCTGTTTAATATCGGACATCATTGAAACAAACACCAAACTAATGGATACTGTGTTCTCTCCTTTTTTGATAATTTTGTCATTTCTAAAGTGTACACAATATTTTATCTTAATATGGCCTAGCGACCTGGTGTTGAACATGTGATTACCCGAACAATTTAGATTACAATTTCAATAGCCATTCTAATGAGCTAAAACGGTAGTCTATCGAGTACCAAATAGATTTTTCATAAATTTGGAATGGCCTAATTTTGAAAACATCATGACCAGTTTCAGAACGTAACTAAAAAATCACCAAGACAAAATTCTGGCAAACTAACATGATTCTACTGTCAAACGATGCAGGGTTGATACATTCTCAAATTTACCTGCACCAGAGTGCACTATTATTGAAAATCGCGAGCCCTACACCGATATACTGCTTGTTACTTTGCAGGATTTTCCATACGATCGCCACTACAGTGCCATTGGCGCTTTGATTTAAAATCTAACTTCATCTAGTGGACCCCTACCAAGATTAGTCGAATTATAACCCTGGTGTCAAAAATGGCCCCATCCTGGGGATCACTTGTTTTACATAGACTCGTTAAGGTACAGTTAAGAACATCATGAAATTGACAATCTGAGCGGAACGTGATTGGAACGAAGTTGGAACGCTTTATGAGCGGAGCGGAATTTTGCGCTCTGAACGAAACAATCATAATGATTGCAAAAATCCAATCATTCGCTCATTGAATGGTTGCAACAACTATCCGATAATTACGAAACTATTTTATTAAAAGTCATATTTGTATACTAAACTTTTGTTTTATAAGACACTCAAGTATCCGATTGAATTAGAATGTAACAAATATTATTAATATGATCATTTTCGTAATACGATTTGCTACTAACGATTGTGCTGAAAAAACTCTAGATCGTTTGTTGATATTTAGGGTTAAGTAAAAAAAAATATAAATGAAATGAAATTAATTTAAGCCAATCAAATCGTTGAACGGATTTTGATCGAAAAAAAAGCGTTCCGAGTGAGCGTAAAAAAGCGCTCAATCTGAACGGAACGGAAAAAGCAATCACAATGTTATGAATGAGTGAACGCTTTGAGAGCGGAACGGAACGAACGGAACGGAGCGGAGCGTGAACGGTAAATTTGTCAATTTCAAGATGTTCTTAACTGTAAACACTTTGAAAATATTCAGCCGATCCATTTAGGGCCTTCTTGGCCCTCTTGTTTGTTCTTCAGTTTTTCAGTTGCTTTTTGAACAAACAAATTATAAGATTATCTGCTATCAAGGTAATTTTTACATGCTTATTGTAAAATAACTTAAGACATGCTTATTGTAAAATAACTTTTTGTATAGAATGAACCTTTCAGGAACCATACTTCTCCCATGCAACACATTTGCAGCAGACTACTTTGAAAACATCTGGACGAAAAGAAATGATCATCTCTATAAAATATAGTATCGGTTTTTTATGCCCCCCCGGAATCTCCGATTCGGGGGGCATATAGTTTTTGGCCTGTCTGCACGTCTGTCTGTCTGTCTGCACAAAAAAACCTTTAACCTTGACTACTACTTTTGAACCATAACAGGTTCAAAAGTAGTGGTCAAGGTTAAAGTTTGTTTTTGGCCTGTCTGCACGTCTGTCTGCACGTCTGTCTGCACAAAAAAAACTTTAACCTTGACCACTACTTTTGAACCATAACAGGTACGGCTACCATATTTCACATGTGTATTCCTTGTGACATTACCTTTCTGTCAGTACCAAAATGTTTGACCTTGCGACCTTGACCTTTGACCTAGATGTTGCCATTCTCGAAAAAAACTTTAACCTTGGCCATTACTTTTGAACCATAACAGGTACAGCTACCATATTTCACATGTGTATTCCTTGTGACATTACCTTTCTGTCAGTACCAACATTTTTGACCTTGCGACCTTGACCTTTGACCTAGATGTTGCCATTCTCGAAAAAAACTTTAACCTTGGCCATTACTTTTGAACCATAACAAATACGGCTACCATATTTCACATGTGTATTCCTTGTGACATGACCTTTCTGTCAGTACCAACATTTTTTACCTTGCGACCTTGACCTTTGACCTAGATGTTGCCATTCTCAATTTTTTTTTTAACCTTCCCCACTACTTTTGAACCATAACAGGTAAGGCTACCATATTTCACATGTGTATACCTTGTGACATGACCTTTCTGTCAGTACCAAACTTTTTTACCTTGCGACCTTGACCTTTGACCTAGATGTTGCCATTCTCGATAAAAACTTTAACCTTGACGACTACTTTTGAACCATAACAGGTACGGCTACCATATTTCACATGTGTATACCTTGTGACATGACCTTTCTGTCACTACCAAAATTTTCACCTTGCGACCTTGACCTTTGACCTAGATGTTGCCATTCTCGAAAAAAAACTTTAACCTTGACCACTTTTTTTTAACCATAACAGGTACGGCTACCATATTTCATGTGTATATCTTGTGACATGACCTTTCTGTCAGTACCAAAATTTTTCACTTTGACCTAGATGTTGCCATTCTCGAAAAAAACTTTAACCTTGACCACTACTTTTCAACCATAACAGGTACGGCTACCATATTTCACATGTGTATTCCTTGTGACATGACCTTTCTGTCAGTACCAACATTTTTGACCTGGCGACCTTGACCTTTGACCAAGATGTTGCCATTGGGGGGCATCAGTGTTTCACAAACACATCTTGTTTTAAGTAGAAACTATGGCCGACTCTTCAAAATGCATATGGGTCAAAATTTGCTATTGTGAAGGTTGCTTAATGTTCCTGTCAATTTCATTAAAACATGATGAAAAAACTAAGATGTTAGATTTTGACCGTATCAATACTTTATTTAGACGAAAATATATGTATTTTATTCCGCCAGTACAAAAAAAATAATGTTGAAGATGATTAAAGATGTTTTAAAAATGTCAGTCCATTTTAAATTTTCTAATGAGGAAAAACGGGACATTTTTTTTATAAGTTTCATTTCGTCTTTATTTGAGGTTTTTAGTACCATGGAAGAGATAATACGTTTCCCGATGGAACAAACTTTCTTATTGTAAAAACATTTTCGCGCCATCGAAAACATATCTCATGAAAAAAATGGGATCCAAACAATCTTGCGTACGTAACTATTTCTAGTCAAAACAGCGTTACGTACACAATGTTGGATCCAAGCTTAAAATGATGCACTTGAAAAATCTCCTTTAATGTCTACTGAGTACAGTACCCACAAAAGTCTGAAATAAACACCGGCTTTATTTTGGTTTTAGGTCAGAACCAATCAAAATGGGAATGGCCGATAAAATATTTCAAAATTTCTTGTCAAAATTTGTGTTGCGGTCACCAAATGCAAAATTTATGTCAACATTTACGACATGCTTTATTTGATGCGGTTATTTTTCTATGTCTACTGTAAATTAGTGTTAATCAACATAGCACATTTGGGTGATGGAGGGTTTCAGTCAGAATGCTTTGTACTGATTTTAATTTTTTTTGGAAAGTTACGTACGCTCGTCAATTTGTATGAAGCCATATACAATTGTTTTCCTGGGCAGATTCACGCCAATTATTTTTCTTGTACAGAATGCAACATAAATTGTTTATTTTGTTGTTAAAGCATGTAAACAAACAATGTGTACACCATTTGGTGAACTGTACGTAACTGTTGATCATTTTTTCCAAGCAATAATCTGCTGTCACTGTTACGTACATTTGATAAAAAGATTTTATTGCACATATTTGTCAGGGTTGAAAGGCCTCTATGGTAGTGTTTGTGTAAGTATAATTCCTTAATCCTGTAAACAGCTTAGGGCTGGTTTTGTATTTTGTTGACTGCAGTCAACATTGAGATGGAAGACTACGGTATGTAACATTGACGTGGATTTTTATGCTCCCCACAGGGAGAGCATATAGTTGTCGCTTTGTCTGTCTGTCACGTCTGTCAGTGCGTCCGTCACACTTTATTTGCATTGAGCATAAATCTGAAACTTGAAATATACATACATATCAATAAGAGAGAGTGCATAATACAAGAACTATAACTTTATAGTTAATAATTTTAAAATTATCTCCCTTGTTAGACTTGATATTTCCATGTCAAGACCATTACTCGAAAAGTACTAAAGATATTTTGATAAAACTTGAAATGTATACAGATATTAAAGAAAGGAAGTGCATTACACAAGAACCATAACTTATAGCGAATAATTTTCAAGTTATCTCCATTGTTAGACTTTATATTTCAATTTCAGAACCATTACTCCAAAAGTACGAAAGATATTTCAATGGAACTTGAAATGTAGATAGATATTAAAGAGAGGAACTGCATTACACAAGAACCATAACTCTATAATAAATAATAAAAATTAACTCCCTTGTTTTTGTTATTTTCTTTTAATGAAGTCTGTATTACGTAAATGGGTATGATCACTAGTTAAAGGTAGTTCTATCAGACAATGCCTATTATCACTTGACAAAGTCCTTATGGGGAGCATCCTTCGGTTCCACCGATTCCTTGTTGTCAATGTTTCATACATCGCTTATATCAAATGTTAAAAAAATACCATTTATGGCAATTAATGATTCAAACCAATGATTTAAAAATACATTTACCCTTTTTTTTATCAAGCGAAAATGAAATAACTTTCTGATAATGGTGACTTTTAGAGCACGTACAGACCAACAATGGTTTTCACAACAATCAAATCACTAAATTCATGTCATGTCTTTGTCAATATTACATACAAATGATTCAGTACATTTTATATAAAGATTTTATTGCACATATTTGGCAGGGTGGATAGGTCTCTACTGTGTTTGTGTAAGTATAATTCCTCAATCCTGTAAACAGCTCAGGGCTGGTTTTGTATTATGTTGACTGCAGTCAACATTGAAATGTAAGACTACCGTACGTAACATTGACGTCGATTTTTGTCAATGTTACATACGTCACTTATATCAAATGTTAATAAAATACCGTTTATGGCAATTATATTCAAACCAATGATTTAAAAAAAAAAATGGTGCCAGTAAGTTTGTTAGAAACCATAACAAACCAATGATTTAAAAAAAAAATGGTGCCAGTAAGTTTGTTAGAAACCATAACAATCTCATAAAATCTTGTTTCCAACATAAATAAATGAACTTGAAATCTGTGTATGTAACATTGACACAACAAATACATTTAGCCTTTTTAGATCACCTAGAGCCAAAGGCTCAAGGTGAGCTATTCGGGTTTTGATCCCTTTTTGGCCTTCGTCCGTCGTCTGTCGTTAACTTTTAGCTTTAAACATCATCTCCCTTTAACCACAGGACCAATTTCAACCAAACTTCACAGGAATGTTCCTTTGGTGGCCCTCTTTCCAAATTGTTCAAAGATTTAAATTCCATTGAAAACTATGGTTGCCACGGCAACAAAAAAGGGTAAATTAATCAAAACTTAAAAAATCTTTTTGTCTGATAGTAGAAGGCCCATGCATTTGATATTTGGTATGTAGCATCATCTAGTGGACCTCTACCAAGATTGTTCAAATTATAGCCCTGGGGTCAAAAATGGCCCCTCCTCGGAGGTCACTTCTTTTACATAGACTCGTATAGGAAAAAAACTTTAAAAAACTTCTTGTCTAAAAGTAGAAGGCCAAGGCCTTTGATATTTGGTATATATATATAAGCTTCATCTTGTAGACCTCTACCAAGATTGTTCAAATTATAGCCCTGGGGTAAAAAATGGCCCCTCCCTTGGGGTCACTTGTTTTACAAAGACTTTTATAGGGAAAAAACTTTAAAATCTTCTTGTCTAAAAGTAGAAGGCCCAGGCCTTTGATATTTCCCTTACGGAAATTTCTTATATGTGACATATATGAGAAAGTTATATGGCAGATATATGTCCCTTATACTTGATTTCATATATGTCCCGTAATTGGATTTTAGATGTAAATGAGATGCAAATGAGATGTAAGTGCCTTATAAAGCACATACATGTTCTAATAGTTATATGTCACATATATGTCCCTTATAAGGGACATATATTGGTCTTATAAGAGACATATATGTCAACCACATATATGTCCCTTATAAGTCCCTTATATGTCCCTTGTACAGATAAATTGCACACATTCAGATCTGTGATGACATTGTTGAAAAAGGAGGAATTGTTTGAAGCAAGCAATTTCTCCTTTTGCAACAATGTTTTAAAGATATTCAACTATTGGACAAATTATTGAAAATATTTCACGCACAACAAAAGGATAAATTGTCACTGAAAAATTCGCAAAAAAAAGAAGGGGTAAGTAACATAATATTTTAATCAAATTTAACAGAAACATTTTCAATATCAAATAAAAACAACAATACAGCAAACAATGTCTTGTCCTTCTTCCCTTGCTTGTCCATGATCTCTTGCTTGGTCCATTATGCAGCCAACAAAAGTGTACGTAACAGGCTAACAGCTAGCATCTGAAATTTAAGAACATTTTGCTTTTAATCAAAATATCATTTGTTACCCTTTCCATTTGCAGATAACATTTGAAAACAGCCATTTCTCTTTTTTTCACAATTCACAATGATTCATAATTAAACTCCATTTAAATTTCATTTTTCCATAGACGTTTTCAGCAATTTGCTGCAGATTTATTTTGTGTGGGAAAGGGTTAACTGGAAAATAAAAATAAAATAAGTCCTTCTGTTACAGTGTAAAAATATAAAAATTTATTCTGCATTATTCGAAAATGGATATATCCGAGTACTACGCTAGTTCCGTAGTTATTCAAGTGAGCTCTCGCTTTTCCGTTTAGAAAAAACAGTAATCCCGTAAAAAGATCGGATATTATAAGAACAAAAAAACGTAAGATTATATAGCATAGGTATTTTCAACAAACACGCATCGAGGTGTTTAAAGTTAATCCAAAACAGTTTTTGTATTGTTGACATAAATGCAAATGGCGGCCATCAGCGAACCCGTGTCTGATACGGACTAGAATTGCTATATTGTCGTCAATTTTAGGCCGATTAAAAAAAAATACATATATCAAAATAAAGCTCAGATTATAAGGTTTAATTTGATTATGATCATAAATACACAAACCTGGTAGTTATGATGATATCACCGAAGCTGCACAGCAAAGTTTATAGTGTTGTAACCGGATGTTTAAAATCGTAACCGTTTGAAATGGTAACGGTTTGAAATCGGCGTCAATGTGCCCGTTATAAACACACATTCGTAAGCGTATTTAATCAAGTGAAATATCACCATCTTAACATTTGTAGCAAGTAAAACTAAAAAATTACTAAAGATATAAAGATAATACAGATAGTTTAGACTGTAAGTTTAAACATTGTTTTGTTGCAAATGGATAACATATAGTCAATGTAAGCTTGCCTTTTGGCAAACTGATTCTTTGGTTTAGGTTAAGAAATCACAATTTCTGTGACTTTTTAAAAAGTCATTATTCAAAATATAATCTACATAGACATTTCAGTTGGTCATTGTATCTCTATAAGTTTAAATTAACTTAAATTAGCATGTAGTCAAGATATTGCCAAGATTGTAAATGAAAATATATATTTTTTTTATATTTTTTGTGTTATTTGTTTTATTTTCTAAAAGACAATCATTTTGATACCCATATTGCAATATAAAAATATAATTTATGTGGAGTTTCATATTTTGTAAAAAAAGTCGACATGTGTGGACTTAGACTTTTCTGAAACATCAGACACTGCAAATTCTAAGTCTCACTTATATGTGGAATATCATGCCATTTCAAGTTGATACTGTACTCTCAACTAATGACTGCCATATACACAACATATATGTATTGGTGTTCTTATAACTCACCTATAAGGGACTTATATGGGACATATATGTGAAGTAGAGCCATACTTATATTTGCCATATACATATAACTCACATAGTCAGCTTTTCATGAGACTTATATGTCCCATATATGTCTCTTATAAGGCACCTATAAGGGACATATAAGCTGCATATATGTTTGTGCTTTTAGATTCCGTAAGGGTTAGTATGTAGCTTCATCTAGTGGTACTTTACCAAGAGCGTTCAACCCGGGGGTCACTTGTTTTACATGGACTCGTATAGGGAAAAAACTTCTTGTCTAAAATCCTCTCGTCTAAAAGTAGAAGTCCAAGAGGCCAAGGCTTTTGATATTTGATATGTAGCTTCATCAAGTGGACCTCTACCAAGATTTTTCAATTTATAGCCCTGGGGTCAAAAATTACTCCTCTCCCTGGGTCACTTGTTTTACATAGACTCATACAGGGAAAAAGCTTTAAAAATCTTCTTGTCTAAAAGGAGAAGGCCCAAGCCTTTGATATTTTTTGGTATGTAGCTTCATCTATTGGACCTCTATTAATCTTGTTAAAATTATAGCGCTTGGATCAAAAATGGCCCCACCCTAGGGGTCACTTGTTTTACGAAGAATTGTAAAGGTAGAAACTTTAAAAATCTTCTTGTCTGAAGGTAGAATGTCCTGGCTATTGATATTTGGTATGTAGCTTCTTCTAGTTGACCTCTGACAAGATTGTTCAAATTATAGCCCTGGGGTAAAAAATGGCCCCATCCCGGGTCACTTATTTAACATAATATTATACTTGTATAGGTAAAAACTTTAAAAAATCTTGTCTTAAAATTGATATTTGAAATCCAACTTAATCTAATGGACCTCTACCAAGATTGGTCAAATTATAGCCCTGTTGTCAAAAATGGCCCCACCCTGGGGATCACTTGTTTTACATAGACTCGTTTAGGTAAACACTTTAAAAATGTTCAGGTGATCAATTTAGGGCCATCTTGGCCCTCTTGGTTTATTTTATCAAACGAAATTTTTATACTTTTCTGATAATGGTAAATTTTAGAACAATGGTTTTCACAACAATCAAACAAAGATTTCATTTAAATGAAATATAAAATCACTAAATACATGTCATGTCTTTGTCAATGTTACATACACATGATTCATTATATTTGTATCACTACAGTTCTGGGAATGGGTTTACCGCAAACAATTGTCATTGTTGAAGACCTTGTAGGCCGCACCATCAAATATATTAAGTTTTTTAGTGAAGCATAATATTTTTTTTTTTAAAAATTGAATGTCCTGATCTTAGTCCAATTAGTGAATTCTGACCCATATGTATGCTGGAAACGGATTTTTTTATTTATTTATTTCTTATGGTTTTACGCTGTTTTGAACATTTTTGTCAGTCATATCAAGGCGAATAGTTCACCTAGCCATGTGTTACCTGGCTTTCTCACACCAGTCCTCAACCAAAACATTCTTTCTAAGCAACTTACTGCTTTTCCACACATACTGTATGAAAGACGAATAAAGCTTGATGCATTGACTTTAGTCTACTGACGTAAAAAAAATGTTGACAGAGCTAGGGTTCGAAAGCCTTTATTGACAACCCTTGTCACTTCCGACTGAGCTTGCGGGGCTCAGCTGCATTTGGGAAATGCCAAATTGTGAATAGAATTCATGTAAAAAATATTGCTACTGACTGAGCTAGCCGGGCTTGGCTGCATGTAGGTTATCCCAAATTGTGAATTTCACGTAAAAAATATTGCTTTTCAACAGGTTCTGGCGACAATGTCCGATGTTATCACTGTGGCGGTGCACTGCGGAACTGGGAGAAGGATGATGACCCCTGGGAAGAACATGCCAAGTGGTACCCGAAATGTCCACATGTAGTCCTTGTTAAAGGTCAGAACTACATTGACTGTGTGGCACGAGGAGAAAAACCTCCAGAGACTGAGGGTGCTATGTTTCTGAAAAAAGTATGTTTGAGTTAACCCTTTCCCGCGTACAACAAATCTGCAAACGGCTTGAAAAAAACACCGAGGCATCAAGGGAAAATCTCTTAAAATGAATGTTTAATGATATTATTTTTGAAAAAAAGTCGAAAACATTGTGTGGCAAAAGGAGAAAATGCAAAGTATTTTCAAAAGTCGTTTGTTGAGTCTTCTAGCTTCAGTTAAGCATCAATTTGAGCATGTTCTAATATTATATTTTGTAAACAATAGTTTCATTCATTGTCCATTATTTTTACCAATATTTTTTATATAATATAGCGGAAAATGCAAAGGGTTATACGGGGCTACAAGATGAGTAAAATCTGTACTTGACAGTCAAAATGCCCAAATACAATTTGATCTCTTAAATAAAAGGTCACATTTAAAGATAATTTGGCACAAATGTTCCTTGGGTGACCCTCTACCAAGATTGATCAAAGAATTACGATTCATTGTAACACGTGGCGTCTTGTTTTCCTTATATGTATATATATATGGTAGTGAAAACTTCAAAAATCTTCTTGTCCAAAAGTATTGGACCGATTTAAAAATAATTTGGCTCGAATGTTCCTTGGGTGATGACCCCCTATCAAGATTAATCAGATTATTCTGATCCATTGAAAAATATGGCCAACAGGGGGCGGAGCTTGTTTTCCTTATCGGTATATGTGTAATGTAAAGACTTTAAAAATCTTCTTGTCCAAAAGAATACCAAAGATAATTTGGCATAAATACAACTTGAAGGACCCACTACCAAGCTTGTTGAAATTATTTGGATCCGTTGAAAAACATGGCTGCTAGGGCATGGGGCTTGTTTGTTAGAACTATTTAAAATTTTGCACAAATAAATATATTCATATTATTAATAATATTATAATTAAATAATTTTATGTTTAAAAGAGAATTTGGCAACATATAGTGGTTTTTGTTATCTATTTTCTCGTGTTTTGGACTTGTTAGATCAACTTCAAATTTTGCAAACATATTTGATCTTTGTATTTGATACTTGTATTGATAGTCAAAGAAGGGGACGGCGAAACATATAATTACGCGTTTATATAGTGAAAACTAAAAAGTATAGGCCTGATTTTAAAATAATTTGGCACGAGTTTTCCTTAGGTGACCCTATACCAAGAGAGTTGAAATTATTCAGATTGTTGACTAGCATGACCACCAGGGGGCATTGCTCATTTTCCTTGTATGCTTAGAGTAAGAAGATTGAAAACTTTTAAGTTATATTAAATCAGTAGAGCGATATAGGACCATCATGGTCCTCTTGTTTCTCCTTTTCTTTCTCTGTAGTAGGCGATGGTATTTGCTCTTCACATTTAAAAGACTTATACGTGATTCCTTGCTTTTACTTAAATTGAACGCTTTCAAACATATTTGATACTTGTATTGATAGTCAAAGAAGGGGACGGCGAAACATATAATTACGCGTTTATATAGTGAAAACTAAAAAGTATAGGCCTGATTTTAAAATAATTTGGCACGAGTTTTCCTTAGGTGACCCTATACCAAGAGAGTTGAAATTATTCAGATTGTTGACTAGCATGACCACCAGGGGGCATTGCTCATTTTCCTTGTATGCTTAGAGTAAGAAGATTGAAAACTTTTAAGTTATATTAAATCAGTAGAGCGATATAGGACCATCATGGTCCTCTTGTTTCTCCTTTTCTTTCTCTGTAGTAGGCGATGGTATTTGCTCTTCACATTTAAAAGACTTATACGTGATTCCTTGCTTTTACTTAAATTGAACGCTTTCAAACATATTTGATACTTGTATTGATAGTCAAAGAAGGGGACGGCGAAACATATAATTACGCGTTTATATAGTGAAAACTAAAAAGTATAGGCCTGATTTTAAAATAATTTGGCACGAGTTTTCCTTAGGTGACCCTATACCAAGAGAGTTGAAATTATTCAGATTGTTGACTAGCATGACCACCAGGGGGCATTGCTCATTTTCCTTGTATGCTTAGAGTAAGAAGATTGAAAACTTTTAAGTTATATTAAATCAGTAGAGCGATATAGGACCATCATGGTCCTCTTGTTTCTCCTTTTCTTTCTCTGTAGTAGGCGATGGTATTTGCTCTTCACATTTAAAAGACTTATACGTGATTCCTTGCTTTTACTTAAATTGAACGCTTTCAAACAATCTAATTACTCACTTTTTTTAGCTCACCTGAGCTTTGCTCAAGGTGAGTTATTGTGAGCGCCTTTTGTCCGGCATCCGTTGTCCGTCAACTTCTTCTCCTCAGTAACCAGTGGGTCAATTGGGATGAAACTTCACAGAAAGCATCCTCTCAATGACCTCACCAGATTTCCTTCAAATTTTTGGGATCCATGCAGAATTCTGGTTTCCATGGCAACGAAATGAAAAAAAAAAATCAATTCTTCTTCTCCTAAACTGGTTGGCAGATTTTCAAATAATTTTGTAGAAATGTTCCTTGGATGACCCTGTCAGATTCCTTCAAGCCATGTTGATTGTTCGAAAAACATGGCCGCCAGGGAGGCGGGGCTATTTTGCCTTATATGGCTATAGTGAAAACTTAAAAAAATCTTCTTCTCCCAAACTGGTTGGCAGATTTTCAAATAATTTTGCAGAAATGCTCCTTGGATGACCCTCTATCAGATTCCTTCAAGCCATGTTGATTGGTCGAAAAACATGGCCGCCAGGGGGGGCGGGGCTATTTTGTATTATATGGCTATAGTGAAAACTTAAAAAATCTTCTTCTCCGAAAGTGTTTTCAAATAATTTTGTAGAAATGTTCCTTAAGTGACCCACCTTCAAGCCAAGTTGATTGGTCTGAAACTATGGCCGCCAGGGGGCGGGGCTTATATAGCTAAAGTAAAAAAAAAAATCAGGTGAGCGATTCCAGGGCCATCATGGCCCTCTTGTTTACAATAACACTCTTCATCAAACCAGTCTGACTGTCTAAACCTCTGCTTCCTCATATTACTACGCTGTTCACCTTTCCCACAGCTGACTTCTTTTTTGAATAACGGATGTGCTCTGCTTCATTTATGAGGCCCACGAAACCATTTACTAATGTATCTATGCCATTTCTATATAATTGCTCACTATTCTGGAAAAGTGCACTGAACTGCGGTAACTTTGATATAATATCTCTTCTGAAAATCTCACTTTTCTCATCCTCCAATATAATCCAACTTTCTTTTAACTTTTCGTGAGAATGCTCACAAATCACCTTATTTATTTGTAAACCAAAATGTAACAATGCTTGGTCGGAGAAATGCTTAAATTTACTATTGTGAAACGCCGTTATTTTGTCGAAATTAAAGTCCGCACAAAGTAGGCACAAATTTTTGTGATTTCATACTGTCTATAGATTATAATACTTGCCATTTTTTTTGCAGGATGAACAGAGGGAAAATACAGAATCGCAGCTTCTACATACAGTAGCTGCTCAAAATTGTAACGAAAAGGGTTTTTTCAGAAGAAAGATAAAGGTAAAATTATTTATGCTAAATGTCCAATTCTACTTATTAATCAAAGTACTAAAAGTACTTAAGGTAGAATTACGATCGTATACATAAGAGGAGATGCATGCAGACGTGCATATAGAAATATTTATCTAAAAAAATCCCCACCATGACAGACAGGTAATAATACATCAGGCCAGAATGAAATATTTCCAAGATTATAATTTCTTGTTGGTCTTGTGAAAATTAATTGACCCCATCTCAGAATATATCATTCGGTCCACATGGTACTTTTTTAGCTCAACTATTAGAAGAATAAGGGAGGCTTTTGCACTCGCGTCGGCGTTTGTATTGGTTAAAGTTAACACCTAACATATTTACTTCAAACTTAAAATACTTGTTTCTAATGACAATATAAACAACGACAGCAAGTCACATAACTCTGCCAAACATATTTGTAGAGTTATGCCCCTTTTAGTTCACCTGAGCTTTGCTCAAGGTGAGTTATTGTGATCGCCTTTTGTCCAGCGTCCATCGTGCGTCGTGCGTCAACTTCTTCTCCTCAGTAACCAGTGGGTCAATTGGGATGAAACTTCACAGAAAGCATCCTCTCAATGACCTCACCAGATTTCCTTCAAATTTTTGGGATCCATGCAGAATTCTGGTTTCCATGGCAACGAAGTGAAAAAAACTTCAAAATTCTTTTTCTCCCAAACTGGTTGGCAGATTTTCTAATAATTTTGTAGAAATGTTCCTTGGATGACCCTCTATTAGATTCCTTCAAGCTATGTTGATTGGTCGAAAAACATGGCCGCCAGGGGGGGCGGGGCTCTTTTGCCTTATATGGCAATAGTGAAAACTTATAAAATCTTCTTCTCCGAAAGTGTCAGGACGATTTTCGAATAATTTTGTAGAAATGTTCCTTGGATGACCCACTATCAGATTCCTTTAAGCCATTTTGATTGGTCGAAAAACATGGCCGCCAGGGGGGGGGGGGGGGGGGGGGGCGGGGCTATTTTGCCTTATATGGCTATAGTGAAAACTTAAAAAATCTTCTTCTCCGAAAGTGTCAGGCAGATTTTCAATAAATTTGTAGAAATGTTCCTTGGATAACCCTCTATCAGATTCCTTAAAGCCAAGTTGATTGGTCTGAAACTATGGCCGCCAGAGGGCGGGGCTTATATAGCTAAAGTGGAAAAAATAAATCAGGCAAGCGATCCAGGGCCATCATGGCCCTCTTGTTGTACTAATATTTTGTCACAAAAACATAACCTAAGCTATTACTTTGCCATTTCTCAATATTTCTTCATCAATCTTTTAAATTATTTTGTTTATGACAACAGAGTTGTGATGCAACCAAAATATTTTCGTCAAGGTCACATTTGACAAAGTAATGCCCCTTTTTAGATCAACTGAGCCAAGGTGATCTATTCTGATCACTCTCTGTCCATCCGTCCGTCGTCTGTCGTACGTCATTAACTTTTAGATTTTAACATCATCTCCTCTTAAACCATAGGACTAATTACATCCAAACTTCACAGGAATGTTACATGGTGGCCTTTTTCAAAATTGTCCAAAAAATTTAAATTCCATTGAGAACTTTGGTTGCTGCGGCATCAGAAAGGGGGCAAAATGTCCAAACTTTAAAAATCTTCTCCTCTGAATCTGCTAGTCAAATTCCAATATAATTTTGTAGAAATGTTCCTTGGGTGACCCTCTACAAATGATACTGATTGGTTGAAAAAACATGGCAGTCAGGCGGCATCAGAAAAGGGCCAAAATGACAAAATTTGAAAATTCCATTTTTAGCTCACCTGAGCTTTGCTCAAGGTGAGTTATTGTGATCGCCTTTTGTCCGTCGTCTGTCAACTTCTTCTCCTCAGTAATTGGGATAAAACTTCACAGAAAGCATCCTCTCAATGACCTCACCAGATTTCCTTCAAATTGTTGGGATCCATGCAGAATTCTGGTTTACATGGCAACGAAATGAAAAAGAACTTCAACATTTTTCTTCTCCCAAACTGGTTGGCAGATTTTCGAATAATTCTCTAGAAATGTTCCTTGGATGACCCTCTTATCAGATTCCTTCAAGCCATGTTGATTGGTCGAAAAACATGGCCACCAGGGGGCCGTGGCTATTTTGCCTTATATGGCTATAGTGAAAACTTAAAAAATCTTCTTCTCCAAAAGTGTTAGGCCGATTTTCAAATATTATGTGTTAGGCCGATTTTCAAATAATATTGTAGAAATGTTCCTTGGATGACCTTCTATCAGATTACTTCAAGCCATGTTGATTGATCGAAAAAAAAGCCGCCAGGGTGGGCGGGGCTATTTTGCTTTATATGGCTATAGTGAAAACTTAAAAAATCTTCTCCTCCAAAAGTGTCAGGCCGATTTTCAAATAAGTTTGTAGAAATGTTCCTAGGGTGACCCTCTATCAGATTCCTTCAAGCTAAGTTGATTGGTCGGAATCTATGGCCGCCAGGAGGCGGGACTTATATAGCTAAAGTTGAAAAAAATAAATCAGGTGAGCGATCCAGGACCATGATGGCCCTCTTGTTTTTAAAGTGCTTGTCTGAAAATTGAATAGGACTCTTAACTTCATTGATCCTCTTTTTAGATCACCTGAGCCGAAGGCTCAAGGTGAGCTATTCTGATCACTTTTTGTCCGTCGTCCGTCCGGCGTTAACTTTTAGCTTTAAACATCATCTCCTCCCAAACTCCAAGGACAATTTCCGTGAAACATCACAGGACTGTTCCTCTGGTTGGCCTCTTTCAAAGTTGTTCAAAGATTTAAATTCCATTGAGAACTTTGGTTGCTGCGGCATCAGAAAGGGGGCAAAAGGTCCAAACTTTAAAAATCTTCTCCTCCGAATCTGCCTGTCAGATTCAAATATAATTTGGTCGAAATGTTCATTGGGTGACCCTCTATAAAATTTGTTCAAGCCATACTGATTGGTCGAAAAACATGGCAGTCAGGCGGCATCAAAAAAGGGGCAAAATTTGAAAATTCCATTTTTATGCAAATGCTTGTCTGATTTTAAGAAAATATAATACGAATCTTACTGTAATGATCCTCTATTTAATTTGTTTAAGCCATTTTGATTGGTTACACAATCATAGCAACCAGGCGTCATCACAAAAGGGGTAAATTGAACTTTTAGCTACAAATGACAACCATCTCCTACCATTCCAATATACCAATTACCACAAAACATCACAGGAATGTTTCTTTGGTGGTCCTCTTTCAAAATTGTTCAAAGATTAAAATTCCGATGAGAACTTTGGTTGCTGCGGCATCAGAAAGGGGACAAAATGTCCAAACTTTAAAAATCTTCTCCTCCGAATCTGCCTGTCAGATTCAAATATAATTTGGTAGAAATGTTCCTTGGGTGACCCTCTATAAAATGTGTTCAAGCCATACTGATTGGTCGAAAAACATGGCAGTCAGGCGGCATCAGAAAAGGGGCAAAATGACAAAATTTGAAAATTCCATTTTTATGAAAGTGTTTGTCTGATTTTAAGAAAATATAATACGAATCTTACTGTTATGATCCTCTATTTAATTTGTTTAAGCCGTTTTGATTGGTAACACAATCATATCAACCAGGCGTCATCACAAAAAGGGTAAATTGAACTTTTAGCTACGAATGACAACCAACTCCTACCATTCCAATAGACCAATTTCCACAAAACATCACAAGAATGTTCCTTTGGTGGTCCTCTTTCAAAATTGTTCAAAGATTTAAATTCCATTGAGAACTTTGGTTGCTGCGGCATCAGAAAGTGAGAAAAATACCCAAATTTCAAAATCCTTTTCCTCCATAATCTACTTGTGCGATTGCAAGATAATTTGGTAGAAATGTTTCTTAAGTGACCCTCTAAATAAACTGTTGAAGCCATATTGATTTCGTTGAAAAACAGGGCAGCAAGGCGGCATCAGGAAAGGTGCAAAATGACAAAAACTTTATAATTCCATTCTTATTAAAGTTCTTGTTAGATTTCAAGATATAAATGGCCTTTACTGATAAGCTGTTTCTTGAGAAGTGTCCACTCCTTTCAGTTTCATTTGCACTCCCTGATAAAATTTTCCAGATATTTGCAGTTAAATATTTGCTACTAATTTACTATCAATTAGGTGATCGATTTAGGGCCATCTTGGCCCTCTTGTTAATTTATTCAAGCCGTATTGATTGGTTACGAAATCATAGCAACCAGGCGTCATCAAAAAAGGGGTTAATTGAACTTTTAGCTACAAAAAACAACTACTATTCCACTGGATCAATTTCAACTTAACTTCACAGGAATGTTCCTTTGTTGGTTCTCTTTCAAAATTGTTCAAAGACTTATATTCTGTGTAGATCTTTGGTTGTGGTGGCATCAGAAAATGAGAAAATACCCAAACTTTAAAATTCTTTTCCTCCGTAATCTGCTTGTCCGAATCCAAGATAATTTAGTAGAAATGTTCTTTGAGTGACCCTCTACAAAAACTGTCCAAGCCATATTGATTTCGTTGAAAAACAGAGCAGCAAGACTGCATCAGGAAAGGGGCAAAATAACAAAACTTTATAATTCCGTTCTTGTTAGATTTCACAATACAATTGGCCTTTACTGATAAGCTATTTTCTTTAACAGTGTCCACTCCTTGCAGTTTCATTTGGCCCCCTGATCAAATTTTCCCAGATATTTGCAGTTAAATATTTGCTACTAATTTACTATAACTCAAGTGATCGATTTAGGGCCCTCCTGGCTCTCTTGTTGTACTTAGATGTTTTATGATAACTTAAATTCAGCAATCATTTTGCCATTTCTTAATATTTCTTCATCAAACTTTCAAATTATATTCCTTGTGACAACATGGTCATCATCATCTCTTCCCCAAGAAGAGGTTTTATACCTTAGACCTTAATTCTTACATAATTACACAATATACATGTTCTAAGACAAAAAAACAAACATTTTACTGACAAACTTTAGGATAGTCAAGCATGCTGTCATGAGACAGCTCTCGTTTAATGAGCATATTACCCAATAGTTCTATGGAAATTCCACCATGATCATTCATTACATTACAGTGTCTTCTTATTTATTGACTGAACAGGATCAACTGATGCATTCAGTGAATGCAATTTATTAATGTTTACAACATAAACTTAGAGGTGTAACCTACCAAAACAATTACAGTTTATGCATTTCACTCCCTTCCTGCTGCCGCAGCAACAACAGTTGTGTTTAGAATAAATGTCTTTGGACGAATTTGAAAGGGGACCACCAAAGGAACACTCCTGTGAGGATTTGTTGAAATTGGCACAGTGGATTAGGATAAGATGTTATTTGAAGCTTAAAGCTCAATTTACCTCTTTTCTGATGCCGCCTGGTAACTATGTCTTTTAGCCAATCAATATGGCTTAAAGAATTATGAAGACTGAAGGAACAAATCAGACGAGCACTTTCATATGAAGGGGGTTTTTAGATTTTGTAATTTTGCCCTTTTCTGATGCCGCTTCACTGCCTTTTAAGCTCACCAGAGCACAAAGTGCTCAAGGTTAGTTTTTCTGATCGCCTTTTGTTCGTCGTTCGTCGTCCGTCTTCAACATTTGCTTGTTAACACTCTAGTGGCAACATTTTGCATCCAATCTTCATGAAAGTTTATCAGAACATATATCTCCATCAAATCTAGGCTAAGTTCGGAACTGGGTCATGTTGGGTTAAAAACTAGGTCACTAGGCCAAATTGAAGAAAAATCTTGTTAACACTCTGGAAGCCACATTTTTGGCTTGAGCATATTAAAACTTTGTCAGAATGTTTGTCTTAGTGATATCTAGGCCAACTTCGAATATATGTCATGTCGGGTCAAAAACTAGGTCACTAGGCCAAATTGAAGGAAAATCTTGTTAACACTCTGGAAGCCACATTTTAAACTTGAGCATGTTGAAACTTTGTCAGAAAGTTTGTCTTGATGATATCTCGGCCAAGTTCGAATATGGGTCATGTCCGGTCAAAAACTAGGTCACTAGGCCAAATTTAAGGGAAATCTTGTTAACACTCTGGAAGCCACATTGAGCATGTTGAAACTTTGTCAGAATATTTGTCTTGATGATATCTAGGGTAAGTTCGAATATGGGTCAGGTCAGGTCAATTTCTAAGTCACTAGGCCAAATTGTAGAACAATCTAGTTAACACTATAGAGATCGCATTTTTGACTTTAGCAGCTTGAAATTTTGACAGAAAGTTTGTCTTGATGATATTGCCATTGGCGCTGAAAGAGTTATGTCTTAAATAGCCCATTCTCAGGTGAGCGATTCCAGGGCCTCATGGCCCTCTTGTTTCAACCAATTAATATGGCTCGAACAACTTTCATAATGAGTCACTAAAGGAACCTTGGAGTGAAACAAGCAGGTTTAGAGGAGAAGAATTTTAAATATTGGGCATTTTACTCCCTTTCTGATACCGCACAAATATGAATTCGACAAAGAATATACATATATATCTTTGAACATAATGAAGAAAAGGACCGCCAAAAGAACATTCCTGTGACGCTTGTTTCAAATTTGTCCAGTGGATAAGGTTGAGATGTCATTTGAAGCTTAAAGATCGATTTCTCCTTTTCAGATGCCACCTGGTTTCTATGAATTTCAACCAATCAATAAGACTTAAAAATATGTAGAGGGTCACTGAATGAACAGTTTTGCTAAATTATCTTGAAATCAGACAAGTACTTTCATAAGAATGTACAAGTAGTTTTACAATTTTGTCATTTTCCTGCAGATAGTTTGTATGGAGGAAAGAGTTTGATTAACTAAAGTGACACTTTTTCCTATTAATGACATTGCAGTAGAAAAATTTGATATCATTGTCAGGAAAAGAGAAATTGATCAGATCTAATTTAGACAGTTTCATAATACTACTTATATGTTTCTAGATTTTCATAATATTCTTCAATTGTGAACAGTCTGAAAGTCCCATCATGTTGTAGGGCTAATTAAAGGCATAATTCATTGGGGTATATCAAATCCAAAAGTCACATTCGTGATATGAATGTTTATCCTATGAATATTTGTGATTCGAATTTTACCCAATTCAAGAAAATGTTGGGTTTCTTTTTCATAGATTCTACACGAAGAAAATGGAAACAGATTAATTTGAGATAAAAGATAATAGATTTGAGTTATTTTTATGAAGAAATATATCTTTTTTTTTTTTCAGAATACATAGAAAAGCTGCTTAAAGAAAACGAAATACTAAAAGAAAAATTAAGGTGTAAGATATGTCAGGACGATGTTGTTAGAATTGTGTTTTTGCACTGTGGTCACTTTATCAGTTGTCCAAAGTGTGCTCTGGCATTGGTCAATTGTCCATGGTGCAAATTAGTTATAGATAAAAAAGTGAAGGCCACTTTTTAGTATGGTAAATTCAAAATTTATCTTGTTTCCTTCAATAGCAATACGAGATCAATTTCTACCTACACTACTTGATGTAATACAATTACTTTCAGCAAAAGAACTGCGATATTGATAATGCGTCTGGTGTAGACAGTCCTCTATTTTGGAAACTTTTCAATTCAAACATCAGAGTATCGCAGAAAAATGTTTCTAATGAAATAATGTTTAAGAATGTTGTTTTTCGTGACTCTTAAAATATTTGCCATGAATGGATTGGTCATTTTGCTTCCCTCTACTTAGATACTGATTGTCAATCATATGACAGTAAGCATTATGAGTTTATCACCAATTGTGTTAGCAGTTTAAAGGCAGAGTAGAGTATTGAGGATGGCGATCATATAGACCGAGATGAAGTTATAATTGCATTATCGGCTTTGAAAACAGGTTCACCCTTTCCCCCATACGACAATTCTGCAGCAGACGACTTTGAAATTATTTTGTCAAAACATAGAAAATCTCAATAGTTGAATGGATAACCTATGACAAAAAGTGTAAAACATTGTGGCAAAATGAGAAATTGCAAGTTTTGTGTCTGCTGCAGAGGCGTCAGAAAGCGTCTATATGAGGGAAAGGGTTAAATGTGCGGAATGGATCAAATGTGTAATGAACATCTAATTCATGGAGGTTTAATGTTAAAACATGACTTAACTCTTTTATTTGAATTAATGTACTGTTATGGTCCTGTACCTACAGCCCTTAATATGTATGTGTGTATATGTTGTATATAAATATTTGTAACCATGTATATTCTGTAGATAAGGTTTTTTTATGCCCCCAGAATCACCGATTGGGTGGGCATATAGTTTTTGGCCTGTCTGTCTGTCGAAAAAAACTTAAACCTTGACCACTACTTTTGAACCATAACAGGTACGGCTACCATATTTCACATGTGTATTCCTTGTGACATGACCTTTCTGTCAGTACCAACATATTTAACCTTGTGACCTTGACCTTTGACCTACATTTTGAAAACTTCTTTGTCTGTGGCAAAGAAAACTTTAACCTTGACCACTACTTTTGAACCATAACAGGTACGGCTACCATAATTCACATGTGTATTCCTTGTGACATGACCTTTCTGTCAGTACCAACATTTTTAACCTTGCGACCTTGACCTTTGACGTACATTTTGAAAACTTCTTTGTCTGTGGCAAAGAAATCTTTAACCTTGACCACTACTTTTGAACCGTAACAGGTACGGCTTCCATATTTCACATGTGTATTCCTTGTGACATGACCTTTCTGTCAGTACCAATATTTTTGACCTTGCGACCTTCACCTTGACCTTTGACCTACATTTTGAAAACTTTAACCTTGACCACTACTTTTGAATATTAACAGGTACGGCTTCCATATTTCACTTGTGTATTCCTTGTGACATGACCTTTCTGTCAGTACCAATATTTTTGACCTTGCGACCTTCACCTTGACCTTTGACCTACATTTTGAAAACTTTAACCTTGACCACTTCTTTTGAATATTAACAGGTATGGCTTCCATATTTCACATGTGTATTCCTTGTGACATGACCTTTCTGTCAGTACCAATAGTTTTGACCTTGACCATTACCTTCGAGCTAGATGTTGCCATTCACAAACACATCTTGTTTTGTATTTCTTCTGACTCAATAACAGTAAATACTACTTTGACTTTGGAAACAATTGAATACAATTGAATTATATATTAGTAAAATGATGTAAATAAACTACGATCAAAAGTCTCCTGTCGCAAAATATCAGTTCTGTAACTACGTAAAATAAAAAGGTTACTCTTCCCAGTCAATTACTAGCTCATTACAAAATATAAGATTAGTCAATCTCGATTAAGATGATCATTATGTATGATTTTTAGCTCCGTTGTGCATGTGTGCGTTAACTTTTTCCTTTAAACAACTTTTTCTCCATAACCACTTGGCCAATTTGGTTGAAACTTCATAGGAAGCATCCTCTCAATGTTCTCTCTTAAATTCCTTCATTTTTTTTATCCATCCATAATTCTGGTTTCCATGGCAACCAAAAGAAAAAAATCTTCGAAAGTGTTGGGCCGATTTTCAAATAATTTTGTAGTAATGTTCCTTGGGTGACCCTTCATTAGATTCCTTCAAGAAATATTGATTGGTTGAAAAACATGGCCGCCAGGGGGGTGGGGCTATTTTGCCTTATATGGCTATAGTGAAAACTTAAAATATCCTCTCCTCCAAAAGTGGGTGACACTCTACAAGATTCCTTTAAGCCATGGTGGTTGGTAAAAAACATGAGAACCAGGGGGCAGGGCTGTTTGATTTTGCCTTATGGCCGTTGAGCGATACTGGCCCTTTTTGGCCTCTTGTTCTTTCTTTATTTTTTTCTATTTGTGTGTTAATTGTAAATTATGTATATATTCTTTTTTAGCTCTACTGGCCAAAGGCCAGAAGGGCTTATGTCGTGGCGATTTGTCCGTCGTGCGTCCGTGCGTCCGTCCGTAAACAATTTCTTGTTAACACGATACAGTCTTCCCTTTTGATTGTATCTCAACCAGTTCCTTTCGAAAACCAGCCACAGATCCGCCCATGCATGACTGGATTATGGCCCTTGAAATGGTCAAAATTGCTATAAAAGAGCTTGTTAACACGATACAGTCCTTATTGTCCCCCGCTTTTAGCGAAAGCTGGGGACTATTATTTCTCATTCGTCAGTCAGTCCGTCCGTCCGTCAGTCCGTCAGTCACGCTGTCACAAAAACTTTAACCTTGGTCATAACTTCTGAACCGTAATAGGTACTGCTTTCATATTTCACATGTGTATTCCTTGTGACAACCCCTTTCCATCAATACCAATTTTTTTGACCTTGTGACCTTGACCCTGACGAGTTATGGCCCTTTACCCCTATGTATGACTAAATTCATTTCTGGGCTATTTCTCTGCAACCGCTTTTTGGAATTTTATGAAACTTCATAGGAAGGATCACCACCAAGTGTAGATGCGCATATCGTGTTTGCGTTCCGGTTGGATTATTTTTCACGGAGTTATGGCCCTTTACTCCACCATCAGGCTATGTATGACTAAATTCATTTCCGGGCTATTTCTCTGCAACCGCTTTTTGGAATTTTATGAAACTTCATAGGAAGGATCACCACCAAGTGTAGATGCGCATATCGTGTTTGCGTTCCGGTTGGATTATTTTGCACGGAGTTATGGCCCTTTACCCCACCATCAGGCTATGTATGACTAAATTCATTTCCGGGCTATTTCTCTGCAACCGCTTTTTGGAATTTTATGAAACTTCATAGGAAGGATCACCACCAAGTGTAGATGCGCATATCGTGTTTGCGTTCCGGTTGGATTATTTTTCACGGAGTTATGGCCCTTTACTCCACCATCAGGCTATGTATGACTAAATTCATTTCCGGGCTATTTCTCTGCAACCGCTTTTTGGAATTTTATGAAACTTTATAGGAAGGATCACCACCAAGTGTAGATGCGCATATCGTGTTTGCGTTCCGGTTGGATGATTTTTCACGGAGTTTTACCCCACCATCCGGCTATGTATGACTTAATTCATTTCCGGGCTATCTCTCTGCAACCGCTTTTTGGAATTTGATGAAACTTTATAGGAAGGATCACCACCAAGTGTAGATGCGCATATCGTGTTTGCGTTCCGGTTGGATTATTTTTCACGGAGTTATGGCCCTTTACTCCACCATCAGGCTATGTATGACTAAATTCATTTCCGGGCTATTTCTCTGCAACCGCTTTTTGGAATTTTATGAAACTTCATAGGAAGGATCACCACCAAGTGTAGATGCGCATATCGTGTTTGCGTTCCGGTTGGATGATTTTTCACGGAGTTATGGCCCTTACTTCTGAACCGTAATAGGTACTGCTTTCATATTTCACATGTGTATTTCTTGTGACAACCCCTTTCCATCAATACCAATTTTTGTGACCTTGACCCTGGCGGGGGACCATGATTCTCTGAATTTGCTTGTTTTTTATTGTATCTCAATCAAACTTATACAGTAGTTAGCTATCCATGAGAGTTTGGTTCATTTCTAAAAAACGGCCAGATCTACCCATGCATGGCTGGATTATGGCCCTTGAAGTTGTCAAAATTGCTATAATACAGCTTGTGAACACAATAGAGCTTCCATTTACTATTTGATCTTCACCAAACTTAGATGGTATTTGAATATTGATGACATATTGGTTCCTTTTGAAACAAGCCAGATCAATGCCAGTAGAGCATAGGCCCTCATGGGCCTCTTGTTTATGTGTGTGTTAATTGTAATTTGTTTATGTATTGCCAAAATGACGAGAAACTACAGTTTACGTCAAATAAAATTATTGTCTATTGTCTTAAATAGGGTTAGATTTTAACCTTATATAAAGGTGGGGGTTAACCAAAAAATGACTCAAATAGTTACCGAGCCATTACCCTTTCTTCATCAATTCTAAAATTGTATGAAAATGTATTACAGTGACGTTTACAGTTGGCATTTGATAAACCGTTACACTCGCTCCAGGGAGGATTTCAACCGGGAATGGGTAGCACAATGACATCATTCGTCTTGAAAGAGAGTATTAGTTACTGCAAAGAGAATAACAGTAAATTATTTGTCTGCTTTTTAGATGGCCGACAGGCATATGACCGGGTATGGCATGATGGGTTATTTTATAAATTACATGAGCTTGGGGTTAATCCGAAACTTTGGAAATCTGTAGTGTCTATCAGGGACGTAGATAGGAGGGTGTGGTTACCATTTTTATACCTCATTTACATTAAGATAGGTCTTCAGATAGAAGGATCTAGTTTGTGTGCTCCGTCATTTGCAGATGATATGTCACTTTTATCGTTGTCTAGTATATCTTTACAAGATGTGATCAACATGTGCCATTAGTATTCTTGTGTATGGAAATTCAAATATAATCCAACTAAGTGCGCCATTGTCACTTTTAATGAATCGAAGCGAGCATATGCACGAAGGTCACGGTCCTGGTTTGTTGGTAACGAAGACATTCAAGAGAAAGACGAGTTGGTCCACTTAGGCATTCTTTGTAACAAATACAGCAGTTCAACCTCGATAATTAAACATGTTGATCGAAAAATAAGAGGTACCTTTTTTTGGTTTTATTAAAGAGGGATAACATAGAAATGGGTTAAATCCTATGACTAGTCTTAAGATATATAACGCTGTAGTTCTCCCCAGAGCCCTTTTTGGCTGTGAGCTGTTACAGGATCTTTCTGACCGGGATCGTCTGACCATGGAAAGGTAACATCGTCTCTGCCTTAAACAAAATCAGGGACTACAGATTAGATCAGGAACAGACATTGTTCTTGGTCTAATTGGGGCGCTCCGATTGAAGCGGAGATACAAAAGAACAAGATTTTGTCCCTGGGACAGCTGTGCCGGTTAGAGAGGGACTGTTCAACAAAAGATATGTTTTTACTACGCCTTTGTTCTTTTCAAATTACGTTTATTAAAATTGGATTTATATCAGATGTATCGATCCTGTTACACAAATATGATCTGTATTATGTTTTGCAATTCTATGTTACTAATGGAACTTTCCCCAGTAAATTCATATGGAAAAGGAATATACACAGAAAAGTGACTAATAACTACATAAATGAATGGACTAAGATAATTTCCTCTGAACAATTTGTACTGTATAGGCACATACAGAAGGCATTCTCTGACATTCCTGTTTGGTCTTTTGCAAGACATAATCCTGGTATGATGCGTGCTTGTTTCTCCGTGGCACAGTTGATTACATATATGTCTTCTACAGAATGGAATTGCTCGAGATGGGGTAATGTCGACATATGCACTAATTTAACAGAACATATTTTGATAAACTGTGCTATTGTTCAAACCTGCGAATTGTCGTAAGACATTTTGATTATAATGTGTGTAACTTGTTACGTTCCTTGAACGGTCAGGAATATATGGGATGGGGTCTCTATTTGGTTTATATACTAATTTAGGTCGCGTTTTGCATGCTGACTACGACATATTATATTTCTTCACACTGCCTGGAGTTTTTACAGACATGCAATAAAGATAACAATGCCAGATTATATAGATGACTGATTTTGTGTTGAGTATTGACCGCAATAACAGTAAACCTCTTACGGGTAACACACTCTTGATAGCATTGGGAGAAAAGGATAACTAGGTCACAGTTAGGAATTTAAGCAGACGACTTAATATCATATCATGTTTTATCAGTTCACCTGATGCATTGGTAATTTATAATTACTTAATATATGTCTATGTCCTTTATTGAACACTTCTCATTTCGTTTCGGTGAAGTTCTATTAG
This sequence comes from Serripes groenlandicus, assembly GCA_031761405.1. Lineage (NCBI taxonomy): Eukaryota > Metazoa > Mollusca > Bivalvia > Cardiida > Cardiidae > Serripes > Serripes groenlandicus. The sequence goes on along the minus strand of JASEVX010000099.1, from coordinate 136,599 downwards.
AGGTCTCATAGTCATTGGCAGATTAGAATCCACTATTCCCCTTCAGATTGAATGCACAAAGCATATATGGGTTTGTTAATCGTTATGATCACAGACCGCACAAGGCATGTGGATCTGACAGCTTGAGGGGACAGTGGTATTCACATAGCATAGCGACATACATGTACAGCTGTATTATTGTCTCGCCCACGATAGTGGAGTGAGACATAGCAGTCACTTTTCCGGCGACGGCGCCGGCGGCCGCTTTTACAAATAGCTATATCTCAGCAACCCCTGCTGGAATTTTTCTGAAACTTTGTCAGATGTATTGTTTGGTCATGGGACATCCGTCAAGGTCATAATTTTGCAGAACTTGACCTTTGTTAGGTAACTTAACCTCAAAACTTAACCTTTGTTATATCTCGGCAACCTCTGCTGGAATTTTTCTGAAACTTTGTCAGATGTATTGTTTGGTCATGGGACATCCGTCAACGTCAACATTTTCAGGGTCAAGGTAATAATTTTGCAGAACTTGACCTTTGTTAGGTAACTTAACCTCAAAACTTAACCTTTGTTATATCTCAGCAACCCCAGCTGGAATTTTTCTGGAACTTTGTTTGATGTATTGTTTGGTCATGCGACATCCATCAACGTCAAACTTTTCAGGGTCAAGGTCATAATTTTGCAGAACTTGACCTTTGTTAGGTAACTTAACCTCAAAACTTAATCCTTGTTATATCTCGGCAACCCCTGCTGGAATTTTTCTGAAACTTTGTCAGATGTATTGTTTGGTCATGGGACATCCGTCAACGTCAACATTTTCAGGGTCAAGGTAATCATTTTGCAGAACTTGACCTTTGTTAGGTAACTTAACCTCAAAACTTAACCTTTGTTATATCTCGGCAACCTCTGCTGGAATTTTTCTGAAACTTTGTCAGATGTATTGTTTGGTCATGGGACATCCGTCAACTTCAAATTGTTCAGGGTCAAGGTCATAATTTTGCAGAACTTGACCTTTGTTAGGTAACTTAACCTCAAAACTTAACCTTTGTTATATCTCAGCAACCCCAGCTGGAACTTTGTTAGATGTATTGTTTGGTCATGCGACATCCATCAACGTCAAAATTTTCAGGGTCAAGGTCATAATTTTGCAGAACTTGACCTTTGTTAGGTAACTTAACCTCAAAACATACATGTACAGCTGTATTATTGTCTCGCCCACGATAGTGGAGTGAGCCATAGCAGTCACTTTTCCGGCGGCCGCTTTTACAAATAGCTATATCTCAGCAACCCCTGCTGGAATTTTTCTGAAACTTTGTCAGATGTATTGTTTGGTCATGGGACATCCGTCAACGTCAAAATTTTCAGGGTCAACGTCATAATTTTGTAGAACTTGACCTTTGTTAGGTAACTTAACCTCAAAACTTAACCATTGTTATATCTCAGCAACCCCAGCTGGAATTTTTCTGGAACTTTGTTTGATGTATTGTTTGGTCATGCGACATCCATCAACGTCAAACTTTTCAGGGTCAAGGTCATAATTTTGCAGAACTTGACCTTTGTTAGGTAACTTAACCTCAAAACTTAACCCTTGTTATATCTCGGCAACCCCTGCTGGAATTTTTTCTGAAACTTTGTCAGATGTATTGTTTGGTCATGGGACATACGTCAACGTCAAAATGTTCAGGGTCAAGGTCATAATTTTGCAGAACTTGACCTCTGTTAGGTAACTTAACCTCAAAACTTAACCTTGTTATATCTCAGCAACCTCTGCTGGAATTTTTCTGAAACTTTGTCAGATGTATTGTTTGGTCATGGGACATCTTTCAACTTCAAAGTTTTCAGGGTCAAGGTCATAATTTTACAGTTCTTGACCTTTGTTAGGTAACTTAACCTCAAAACTTAACCTTTGTTATATCTCAAACTTTGTCAGATGTATTGTTATGTCATGGGAAATCTGTCAACGTCAAGGTCATAATTTTACAAAACTTGACCTTTGTAAGGTAACTTAACCATTGTCATATCTCAGAATTTTTCTGAAACTTTGTCAGATGTATTGTTTGGTCATGAGACATCTGTCAACGTCAAAATGTTCAAGGTCAAGGTCATAATTTTGCAGAACTTGACCTAGGTTAGGTAAGTTAACTTATTTTTATTAATTTCGGTTTGTCCGTCCGTCTGTCTGTCTGTCTGTCACACTTCGTTTCCGTGCAATAACTGCCACAAATATGAACCGGTTTTTTTTCAAACTTGGTAACAAGGTTAAATGCCTTAAGGGCTAGGCCAAGTTCGATGGTCACTTTCGGCAGACTTCATTCGGTGGAGTTATGGCCCCTTAATTAACAAAAAATGTCGTTTGTTGCCGTTTCCGTGCAATAACTGCCACAAATGTGAACCGTTTTTTGTCAAACTTGGTAACAACATTGAATGCCTTAAGGGCTAGACCAAGTTCAATCGTCACTTTCGGTAGACTTTATTCGGTGGAGTTATGGCCCCTTATTTAACAAAAAATGTCGTTTGTTGCTGTTTCCGTGCAATAACTGCCACAAATGTGAACCGTTAATACATGTTCAATAAAAAGTTTACTGACATGTTTAAACCTAACCTCAACATTTTCCTACAATATTTCCTGCAAGTGGGGGATAAAACTTTCATGAATTTGCTTGTTTTCACATATTATCGACTTTACTTTCTTTTGGCATAGTGATACCATTTAATATCTGATTTTCTTAGAAGGGCGAGACACCCTCAGCCCGAGGTCTTGTATTCGTGTTTCTATGCAGTTTTAGCTCACCAGAGCACGAAGTGCTCAAGGTGAGTTTTTTATCCGGCGTCCTTCGTTCGGCGTCAGCATTTGCTTGTTAACACTCTAGAGGCAACATTTTGCATTTAATCATCATGAAAGTTTATCAGAACATACATCTCTATCAAATTTAGGCCAGGTTCGAAACTGGGTCATTTGGGTTCACAATCTAGGTCACTAGATACATGTAACATTAAATGAAAATCTTGTTAACACTCTTGAAGCCGCATTTTTGGCTTCATAATGTTAAAACTTTGTCAGAATGTTTGTCTTAGTGATATCTAGGCAAAGTTCGAATATAGTGTATGTCGGGTCAAAAACTAGGTCACTAGGCCAAATTGAAGTAAAATCTTGTTAACACTATAGCGGTCTCACTCTTGCTTCAGCAGTTTGAAATTTTGTCAGAATGTTTGTCTTAACAATATCTAGGTCAAGTTTGAATATGGGTCATATTGGATCAGAAACTAGGTCACTAGGTCAAATTGAAGGGAAATCTTGTTAACACTAGAAGCCGCATTTTTTGGTCAGATTGTTTATCTTAATGATATCTAGGCCAAGTTCGAATATGGGTTATGCCGGGCCAAAAACTAGGTCACTAGGCCAAATTGATGGTAAATTTTGTTAACCCTCTGGAGGCCGCATTTTTCGCTTCAGCAGCTTGAAATACCATCAGAATGTCGGGTCAAAAACTAGGTTACTAGGTCAAATTTAAGGAAAATCTTGTTGACACTCTTGAAGCCGCATTTTAAACTTGAGCATGGTAAAACTTTATCAGAAAGTTTGTCCTGGTGATATCTAGGCCAGGTTCGAATATGGGTCATGTCCTGTCAAAAACTAGGTCACTAGGCAAAATTGAAGGGAAATCTTGTTAACACTCTTGAAGCTGCATTTTTGGCTTAAGCATGTTGATACTTTGTTAGAATGTTTGTCTTAATGATTTCTAGGCCAAGTTCGAATATAGGTCATGTCGGGTCAAAAACTAGGTCACTAGGCCAAATTGAAGAACAATCTTGTTAACACTGTAAGCCACATTTTTGATAAGTAAGATAACTCGATCCTGCATATAATGCAAATTATCACCCTTTGAGAAATTCTGATTAATGTTTTGCATGCAACTACATTAGAGTCTATATCTCACTCAGTAGCTAATAAGCGGTAGAGTAATCGAGCGCGCTGTCTTACCGACAGCCCTTGTTCTTCAAATCTTCATGACACGTCCTTAACATTTAATAGACTGTCGAGCATGTTGCCAAGAGCGCATTGATTTTTTTATGTTTGCTTTGATATGTTTTCTTTATATTAATACCATTTTTAGCTCCACTGGCTGCGAATTGTCCGTCGTGCGTCCATTAACTTTTTGCTTCAAACGACTTCTCCCTAACCACTTGGCCAAATCGGATGAAACTTCATGGGAAGCATCCTCTCAATGTCCTCGCCTAGATCCCATCAAATATTTGGGATCCATGCAAAAGTGGACGATTTTCAAATAATTGTGTAGAAATGTTCCTTGGGTGACCCTCTATCAGATTCCTTCAAGCCAAATTGATTGGTCGAAAAACATGGCCGCCAGAGGGCGGGACTATTTTGCATTATATGGCTATAGTGAAAAAATTTCTTCCGAAAGTGTCAGGCTGATTTTCAAACAATTTTGTAGAAATGTTCCTTGGGTGACCCTCTATCAGATTTCTTCAAGCCAAGTTGATTTGACAAAAAACATGACCGCAAGTCGGCGGTGCTAGTTTGCCTTATATGGCTATAGTGAAAACTTAAACAATCTTCTCCACCGAAAGCGTTTGTCCAATTTTCAAAAAATAATTTTATAGAAATGTTCCTTGGGAGACCCTCTATCGGATTCCTTCAAGCCATGTTGATTGGTCGAAAAACATGGCCGCCAGAGGGCGTTGCTATTTTACCTTATATGGCTGTTTGGATATTTAATTTTTGCCTAATGGCCATGGAGCGATACTTGCCCTCTTGGGCCTCTTGTTAATATGCGGTTTTCCGAGAAGGACAAGACGCCCCCATCCCGAGGTCTTGTCTAGTCTTGTATTGGTTTGTTTACCCAGGGATCATAAATAAATGAACTATTGCCGTAATATAACTGAAATATTGTTGAAAACGCCGTAAAATCCAATTTAACCAAGCAAATCCATCTGCTGAAGGTGCCAATCGGGGGATTGATAAAAGTAATTGAATTGTATAGGCATAACACCAAATTAAACAAGATTGATTCGTTAAATTAAAACAATCTTTATGTTCTACTTATGTAAAATACGACTGTGAAGAAAATCATGGAAAATATCTATAAATAAAAGTATCACTGAATTGAATTGAAATACATAAAAAGCATTTTCTTCCACCTGCTTCATTAAAGTACATCTGCATAAGGAGAGGGTAAATAGACGTGTACTTGACCCTGATGAAATGACATTTTGAGGTTTCTGCTGTAAGTAACCTACTAGGACCGTGTTGGTCAAAATAAAAGTATGTGACAGTCAATGTGAATCTGTGTAATCTTAACAAAAACAAGTGAAAAACTGTTTGGCGAAAGAAGAAATTGCTCATTATCAGCAATTCCTCCTTTTGTCACAATGTTTTCAAATGTTATCTGCTGAAGAGGTGTATGGAAACTGATTAATAATGTCGTTATATATGCGTCAATAGGTAAGATCAAGCAGATTATTCCATGGTGTTTTACTAGGGTAGCTGAGCTGTAACTTAAATGAATATATTGCTCCATTGATGTGCATATATATACATGTAGAAGGATTTAGGGTTATAAAAGAAAAGGAGAGGATCATCGAATAACAAAAAAATGAAGTAGGATTTAGAAAAGACTCTTGCACTAGAAGTATAGTAAATTACAGAAAATGTCTAATGTTGACAATTTTTTGTTTGTAAAATTCAATATATTCATGATAAGTCTAACCTGACTGTTAGTACGATTGGTGATAATAAAGTTCTTGTATTTTGTTTTGTTTCAGTTTGCTTTGAGCACTTGTTAGCTAATCACTAAATCTTACGTTCGAGATATTAGCTGGAACAGCCACAGTCCCGGCAATTCCGGCTGTACAAACACTAAAGACCGGAAAATCAGTCGTTCCGGCCGTTCTGGTGAACATGATCAATCGATTTGAAAAACATTGAACCTTACAAAATGTGCTCAGTTGGTGTCCCCAAAGGTTTAATTCTAGGTACTTTACTCTTCCCGATTTACATAAATTATATAAATGAAGAAAAGGTCCCAATTCGCTGAAAAGCGGCAGCCGTAGATATGCCAACTTTGCACCTGTCCTGTTCGAGTTGAGCAGGCAACCTGACATTGGTCTAGGGCAAGCGATCAACACTGGCGTTGAGCTTAAATATCTGCCTTTGTGTCGAGTTTTAAAAGCCGGCTACAAAACCTAGCCGGAGTTTTGCCAAACGAAATGCCTACACTCTTGATTTTGCGTGCCTATTGTTCGAGATAAAAGGGAATGGGCGGCCAATTGATGCATGCCAGGTCCGATTGCAGCACTGTATCTCCATGTTTCTGCTTTGTCCCATTTCGCCGAGTTTTGGCAACCGGCTGCAAATCCAAATCAATGTCCCGACTTTCCACCGGTCCTGTTCTATTTCAGAGTTTAATCGCGAATACTGGCGCCTTTGATTTTGCGTGTCTATTGTTCGAGAAGGTTAGTGCATTTAAGAGTAAGCGCTTGGACTTGCAATAGTTGCCGTTCCATCACATTTCAGCAATCGACAGAAATATCCAGCCAACTGTGGAAGTTCCAGGTATTGTCCTTGTACACAGCTCATTACTTCATAAGGTTCAAGCTTATCTGAATCTAGTTCCAATACTGTTCAGAATAGCCGGCAGTTCTGGATGGTTTATAGATAAAATAACATTATTTCAGGCGACAGGGCACCTATCCATGATCCCTATTTAAATAAACCAATATTAGGATTTTAAATTAGCCTTGCCAAAGAGCACTTCACCATGACCGCCTCAACCAGGTATCGAACCCGAGACTGAGTGACGTAAGAAACGGGTATTACTTGTTTTGCTAATGATCAAGTTTCCGCTGAAATATCTCCGTAGTGCATATGTTTGCAGGAAGTCGGACAATGCGTGGGAGTTAACAGGTTAATGCCATGTTTTTGGCTTCAACACATTATGAAGAGTTGCTTAAGGAACAATTCTGATTGGGACAGAATGATTTTAAAGTTTTACTACTTTCCGTCTCTAGCAGCAATATATTGTTAATCAATCAATATTTCTTGAATTGATTGGGTTGAATGTCACCCCAGGAAAGATCTTGGCATGCTATCAGACAAGCACTGTACTCCAGAAAATAGATATTATAGTCGAGTTTTAAAACTGTTCAAGGAATGTCTTGAAATATTAGAATAATAATTCTGGCATAAAATAAGAGTAATAATTTCACTTACCTTTACCATAAACATCTAAATATTGATCGTGAATGCTTTATTTTAACTGGGTAGACATACCCAATAAGCCAACTTGTGTACATTTTCATGTCTTTCCAACATTTACTGCCAAAATAGTTTTGAACTACTTATAACTTACTTTGTTGTCACTATTAGCAATATTGCAGAAGTTTCAACATTTCCAAATTGATATATCCATCTGGAGTTCAGCACCTTTAATAGGAGAAGAGGTTTTTTTAAGTTTTGTATTTTTAGCAATTTTTGAAGGCAATGTTTATCAAACAATAAAAGTGGCTTTAACAAGTGTGCACATGGTAACTAAAGGAACCAGCAGTTTCAGGGGAGGAGAAAGTTAATGTTTTATAATCACCCATTTCTTATGCTGCAGCAACTATCGCAGATCACAATAACTAAACTTACGCACGTTGTACACAACCGAGTTAAAACTCATTACGAGATAGGTGTTTGACTACTTGGGCCAACTTTTAACGGTGCATTGTTGCAATACGGATCGACTTCAGTTGATCAGTTTCCATAGGTCGGGGTAAGTCACCAACGTTAAAAATTGATTAACGGTTCAAATTCGATATCAACTTTACACGTTTGGCTCTTTTCATTCACTGTCATTTAACTCTGACTACTTCCAGTCACGTGACATATTTCGTTCTACTCGCATTTTCAGACACGTGATAGTGCCAGGTAAAATTGGCAACTATAGCATATACTTTAAATCATGTTTTTTAAGATCTATAAATCGCATAACATTACAAGGATCTAAAAAAAGAATTTTCTAAATTTAAATACATATCGGTTTTTCCTTGATTATTGATAGATTTTGGAATTCCTGCAAATACATTAAAGGAAACCAAAAATGACATTCAAATACGCGATAAATATGTAGGGAAAAGTCATATAAGCCTAATGTGATAAGAATTTTCATTGAAAAATATCAAAATATTAACTTTAATAAGCATTTAAAATCCGGGCTCAAAATAAGATAGGTCGTGATTAACGAGAAAAAAAAAAGATCGGCAATTTCCGTAAAATATACTGGAAGTGACGTGCTACTGAGGAATTCAATGCAGGCTTTCATTATGTTGGGTGTAAATCGTGAACGCATCGATATATTTGGAATAATCAAAGAGAAATAAAACGTGAAAATGCATAAGATTGTGTGGTAGGGGGTGTTTTAACATGCGAAGGACGATGTTAGCTTTCAAAGCTTCCCAAAGGACGCGACAGTAAGGAAAATGTTGATATGGGCGGTGCACTCGATGCGAAAACTTTGGAAAGGTCCGACAAAACATACCGTGGTTTGTTCCGACCATTTTTGTGGCGATTGGTTTGACAATCGCCACAATACTAACAGAAACAACAACAACGAAAAATATTTACATAGTCGGTTTTGAACAATCGGTTGATATTTTTTTTTCCTTACTGCAAACTAATTTACTCACATCCGTTATAGTTCCATCATTGATGCAGAGACATGATTAATAATAATTATGTCACTACTTCGGTACCGGATTGTTACTAATATTTGAGTTTTATCGAGACATTATCTACATAGAGTTAAAATATGTAAATATTATCTTCGTCATGATTGGGCAGATAATAAATATCATTGCGCGTTCTATCTGCCCTGCAAATAACTCTCAATATTATAAACGCTTTATTGTGTAGTTGTTTAAATATATGAAAGTATCTAGATGATAAGACTGGTTTACAAAGGTTTAAAGGACACACGTTATGTATACACGTCTGCACGTTCTAGAGTCAATTAGCAATCAATGCTGAAAGTGTAGCCTAATTTAGTTTGGAGATCGAGTCTTATAATATATGCGCCTATATTTTTATAAATTGAACAGTTTGGCAAATAGTGAAATTGTGCTTTTTGAGCATGTTTTGTGTTTGTTTTTGCACTCACATTATTCGAAGCAGTTTAACAACCTCAGAGACATAAATACACTGTGTTTATACGCTCTGACAACCCTCAATCATGCAATGAATGTATATTGTTTTATGGCGCATCGACAGCTAAGGTCATTTAGCGCGCAATTAAATTTAATTATTCATGATCCCTGGGTAAACAAACCAGTACTAGGCTAGAAAATGTGCCTTGCCCAAGGGCACTCCACCATGACCGCAGTGCCGCGACTGGGGATCGAACACGGGACACCCGGTTTCGAAATCCCCCTCAATCATGCAATGTAAAGGGACTAAATTGAACAAACCTGTTTAATATCGGACAGCATTGAAACAAAGACCACAATAATGGATACTGTTTTCTCTCCTTTCTTGATAATTTAGTCATTTCTAAAGTGTAAACAATATTTTATCTTAATATGGCCTAGCGACCTGGTGATGAACATGTGATTACCCGAACAATTTATATTACAAATAGCCATTCTAATGAGCTAAAACGGTAGTCTATCGAATACCAACTAGATTTTTCATAACTTTGGAATGGCCTACTTTTGAACACATCATGACCAATTTCAGAACGTAACTAAAAAATCACCAAGACAACATTCTGGAAAAACTAACATTATTCTACTGTCAAAAGATGCAGGGTTGATACATTCTCAAAGCAAGCCCTACACCGATATACTGCTTGTTACTTTGCAGGATTTTTCATACGATCGCCACTAAAGTGCCATTGGCGCTTTGATTTTAGATGACTGTAATGATCAAGCCTAAAATGAGTGAAAACATTTACAGAAAGGACAACCGGAAGAGAAATTCGACAAGCCCGAGAAAGAAAGAAAGAAAAACAACTGCCAAATAAATGAAACTATTTATAAAATTAGAGTTTGAGTTTCTAAATAACATGCAAATACCCACTTAAAAGCGATCGATAGTCATCTTGACGTACTATATTTTTGGCATACGGCCACAGGTCATCAAAATCGTCTCATTGGAAATATATGAATGTCAGGAAAATCACGCACGAGAATATTTATTCCACCAAAGAATTAACACTTGATGGCATGTAGAGAACCACCACACCAAACAACACTATTCTTTCATGATTATTAGCGGGTAATTATTATAATTCACAACTTGATTAAAGTTAATGACTCGATCAAATAATACTGCTTGATTAATTTATGTGAAGGCTATGTTTGTTTTTCACATTTTGCATAGAAAATTATTTCCAGTTTATTTTGTCTTCAAAAATAAATTACCTATAAACACACGCTGGTAATTGAAGAAAAAAGCGTCCAAACATGTTTCAGTGTTTCAAAATTCAGTATTCAGGGTAAATGAAACGCGTCGTGAACTAATAAGCTTAAAAATTACCTTATTCGTATGAAAATATCTGTCTGAATTTTGTTATTGTTAAATCTAATTATATCACAAGGGTTTTCTAATATTACATCACTATGCTCCATATAAAGATTGAGTCACGACACACACAAATTGCCAATCATCTTTTCCCTAAATCGATGACAATTAGTATCGATTAACATAATTGTAATGCAGGATGTTGTTATTACTGATCTCCAAAGTCTTCGAGAACTGGTGTGTGTCAATATTACGAGCAGTGATGACCCTGATATTCCTAAATATTAGAAGGCCCGTTTTCATTTGATACAGTATTTTGTTCCCCGGTTAATCACACACGAGGCAGTCAGTAAAAATGACCTCGACAACATTCCTTTGTCGCTCATTTATCCCTTTCTTCATATTAAAAAAACTTGAGCAGACGACATTTGAAAAAACGAGAGAAATTGCTCACAATGACACCGTTATGGTCTCAATCACAAAGAAGCAACCCTGTATGAATATAGTCTTCTGGGGGCCGTTTTATCAAAGGTCCTAAGGCCGGTCTTAGTTAGGACCGGTCCTAACACCAAAGTTAGGACCGTGTAGTGCGATCGGCTTGAGTCGGGTATGTCCGGAATACCGAGTGACGTCACCGCGAGATGCGCGCGTTGCGGGGGAGGGCACCTCGGGTCATTCTTACACTTGGACGCGAAGCCGAAAGTCGACCGTACAAATACTACAACTAACTAGAAGAAATAAGGTACTTATCCCTAACATATTTAACTGCTTATTTATAGACGCTACCAGGTAAGCACTTTATTGGTGGCAGCGGTGTTTAACGTCCCATTGCAAACGTGTCATAGCCGAAATTAGCTGTGAGACGGGAAAGAAAACATTATCGACGTGGGGAAAAGTGTCCGCCATTATAGACTGGCGCCATTGCTGGTTTTTCGGATATCATTTTCGGGCCTACTTTTTTCCAGTACTCTGTCATTGTTTCTGTTTGTAGCCTATTGTTGATTCAGGCTGGCTATAAGAAGTCAGAGGGAAAGAGGAAAATTTGGTTTTGATTTGATTCTGAGAAATCTGAGAATATTAATATATTTTTTTTTTAGTTTTGTTGGCTTTTGCAAAAAACTTTGAAATAAATTCCAGAGTTTTTTTATTGTGATACTCAGTAGTCAGTGCTCATTGTGTCATTCCTATTTTTGTGGTTGATAATTCATACAATACACAATGTCATACCCCACTGATGAGGAACCTGATATTATTATCTTGGTCAACTCCTGTGATGCTAGAGATCTGCGTGTTATCAGAGGTATTGGTCCTGAGCTAGCATCACGCATTATTAAACTGAGGGAGGCGGGTGTTGATATTACACGCCCTTTGTTGGAAGCCATTCTGCGGGAGGATATACCCGAGGATATGGCAGCTATGATAGATTTTAGACCCCGCCATCTCAAGACAAATCAGAGAATGGTGGGGACCCAGGTTGACAGTGGCATAGATTCAGCAAACTCAGGGAGTGAGGCTGGCTTATCAGTCATCCATCATCTGACAATGAATAAATTGGGAGAAAGAGATATGGAAAGAGCCATATCAGACTTGCCAGGTGTCCCAGGGTATGATTTGCCTGATCATTCACCAGAGGCACAAATTGTGAAAATGGAAGCAACTTTGAACCAGGTCTTACAACATGTAGGTGACATGAAGCAGGCAGATAACAAACATGATAGGCATGTTTGTAGCGAGTCTGACTCTGAGAGCAAGGCGGCTGGATGGAATGTAACGCAAGCCAAAAAGAAGAATCACTCAAGTCAAGGGGTGCGCGTGCCGCATAGGGCACATGTACCTAGACATATGACTGAGTATGAGAGTTCGAGTGAGGAAGACGAGAGTTATACACAGCGTGTTAGGAGACGAAAGCACTATGGGGCAGTACAAAAGGCATGTATTTTAGCCGTCCAAAGGCTGCCGAAGACTCTTACCTATAATGGTAAGACTAATTGGCATGCATTTCAATTAAAATTTCATAGGTATGCTGAGGCCAGTGAATGGACAGAAATAGATTGCAAAGATTGCCTTATACATTGTCTGACAGATCAGGCATTGTCGTATGGGGCAATGTTGCTGAGGCGTGACCCTAACATGTCGTATCGTAAAATGATGCGTAAACTGGACCAACGATTTGGAGCTGAAGAATTACCGGCAGCAGCGCAGGCTAAATTCTACCTAGCCTTACAAACAAAGGTAGAATCTCTTGAAGAATGGGCAGATAGGGTGCAGTCACTTGCAACTGAGGCTTTCCGGCAACTTCCGGAAAAGTACTCTAATGAGCAAGCGATTGCTAGATTTTGTCAGGGCCTTCTGGATGCAGAGGCAGGCCATGCCGTATTCATGCAGTCATTTTTAACAATTGAGGATGCAATAAATGAAGTTTGTTTGTTTCAACATTCTAAACAAGCAATGAAGCACCGTGTAAAGAAGAGTCCGTCATCAAGTGCTACAGATTATGAGGACAGTGTGCAAGTCAGTGCAGTACAAAATAAGGATAGATCAACACAATCTGTTGAATCTATGATCGCACAGTTACAACTGGAAATGGCGGATGTAAAGGAGAAATTAAAGAGTAGAAATGAATCACAGGGGAGATGGAAAGGTAATGGGCTAACTAGAAAACCTAGGGGTAAATGTTGGATTTGTGATAGAGAATTCCCTTTGAAGAAGTCTTTAAACGACAATGGGTCGGCAACAGGGGCCGAATCCCGACCCTACAATCCAGATACGAGGGCTCCCCAGGGGAAAACCAGTTAAATGTTTTCAAAGCAAAAAATCCCGTTAGCCCTTCAGGGAAAAGGGAGAATAAATCTCCAGAAAAAGTGATTTCTACATCAAAAGATGTGTCTGAAGGCAAAAATGTGGATCTGCCAGTCAAAGTGTGTATGTTGAGATCAGCCTCAACATTCACTATCCCTGTACTTATCGGGGAACATCAAGTTGAGGCAGTAGTCGACTCTGCAGCAGAAGTGACGATTGTTTTGGATCGGGTTTTCTCAAAATTGAGAAAGCCACCTCCGAAATTACGTAATGTCAAACTAGATACTGCTGGGCGTCAGCTTTCAATGATGGGGTTTGTTGCAGGTCCGATTAAGTTAAAGATTGGTAGTTCACATTACAACGGTCCAATTTATGTAGCTCCTATTGATCAGGACATGTTGTTTGGAGTTGACCTCCTTACCAAGGGGGCTGCTGTATTGAACATGGGAAATGGGACTTTAACGTACGAGGGTGAGGAGATAACCATGAGTATGGGGGATGGAGAGGGGAATCCACAGGTCGCTCGGGTGACAGTGGCATACAGGCGTATTGTACCGCCACAGTCGGTGGTACGTATGAAATGCAAAATGAATGTCTCTCTTCCAGATTATTTCATTGAACCATGTGAAAACCTTAAAGTTTTTGGTCCCCGAGTAGTAAGGCATACAGGAACTGATCCTTTCATGTGCATTGTGAATACATCAGACAGGTATCTCACAATGAAAAAGGGCCGTGAGGTTGGGAGAGCATATCCGGTCGGGGAGTTTATCCCAGAAAATGAGGAAAGTTATAGTGTTCAAGAGGTTCGGGAGTGTTTAACAGAAACACAAAATACTGTTCCAGAGCATTTAGAAGACACGTTCAAGAAGTCAGCAGAACACTTAACGGAAGAGCACAAAAAGCACCTAGCGCATATGCTGAACTGCTATGAAGATGTGTTTGCGAAAGATGAGTTTGATCTCGGGACATTCACTGAGATTGAACACATGATAGACACAGGGGACGCTAAGCCTATCAAACAAAGGCTTAGGCGTACACCAGCTTGTTTTGCGGGTGAAGAAGAGACGCATTTAAAGAAAATGTTAAAGGCAGGGGTGATTCAAGAATCAATCTCTGATTGGGCTTCCTCTCCTGTTCTAATACGAAAGCGGGATGGAAATGTCAGATGGTGTATTGATTACCGCGCTGTCAACAATGTTACTATCAAAGATGTCTTCCCATTGCCGTTGGTTGACGATTGCCTAGATACATTGTCAGGCAATGTTTGGTTTTCAAAACTGGATGCCAATTCAGCATATTGGCAGGTCACCGTCAAAGAAGAAGACAGGCGCAAAACAGCATTCCACACTAAGTATGGATTGTTTGAGCATGTAAAGATGGGCTTCGGACTCTGCAATGCTCCCGCAACATATTCTAGGGTGATGAACCTCGTGATGAGAGGTTTGTGTTGGAAAACAGTCCTGGCATTCCTAGATGACATTTTAGTCATGGGACAGGACTTCGAATCTCACCTTCATAATCTTGGTGAGACATTTAAGCGTTTTCGGCAGCATGGCCTAAAGCTTAAGCCAAAGAAATGTGTGTTTTTCCAAAGAGAGGTAGAATTCCTTGGTAGAAAAGTTAGCAGAGACTCACTGGCGATGTCAGAAGCAGATACTGAAACTGTGTCAGGTTGGCCCGTACCAAATTGCTCCAAAGATGTAGAGCGCTTTATGGGCCTGGCAAATTACCATAGGAGTTTCGTGAAAGATTTCTCGCTGCGTTCAGCACCTCTGTATGCAGCAGTAGGAAAAAACAATTTTAAGTGGGAAAAGGAGCAGCAGCAGGCTTTTGATTACCTGAAACAGGCTCTCACGCACCCACCAGTTTTAGCATTACCAAGGAAGGAAGGAGATTTCATTCTCGATACTGATGCATCAGATCTGGCCATAGGGGCAGAGCTTTTGCAGGTTCAAGAAGGGGAAGAAAAGGTTGTTGCATATGGCAGCTATTCTTTAACTAAAGAACAGCGGAGATATTGCACAACTAGGAAAGAACTCTTGGCCATTGTGAGGTTCACAAGGCAATTCAGGCACTACTTGCTTGGAAGAGCGTTTACTGTTCGTACCGACCATTCAAGCTTGACATGGTTATTGAATTTTCGTGAGCCACAGGGGCAATTAGCAAGGTGGATGGAGGAGTTATCTCAGTATAACATGAAACTTATACATAGACCTGGCAAAAAGCATGACAATGCTGATGCCTTGTCTAGAAAACCAGCGCCAGAGGGGCAGTGCCAAATGTACACAGCTGGTATTCCACTGAGAGATTTACCTTGTGGGGGTTGCATTTACTGCGAGAGAGCAGACAGCCGATGGGGAGCTTTTACCCGGGAAGTTGATGATGCGGTTCCATTGACAGCGCTGGGGTCAGCAGGGATTATATGCGGTAGCTCCGCTAGGGATCTGGCTGCCGGGGGCGACTGTCATGTGGGGGAGCCGATCGCCTCACGGTTGGGTGGTTATAGGGCACAGGGTGATAAGGGTGATCAGACAGCGGAGGCATATGATGCCAGGGCTGATATCTCCATTGTATCACGGAGTGATATAGGCCACATGTCTGGTTCGACGCGAAGTTCAAAAATAAGCCAGGTTCAATGTGAAAATGGCAAGACGGTGGACAGTGGAAGTTCAAGCACTAAGTTAGACTGTAGCCAAGGAGTTCAACATGGGGCCAAGGGAGCACCAAGGGTGCAAAACCTTTTGCAGTGGGACCAGGGCGGTCCAGAGGATGTATACATTGACATTGTGGCATCAGATGGAGACTACACTGTCAAGGTATGTGGGGTAGGGGTAAAAGCCCCTGAAGCATGTTTGTGTTGGGTCATTAACATGGAGGATGTTAAAGCAGCACAAAGAAATGATAAAGATCTCAAGTTCATTTTTGAATCTATAAATGGGTCAACTAGCCCCACTGAGAAGGATTTGTTTCTTTCAAGTCCATGTGCTAAAGCATATTGGCTGGACAAGGAGAGTTTTTTGCTGATTGGTGAGTTACTGTTTCATCAACGAGAAAACGATTCTGAAAAAGATCTCGTAATACCGCATGACTTCAAAACCGAAGCTATCCGGTTGAATCATGATTTGCCCTCAGCGGGTCATCAGGGTGTAGCAAGGACAAAGGCGCGAGTGAAAGAAAGATTTTTTTGGAGGGGAATGGGGGTCGATATTACAAACTATATCGCTACCTGTGCAACTTGTAGTAAAAACAAGAAGACAAGTCAGTATGGTCACACCCCAATGCAAGTGTATCAAGCAAGTGCTCCTATGGAACGAGTTCACCTAGATTTCCTGGGGCCATTACCTAAGACCCCCAGGGACAATGAGTACATTCTGATGATGGTGGACCAATTCACCAAGTGGGTTGAGTGTGTACCATTACCATCCCAGACAGCAGAGGTTACAGCCAAAGCAGCAGTGGATAACTTCTTTTCCCGTTTTGGCTACCCTTTCCAAGTATTTACGGACCAAGGTAGAAATTTTGAGTCAAAACTCTTCACTGCAATGTGTGAAGTGTTAAAGATCCATAAAGCTAGGACAACGCCATATCGGCCATCGGCGAATGGTCAAGTTGAGCGCTTTAACCGCACTGTGATGGATGCTGTGAGATGCTATATCGGGGATTCACAGGAACAGTGGGATCTGCACCTTCAACAAATTGCAGGGGCAATAAGGAGTGCAGTAAATAGAAGCACCGGGTTCTCGCCCAACAAATTGATGCTTGGTAGAGAAGTGAACTCACCAGCATATTTAATGTTCCCAAGTAGAGCTGCTCAACCTATAACAACAGAGGAATATGTGGCTACTTTGATGAAAAATATTCAAGCAGCGTACAATGCGGCTAGGGATACATTGAAAACTTCATTGAAGAGAATGAAGCGGGACTATGATGTACGGATTTTAGAGAATTCATACAAGTCGGGGGATCTGGTATATCTACTCGACTCTGCATCAAAGAAGGGGCAATGTAAGAAATTATCCCCTCCATGGAAAGGCCCTGCTGTGGTTGTTCAAAAGATATCGGCGTCCTTATACAGGGTAAAACTTCGAAAGTCGATGTTCGTGACTAACCATGACCGATTGAAAAGGTGTCGAGACAGAATTGTCCCGGCATGGATAGAAAAGTGGTTAGTAAACCCAACTCATGAGAATGAGGTGGGTGGAAAAGATAAAATCACTTACTGCAAATGTAGAAAACCATGGCAGGGCAGATTTATGATACAGTGTGATGGATGCGATGAATGGTTCCATGGCTCATGCGTCAATGTCACGGCTTGGGATGCACTGGATATAGACAAATTCTGGTGTGATATCTGCCGCAATTAACAGGTATGACAGACGGCTGTTATCGGTTTTTTTGTTTTCAGACAACTATGACTTCCACCAAAGAGATCCGCCAGGCCACTAAGGACGGGCATCTATTAGCGTCCAGAGACCTGGTAAAGACAATTCTCTTGGGTGAACAGTTGGCGGAAAAACAGATCCCCTTACTTTTGGGACGAGTGAATATTGCTAAGGACCAGGGACAGAGACGATGGCTACAGTTGGTTGCTGGGGATGCGGATCAGATGCAGTTCCATAGCCAACAGTGGATCGACGAGAAGATCACAAAGGTCTCTCGCCGATCCCGGCCATCGAGCTCCCAGCAAGCCAGCCAGTCTAGAGACATCCGGCTCATGGAGGGAAAGACGATCGATAGGGTTGTGATGGATATGGGCTGTGGTCAGGAATCCAATATAGAGGAAATAACCTCACAGATCGACGCAGTCCTGAATAAGGCAATTGTAGATACGGCTATGGAGGTGGACAGAGCACCAGCCACAGTCAAGGACACGGAGAAAGCCATGGATAGAGAGGAAAGAGGGACATCTGACATCCGGAAAGAGTCGAGAGACAGGAGGCATGTTCATCACTCTGGGGATACGAATAGACGCCAGAACAGGAGTGATAGGGCTATTCAGAAACCGTCTAACAAGGGTAGAAGACGATCATGGGAAGATAGGTCTCCGGTTGGACAACCAGTCCAGAAGAAGAGGTTCGAGGAACCATGGATGGCAAGGAAGGGGGTGGACACATCGCTTTGCCCTATTCCTGGCTGTGGGGAAAAAGTTTCGTGGTCACATGCGTTCAGTGTGCACCTCCCGGGAGTCCTGGATAACCGACGCGGACCCACTACAGAGATCACCAGATCGAGATTGAACCTGCTACTCCTGGTAACCAACCAAATAGTGAGTTGTCTGGATACAGGGAAGCTGACAAAATTCATTAATGATCTGCAGATGGTCACAAAAGGCTGTCTGCAGTACTCCAGGCAATTCGTCAGGGCAGCAGAGGATCTCTGTAGTGTGATGGGCAATGACAAGCCAGATGTCTTCACGGTTGACCCCATGAACTCGCCAGCCCTCCTCATACACTGGCGCATCTTCTTGGTGGTGATGGGATGCCTGGACAGACGGACGCAGGCAGAGTTACGGGATAACTTTCCCGCTATCTCTGTACCACTGCAGGACAGACCAAGGGCCTTTGATAGCCATTTCCACCTGGACCGCCTCCGGAACAGGCTTGGAGGTCATCTCACCTATAAAGAGGCCCTTAAAGTCGTGGCACCAGAGACCGGGGATGAGGTTTTGGTGACTGGGGGAATTGCAGTCTTTTGCGATCCCCCCCCCCCCAGTTATCCAGACCAAGATGAAGTTGCCACGCTTGTTTCGGAGGGGGTAGGGGTGGCTATCGGAATCCATCCAAAGCTGGCAAAGAATGTCGATGAGCAGGACTGGACCAAGTTCCAGGAATGCCTACGCCTGGAAGGAGTTGTCGCCCTTGGAGAAGTGGGTTTGGATCATCATAAGACGGATCCAGCCACTTGGGACATCCAACATACCGTTTTGGATCGCGCAGTAGAGTGTCTGACGCCAGAAAAAGTGCTGGTGCTTCATAGCCGCGATGACAAGACGGAGATGTTGGAACTCCTTTACCACCTGAAGGGAGTTGTGCCAAGGGAGCAGCCTATTCACCTGCACTGCTTCAGTGGTAGTGAAGCCACAAGGGACGCATGGATCCGAGCGTTCCCAAACATCTGCTTTGGGTTTACTGGGTTGGTCGCGAGTTTCCGGGATAACCAGGCTGAAGCTCTACGGAGCTTGGATCCAAAGAGGCTTCTAATAGAAACGGATGCCCCTTTCTTCGGCTTTGGAAAGCAGGCTTCAACCCCGCCACAAGTAGGCTCTACCGCGCGTGTGATCAGCCATGTGCGGCCTGAAACCTGGGAAGAGCTTCTGCGCATTACAGAGGAGAATGCGCGGAGGCTGTATGGGATGCCTGTATAGAGGCATGAGTATAAGGGGGTGTCACCCACACTAGGGTGATCATCCGCCTTCCAAAGGGATGCCATCGAGTTGGTGTCACCCACAATAGGGTGATCACCTCTGAAGCGACGTGGTATCTGCCAAAAGAGAAAATGGGGAAGAGTGTAGTGCGATCGGCTTGAGTCGGGTATGTCCGGAATACCGAGTGACGTCACCGCGAGATGCGCGCGTTGCGGGGGAGGGCACCTCGGGTCATTCTTACACTTGGACGCGAAGCCGAAAGTCGACCGTACAAATACTACAACTAACTAGAAGAAATAAGGTACTTATCCCTAACATATTTAACTGCTTATTTATAGACGCTACCAGGTAAGCACTTTAACCGTATACGGTTTTATCAAAATCGTCCTAACTAAGACGTCCTAAATATTGGCCCGATTCGGTCCTAACTTTAGGACTGGTCAGAGGCGGTGTTAAGTCAGCGTTTCGGTCGTAAATATGGCGGATGCGGAAGCCGCAAACATTCGTTTCGGAGCTAGACAGCCTCGTATCTTCCGTGTTCGTGCGGACTTAGAACATCTGAGGGAAGAAGAGATCATATCTCGGTACAGGCTAAACAGGGCTGCCATTCATAATCTGGTTAATTTGTTGCGAGGAGATTTAGAAAGGGAAACAAATCGATCGAATTCGATCCCCGTTTTAACACAGGTAACATTTGCAGAAAAGTTATAAATCCGTTATAAAACACAAAAATAACACGCGTACACGATACACATAGAGTGGATAGACACATTCAAAGGGTCAAGGACAATAAACCCTGTTTACATCCGGTTTGTTCCAAACATCCGGCATTAACACTTTGAAAACATCGAACAACATTTTATGTTCTAATTTTGGATATAGTGTGGGGCCCCAATTGTGTTGAAAGCATTGCGGTAGATAGAGGTTTTACTATTTGTTGAGTAATTTCCCTTTCTACTGTACAGTAATGCTTTCAAAACGTGGCTATGTGTATCAAATGTCATCTAAAAGTAAAGGGTGAAACCATCCGACAACGCTAAATTCAGTTATGTACCAAATCATGTTTGTTGACAGAATCGGAGGGTTTATTCAACGTTTTGATGTTACATACATTATTGCATTGCATGTTATTTTTTTATATTATCGAGATATGTGGACCTACTTCACGTTTCCGTTTTCGAATGATATAATAGGTGTGTTGACTCTAGAAGAAAATACCCCACCCACTTATGTAAACAATTCTGCTTGTTCTAGACAGGGACACTATATTGTCCCTGTTCTAGATGAAGACAGAATGATTATGTTAAATTTATTGACGTTTATTCTTTTTCGGTTGAACAACGCTCCTTGAGTTGATGTTCACTGGAATTTGAATACCCTCATTTGATTTTCTGACTAAATAATAAATAGATCTACATGAACATTTGGTTCTTTTGCAGGTTTTGGTGGGCTTAAGATTCTTTGCAAAAGGGGACTTTTTGTCAGAGACATCTGATATTCATGGTATAAGTCGGTAAGTACTGTCAGAATTAAATATAATAAATGTTTCAAACATTTGACTTATGAGTATTTAATGTAGTTCAAAATGATGTACTTGTGTGTCTTTATGATACATGTTTCATACACAGAGAACGCTAAAGTGAATTTTAGTAAATAATTGATTAAACATTTCCTGGATTTTTTTTTCCATTAATCCAAAGACCTAATGTGTTATTAGGTCTTTTATTAATCATAGAGAATGCTATATTCATTATGATATATTACTAGGTAGGAGACTTCATCATTCTCACCCTTTTATCTGGAGTGAATTTGAACTAGCTCACTTAATTTTATTTGAGAAGGGATGACATATTTGTGTTTAAAGGTGTTATTTCTTTCAATACTAAGTTTCACAAAGCTGATAAACTCAAGAACAAAAGCATTTCGCTAGTTACACCTTGATATTTACAAAGTCATCTGTAGTCGATTAATTCTATTTTTAGCTTGACTATTCGAAGAATATTAGAGCTATACTACTCAAGTAAAGGCCCCATTTGTACTTTGAAAGTCTGGTTGAAATTGTGCATGCAACTAAATCAATAGTCGATATCCTAGTATTTACTTGATACATTGATTTTAAAATTTATACAAACCTTCCCAACTTTAACACCTACATGTATGTTGTTTTTAATTGTGATTACTTATTAAATAGTTTTCATTTCAGTTCAAGTGCATGTAACATAATAGAACGCTTTGCGGATGCTGTTAATACACGGTTAACTAATATTCGGTAAGTAAAGTCTGTCACAGTTTGACCCTTTCCCACATATAGATGCTCTCTGACTTTTCAATATTTAAACATAAGAGATTTTCCTTATTTTCCCCCAGATTATTTCAAACACGTCTGCTCTGCTGCAGATTTGTTGTACATGTGTGTTGGAAAGGGTTAAGGACTTATAAGATATGTTTATTCAAAAATCTGAATATCATGAAAACGTACAAATACTGAAATAGGGTTTTTGTTACAAAATTGATCAACCTTCGACAGTTATACATTTTAACCAGGTTGTAAGAGGATTCACATACTGTAAATGTTGTAAGAATACTATTTGGACTACTTGTGATAATAGTCAACTTTTAAATTAATTTCAGGCAGGAATGGATCGGGCTTCAGTAATTATACCCCCAGATACATAGTATATGGGGGCTATATAGGAGTCACGCTTGGCGGTCGGTCCGTTGGTCTGGACATTTCTTGTGAACACTATTTCTCATCAACCCTTCATCAGAATTTAATATAACTTCACAAGAATGATTGGTACCAAGCCTAGTTGTGCAATGTGCATATTGTGAGCATGTTGCACTGGAATTATATTTTAATGAGTTATGACCCCTTTGATTTCTAATTCATAAATATATTGACAGGTACCAGCTGGGGGTATTTATCACCTTCAGTGAAATTTCTAGTTTTACAATGTCTTACTACATTTGCTTTCACATTGATTACATTTCAGATTTCCAAATGAGAGGGAGATTCCTCATATGAAACATCAGTTTTATAGAAAATGTGGCATTCCGAATTGTGTAGGGGCCATAGATGGTACACTAATTCCAATTCAGGCCCCAATTGACCATGAGGAAATTTACGTTTGCCGTAAACAATTTCATGCGATCAATGCTCAAGGTGTTGTTGACGACAAAGGAAGGTACGATTATCATTGATTATCATTTATCTAACAATTGTTATGAATTTTTATATATTATACATTGGAATGAGAAAATTCATTGGCTGAAATAACGAAAAAGCAAGGTTCATTTTTAATTGTTATACAGATTAAATTCCCTATGAAAATTAACTTTCAAAGTGATTAAACAAGAGGTAACGACTCTTTTAAAATCACCCTAAATTTGGCTTCCTTGCATTGATAAGTTTAAAGTTGCAGCTCTTTCTATTGTTTTAGATTCACAGATGCTGTTGTGAAGTGGCCAGGATCAACTCATGATGCCTCTATTTTTGAAAATTGTGGATTGAAGGTAAAGTTTACAACAATTTTCACAATTTTTACTTCCTTCAACAGACAAGATTATATTACTCTGTTACAGTAATAATTATGGCCCTTTTTCAAAAGTACGTTGAATATGATTATTTTGTTCAAACCACCACCGCATGTGTTAAAATTTAGGAATAATTTACCTGTTACCCTTTAACAAATCAGACAACTTTTGAAAGTATTGAAACTTGCTGACTAATTGTAATCCTGTCTATCCTGTCTATCCAATAACATTTACCTTGTTAGAACAAAGATATTTTTGCAATTCTTTGAATATTTTGTTCCAGGAATACTTAAGCAACCAAAATGTGGGCCATTTGCTAGGGGATTCAGGATATGGTTTGAAAAAGTTTCTTTTAACACCAGTCCTGAATCCAAGAACAGATTCGGAGAGGAGTTACAACAATGCCCAATCAAGAGGCAGAATGGTTGTTGAGAGGGCTTTTGGTATTATAAAATCCCGATTCAGGTAACATAAAAATAATTCAAACCTAGTTTAAATAAAATTTGCAAAAAATTTAAATTCAATTTCCCTTTCCCTTATCATTTTAACTATAATCGAAATTTAAGTATCAAGTATTCCACACTCTGATTAGTATACCCCCCCCCCCCCCCCCCCCCCCCCCCAAAAAAAAAGGGTTTATTAATACCCCCAGATACATAGTATATGGGGGCTATATAGGAGTCACGCTTGACGGTCGGTTGGTTTGATGTTTTGTCGGTCTGTTGGTCTGGACATTTCTAGTGAACACTATTCCTCTGCAACCCTTCATCAGAATTTAACTTCACAAGAATGATTGATACCAAGCCTAGTTGTGCATATTGTAAGCATGTTGCAATGAAATTATTTTTAAATGAGTTATGGCCCCTTGAATTACTCATACATATGTATACTGTAAGGTGGGGGTATTCATCACTTTCAGCGGTATTTCTAGTTATTGGTTTTTTTTTTTGGGGGGGGGGGGGGGGGGGGGGGGAGGGCGTTACTATGTTTGTCTGTTGTTTGGTTGTTTTTATATTGTAATAACCATTGTCAACTGCTGCTGATTTTTTTTAAAAACATTTTTCACATTTTCGTCTAAATGTTTTAAATTTTTTCGGCAAATTCGTAGTCTGGTTCCCGACTTCCTATGCTAGTAAGTCTGGCACAACCGAATGAATGGCGGCCTGCGATGATACACCTCCAATGTACAATTAGAATGTAATTATTTTACTAGAAAGGCGACACGACACCATTAAGGGTTTCGCGGGATAGAATGAGTGGAGAGGAGCAGAATTGCATCCGAACTACAAACCAACCACACACAATGCTGAATATATTATTTCGATTCTAACATGATCCAAAACGTATCAATTGGTGACACTCATTTTGCAACACCAAAATTATCTCCGTAAGTCTAAAATATAAATAGAACATTATTATCTGGATTTGGCGCCAAAGTTTAGTTTAAACTTATTTATTTTACATCGATTGCGAAACAAGCTTTCAGCTTAGATTAATCACGCTCGATGTCTGCTTCCTGGAAACTTAACCAGTACTCGTTTTGTGTGGAAAAATCCCAAAGTCAGGACCCGCTCATCACGGGACTCGAACCAGGGACCTTTGATACGAGAGGCCGACGCTCTACCTCTGCACCACTATCTTCCAAAGTGACTAACGCTATGACGTCAAACCGCTGACGTGACGTCACTTTCCTAGTATTCGGTCATGTTCACGCCCACAGAAAAATTTAAGTCAAGAACCCCTAATCTCGGACAAGTTTTAGGTTGAATTTCAGGTTTCTAGCTGATTCCGTTATTTGATGGTGCGAGATCTACAGAAATATTTGTGTGAAAATGTCGATTTTCGGGTTTTACTTAAAAAATCTCTGAAACTAGATTTTTCCCAGATATAACGAACATGCCCAGACCTAGATCACATTGAGTGAGGGGAATTTCAGCGAAATTCCTCGAACCATTTTCTTTGTCCCCAAATCGCTGAATTTTCGTAAACCAGTGGTGTTCGGACAGTTGAATTATTTCGGATAGATCTACTTTATACTTGAAACAAAGTTTATTTGCATGTCCTGTGTGGTTTACTTTGACATTTCAACATGTGAAAAAATGGTTTACTAAACTGTTTCGGTATTTTGGGACATATAAGCTAATCCAATCTCTTTTTAAATGTATGAGGGAACAAATTAAATTTCTAAGAATAAACAAACTGAACGTTTATTATCATACTTTTTTCAAAACATAGTGATTAAGTTTCAATCAATTGTTGACAGATGACAGACATAGGGTGATATTAATAACTCACATTTTGCACCCAAGTTGGCTGAAACTAAAAACACCACTTAAATTTGTCTAAATGCCTTTTTTTTTTACTATCTTGTTTTAAATAGCATCTGTTGTTTGTGAGAAAAAAGGCCTTGCATGCAAAACTTTAACTCAATTTTTTACTTCAAAAAGGGCCATAATTTATAATAAATTCAGTTAGGAGTTACCTTACCTGATGTTTGATACTTTAACCTTTCCCTCATATGACAATTCTGCAGCAGACGACTTTGAACTTATTTTGTCAAAAAATAGAAAATCTCTATAATTGAATGGATAACCTATGACAAAAAGTGGAAAACATTGTGGCAAAAGGAGAAATTGCACGTTTTGTGCTTCTTTTGTCACTATATTTTCAAAAAGCCGTCTGCTGCAGAGACGTCAGAAAGCGTCTATATGAGGGAAAGGGTTAAAGACTATAATGAAGTTTTAAATCAATCCCTGTGTGGTTACTGAGATATGTGCATGATAGTACCATGCATGCAAAACTTAAACCAAATTTTTAAAGTCAAACAAGGGCCATTATTTGTACTAAATTCATACAAGAGTTAAATAACTTGACTGTCTGACACCCCTGAAGACATGAATGAAGTTTCAAGTCAATATCATTAGTGGTTACTGAGATATATCCATAGCAAGAATATACATGAAATAATCATATCAATTTTAGCAAATTATAAATCAAGTTTTCATTTATTCCCAAGATATCTCTATAAAATATAACACAATTAAGCCATACAATGGACATAGATCAATCTACATTAAAAGATGGAAATTTCATTCTATTAAGCATATTATTGCCAGAAAAGTAATTACAACTTATGACATTGTCCCTTCTGATCTGTTGTGCTTCTGTCAAATATATGAATTGCAATTTGCCATATTTTCATTATAAAATTTTGAATTGTAATTACTTAACTTGTCTTAACTGTTCATTTTTGGCCGGATTGCTTAAGCAATTCCGGTCTATAGATTGGCGATGTCCGTCTGTCTGTCTGTCTGTCCGTCAA
This sequence comes from Serripes groenlandicus, assembly GCA_031761405.1. Taxonomy (NCBI): domain Eukaryota; kingdom Metazoa; phylum Mollusca; class Bivalvia; order Cardiida; family Cardiidae; genus Serripes; species Serripes groenlandicus. The sequence goes on along the minus strand of JASEVX010000099.1, from coordinate 110,079 downwards.
CATTTTGGTTAAAGTTTTAGGTTAGGCAAAATGGTTAAAGTTTCTGGTTAAGCAAAATCTCAGCACAAGAAAGGGTTGCAAACTTGAAACTTTGCCTGAAGGTAACCAGTAACAAGTTCTATTGATTTCTATTGTTACTTTGACCTTGACCTTAGTTTGTCGATTTTCAAGGTCAAATTGCCGACAATCCGGCCTTACCGTCTTCAGCGGTTTCTTGTTAAAATGTGAAATTGTGAATAGTTTCTCTTTCCCTTATATAAACAACTTTTGGCCCCTCCACAGGAGATATATGAATTGCAATTTTCCATCTTTTTATTCAGTCCCTTGCTTTTTATCTATTTTGCTCATGTATATATGACTGCATCTTGCCTTATGCGAAATAAATATGATATTGAATTTTAATCTTTTAAATGTGAAATTGTGGATAGTTACTATTTCCCCTTTACAAATAACTTTTGGTGCCTCCATAGCAGGTAAACAGTCCTCCAGATAAGGGGCATATTTTATTTGTTTAAATCTTAATTTGCATCAAAATCATATGTTGTAGGTACTCATAGGTATTGTCAAAGTGTGACAATTCTCAATGTAATATAACATAGGGTTAGATTAAGTAATATCTATTAATATTGCCTGAAGACATTTGGGGATAACACTTTGGGACATTTCTGCTTTTCCAACAATGTATTCATTTCTGCATCAAAATTGTACTTTCACTTTAAAGTTTACAAGATGTTACATATCCTTCCTCATATGTTATCAAAGAAGACAACTTTTGAAATATATCAGGTCAATGCATAAGTTGAAAAATAACAAATGAATGCCAAATAAAATAATCTTCAAACTGACTAACAAAACATCACAAAATTGAGGAATAAATACAATAGAATCATATTTAAGTAATTTAAAAGCAAATTTGTTGAAAAGAATATGATATGATATTATATGAATATGCAACATGTTTACATTTTATCATCAATCATGAATGGTAATATTGTTGAATGAAGTCAAGAGTTTTATACCAAACACAAGATTGAAGTATGTCATACAATAAATACTCTTGGTTTTGGAATAAGATTGTTAAATTATTTCACCAAACAAGTATTGCATGGTTAAATAACTCAGTCATATTTAAAACTATATAAAAGTATGAATATATGATGAAGATTCTGAATTTGAGACAAGGCTTATCTAGGTCTTGTCATGCCTTTACACCTCAAAAAGTGACACTTGTATATATGCCAAAACTGCATGTCTGTCAGTGAAATAGACCATCCCATTCTATAGAGTTTATGAATATTTTGCTTTGAAGTATTAGCATAAAGCAAGGCATATTGACTCATTTAAACCAAATGTGTTAAGCTAGGTTAGATGCTATACAAATTATTTATAACAATATTTATCAAGTAAAGTCATTTATAAATATTAGAATATAACCCAATTCCACACAGTCATATAATGTTACTTCAGGCTCAAAGTTGTAAATCTAAGAAAAGGAAAAGTTGTATTATGTCAACAATGTTATGTGTAAATCATTGTTTAAGAGATACTTCCATTAACAATTTATAAAATATACAAAATTATGACATCTTTAGGTCTCTTTACTTGAAATGAATGATATTTGTTTCTACACAAACAGTGATTGAAGGAATTCAATGCTAGTATGTAGTACATTTGTATTGTAATGACATTTACAATTTAAACTAAAGACTGATTAAAGTTCAAATGCAATTTCCTTCCATACATTTTTCTTCGGCATACTACATCATATACTTGCTTTTATGTTATCAATCATTTATATTTTCTTGAGCTCTTCATCCATAAGTGTCAACAATTATATATTTTTAACATTTTCCACATGTATACACAAGCTTTATGACACCTTAGAAGCAGATGACTTTTGACAAATGTGTAACAAAAGCAGAAATTGCTCTTCATTTTCACAATTTGCAGTTTAGAGTTTTCAACTCTTTTCAATATATGTAAACTTTCATTTATAGAGATATTCATTATTGTTGTCTTATTGTTTTCAAAGTTGTCTGCTGCATATTTGGTGTATGTGGGATAATGCCTATTAACATTGGATTTGTGTTAGCTAAAACTGTTCAATGGTTAATGTTTATAACTGGAAAATATTCTTGAAAGACAGCTTTGGTGTTAAACTGTTGGTCTGTTCCCGTGTTGTAGATCTATACCATCATCACATCAGCCTGGAAATAAAATAACAAAACAACAATTGAAAGTATGTTAACAGAAATTCATTGTACAATATTATTACTGTACATAATTGCCATTAATTGGTAATTCAGATACAATTACCTGAGGCTCAGATTGTTTGATAAAAATACAGGCCTTTTTCTAAGCATCTCAAATGTCATATATTCTGACCCATTCCAATGGCAAAAGCCTTTAAAATCATGCAGAATTCCCAATTGTGTCATGTTAAACATATTTTTAAATTCCCAAATAGAAAATAATAGCAATTAATTTTCCCAAATAAAGGGCCAAATTTGTGTTCCCAAAATGCTTAGAAAGCCTGAAATACTGTGAAAAACAGTTTAAAATACACTTCAACTGTGCATCTGCATAGCATTGATTTAGATCTTTGTCAAGAAATGTCTGACAGGTGCTGCACATTGACAATTTAATATGTTTGTACATAGATGTCATAATAATCTTCATCTACAAGTGTAGTAACAACTCTGGAGGTTGATTCTATTGGACCAATAGAAAATTGGAAATTAGCAGTTCATGTAGCAAGTAGCAAATTTGCTTCTCAAAATGGGAACTTGCTAACTACCAAAAAAGTCAGTAACGAAAACTTGCTACTTGAACAAAATGGCCCAGTTTTGTTGTCGCACAATATTTCGGTTACTATTTGTGTGTAATCAAGTTTAATTACACACTCTTTCATTAATTTGTTCAAAGAAACAAAATGTCAAGGTTATATTGGTTTACATATTATCAGGGACCCTCTTATCTACATTCCTGACATTACAAGTAATCTATCAATAAAATAAAAGGTAAAAGCTTTCTTATGTTATTGTTTATTTAGCTATTAATGCTGCAAGAAAGATGAATGTGCTACCTACTACCAAAGCAGGTAGCAAGTACTTGCTACCTGCCAAATTTCTGACCCAGTATATTGAATATATTAAATTATGTTTGGCAGGGGGGATTACTATTTGATTATTTGGGGTAGATCTAGCTTGCTGCAGAAAATTGTCAAAAATGTTTCTGTCATAAACATTATAATATCAACAAATATTCTAGATGTCGGCATGTTGTATAAAAATAATAATTTATAGATGCAATCATTTATTTTCATCCAAATTCATTATCATTTAAAAACAAAAATCATAGTGTTTTAAATGAAAAAACGTTCTCGGATTGAGTAAGCTTTGGGACGAATGGACCATGTTTCGTGCCCGTATTCGTCAGTGGTAGAAATAAAATAGCAGGTAAATCGAGGAACAAATTTATCAAAATACTTACCGTCAGGTTTGTTTTTGCAACATGGTCTGAGTCGAGTCATGCGACATTTTACTATTTGAAAGACCCTGGTTTCGCTGAGAATGGTTCAAACCAATCTCAGCGAAACGTACTCCAAATCAAAACGAACTCAACTGAAACGTACTCCAAAAGTTTTATAGTTCCGACTTTTCGTACTTGGTGCTCAAGTTGAGCATGGAGTACGTTTTCTGAGCATGGAGCACGTTTTAAAAGTTTTATAGTTCCGGACCCAGACCACAGTTATGTAAAAGAACCTCCGAAAAATCCGGAGAAATAGCTTCTTTTGTCACTATGTTTTAAAAAAAGCAGTCTGCTGCAGAGGCAATCTCATTAAAACCAGATCTTTTAAACTCGCACACTCGTATATAATTCAACTGTCCGAACACCACTGGTTTTCTAGTTTGTCAAAAACCAACGTCACATCTTCTTACAAAGTGCAATCATTACCCGTTAATATTTATGATAAGTCTATTATATTTTAAATAACTAAAGGAATAAAACGATTTTTATCCAGATGGTCAGCTTATTATAGAATGAATGACGTGGAGCAGAATTATTCTACGGAACGAATGTCTACACGGCTATTGTGTCACAATGTGTACGAAAATTCAGCGATTTGGGGACAAAGAAAATGGTTCGAGGAATTACTGAAGAAAGTTAAAACATTGTGGCAAAAGGAGAAATAACTCATAATGAACAATTTCATCTTTTGTCACAATGTTTTCAAAAGTTGTCAGGGAGCGTCTAAATGAGGGAAAGGTTTTAGACATGTTTTCTAACTATGTGAAGTGAGACATTCTACTTCATAGCCAAATTATTGGAATCCCATTCAATTCCAAAGTGTTGTGTGCACAGCAGTTATGTGGTGTTTTAACGGTTTCAAAATCAAAGTAACTATTTATTTTTCTCCGACGGCATGTATCATTATTAAGACAATATTCCTTCATATCTTTTTTCTTACTAGGAAGCACAACGTCAGCTTTGTTGTAGTATAAAATGGCATCAGCTTCACCATTTGATCTGCCAGTCATCCCTACCTCTTGGACATATGCTGTGAAAGAATAGAAACAACTTAAATAACATTCTGCATGGACATAACTAAATGTGCAATCTGCTCAGTATCTGAACGTTTGGCTTAAAGATTTATCAGATTATTTCTGTTCACAAAGTGAACAATGTAGATCATGCGCATACTATGTATGTCAGGCACAGGTGTGTAGGCTCGTCTGGCTCTGAATTATTGCAACTAGTCCATTCATCCGAATAAGGATCTAGATCTATATTGTTTACTTAAAAAAAAAATATATATATGTGCCACCAATACAGATCATGATCAGAATACACGTATGTGATCTGGATCTAAACTTGTTTCACATGTCCTATAAAACATGCTATAACTCTAGTTTAGTACACAGTCAGAAATTATTAATATTATCAGGATACATGTGAATGCTTTAACCATTAACTCCATACTTCCTCACCTTCTATTTATGTTCAGTTTAGGCAGATTGAAATTCCATAATCTATTCACTAACTTTTCAAAATATATGTTTCTGAGTGCCACACATTTGATTGTACATGTTTTATACATGATATGAGCCTGTGCATGACAAAATGTACAAGTTGACTTTTGAGAACAGTATTAAAGATTTAGATTAGACTGTGCATCTACACAGTCTGATCATGATGTGCACTGTTCACATATTACTTACACTAGCTTGTTAGCATATTAATTCTGGTAGTCATACGCTATTAATTGCAGTACTCTGATAGGGCATAGGAGACTGTCACCCTGTAAACAAAACGATACATTTAAAAAAAAAAAGCCAAATTGAACCGACTGTTATATTGCTATTTATATAATGCTTTCCTTTTAACCATTTCCTACTTGTAGACACATTCTGATGCATATGCAGCCGTCAACCTTTAAAAAACAATGTGATAAATGGAGAAATTACTTATTATTCTCCTTTTGTCACAATGTTTTCAACTTTTTACAGTAATTATACTGTCATTTCTAGACATCTTCAAGATATTTTCAGTCGTCTTCTGCATATTTGTTTTATGTTGGAATGTGTGAAGTGAACAATCCAGATCTTGATCAGCATTCTCTTTGCAGGCTGATCTGGATCTAATTGACAATAGAAACTCAGAAATCATTTGACTTGAGGAATCAAATAATTGTTCAAAATAGAGCCTATATTGCCTAAATCGGGGACTACTAAAACTTATAATAGGAAGATATTTAGCAATAAAAAAATATTTAATTATGAGGACGACAAGAGTCTAAATTACGTTCTTTTTATAATTACTAAGGGTATTTACATAAGCATTCTGATTCGTCATATAATGATTGTATCCACCTAGCAACGACGATTCTAAGCTCTATGCTGCATTTTCATTGGTTGTTTGGATTTTATTCCTTTCCTTCTTTGTGATATTGTTCACAGTTTGAATTTAGATTGACTGAGCTAGAAGTCTAGAAAAGTGTGAAAGAAAAATTTGTTTTTGATCTTTACTGTGGTCATTAGCATGATAAAGAAAATATTATATTGGATCGAATAAAATAAAATAATATATAAGACAAAGTAGAAACAGTATATTTTGTATTAAGTAAACGCTACACCGTTTAATGGAGGCGCTAGTGGGGAATGATGAACGCTGAAGGTAAAAAGGATAGAATACTACGTGAACGGGTTAAAAAAGACTACAAGGCGTTACACGAGGGAAGAAAAATGGAGGATATCAAACAAGACCGTTTGATACTCAGTTTAGAAGAGAACGATTATAAAAGGGTTGAGGAATTATCCTCTCCCTTTTCCCCGTTGAGGACCCATCTTAGACGGGAACCAGTGTTGGGAGCCGCGGTGTCGGAAATGGTGGAGGTATGTTTCGAGAACAAGGAAATTGAAGCAATGAAAAGAGAAATGGTTCAACTCAAGACAGAAGAGGAGAGATTGACTAAAACAATGGAGGTGGAGCGATTACGAAAGGAATTAGAGGCTCGGAGACTACATGTAAAAAACTTAAAAGGTAACAATCAGGAAAAAATGACCAAAAATAAGGCTGAAGAGCTTGGTGCGAGACCGAAGACAGCTATTTCTAAAACTTTTGAAGAAAATGGACAAAATATGTGTATAGACGATCTTAAAAAGGATAACAATTTACAAAAACTTCTGAAAAGAAAATTGGAAAAGCTACGCTTACGATCTTTTCTTGATCCGTCTGTCGCTTATTCGTCTGCGTCAAGCAGTAGCGAAAATTCGTCAGACGAATCAAGCATGTTTTCTTTGAAAGGTAAACAAAAGTGCAGAAAAAAGAAAAAGTCGGGAATTAATGCAAAAGCATCAGATACAGTAAGGTTTCCTCAGCGCTTGCCTCATGCTCACCTGCAGTTTGAGTATGTCAACAAACAGGTAAAGTTTGAAGATTTAGATTTTAAGATGTTTGTTGCAGGGGAGCTTGAGATTCTCGCTGAGGATGATTTATCCGTATCGGAAAAAAAGGGTCGCTCGGAACTGTTGCGAAAGATTGTATATTACAGTAGTTCGTATGAATTTGAAGGTCTCATAGCATTTTATGCAGCATGGCTAAGAGAAATAGAGCTGGGTAAAAGAAGATGGTTAGACAACTCGCAACATATAGAAACTGCTATTTTATCTAAGTATTTATTAAAGAGCAAAGGGTTTGTTGGGATTAAGAAGGATACTGGAAACAATTTTAACACCTCAGATGATCGTGTTTGGTTTTGCTCTGAATATCAGAGAAACAAATGCATACATAAATCCAATCATCTGATGGTAGTAAAAGGGAAACAGAGGCTGGCAACCCATATATGTGCAGCATGTTGGCTTAAGGACAACAAGAAACTTGACCATCCTGAAAGCTCTACATGTTGTCCCAATAGATCTGCTTGACTTAGAAATGGGTTGTACAGTCAAACAACATGTACACCTATTACAAATGAGAATTTAAATGATCTATTTTTACCTAAATTTGTTACAGAAAACATTGAAAAGCATACAAAATGTAAACAAATTGAATTTATGCATTCATATTCAATAGACAAATGTTAAGCTTTGGTGGTTAATAGTTTTAATTGTACAAATAAAGTTAAAAAAGAGTTGACAAGTTTTAATCAGAATATGTGTCAACACAATATAATCAATGTACTATTTGTAAAGCTGTTAAACCAAATTTAAAACTTGAGGAGATTGAATTTCGTTTGAAAGCGCATCATTTAGTGAAGGAGTCAGGATCGTTTAACTTTGAAGTTTGTAAAATTCCTATTAAAACTAAACTAAATGTTAGGTATTTTAGATCAATGTTAAAAGATTATAGGGATAATAAACTTTGTGAATTTTTAGAGTTTGGTTTCCCGATAGGGTATTTGGGAAACTTCAACTTGTCCGGATGAACATTTGGATAAATTTGATCAAAAATATTTATGGAAGTATAGAAATCATAAAGGGGTTACATAATTTGCAGACAGTATGCTGCAATATTTAAATAAAGAAAGTAGTACCAAAGCATTTTGGGTCCTTTTAAGTGTAATCCTTTTGAATCTGGTATTAAAATATCACCTTTAAATTCTTTACCAAAGAAGGATACTGTGGAAAGAAGAGTCATTTTAGATTTAAGTTTTCCTAAAGGTAACGCAGTCAATGACTTTATAAGCAAAGATACTTACCTTAACGAAAAAGTAGATTTGGTGTATCCTAGAGTGGATGATTTTATTCAATTAATTAAACAAAAAGGGAAAGGGTGTTTGTTGTTTAAAACAGATTTGCGTAGAGCATATCGCCAGCTGCCCTTTTGTCCGTCTTCCTATAATTTAGTAGCTTTTGTATGGAAGAAACACATTTTTTGTGATACAGTTTTAAGTATGGGTAGCCGTTCTTCAGCGCATTGTTGTCAACGTTTTACAAATGCAATTGCGTTTATTTTATTTAAGTTCGGTATTTCACTGTTGAATTACCTAGATGATTTGGCATCGGCTGAAAGGAAAGAAAACGCAGAATTTGCTTATAAAACTTTACAAATGATTCTAGAAAAGGGTGGTGTTGAAGAAGCAAAAAATAAAGCATCTCCACCTTCTAAGATAATGACATTTGTTGGAGTGTTGTTCAATACGGATACAATGACTATTGACATAACTTCAGAGAGATTAAAAGAACTGTTAAATTTACTAAGGTTATGGCTGACTAAAAAATCAGCGTCGATAAAAGAAATCCAGTCATTACTAGGCAAACTTAATTTTGTTGCAGCTTGTGTTAGACCGGGACGTATTTTTGTCTCCAGGATGTTAAAGTGGTTAAAGATTTTATATAAAATGAAAGCAAATAAATACGTCATTCCTGATTATGTTAAACAAGACATTTTATGGTGGTATACTTTTTTGCCGAACTATAATGGAGTTTCCATGATGGTTTATGAAGAATGGTGAAAACCGGACAAATTATTCTCCTCCGACGCTTGTTTATTGGGTTGTGGAGGTTTTTGGCAGGGAAAGTTTTTTCATATAAGTTTCCCAACAGAAATATTGAGAAAAAGTTTCAGTAAAAATATTTTAGAAATGTTGGCAATAATAATTTGTTTAAAATTATGGGGTAAAGCATATCATGGGAAACGAATACAGATCTATTGTGATAATGAAGCTGTCTGTCAGGTTATCAATACAGGAAAATCACAAAATGAATTCTTACAAAGTTGTTTAAGAGAGGTAGCATATTTAGCAGCGGTAAATTAGTTCATGTGAGTGGTAGTTCAAATAGGATAACTGATCATTTATCCAGGTGGGATTTGAGTAAGAATCATGCTATCGAGTTTTATTCATTAACAAAAGATTATCAGCTACAAGAATACATGGTAGATTGTGAGTTATTTCACTTTCAAAATACGTGGTAAAGGACTATTTTGTTTCTTCAGATAAACAGATGTCTGTATTTAGGAAAGACCTTAATATTTCTAGACGGGCTGCCTATGCTGAGGGCACGTTAAAAAATTAAGGGTGCAGTGGGAAACTTATATACTTTTTTGCATCTACTTTAAGTTAGTCATTGTTCCTTCAAATTCAGAAAACTTGAGTTTATACGCACAGTTCTTAAGTAGAAGTATGAAGTCTTCTCAGTCTATTAAGAATTATATCAGTGATGTTAAAACTATGCATTTCCTGTTAGGATTTCCAATAGATGGTATTAACGAATTTATTATTAATTTAACTGTAACGGGAATAGCGAGATTAAACCCGTATTGTATCAAGCAAGCTCTACCTATCACTCCAAAATTGTTAATTCAGATGTCTGAAATGATGGATTTTAAAAAGGCGGAAGATACTGTTTTTTTGGTGTTTGTTTTTATTCGCTTTTTCCTATTTGCTAGAAAATCTAATTTAGTACCAGATACAAAAAAATGATTTAAAAAAAAAGGAAAATGTTTGCTTAGGAGGAATGTCCAATCTCACAATGACTATTTAATTGTTTCAATAGAATGGTCCAAAACAATTCAATTTGGAGAAAGGAAATTAATAATGCCTTTAATTTCCATTCAAGGTTCTATTTTATGTCCAGTAAAGGCATATACGGAGATTAGTAAATGGGTTGTTGTGGGATTGGATGACCCACTATTCAGTTTAACTCAAAAGAAGTATATAACTTACAGTAAATATCAACATAAGATCAGAGATTTATTAAGTAAATGTAATTTGAATTTGGATCCTAATTCATTTTCAACTCACAGTTTTGGAAGAGGTGGAGCAACATTTGCTTTCAAATCGGGAATTCCATCTGAGTTGATTCAGTTACAGGTTGATTGGAAATCAGATGCATATAAAACATATTTATCTGTTACTTTAGAAGACAAGATGAAAGTAGCAGAGAAGATAAGGGATCAGATTAAAGTTGTCGGTTAATATTTATAACTGAATATGTTTTTATTTTTAAATTTTAGTGTACATAAACAGGGCATTGGTAATTTCAGACAGGCTACATACCAGTAATTTGGGTAGTCGCTAGTTTTCAATAAAGCGTGTAGCTTTATTGGAGTGGTTTTTTCGTCTGGAGTTCCTTAAGTTATGTAATTCATTAGGTTATTTAGTGGTTTATATTTACCCTTGTATTGTCAGATGAGTCTACTTACCATAAACTGGTGTAGTCACTGGTTTTCAATAAAATATATAGATTTATTGGACTGGTTTTTCGTCTGTTAATAGCGAGGTAAATTTCTTTAATATATGTAAATAACTTAATTCAAGGGCTTTATTCTTCATAGTCGGTTTTATTTATATTACAGAAGTCCGGAAGGTCACGATCCTAAGCGATTCAATTGCTAAATATGTGTCCGGAATTGAGGGATGCACTGTACAAGCATTTCGGGGAGATTCAATTTCTAAATTGACTTATCGGATTAAAACAAAGGAGGCAGATTTAAACAAATTTGATTTTGTTATTTTACATGTGGGAACGAATGATATCGCCAATAAAGCTTCATTTGAGCATATCATTTCAGATTATGGAAATCTGATAGGAGTATGTAGGAATGTTAAACCCTCATTAAAAATAGTTGTATCTGCCATTATACTTAGACCTGTTGATCATGAAATAACGGATGGTATCATTCGGCAAGTTAATACACATTTGAACAATTTCATGAGCAAAGATATGAACTTTAGGTTCATCTGTACATATAAACCGTTCACACATTGTGGGAAAGTTAAACGGGAATTGTTTGCCAAAAGAGATGGGGGACTTCATCTTAATTTTGAGGGGACAAATAGATTAAAATATTTCTTTTTAAAAGTTATCACTCATTTGTAAAAGGGGATTAAATACCTCGATTTATATGAATGTTCTAGTTAAAATAATAAATAATTTTCATATTTACATTCAAAACAGATGGCATACACATTGTGAACATTCAGGGTTATATAAAAAGATTTAAAGATGTATATGGATGATAATGTCAGAGTTAATGGTAAGAAGTTAAATAATTGTTTGCTTTGATGCTGAACTAAGTTGCTTTGTTATTTCCTTACTTTATAGTTTGGAAATAGAAAAGATAACTTGATTCGATATTGAAAATTTAACATGTATGACGTACATAACTAAATTTCTGGCTATTGGACAAATTACATTCATAAATTGAAACGTCGTTTGGTTATTTATTGTCCGTCCATTAATAGGAATTGAATAATTGGAAGATATTTAGCAATAAAAAAATATTTAATTATGAGTACGACAAGAGTCTTAATTACGTTCTTTTTATAATTACTAAGGTTATTTACATAATGTAAGCATTCTGATTCGTCATATAATGATTGTATCCACCTAGCAACGACGATGCTAAGCTCTATGCTGCATTTTCATTGGTTGTTTGGATTTAATTCCTTTCCTTCTTTGTGATATTGTTCACAGTTTGAATTTAGATTGACTGAGCTAGAAGTCTAGAAAAGTGTGAAAGAAAAACCAACCCGCCCGCCCAATTGTAGTAAAATTTGGTGTTATTTTCATGTTGTTTGCACATATATAAATGATTGACAGCTGGTTGTTATGATATCTTATGAAATATTTTGTACAAATGTCGTGTTCATTATTTTCATTAAGTATTGATAAGAGGAATTATGAAATAAGATATTGTAAAGTTAAGTACTGAAGAAAAAATCAGAAGGTTTTGTAAATATGCATGTATGAAGAGATGTTTTGAAATTAATATCATCTTTTAGATGTACAGGCTGAGGGTTTGTGAAGGTGAAAGTATGTGTAGATGTATACATATAGGTACATGTATATGTATGTGTAAATGTATATGTGGATATATACAGTGGAAGAAAAATAGTACAAGTCTAAAAAAGTCCTGATGTGGGTTACAGAACAAAGAAAAGCTCATTAGTAGTAAATGCCTAAAGCATAAGTAGGAATATGAGTGAGATATTTGTTAGATCATAGTATTGTAGGTGCATTGTGTTTAGTTGGAATATCATATGAATCTTAGTGGTTAATTTGATGATTCGATATTGAAAATTTAACATGTATGACGTACATAACTAGATTTCTGGCTATTGGACAAATTACATTCATAAATTGAAATGTCGTTTGGTTATTTATTGTCCGTCCATTAATAGGAATTGAATAATTAAGGAAACATTTGAACATTTTTAAAAATGATATACATCCCATAAAGATAAAAACATTTATTTCTAATAAGATCCTTTGTATCCGAATTTCAAATACATATTCATCTATCCGAAAACTATACTACTCGATAACAAATAATTTTCTTCCAAACAGAACAAAGCATCATAAAATGAAAACACGGAATCAATTTATGACCTTATTTTAATAAGATAATGAATTATTATCCCGATGGTCAACAAAATAGTAAATTTAGATATTACCTGATATTCCATCACGTCCGCCATTATTTGGTTTGTGCCTGACCCTTTACATAGTAATAAGGGGAAGGAACTCCAGACTAGCAAATTCGTTGAGTGGAAGAAAAGGTTTAACGCACACGTGCAAAGTCACTTCTACTAGGAGCTGTGAGATATTTCCGGTGTCAAGTTGTTTAATAATAGATACCCTTTCACAAATGCAGACGCATGTTGACGCAACTAAGTCTGACGAATTTTATTGTTTGATCTTGTTACACTGCCGAAAGAAATCAGTTAATTAGGGCAATACAATTAATTATTTACGGGCGCAAATTAGAATTGTGTGTTATGACACTTGCACAGTACTGGTCAGTTATTTTGAGAAAACCTGTTTGATTAAAATGAATAAGGCACGTTTTCATCTATTTTTAATTATTGGCAGGAACTGTGTAAGTCTTTAGGCCTTTCTGTTCCATATACAATTCATTTAACCCTTTCCTTCTGACAATCTTGTATTCAACAGCTGACATTTGAAAACAAAACATAATGTCAAACGGAGAAATTGGTCATAATGAGCAATTTGTCATTAACCAATGTTTTGAATCTATTCTATAACGCTAACACTTATGAATTATAGAATTCTAAAATATAACCTGCTGTAATTTACTAAATGATAATATAACCTGGTTTATGTTACTATATGATAATGTAACAGACATGTAGTTATGTCACCACAAGAGGTGATCCCTACCTGTCAGTGTGCAAGGGATACAAAAGGCATCCTTAGTATGTATATCTTTTTAATTGTGCAAAATAGCCAGACATTTATTTTTCTTGCTAAGTGTTGTGACAATACTCAAGTTAAAGAAGAAATAAACTTTTACACAGTATAATTTACCCTTGAACAATTTCTATTTGTCAGAAAGTCATCAAACTGTATCATGCTTCAATGTAAATAAAATCGGACATAAAACAAACACTTTCAGAGTCTTCCTACATGGTTCAATCAGGGACTATGTGGATTTTTTATAAAAAGTCAAATGGAGTAGAAACAAAAATCCATGTCAAAACGAACAGAAATCAAACTAAAAGTAGTTATAGATATAAATAATTAAAGTTTAAATGCTTCTTAAATAGCCTTTTACAAAAATTCATTTATTCTCGCATGTTATCAATACATATAAGCTGAAAATAGCACGAACCATTCATCACGAACAATTTCACATCCTGCTTCGTCTTTAGACTCGCTGCTCATTTCAGATCGTTTTACTGACTCAAAATGGTATGGTCATCCCTAAAGGTACTTGACCGTTGCCTAGGTCATCTGTTTCACTGTAAATAGCTGACTCATTGCTGTTTTCTTCGAAAGAAGACGACGAACAGTATAATTCTTCATCTTAAGCTTCGTAATGTGACTAACCCGCCATTATTGAAATTGAAACCTTTCCTCATTAATACGTCATCACGGTAAACCGGAAGTCAGTACATGTTTTGCACTCGGCAATTTCCGTGAAAGCGTAATCTTACTACATAATTCTTTTTTTTCATACTTAAAAACATTTCTTATTTTTTATTTTTTTTTTGTTCTTACGTTATTATTTTAGCATTATATTTTTGATAGTCAAATTTTATTTTTTGACTCTTGGTACTCTTTAAGTTAAAGCTAAGCAATTAAATTCCTTATTTATTTTCATGCAAAATCAACAATTTTCAATCCTTTAACAGTCAATTCTGTTCCAATGTTTACAGGTAGGACACCATATGGTATGGGAATAGTTACCACTCAGCTATAACAAGTTGGGGTTCATTTATTATGCAAGAAAGACATCACTCCCGTCAGTTGTTACACACTCGGGCTGGGACACCAAGATACCAAACATTTATCAAATTTAACAATTTCAATGAATTTATTTTCATTGTCACATATTCAATGCAGTCGAGTGAAGGTATAAACTAATTTCTAGGAAAATATAGGGGTTTTAGGTGCTTTTTGGCTGTAGATCCATGCATGAATTTTGTATACTTTGACCTATAAATCATTCAAATCCTACACGGTCATCACAGAATGACAAGATACATATCGTTGGTTGAATTGTGAAACCCAAACGTAAGTCTTATTTTCCTATGCAATATTCAGTTTAACGAAATTGGCTTTGTCGGTGGACTTTTGATTACTGGTACAAATGTTATGCATTAACGTAACTTTGGATTAGTCGCCATTTTGTTTCATGTGCGGACATGATGCTCCATTTTTATTCTCTTTTTTTTATCAGTCAAACAACAACATCAACAACTTCTAATCAACATCCGTGATAAGAGTCGAACAAATTTACATCAGGAATTTTCATTTGTATTACGGCTGTGTAATTGATACCATTTCTCAGTACTGGTTTATGTAGACAACTGCAGACATCTGGACTTGCGTTCGGATCCATTCCGGTCATTGTAAAATAATTCTTGTTTAATCTGTTTGTTCATCTCTGAATTATAGATAAATGAGCCGTCCCGCGAGAAAACCAACATTTTGGACTCTGCGTAAAGTATCGACCCAGATTAGCATAATCATGCCGCGTAGGCTTAACCGGAAAGACATTTTTCGTATCCTGAAGATTTTCTGTTACAGGAGTCATTACTCTTTACCTCTATCCACCTAAAACGGAATAATTTTTTTTATAGGTTTTGATTTAATTTCATTGCATTGCAGACTTGTTGAGTGAATCAGAGGCTGGTATTCTTTTAAATAGATAAGTGACCGATGCTAGTCAAAAGGCAATATATCGAAGAAGATATTTTCGAACTTTGGAACAAGAAATAGTTATTGTACCCCAATTTGAAAACATCTCCTTCGTGATACGCCAAAGACCATTAAGATGTATTCGGCAATGTCTCTCAGTTTAAATTGAGTGACCGTGTGATGAGAAGGTTTAATTAGGGTTAGGAGTACCCTATTCTATTTGTTTCGCTGATCGCAACTTTCATGTTCATATTTTAAATGATATCTCCCGAACCCTTCCATTCACATAGCTATACGTGTCAGAGAAATAAACATTAAATCCGAAGTGTGTGTTCAATTTCAACTAGCTTTAATGTTTACAGATGCAGCTCTGAGAATGAATAATATGTGTTTTGCATTGTTTTAGAGTTATGTTTATCATATGCTTTGCGCTCTTGATATTTCAAAGTGAATTGCATACATGACACCATATGGTGAGATATTTTAAAGCTGCCAGTATTTTGCGTAAAATATGGATATATGATTGGATTGTTTAAAATGTTTATATATTTTATTTTCATGCATATGCTAAAACTATTATAATGTTGATGTTACTATTACTGTTTAATCTCTGTGGCGATGTCATCATTAACTCATATTGATTCGAATGGTATTTTGTTTTTTTTCATTATATCTCCACAAGTTGAAATTATCAGGTGGTTATCTTAAAAAACATACCCAATGAAGAACAGCAATTCTGGAACTCATACATTCTTTCATTCATACCCACACAGACATAGAAAACAAACTTAATGATTCAAACGTTAGCTCTGAGCACTTGGATAGTGCTTACCAAGACCTTCAAAAATATATTTCCAGGAGCTTCATGGAAATAATAACATTTACTAATTGCTAAACACTCTAGTTGTGCGTTAGGAAATACTTGTCAACCTAGAAAACCACGAACATCCTTCAAATGTGCAATACAACCAATATAATGGTGCCATAAGAATAGTTTAACGTAATTAATCAGGCAATTATTCAAAACAATTTGACAAATCTAATCTGCGGGCATAGATAACAACCTATGCCTGAAAAAGTATCATCTCGGAGAATGATGATATAATCAGAAGACCTGTCTGTTAAAGAACAATCTGCTTATTCATCCTAGAAGACCCACTTAATGTTGTTTTGTGTATTATAAAACCCTACTCAGGTAACATCATAAGCATCTCATATATATATATATTTATAGGATATGTCAATATGTGAAGCAAATCTACAAATAGCGTTGTCTTCATCCTCATGTCACATTATTACTGTACACACAGCTAGCGCTATAAATATACGAGGTTGTTGGATTTGTATGCCTTTCGATTTTTCACCGCGTGTGATCATGCATGTTAATCTACTTAAGATTTAAACATTGAAAGCTGGTCTTTATAATTCATAAAATGGATGGATGGGAGCGCTTTTTAACGTTACTGTTTGGAAATATTCCCGTCCTTAGCAAAACATGAAAAGCGTCTTTGTGCAATATCAATGTGTGCACTATCGACAGATAATTTTGCATATGGAAAAGGGAACAATATCAAAGTCTACAATACATGAATGTACCTGTCTCAAATCAGAAATATAGTAACCACTATTCTGTACCGGACATATGGGTTATAAGAAATAAAAAACATTGTTATCGAGATTTGTTTTATCTTGAGCATTCTTCTGCACACTCGTTATGGGTTGTAATATGGGCTTCTCATATTACCCATTTTGCTTTAAACTTTAAACAGCTAGTGTATGCAGAAGCTGAGATTCTTTAATTATTTGTTGTTCAGACTGCAAGTAAATCAAAGCGCCAATGGCACTGTAGTGGCGATCGTATGGGAAATCCTGCAAAGTAACAAGCAGTATATCGGTGTAGGGCTTGCGATGACTCTGGTGCGGGTATATTTGAGAATGTATCAACCCTGCATCTTTTGACAGTAGAATAATGTTAGTTTGCCAGAATGTTGTCTTGGTGATTATTTAGTTACGTTCTGAAATTGGTCATGATGTGTTCAAAATTAGGCCATTCCAAAGTTATGAAAAATCTAGTTGGTATTCGATAGACTACCGTTTTAGCTCATTAGAATGGCTATTTGTAATGTAAATTGTTCGGGTAATCACATGTTTATCACCAGGTCGTTAGGCCATATTAAGATAAAATATATTTTACACTTTAGAAATGACTAAATTATCAAGAAAGGAGAGAAAACAGTATCCATTAGTTTGGTGTTTGTTTCAATGATGTCCGATATTAAAAAAGTCTGTTCAATTTAGTCCCTTCACATTGCATGATTGAGGGTTGTCAGAGACATATAAACACAGTGTATTTATATGTCTCTGAGGTTGTTAAACTGCTTCGAATAATGTGAGTGCAAAACAAACACAAAACATGCTCCAAAAGCACAATTTCACTATTTGCCAAACTGTTCAGTTTATGAAAATATAGGCATATATTATAATGCTCGATCTCCAAACTAAATTAGGCTACACTGTCAGCATTGATTGCTAGTTGACTCTAGAACGTGCAGACGTGTATACATAACGTGTGTACACACTGACATCGTGTGTCCTTTAAACCTTTGTAAACCAGCCTTATCATCTAGACGCTTTCATATATTTAAACAACTACAAAATAAAGCGTTTATAATATTGAGATTTACAAGCTCTTCTGGTTTTTGGTCTCGCGAGCTATTTATAGAACCTTTTGGAATTTCCAGATTTGAGTATCATCAGAGTTGCCGTTATTTAGGCAGAACGCGCAATGATATTTATTATCTGCCAAATCATGACGAAGATAATATTTACATATTTTAACTCTATGTAGATAATGTCTCGATAAAACTCAAATATTAGTAACAATCTGGTACCAAAGTAGCACTGACATAATTATTATTAATCACGTCTCTGCATATCAATGATGGAACTATAACGGATGTGAGTAAATTAGTTTGCAGTAAGGAAAAAAAATATCAACTGATTGTTCAAAACCGACTATGTAAATATTTTTCGTTGTTGTTGTTTCTGTTAGCATTGTGGCGATTGTCAAACCAATCGCCACAAAAATGGCAACTATAACATACATTTTTAATACAGTTTTAGATCTAGTATCGTCATAACATTACAAGGATCTAAATATAGAACTTTATAAATTTAAATACATATTGGTTTCATTTGATTATTTATAGATCTTTTTGAAACATGCAAATGCTTCAGGTCAAAGAAAAGCAATACAATCCCATTATTATTTCCATGTAAATCAACAAGTGTCAACCCTCAATTGTCAAACTTTCTTCAATTATTACAGGAAGGCATGCTATATCATTTAAAACAGTAACTTCTCAGCTATAAAATAATCAAAAAACGGAAGTTCATATCATATGCGAGAAAGAAATTACCCCTGGAAGATGGTTCCTGTCCTGGTGCACACCCTCGGGCTATGCCATAACTGGTTTTCAACATACTCTATTTTTACTATCAGACACGGTCAATACCAGAAATGTTCAAATGAACTATTCCATTTAATTTATATCATTTTCACATATTCAATAAGGTGACAATACAAATATGGATGGGTGTCTTCAACTAAACTATCTGTCTTTCTCTGTTGCTTTCAATACAGTTGGCAAGGACTCACTGAAATGATAAAACCTAATTTGATACAACAAACGGAGTCATAATTATTAGAAAATCACTGTGTTTAGTTTGGATTTGGGCAATTATTAACACTTACAACCGGCTTACATGTTTACCCTTAACGCGAAAAATCACTTTGGGACATAAACCGGTATGATGTGGGAGGATGCTTTCGGAAAAAGCACGTTTCAGCTCCTTTTCGCATTCTCTCCAACTGAAAAATGGTACATTTGTCTTAATGAAGGGTCAGAAGGTAAAATTCAATCTCATGCTTTACATCTAATGTTTACATATATAATCTTTAAAAAGAACCTTAATCCGAAAAAAATCAGTATTTCTACTTAAGACCCTGGCCAAAACTCGAATACTCCGACTTCAAGTATTATATGAATTTGGTCAACTTTTACCTATTAGAAAAAAACCCTCACGTCATCAAAAATATCCAAATTAAATTAACTGCCGCAATATTCAGTTGTATTTCCAGTTCCGTTATTTATTACAAATCTCAACACTGGTATTTATAGACAACTAAAGATATTTGCACAGACGTAAGAAAAATCTGATTTATTTTGTTTTGTTTTTTTATTCTTTTTATCTTTCTGTCGATCTTTTAACAAAACATGGACCGAGTTGGAATTAACAAATTTGATAAGTGGTTGGTAAATCTTTTTGTTTCGGCAAATGGGAAG
Source organism: Serripes groenlandicus (assembly GCA_031761405.1). Lineage (NCBI taxonomy): Eukaryota > Metazoa > Mollusca > Bivalvia > Cardiida > Cardiidae > Serripes > Serripes groenlandicus. The sequence goes on along the minus strand of JASEVX010000099.1, from coordinate 90,122 downwards.
AAATGTGGCAACATGTGGTTTATCTAATAGAAATAAGAATCAATAGATATGCCAAGATTCCTATGACAAATTGCCTCGCTAAAGCTCCAATGGGACGGACCCAGTCGGACTTATTTAGGCTTCTACCAAGACTCGACAGGGAAATGAACATGGGTTTATGAATGTTGATCAAGTCAATAAATAAAGGACTGCATACCACTTATTTCAGAAAATGTAGAAATGACAGCATATATAACGGTTATGGATTATTGTCGAAATTTGAATACCCACTACAGATACACAAAGACTATCATATAAAGATCGACAATTTGAAAGCCAGTTTCAATGGTCTGGCAAAGATGTATAACCAGACTCTAATATATTTAGTTCTGGGATTTGCAACTATAGCATACCTTTGTAATACTGTTTTATATAAATTATGGTCATGAAATTACAAGGATCTAAATATAGATCTTAATAGATATAAATAAACACAAATGGGTTTTTCCTAGATTATTGGAAACCTGAAAATACTATATTTATAGGTCAAAGATGAGCAATCTTTCTTCCAGGTAGGACACCTTGGGTTGTGACTTTCCATAGGATAACTATGTGTCGCAGCTTTCAAACAGGCTTAACTAAATAGAATAATGCAGGGAGACAAATCAAATAGCAGATCTTGTATTTTCTTACCCCTTGGGAAAGAAACGGTTGAAATAAGTCCTGGGGAGTTTGTGCATGTAATTGCTCAGACACATTAAAAAGCGAGAGACAGCATGATGTCTGCAAAGAAGACCATGACAAAATTATGACGTGAAACTGTTAGATAAGACAAACAAGATAAAGATGCAGTTTACATTATGTGCACTATCGCATTGAAATGAAAAGGAATCAAAATGAAATCTTCGAAATGTCGTGGAAAGGAAAGGGTATTGAAATGTGATACCCTGAAGTACTTGTCGCATTTTGGTTTCATGGAAGAATACCTTGTGAAGTAATCCCGCATCTATAATTAGCACACGCAGAAATCACCAAAACTAGCTTTCCATAGGATAACTATGTGTCGCAGCTTTCAAACAGGCTTAACTAAATAGAATAATGCAGGGAGACAAATCAACTAGCGGATCTTGTATTTTCTTACCCCTTGGGAAAGAAACGGTTGAAATAAGTCCTGGGGAGTTTGTGCATGTAATTGCTCAGACACATTAAAAAGCGAGAGACAGCATGATGTCTGCAAAGAAGACCATGACAAAATTATGACGTGAAACTGTTAGATAAGACAAACAAGATAAAGATGCAGTTTACATTATGTGCACTATCGCATTGAAATGAAAAGGAATCAAAATGAAATCTTCGAAATGTCGTGGAAAGGAAAGGATATTGAAATGTGATACCCTGAAGTACTTGTCGCATTTTGGTTTCATGGAAGAATACCTTGTGAAGTAATCCCGCATCTATAATTAGCACACGCAGAAATCACCAAAACTAGCTTGGATTAACCAATGGGGATCTTGTTATGGTCTGGTAAGCAGTCACGTAATGGGTATAAAAGGACGAAATCTTTTCTAAGACTCAAAGTTTGTTTTTACCATATCGTTGATATCAGCTACTGCTGTATAAACCAAAACGGAGCCATTGATTTGTATATACTGCTGAAAACAAGTGAATTCATCAACCAACAGTAAGTTGATACCTTTCACAGTTCTCTTCATTAACGCTGCGAGCTAATATTACGAATTCTGTCTGCCTTTCGAACTGAAGCGTTTCTGTTTGACAACGAAGGGACAAACTTTTGTGTTTTTCCTCGTGTCTGAACATTGCTGAGGCCGGGCGGTAGTTAGTTGCAGTATTGAACGGTAGTTTAACATATTGGTTAGAGTGCTCCTAATTTATTTAAGTAGTTCGTTCCAGTTATTATCCTGAAATACTTACCACGAGAATTGGCCGCCATTTTGTTTGTTGACTTTCAATTTTGAATGTGGGGAAGCTAAGGAGGTTATTTTGAATAGTGACATTTGTTGTTGGGTAAATGAACATATTGGTTAAAGTGCTCCCAATTTATTATGGTAGCTCGTTACAGTTATCCTTAAATACTTGCCACGAGAAGTGACCGCCATTTCGTTGGTTGACTTTCAATTTTGAATGTGGGGAAGCTAAGGTGGTTATTTTAAATAGTGTCATTTGTGTTGGGTAAATTAACATATTGGTTAGTGAGCTCCCAATTTTTTTGGAAAGTGCGTTCCACTTAATGCTCAGAATTATTTGCTACAAGATAAGCAACAATAATAGTAAGTTAATTTATTTCTCTGTGATTGTTGTTTAAACATGGCTACTGGTTTTCGAATAATAGATATTAAAGCCCAGTTTCAGTTGACAAGGAAGAGTATTCGTAGTATTCCAAATTGTCAAGTGGAAAAAGAAATGGTCGCTTGGGATTATTCTCCGAATGAGAATTTGGTCTTGAAAACAGTTGCATCAGCAGCCACTAAGTCTGTGTTAAAACGGCTGATTGAAGGAAAATCTGTGTATGAGTTGGGACACAATTTTCTGCCAATGGAGAACCATGCCCCTCCTACCAAAGAAAAGTATAATACATCTCATTTAAATTTAGGATTAGGGGGGGCCAAGAAAAAAATCAGGAGGTGCTTCGACACAAATTAAATCAGACTTTACATCACAAAAAGCAGATTTTAGAAAAAGTCCAATCTTTCATAATGAACCGAAGACATTTTGCTTAGGACATTATAAAATCTGGTTGTAGGACAGGACCAAAATGGACGGGCTTTTGAGATTTTGCTAAACAATGATCAAATAAGCCTGATAATGTAAATTTGATTTTCCCTGAAAATCTAAATTATGATGGTTTTTCGGATTACAATCAGTTTATTCTGAGATACAGAACGTTTTGTACACGACATGGGTGGCAAACGTATTTATCCAAGGAAATGGTTATGATGTGGGTGTTAGAAGGAAAAGCGGGTGAGTTTTATGCATCATTACTGGAAAGGCATCCATATCTAAATTATCCTGAGGTGGAATATAGGCCTGCCAGCCGCTTTAGCCGTATGGAAATGATTGAAAACCTTATGGCTGAACACACGACAGCACATCAGAACCATAATAAAAGTACTAAATAATTTAACTTTTGGGGCTAAAGCTTATCCAGAGCTTCCTCGGGATAAGTTTGAGTCAATGACCGTAACTAAATTCTGCCAGGGCTGCAGCAACAAGGCAGTTGGATATCGGGTTATTGCCGTACCTGGCAAACCGGCAGCCCTTGATGAAGTTGTGGCAGCCGTTAAATGGCAATAGTTTAGCTATAATTTTTAGAGAACCATTTAAAAGTATGTATCGAATAACCAGGGAAAGGATTCAAGACCCCAAAGCCCGGCTTCCAGTGGTGCTCGGGACCTATCTCTGGGCAAAAAGACCGTATGAGAAATATTGATAGTCTCTTCCATTGAAAGGAAGATGGATACCCTAATTTCTCTCATAAGTGTTCACCTAGACAGATCTCCGTCATCTCCCAGACGCGACAACAATTTTAGTTGTTTCTATTGTGGAGATAGGGGGCATATGGCGATGCAATGCCCTAAAAAGATACGGTCTGAAAGATCAGTGTCCTTCACTGATAATTTCAACGATCAGAGGTCGGGAGAAAAGTCCTGAATGCAACCGGTGATAGTTCAAAAGGCTGCGAAGATGGTTGTTCAGGCAATTATGACTACAATGAGCCAAAACTTGTTTCGCCACACATTATTAACAAAAAAGAAATACATATATGCCAATTAAAATCAGGAAATATGCTCCGAATACCATTGTCTGTGGGTTGGGTTCAACTGCGCGCGGTTGTTGATTCAGCAGCAGAAGTAACCATCGTATCATACTCTGTGTATAGACAATTGCAACCTATGCCCAAAACAGTTAAAACAGTTCGGATACTAACAGCATGCCGAAACTTGGATATTGCAGCCTTTATAGTGGGGCGCATTCCCATTGAGTTTTGGTAACCAAATATTCAATGAATGGGTGTATGCGGCCCAAATTGAGGATAATATGCTTTGGGGTTTAGATTTCTTTACGAAATTGGATCACCTACCGTTCTCAATTACTATAGATAACTGTACATCAAATACGAACTTGGCAATCACTTCAGGTTAAACGATGTCGGCAAAATCCAGAACACATATGAGCTTTTTTTTTTATAAGATTAAACATTTTAAGTTAATTACTTAACTGCAGTCAATGATCAAGTGTAACAAAAAACAAATATATTTTTGGAACACAACTGTAAAAGAAAAGCATTCGCTTGCTAAACACCCTAAAAGTACGTTGGGAGTTATGGCTAAACAAGAAACCGAAAACACCCTTCATATGTGCAATACAAACAAAAACGCTGCCTTTAGGATATTACAACGGAATTAATCAGACAGGTATACAGAAAAGCTTTTGACCTATCTAGATAAGTCTGCGGTCGTAGCTAACAACCTTTGCTGGTAAATTAGGAACTAAGTAGTGAAATTTAGAAGAACATTGGAAACGGTCATCGTTTCATTGAAAGTGGAAAACCGGACGGATTCGCAAAATATTTCGAGAACATCTTTCAATGCAGATAGACTGAAATCTTAACAAGATTTGAAATTGATATTCGGGATTAAGTAAGGTATGCATATAAATGATAAAACATGTGTCTCTTTCGATGATAAGGAAGAAATTATTAAATCTTTAAAGGCATTGATCTTCGGAATAAAGTAATTAAGGCATGCAGATATATGATGAAACGTGTATCTCTTTTGATGCTAAGGAAGAAATTATCAAATCATTAAATGCATTGAAACGTTAAAAGTCACACGTACAAGATTGGATTACAAATGATCATGTCATAAATGGGAGAAACATGTAGAAATGGCATTGTACTATCTTTTTAATACAAAATAATCGTTTAAAGTATGTCTCCTAATAGCTAGAGACAGAGTTATATAATTCCGATAGATACACGCATCGGGAGGAGCAACAAGGATCCTAATAAACGACCAGACTTAAATCTCCAAGAAACTATCTATCACAATATAGTAGCAAAAACAATATGTATGTAGCCAGGTTTGATTTTAAAAGGCGCTTTCGATTCAGTTTGGTACGATGCTCTTTTTTCGAAATTGTTTGATTTAGGAATTGATACCAATATTTGGAACACACATTTCACGATAGTTCATAGATTACTTTTAACAACAACAATCTGCAGTAGACAACTGTGAAAATAACTAGGTAAAAATCAGAAAAATACATGAAAGTATAATAATTGAAAAGATTTGAAAACATGGCTCATTATGAGCAATTTCTCATTTTGTTACAATATGTTCATAATCTATCTTCACCTGTATGTGGGAAAGGGTTACTTCTGCTAATGAAGGACGTAAGTTCATAAACTGTCATACAGGGTAAAATCTCTTCTGAATTATAGTCCCGGCTGAAAATAAACACATTTTGTTTTATTTATCTAAAATTAGATCCAAAGAAACTTGTGTTTTTAGTTTTTTTACTCTAAATCGCTAGATGCGGCTGAAATGTAATTGACGATATAGTCAACGATATAGTCAATCATTAAAACTGTTTACCACCAACATATCTAATAGAGTTTTGCTTTAAAAAATACAATTTAATATATGAAAAAATGCGTTCGTTTTTAATATTATGGGAAAGGGAAAACGTGATCATGTTGAACACTTTCCCCGCTATCTTGTTTTCAGAAGTTGTTTGCTACAGCCAGAGGCATCCGAAATCATTTGTATCAGGTAAAGGAAGATAATTATTTTGAAACAATATCATTAAAACCATTTTTATTCTCTTTATTGTAGATAATCAAACAATGGCAGAAAAGGATTCAGATCCATTAGAAGTAAACAAGCAACATCTAAAACAAACCAAACCAGAAAGTTTAGGAATAAATACAGAGAAACCAAAGTTTCCACAATATGCAGACAGTGGGAAAAGAATTGACTCTTTCAAGAGCTGGCCGACAAATGTGCCAATTGAGCCAGATCGCATGACAGATGCTGGGTTTGTATACACAGGTAAATTATTTTAACACGTATAACTTGATTGTTGTTTATACAGGTCATAAGTTTCAAATTGCATTAAGAAATTCGAGATTTTTATCTTGTTCCATGTTTTGGTTTTCAGTTTTTCAGTTGCTTTTTTCACATCTAAATTAAATTATGGCAACATATCATTGTAGTTTCTTTTATAACATTTATGTATGCGATTGACTACTATCAAGGTATCCTTATATACTTAACGTAAAATAAGTTAAGGCATTAGCATATTCTTGTATACAATGAACCTTTAAGGAACCATACTTCTCCCATGCAACAAATTTGCAGCAGACGGAGTTGAAAACATCTGATCGAAAAATTGATCATCTCCATAAATGATAGTATACCTTTTTATTAAGTAGAAAACTGTTGTAGACTCTTCAAAATGATATATGTATGTTGGAAATGGTTTGATTGATTGATTGATTATGGTTTAACGACGTTTTGAATATTTGTGTCATTCATATCACGGCGAATAGTTCACCTAGCCATGTGTTACCTGGCTTTCTCACACCAGTACTCCACAAAATAGTCTTTCCAAGCAACTAACTGCTTTTCCAAATAGACCGTATTGAAGACGAATATAGCTTGATGCATTGACTTTTGTCTAACAACGGAAAAAATGTTGACCGAGCTAGGGTTCGAAAGCCTATATTGACAGCCCGCGGCACTACCGACTTAGCTAGCGGGGCTCAGATGCATGTGAGAAATACCAAAATTTGAATAGATATCGCTACCGACTTAGCTAGCCGGGCTCGGCTGCATGTGAGAAATGCCAAATTGTAAATAGAATTCACGTAAAAAATATTGCTTATCAATAGGTGTTGGCGACAATGTCCGATGTTATTACTGTGGCGGTGGACTGCGGGACTGGGGTGAGGGTGATGATCCATGGAAAGAACATGCCAAGTCGTACCCAAAATGTCAATATGTAGTCCTTGTTAAAGGTCAGAACTACATTGACTGTGTGGCTCGAGAAGAGAAACGTCCAGAGAAAAAGGTATGTTTGAGTTAACCCTTTCCCGCGTACAACAATTCTGCTGCAAACGGCTTGAAAAACATCAAGGCAAAATAGGAAATCTCTAAAAATAAATGTTTAATGATATTATTATTGAAAAAAAGCTCAAAACATTGTGGCAAAAGGAGAAAGTTAAAAATATTTTCAAAAGACGTTTGCTGCAGATGCGTCTTCTAAGGATTAATCTTTCTGTCTGTCCATTCACATTTTCTACAAACAACTTCTCCACCCTAACCAATGGACCAATTTAAAAATTGTGTCAGATGAATAATGTACCTTATGTGGTCCTCATTCAAATATTTTAAATTATTTAATTCCATGTAAAATCTGTTTGCTTCGGCATTAGGAAGCGGTGAAAATGCCAAAACCTTCTTGTCCAAAAGTCCGGTCCGATTTGATAATTATTTTGCCACGACTGTTCCTTTGGAAACCCTCTACCAAGATTTTTCCAATTTTTCTGATCCGTTGAAAAGCATGATCGCGAAGGGGCAGACTTTGTTTGCCTATACAAAAGCTTTAAAAGCACTGACCCTATTTAAAAATAGTTTGGCACAATTGTTCTTGGAGTGACAATCTACTAAGATTGTTTAAATTATTCCGATCCATTGAAAAAACAAGACCTCCGAAGGACGACGCTTATTTGCCTTATATGTATGTTAAGTGAACACTTTTAAAGGATTCTTGACCGAATGTAAGGGCCCGATTTGAAAATACTTTGGCAGGTGATCGTGTACCTAAAGTGTTCAGACTATTCCAATTCGTTGATAAACACGTCTACCAGGTGACTGGGTATTGAAGTTCTATAAATTCAGATGAGTGATATAGGAACATCAGCGTTCTTATTTGTTTATCCCTTTAGTCAGGAAATTTAAAACTCTTCCAATAATGATTGGTCTACGGTATAAGTCGCAGAAGCATATGGCTTTTGAAAAGATTGTTATAAAAGAAAAAATAATGTTCATAATACGCAAAAAGCATGCATTGCTTTTGTGCAATGGTAACGTTTCTTTTCGTTAATCTCTGTTATAAATCTAGTCATGAATTTACAATCCCGCTACAGACAAAAATAATTCTAAGGTAAGATAAAAGAAAATTGTTACTTGCCTTTTGGTTCATTTTCTCTTATTCTAAGAATACATTAAACCTTTTATTGTCAATTTCATCCAAAATTTAACATAGCTTTTGTTTAACGAATTCTGCATTTGTAGGTTCATTTTGTCGAGATAAGCAATGTCCAACCCAATTGTGAATCTGGAACTGTAAAAGAAGACGATTGTACACCGAAAACAGTTTCCGTCAAAGAGGAAAAGGATGAGGGAAAGGAATTTGTATATAATCGAGCAGACAACCATGCCCGTAATACCCGTAATAGTACCAGTCCCCAATCCCCAGGTGAACATCCAAATGTTCAAGGTTCGTCAGAGGTGAGAAATGACGTATACCGCGAGGCTGACACCGACTGGGACCAGGGCCTGTCAGCTAGGTATACAGCATGGAATATAGCGAAATTCAATCAACACAAAGCCAATGAAACCCAATCAGCAATTTCCATTCAGGTAAGAAGGAATGTCTGCCCCGATATGTCTGATCTCATTGTTTGCTTCAGACACACGCCTGCGTCAGTTGTCTTCTTGTTAATTATAAGTATAACATTTTAGATGGACATTTTAGATGCCTGTGATATGGATTGTTGTAAATTATGCAAAACTTTAATAAATATAGATTGCTAACCCTTTCCACATGTAGAGTCATTTTGACCTTGCGACCTTGACCTTTGACCTAGATGTGTCTGTCTGTCGAAAAAAACTTTAACCTTGACCACTACTTTTGAACCATAACAGGTACGGCTACCATATTTCACATGTGTATTCCTTGTAACATGACCTTTCTGTCAGTACCAATATTTTTGACCTTGCGACCTTGACCTTTGACCTAGATGTTGCCATTCGGGGCATCAGTGTTTCATAAACACATCTTGTTTTGTTTTTGTTTTTGTCTTCCCCCAAATAAATGGCAGACCTATTTTGTTTTGCTCGAGTTGTCTGTGTGTCCGTCCGTCTGTCTGTCACAAGTCGTGTCCGCTTTATAACCTTTGAACCGCTTAAACATTTTTTAATAACTTTCCACACATGTTCACCATATTGAGACGATGTCCAGAGCGAATGTTACAACCACGTTGGTTCGAGGTCAATGTTGCTATTAGAAGTGAAATGTCATAAGACTACATTTCGTGTCCGCTCGATATCACTTGCACGCCTTGGAGGATTTTGGAAAATAATTTGCCGCATATTGCGATAAAGTGCAAAGCGCATGTATAATAGGTATCTACATTGGAGCTACATGTCAACAAGTATTTATCCTACAAATTTGAGGGTGGGGTACTTTTGAACAAACAACTTTTCTTCGTTTTCCTCATTTATTCATTCAGAGTTCATATCAAAATCACTCTGAAATATTAGTTAAAAAAACCATTAACATTTATACAATTATCATGATCGGCTGGGACTATCCAGATGCACTTCTCATTAATAAATAAACATTATGTCAATGGCTGACATAATGATCTTTTATTATACAAAGACACAATACACAAATACACAATACATCACAGTACATAGCATCAACAATACTTTACATAAACATATTATTTCCGTTTTTTATTAAATACTATAGGTTATTGCATCTGTATGGGAATATATTATTTGGATGAGTTGCCCAAGCTTGCTCGGGCAAAGCTCCGCCAAAAATCTAGTACAACACAATATATTCCCATTCACATGCAATTACCATTTGTATTGTATACTTTGATATTGTATTCGTGAAAATAATATGATAAATATTCCATTTCCTTCAAATTTCAATTTAAATTAAAAACTAAATGACAAGTTTTGATTTATACGGAAGTGTCCTGGTGCCAATTCATAATGTTCTATAAAAAAGAATAACTCCTACGTAGGAGATAAAAAAGCCTAATAAGGACTTTATAACTCCTACGTAGGAGATAAAAAAAAAGCCTAATTAGGAGTTTATAACTCCTACGTAGGACTTTATAACTCCTAATTAGGCTTTTTTTTTTATCTTCTATGTAGGAGTTATAAAGTCCTACGTAGGAGATAAAAAAGCCTAATTAGGACTTTGTAACTCCTACGTAGGAGATAAAAAAAAGCCTAATTAGGACTTTATAATTCCTACGTAGGAGATAAAAAAGCCTAATTAGGAGTTTATAACTCCTACGTAGGACTTTATAACTCCTTATTAGGCTTTTTTTTATCTCCTACGTAGGAGTTATAAAGTCCTACGTAGGACTTTGTAACTCCTACGTAGGAGATAAAAAAGCCTAATTAGGACTTTATAACTCCTACGTAGGAGATAAAATAGCCTAACTAGGACTTTGTAACTCCTACGTAGGAGAAAGAAAAGCCTAATTAGGAGTTTATAACTCCTACTTAGGACTTTATAACTCCTAATTAGGCTTTTTTATCTCCTACGTAGGAGTTATAAAGTCCTACGTAGGAGATAAAATATCCTAATTAGGACTTTGTAACTCCTACGTAGGAGAAAGAAAAGCCTAATTAGGAGTTTATAACTCCTACGTACGACTTTATAACTCCTAATTAGGCTTATTTATCTCCTACGTAGGAGTTATAAAGTCCTACGTAGGAGAAAGAAAAGCCTAATTAGGAGTTAATAACTCCTACGTAGGACTTTATAACTCCTAATTAGGCTTTTTTATCTCCTACGTAGGAGTTATAAAGTCCTACGTGGGACTTTGTTACTCCTACGTAGGAGATAAAAAAGCCTAATTAGGACTTTATAACTCTTACGTAGGAGATAAAATAGCCTAATTAGGACTTTGAAACTCCTACGTAGGAGAAAGAAAAGCCTGGTCTTAGTTATGCATTAGATCAGACGGAACCTCTGAATTAGTCATCAAAATGATCTTTCTCGCTCCGACAGACTGTCATTTGGTTTTAGTTATGCATTAGATCAGACGGAACCTCTGAATTAGTCATCAAAATGGTCTTTCTCGCTCCGACAGACCGTCATTTGGTTTTAGTTATGCATTAGATCAAACGGAACCTCTGAATTCGTCGTCAAAATAATCTATATCGCTCTGACAGAGTGTCAGTTGGTCTAAGTTATGCATTAGATCAGACGGAACCTCTGATGAATTCGTCATCAAAATGGTCTATATCGCTCCGACAGACTGTCATTTGGTCTAAGTTATGCATTAGATCAGACGGGACCTCTGATTTCGTCATGAAAATGGTCTATATCGCTCAGGCTGTAATTTGGTCTTAGTTATGCATTAGATCGGACGAAACCTCTGAATTCGTCACCAAAATAATCTATAAAGTCCTACGTAGGAGTTATAAACTCCTAATTAGGCTTTTTTATTTCCTACGTAGGATTTACATAGTCCTAATTAGGCTTTTTTATCTCCTACGTAGGAGATAAAAAAGCCTAATTAGGAGTTATAAAGTCTTACGTAGGAGTTATAAACTCCTAATTATACTTTTCTTTCTCCTACGTAGGAGTTACAAAGTCCTAATTAGGATATTTTATCTCCTACGTAGGAGTTACAAAGTCTTAATTAGGCTTTTTTTTTCTCCTACGTAGGAGTTATTCTTTTTTATAGAACATTATGAGTTGGCACTAGGACGCTTCCGTAGATTTAACTTTGTTATCATTTGTGCACATTTATATTCCTTTTTGTTACTTAAGAAACGGCGGAGTTATACATTCGTTGCTATGTTCACATGTAATCAAATCAATGGCCGGTCTTTATCCAGCGACTTTTTCTCGCTTCAATCTGAAATATGCATTTTCTGGAGCTAGGCGTGTCTTTATCGGTCCATTTATATTGTAATTTGTTTGATGGAATTAAAATACATGTCAAAATAGTTTATTTTCTTTGTTTGTGTTCTTTATCGTAGAAATCGTGTCTGAATTGTGAGGCCTTACAGCCTAGACTGTTTCCTTCCTTGGTCTTATCCAAGTAAAAGAAAATGAACAATGTAAACTATTCCAGACTGCATGTAAGTGTAGTCGGATCTTTGTTTACACTTATCGCTTCTTTTATTAATTCACATTAGATATATTGTATCATTGTGTTTGGAAATTGGCACGAATCGATGTAGCACTGACAGAAAAAATATTCACTACATGCTATTTGGTGAGGCGACCTTAGAGCCTAGACTGTTTCCTTCCTTGGTGTTATCCAAGTGAAAGAACATGAACAATGCAAACTTATTCACACTGCATGAAAATGTAACGAAAACGTTAGGTATACGTTGCATTTGATATGCAAATTTACATCACCGTTTCGAAGTGATGGAGTTTAGGGTTACATATATAAGACAAGTGGACCCCTTCAGGGTTGAGTATACTTTTCGCTGAAGGGATCTTCTGCGTCTTTAGCACGGCACGTTACAAAAGTGTAACCTGATCTGTGACACTTATCGCTTCTCATATAAATTCACATCAGAATTATTGCATCATTGTGTATGAAAATTGGCATAAATCGATGCAGCACTGACAGGCAATATTCACTACATGTAGGCTCAAAACTGAACACATTCTTTTCAAAATTTAATTGAAAAGATAATAGTTCTAATTAGCAAGGAGTAATACAACACCATATCAATAAATATATTTTTTAATTCAAATTATATATTGAATTTCTATGAAAGCTGATTAGGACCATCTGAGAAAAAGATAATATTGTATAGTCGTAATAACGCGAAAAGGGGTGTTATAATGCGAAAAAAGACGAAGTACCGCAAAAAAATGCAATATAACGCAAAGTAAAGGCGTAATAATGCAAAGAAAAACGTAGAAAAGCGGAATAAAGTCATTATAACGCGAAAATAAAGGCATAATAACGCGAAATAAAGGCGTTATAACGATAAACAAAGGCGTACTAACGCTAATAATTGGATCTACGACCCAGATCAACCGATTAGCTATGTGTTTTGAGGTGTTAAGCTTCAATCTACGACCCAGATCAACCAATATGCCATGTTTTTCAAACGGCTGAGCTATGATCTACGACCAAGATCATCCACTGTTCTATGTTTTGTCAGTGGCTAAGCTACGATCTACGACACAGATCAACCAATTAGCAATGTGTATTGAGTAGTTGAGCTACGATCTACGACTAAGATCAACCAATTGGCTTTTTGTGTTTTAAGTGGTTGAGCTACGATCTACGACCATGATCAACCAATAGCTCGGCCACTATAAAAACATGGGACAAAACATAGAAAATGTGTTGATCTGGGTCTTAGATCGTAGCTCAGCCACTGAATAAAACATAGCCAAATGGTTAACCTGGATCGTAGATCGTAGCTTAACCACTCAAAACACATAGCGAATTGGTTGATCTGGGTCGTAGATTGTAGCTCAGACACTGAAAAAACATAGCCAATTGGATGATCTTGGTCATAGATCGTTGCTCAGCCACTGAAAAAACATGACGTATTGGTTGATCTGGGTCGTAGATCGTAGCTCAACCACTCAAAACAATAAGCTAATTGGTTGATCCGGGTCGTAGATCGTAGCTCGGCCACTGACAAAATAAAGAAAAAAAATTGATCTGGGTCGTTGATCCTAGCTAAGCCACTGAAAAAACATTGCGAATTGGTGTAAAGTTACAGCTCGAACTACGATTAATGAATAACTTTTAATATATGTGCTTCTCAGTAGAATCTGCCTCAAATGATTCAAGATGCCACAATTTAAATTCTAGAGGATGTATTAAAATCAATAATTTCTGGCAGAATACTAAAAATTAAAAGTACAGTTATTAAAATCTTAACCACAAAAAAAGAAAAGAAGTTGCTTGGGCCCGAGATATGCTTTCTGCAACCTGTAATATGTCAGATATATTTCTGTGGTCCTTTTCACTGAGTGCATACTCATATCGAGTAATTGATTGAATATTCCTATGTCCTGTAATCTTCATTATTTTGGGGGAGGAACACCAGCTCTAGAGAGAGAAGTGAATGTGGTTTTTATACGCCCGTTTTGAAAACACGGATCGTATTATAGTTTTACCTGCGGCGTACGGGCGGGCGGGCTGGCGGGCGGGTGGGCAGGCGGCGTCCAGTATGTTGTCAGCTCAATAACTTAAGAAGCCTTTGTCCAATCAGCACTAAATTTGGTCAGAACGTGTATTGGGATAATATCTCTGACAAGTTCGATAACTAACCATATCAATTTAGTCAATCGAGAGTTATCGCACTTTAATTATAGAAATTACCCAAGATTGGTCTTGTCAGCTCAATAACTTAAGAAGCCTTTGTCCAATCATCACCAAATTTGGTCAGAATGTGTATTTGGATAATATATCGGACAAGTTCGATAACTAGCCATATCGCTTAAGTCAATCAAGAGTTATTGTCCTTTTATTAAAGAAATTACCTAAAATTGGTCTTGTCAGCTCAATAACTTTAGAAGCCTTTGTCCAATGATCACCAAATTTCGTCAGAATGTGTATTGGCATAATATCTCGGACACTGTTGATAACTAGCCATATCGTTTTAGTCAATTTAGAGTAATCGCTCTTTAATTATAGAAATTACCTAAAATTGGTCTTGTCAGCTCAATAACTTTAGAAGCCTGTGTCCATTCATCACCACATTTATTCAGAATGTGTATTGGCATAATATCTCGGACAAGTTCGATAACTAGCAATATCGTTTTAGTCAATCAAGAGTTATCGCCCTTTTATAAAAGAAATTACCTAAAATTGGGATTTTCAGCTTAATATCTTTAGAAGCCTTTGTCCAATTATCACCACATTTGGTCAGAATGTGTATTGGCATAATATCTCGAACAAGTTTGATAACTAGCCATATTGCTATAGTCAATCGAGAGTTATCGCCCTTTAATTATAGAAATTACCTAAAATTGGTCTTGTCAGCTCAATAACTTTAGAAGCCTTTGTCCAATCATCACCAAATTTGGTCAGAATGTAAATTGGAATAATATCTTGGACAAGTTGGATAACTTACCACGTTATCTTAGTCACTTCACACTTATGTCCCGCGAAATGGCCAAAACTGTACTAACAGTGTCTGCTCTCTAAATTTGCCTAATGTACAAGCAATTATCACTATACTTTATTGGTCTCAAAAAAACAGGACGGGCGTATTTGTGACATTTGGCGCTCTTGTTCTGACACTGTGGTTTGTGACTTTTTGTCAATATATTATCCATGGAAGCTGCATCTTTCATCAACTTTCCAAGTGTGTTTTCTCCCATTGGCCTTGGATATAACCTGAAGATAATTTGATGATACATTACTGCTATTATCAATTGATATTCTCAAGTGGCTGCAAATAATATATTAAACAACACTATTTCTTTTAATTAACAACAACGTTTTACCAAATTAAAATCTGCAGACACAAAATAATAGGTCCTCATTCTCTTTTATCTGATATGCAAATTTAAGGAGGTATAAACACAATGTCATTATTTTGTTGATACTGATATGCACAATACATTATTTAACAGTTAATTATATCAAGTAGAATCTAAGAATAAATATATTTTAAGTACACATTATGTATGAATGTTTGTATTTACCGTGGTTCTCCTCCATCTATGATTCTAGTCAGGGGTATTAGGTTAAGAAAAAAGGGACTGTCATGTGTGATGTTGGCCTTTTTTGCATGTACAAATCATATAGATAAATTTGATTTCTGAAATGAAATATAAGAAACATGCTACATTGGTATCAATGAAACTATTTTTCATCAAACTGTTACGGTTTTTCACTTGAATTTATTAAAAAACTTCATGGGATAATGTGTGTATGAAATCAATATATATATTAGTCATCACACTAATTCACCGATTTCAAATTGTGATTTAGTTATTTATATATATTTATATATATATATATAAACGTTTTGAAAAATACATAATGACAGAATCAATTTATTTAGTTCATCAGCACTTTTAGGTTTTCTAACAGCCTAAACTATATATTGATGTGAAGCCTATACTATAATTATTTACTTGAAGAACTGATCATAACTATATGCATTCATTTTCTCAAATGGTTTACCTTTTATTCTCTTTGTCATGTGAGGAGTAGATCATTGGTATTGTATCTCCGACATTCTTAAGATTAGAACCATCCTTGTTTGTGTGGACCTATCATAAAATTCCAAATATTTCTCCCCATCATTTTCCTTAAAATATATAATTTGAAAATTATATAGCTTTAAGTAAGTTTATCACTCTTTTTTTTTAATCTATGCATTTAAACCTTAATAAAGATGTACATAATAAATGTATCAAGTCTTCAAATAAGTTAGATGACATCTAAACTAATCATGTGTGATCCTTTTTTTAGAAAAAAAATACATTAGAAATACATAAAGAAATTAAATGCAAGACATTTTATCAAAATTAGTTATACAATTGAACAGATATGTACATATATACCTTCAACTGAATATCACCAATAGTCATTTGTCTTGCCTCATCAATTTCATAAGCCAAGCAGTTTTCCAAACGTATACAATAAGGTTGTTATCAAGCTTCTTGGGTTACTGTCACCAAGTGCTCCACAATTAAAGATTTTATTTTCCTTTTCTGAGGTAATATGGCAGGATTCGTTTGGTTGTCTCCCCATCCCTTGTTTCTTCAATTCAATTTTCTTTAAAGTCAAAGCTTTTATTGCCTTTTGAAAAGCTCCTTCTGTGAGAGAATGTTCACAGTCCTTTTCTTTTAAATGTCTCTCTATGCTGTTTTTCATCGCCTCTAATGAAAATGGTTCATAATTTTTTCCATCACTTTTTCTAATGCATATAAACATTTCAGCCGAGAGATTCTTTAAGTGGTGAGCTGGAATATTTTCAATATACCGTCGATGGCTCTCTCTTGTTATCAAATAGCCATATGTGTACATTCTTCAAATCTCGTTCCGTACTCAGTCTTGTAATTTTCTTTTTTTATCGTCAATAAAGAGATCTATGTCCACCAATTTCTTTTTCGGTAAGTTCCTTGTAGACAGCGTCAGTAAGCGAAACACCTGAATCAACATCAATGTATACATCGAATGACAGATGGCGCATCTCTTTGACAGCGAAAGTAGTTCCGTCCTTAGCGGCACGTGAAAAATATCTCAGTGCAATATCATCGATGCGTGCAATATCGACTGATATAGCATCCTTTATTCAAATGGAAAATAGAAGGATAAATATAAAAGTATACAATTAAAGACAAATATAGATGAGGTTAAAGATAGTACGAAATAACAAGTCAGACATATATACAAATAATTGCCGTGTGTATTTCTTAGTTTCTTTCGAAATTTTAATTCCATATGCAGAACTAACCGAATAACACAATCCAAGATTAAAATTTCGAAAGAAACTTAGAAATACATGCTTTTCCAAAGATGTTCCGAATAATTTCATATTCCATCTAAACATGACAAAAACTATTGTGATAATTAACACACCAAGCATGTGAAGCAGAAGTGACCACCCAGTTCACGCATAAGTGAATCACTGATTGGTTGACCATGATGTCACTATTACAAAAATTACCCTACTACACATGTGTTACCCAGCTTGGCTTAGGTCAAGGTCACACTAAGAGGTCAAAGCTCACAAGGTGTGTCTGCTTCATAACTTTTAAACCACTTCAAGGAATTTGTAGCAACTCACCATAACTGTTTACCATATTGAGACGATGTGCAGAGCAAATGTTACATCCAACTTGGTTCAAGGTCAATGTTGCAATTATAGGTCAAATGCCATACGAGTATATTTCGTATATCTCTTGCATCCCATGAAATATTTTGAACAACTTATCATAAACGTCAACATAATGCGACAAAATGCAGAGCGCATGCTTCAACCAGCTTGGTTCAAGGTCGATATCACTAGCAACATAATATGCAGAGCGTACAAAACGCGCGTTTCAGCCATTGCAGATGTGTTCACCATTATGTATTGTCATAATGTGCAGAGTGCATGTAGAAGTCTGCTCGGTTCAATGTCATATTGAGTGGTTAGAGGACATATGACGGTCTTTGTTGTCCGCTCGAATTCTTCAGCATCGGACACCTCATTTATGTGAAAGACTTTAGCTCAATACAAGGACTGAAGTAGACTCAGGTAATTATAAAGTGTTCATTTGCATTATTGTATGTTTAAATATCATATATATGGAATTGTAAAGATGGCACAACAGAGACGGTACTTTTGTGGTAATTGTTTAACCATATATTCAGATTTGTTATTTACAATTTAAAATTGTTTTTTCTTTTTTCAATACATTAAGTATTTTCTCAACAGTAGTTGTCTCTGCTTATACCATATAGTGTTAAACATGCTTAAATCACAGCACTGATAGTGCTGCTAGCAATGGGCTAACTGCGGATCACGGATTACATTTGGACAAGGATTTACCGATCAAGAAGGTTAATCAAATGCACTTTCAAAATAGCACTTTGTTATGTCCTTATTTTAAATAATATTGGAGTTGAAAGCCCAATAAGTGAATAAGAGAATGGGGGTCTATCGCAAATACTTTTTGTACCAAGGGGTCGTAGAATTGTTAACACTCTCCTTGATGCATGTCAAATCGAAATCGAAAGACGGCCGTTGTATACCAATGGTAACTATATTGAGAGCCCATTTCTAACATCAAAGCCAAAAGGAACACACATTTAACTTATTTTAAATAATAATAAAATAAAATGTGGCATCATTGTATTGCCTTGTTAGACATATATTGCATCATAGTTTTATATTAACAAATGCATTTATTAACACAGGAACAATAACGCTGTGCTGTTGTGTATAGCTGATAATAGAATAAAAAAGAAATAGACAGTGTCTAGATATTAGATCTAGGACCAAAAAAGCAACATTCCTGTGAAGTTAAGTTGAAATTAGTACAGTGGAATTGTAGGAGTTGTCATTTGTAGCTAAAAGTTCAATTTACCCCTTTTGTGATGACGCCTGGTTGCTATGATTATGTAACCAATCAATACGGCCTGAACAAATTAAGTAGAGGATCACTGAAGTAAGATTTCATTTCATTTTTTTAAAATCAGACAAGCAATTTCAAAAGCAAGGAATTTTCAAATTTTGTCATTTTGCCCCTTTTCTGATGCCGCCTGACTGCCATGTTTTTCAACCAATCAGTATGGCCCGAACAGTCTTTGACGAGGGTCACCCAATAAACATTTCTACTAAATTAGATTGGAATCTGATAAGCAGATTTAGAGGAGAAGGTTATTAAAGTTTGGACATTTTGCCTCCTTTCTGATGCCGCAGCAACCAAAGTTCTCAATGGAATTTAATTTTTTTAACGATTTTGAAAGAAGGCCACCTAAGTAACATTCCTGTGAAGTTTGGTTGAAATGGGTCCTTTGGTTAAGGAGGAGAATATGTTTAAAGCTAAACGTTAACGACAGCCGGACGGACGACGGACAGAGAGTGATCAGAAGAGATCACCTTGAGCCTTTGGCTCAGGTGATCTAAACACATATGTGCCGTATACATGTTATATCTTTATAAAATATCAACTATTTAACTCACCTGAGCACAAAGTGCTCAATGTCAATTATTGTGATCGCATTTTGTCCGTCGTCATTCGTGCGTCAACATCGTCTTCTCTGTAATCAGTTGGTCAATTTAGATCAAACTTCACAGTAAGTATTATCTTAATGTCTTTATCATGATTCCTTTAATTTGTGTTGATCAATGCAGAATTCTGGTTTCCATGGCAACCAAAAGATAAAGGCTTTAAAAAGAAATCTCCGAAACCGGTTAGCTAATGTTTAGATAGTTTTGTAGGAATATTGTAATGACGTCCACTTTTAATATTTAAATTATGTGAGGATGTTCGTAATCTTGTTAAAGCAATTCTTAATTTTGATATGCTTATCTCGGCCAGATATGGTGTAGACTAAACGAGATGTTGAATAAACAATATGTAAGAGTGTAGAGTTGTTATTCGGGGCGTACCAACTTTCCCAGTTAGCAAAATATATGGGACCCTAATGGGTCCCATATTGATTTCGTTATGGGCCCCAGATGGGTAACCCATGTGGTACCCACTTGGAAAGTGCAAACGGTATTGGCATGGGTCCCATACGGGTTAAGATATGGGTCCAACATGGGACCCACGTGGGCTTAACATGGGGCCGTTATGGGCAAACAGATATGGGTCCCATATAGATTCCTTTATGGCCCCCAGATGGGTATCCCATATGGTACCCACATGGAAAGTGCAACCGGTATTGGCATGGGTCCCATACGGGTTAAGATATGGGTTCAACATGGGACCCAAGCGGGCTCAACATGGGACCGTTATGGGCTAACATATATGGGTCCCATATAGATTTTATTTATGAAAACCACATTAAAAGATAAGAAACATAAACATAAACATATATGTATACACTATTCAGAATATCAACTAAAAGTATATTTAATTGTTTTGGATTATTGTCAATCCACAAAATTATTTTCAAAAAATGTTGTGTCATATTTGATACATCCGGCATGCAAATGTGATGCATCAAATATGATACATTTGGAACTAGGATATATTGGACTGCATTTAGCATGTATAATCAGTTTAATCTAATGATTTACTAAACACAATAACCTATAAAGTTTTGTTTTATATATACATATCATTACATATACAAAACAGGCATATGTTTGCACCTAAACATAGATGTACAGGAATAAGGTTAATAAATTATATGTGATACATTGAGTATTTGATAGATATATACACCAAAATATGTTTTCATTGTAGAATGAATCGAAGACCGAGCTGCCAAACACCTTATTGATACAAGGTGATGCCAGTGACTTTAAATACCTGTATGAGAGCTCAGGAGTCAACCCTTATCCTTTCAAACTCCTCTACAGAAGACGACTTTTGAAAACATTGTGACAAAATGAGAAATTGCTCAAAACGAGCTTTTTCTGTTTCAGTATTAAATCCTTCATTTGTAAAGAGTACCATATTTTTGTTGAGTACCATATTTTGGTTTACATATTGTTAAAGTCGTAGGTGGGAGAGTTAGGCTTAGCTAAGATGAAAATCAATAGTGTTGTGTAGGATGAAGTGATTCAGCAATACATACTATGAAGATTGGCCCATTTTAAAATTGAAAGCAAGAAGGCGTTTATCAACAAAATCTGATTATGTAAGTCAGAAACATCAAAGTGGAGATAAGGATAATGTACATAAAACATTTGTAAGGGAACCCGATTCTAATGAAATTATTAATGATCTAGTGATGAAAGACTTCTGGCACCATGTGAATTTAGTTACCGATGAAATGATTGATATTATGGTAGAGCAAACAAATGTATATGAAGGGATTCAAATTAATGCAACCGCCAAAGAGGTTGCATTATTGATTAGCTTGTACTTTTAAATGGGCCTGGTACATATGCCAACTGGGAAGCTGAATTTCTTTTTACTCCAATAGACGATACTTTGTCAAGAAACAGATGTATATAAAAAAAATATATGAACTCTGGTCCATTACTTCACTGTTACAGATGTACAAAACTATGATATATAAATGCTTTACACGAATATTTGCTACCAAGAGAGAAAAATAAATAAATCCATACTGTAATGTTTATATTAACTAATACTTCTGTGTTATAAACTTCTATATAAATAATTATTTTGTTATGATATTTAAAGTCAGTGTTGGAAAATTATTTTTGAAAAGTGTTATCATATCTTTCTTTCTTCTATGATACATACTGACTAAATGCCCAATGTATCACATATGTATGCTACATGCTAAAAAATCACATCCAGAACATAAAATCATGAAACGTGCAATGTTTTGTTGTCTTTTACCCGGTACTATATACATGTATGTAGATAAGAATTGACCTGCTATGTAAAAGGGGTTAGGGCACTTGAATGATACTACAGTGGTGATAATATATGTCTATACCTTTCACCTGTTGTGGGAAACGTTTTGACTCGGTAGTAGTATTTGTTATTGTACTGGAATCCTACTAGGTAGAGAGAACTTGGCAAACGAACAAACTGTTCTTTTCCCTATAACGATTATAACCAGTACACTAAGAAACTTCCTTTTTTAGTTCAAAGTGAGTTATTGTGATCGCCCTATGTCAGACGTCCGTCGTGCGTTGTCCGTCAACATCTTCTTCTTTGTAACCAGCATCTCTTTGGGATAAAGCTCCCAATCTCTTAACAATATTTCCTTCAAATTGTATTGATCCATGCAGAATTCTAGTTTCCATAGCAACCGAGAAAAAAAAAGATCTCCTCAAAAACTGGTTTGCCGATTTTCAAATAATTGTGTTCCTTGAGTGACCCTCTTTCAGTCTCCTTCAAGCCATGTTGATTGGTTTAAAAACATGACGGCAGGGCCGGGGATGGTTTGACTCATATATCTCGCCGTTTTCCAATTAAGGGTGTATAAATATTTCTAGGTCGACACTATATTAGTTTCCTTCAGGCCATATTGATTGATTGGTAGAAAAAGGCCGCAGGGGGCGGGCCTGTTTTTCCTTATATAACTATAGTGAAAACTTTAAAAATCTTCATCACTGAAGGTATCTGGTCAATTTCCAAATATTTTTTCTACGAGATAACTTAAATCCATGGTGATTGGTAAAGAAAATGAGTTATTGTGGTTTGCATGGCGAATCACATTGCAAACCCAGTTAAGCTATCCAGGGCCATGATTTCCCTCCGGTTTCCATTGTAAAATTATTACAATAACTGTTAATTATATTACCTCCGTGAATAATATCTTATGAAAAAAGGGGTTGTCGAGTTCAAGCAAAAATTGTCTATTTATTTCCCATGGCATCAATCAATGTTGTAAGGGTCTTAGTAACAGCACAATGATTCGTGTTGCTGTATAACCCGTTACGACTTACAAACGCTTTCTGACGCCTATGCAGCAGACGAGCTTAGTTACCCTAATGGCAAAATTATTTTTCTTTTGTCACAGTATTTTCAACTCTATTTAATAATTTAACTCTCATTTATTGGGATATTTCACATTGTTGCCCAGACGTTTTAAAAGTCGTCCGCTGCAGATTGATAAAGATAACTAATTAGCCTTATATCCATATTTAAGGCCTTTTTTGTTTAAGAATATGTTGCTTATAAGTAGATTTTGCAATTAACCCTTTTCCGCATACAACTAATTTGTACCAAACAATTTTGATAACTTCTTGGCAAGTAACATGGTAAATCTCTTAAAATATAGGTATAATTTTTTAATTCAAATAAAAATGTGTTGGCAAAAGTAGAAATCGCTCACCATAAGCAATTCTGCCTCAACCAAAGTTTTTTCAATATCGTCGGCTGCAAATTCCCGAAATGAGTTTGCAAATGGGAAAGGTTTAAGAGAACAAAATGGATTAGTTACTGTGTATGGTTAGCTTGGTTTTCACATGGGCAGTACTGTGCAATTAAGTGTATAATATTTGCTGTGGTCCACACTCTAGGTTGAATTGATTTGCATTTTAACAATGCACACCTAGACTCAGACAATATAATCCATATATCATACAGACTAACTGCCTGATGCATCTGAAGCAGACAACATAAGAAAACCTAGTAGAAAAGAGAAAATGAATGTAATCTAAAACATCCTCTTCAAACACTTGTTCAATTTCGAAACAATGTCAAGGATATATTGCACGAGTGACCCGCTACAAAGATTGTTGAAGCTATCTTCAATAGTTGGAAGTCATGCATCGCTACCGCGTAGAGTGTTATAGATTATATTTAAGTTTCTTTAAATCCGGTGAGCGATATAGGTCCATCATGGTCTTCTTGTGAATGTTTGATACTTATATGTTTGGGGCGGAGGTTTTGCAACTGGCATTCAAAAAACACTTGTCCTGTCTAGAAAATCCTGATTTTGACTGAATGTATCATTTTGAACCTTTTTTCAATTGGATCTTTAAATATGATTAGTCCTACAATGTAGAAAAAAACATATTTTAATGAATCAGGGACTCGTGATGCGAAGTAAAACAAATCCCAGTAGGCACAATACTTTGTGATTTCATAATGTCTATAGATTATAATGGTCTGATATACTTGCCATTTGTATTTGCAGGATGAACAGAAAGAATTGCTTCTTCTAAATCCAGTAGCTGTTCAAAGTTGTAGAGAAAATGGCTATTCGACTGAGCAAATATTGCCAGCCATAAAGAGTTTTCAGGAGCAAAATAAAGGTAAAATTGATTATAATAAATTACTGATGTTACCAAAGTACACTGTACATCAACTTATTAACCCTTTCCGCATCGGATGACTTTGTAATTAGTTTGGCAAACTATTAACAATCACTATAAATGACAGTTTTGTTGAATATATTGTGGTAAAATAAGAAATTTCTCTTAATGAGCTTTTTATCCTATTTCCTAAACGAATACAAAGTCGTCTGCTACCGATATGTCATCATGCATCAGTGAGTTGGAGTGGGTCATTATTATATACTTTCCAGTAATTTATTGTTAAATAACAGTGAACTATATTGTGTTAAACTCGCTATTATCTATGTGAAAATACGGTAAATTCCGTTATTAATGAAACATTCATGATTGTGGTAAAAGAGGAAAATGCTTATTTTGAGGAAATTTTTCTGTTGCCAAAATGTTTTCAAAAGTCATCTGCTGTTTATGCGTAAAAGAGCATCTGCATGTGGGACATTTACAAAATACCAACATGTACTGGAATAAACCCTTTTAAATGAATGAACAATTAATATTGTTTTATCTTAAATACAGGTAGTACCGAGTTCAAGGCTACAGATATTGTTGGAATCATCTTACAGCTTGAAGAGGAGGCAAATAATGGGGCTGTTGGTGGAATAGTTGAATATCTAACTAACGTTTGTAAGGAGTGCAAAGAGGAAGCTCCAGGTAGGAATTAGGAATTACCTCATTCCCACGTGCAAGGCATTTTGGGAACAAGAATTGTGCTCTTTATTTGGGAAAATTAATCACTTTTATTTTTATTTTGTAAATAAAACAAACAAACATATTTACATGACAAAATTGGTATTTCTGCATGATGTTTGCCATTGGGAATGGATTAGAATATCTGACCCATCTTATGCCTACAAAAGGGCTTGCACGTGCAAGCGCATCTGCAGCAAACGACTGTTGAAAAAGAGTGTGGCAAATGGTAGAATTTTCCGTCAATGATTTAAAGTATATTTTAAGATATACTTTAAGTTATACTGACTGTTAGAGGGATGTTCAAAGTCTTTTTCTGCAGATGTTTTGTATGGCGGAAAGGGTTTAAATAACTCGAGTAACACTTTTACCTTTTAATGACAAATATTGACACCACTGAATTAGACAAATGAGCCGTTCCACGAGAAAACCAACATTGTGGACTCGGCATAAAGTATCGACCCGGTTCATTCTAAGTATGCAGCGAAAGCAAACTCGGATAGACACTTTTCGCTTCCTGTGGATTTTCTGTTGCTGGAATATTCGTGATTCGAATTTTGAAGAAATATATCCTTATTTCTTTTCAGAAGAAATGGACAAGCTGCAACAAAAGCCGCACCAAGAAAATAAGAAAATGAAAGAAAACCTAGTGTGTAAGATATGTCTGAAAGATGTTGTTAGTATCATGTATTTGCCCTGTCGTCACTTGGTCAGTTGTCCAACGTGTGCTCCGGCGGTTTGTTCCAAGAACGCTTACTCGACTTAAAATGTATAAGGGGATTAGGAGGCCTTGTAAAGGGTATATTATAGATTTATTTTGTAAATGACTTTTTAAAACATTATTATAAACTCATGATATTGATAAAAAAATAATAACATCTTTATCAAATCAATATCTTAAAATAATCCTTGATTATTTTGTAATAATCATGTAGCACTAACACATTGCATAATGTTCTAACAATTTAATAGGTATGAATTAAGTTATAATCGTCTGGTTTTAAGGGCAATGACGAATATGTGGAAATCATTTCTCATGTTCAACCATGGCCAAAATCAGTTTAATGTTAAATTCATCAAAATGGGAGGCCATAACTTGGCACTAGATGGATTCTTCTACAGAATAAATCGTAGAGGAGAAGGCAAAGTTTTCTGGGGATGTATTAAACCCGGTTGCTCTGCTTCTTTGTCAACATTCAACAACATACCAACATGCTTTAGAAGACAGAAACATAACCAACAAGCAGACCTGGCCAACGTTGTCGCCAGGTAAATTATGAATAATGTTTCTAAGAGCTGCATATAATTAGTATGGGTCCTATTTGATTTGGAAATGGAAAATGTATTGCCCAAGCACAGCGAAACACTTATGATCAAACTCATTCCTACCGGATAAAAACCCTAATATATTGACTCTTTAGATAGTGTACCTCTTGAAAATGTTGTGGGAAAAGAAGCCTTTGCTTTTGACATGCATTGACCTTTTTTCAACAATATGTTTCTTTTAGATTGATCGGACTTTAATCCAATTGTCATAAATTTAGAAGTGTTTAAATATGCACACTTGATGCGCGTATATATAAAAATTATTATCTTTTCTTTTCAAATAAATATCTGATCATGTACTTATCTTAACTTAACTTATCAAAATTATAATCAAATTTGAAAAGAAAGACAATTAAGTCCAAATTCATTAAATCTATCACTTATAGTTACCCCTTTAAAAGGCCCCCTAATTCCAAGATTTGACCAGGTCGAGATTAAATCCAGTAGTCGTTTGGCGAACAAACCGCTTCAGCATATGTAAATTGTCACTTATTGATTGATTGATTGTGGTTTAACGCCGTTTTTAACAATTTCTCAGTTATATCACGGCGGCCAGTTCACCTACTCATGCATTTCCTGGTTTTCTCACACCAGTACTCCACACAACAATCTTCCCAAGCAAAAATTGTCACTTAATTGATGTTAACAATTTCAAAATCAAGAGGCGGGAACGAGAGTACCGATTTTAAAACTCAAAGTCTGAACTAAATCCAAAGTAATTTAATCCTTTCCAACATACAACACATCTTTAGTAGAAAGCTTTTGGCGAAAACAATGGAAAATCTGTAAATAAAAGCATAATTACCGAATAGAGCTGAAAAAATGAAATTGCTCATGGTGAGCAATTTTCCATTTTCTCACAATAAAACGCAAACACTTCAAATGTGTAAAAATGTCGCTCCATGTTGGTAAGGGTTAATACATTACCTAGTATGCTTAAGTTAATATCTTTGATGTAAAATATTATTTTTAGTTCAGTAAAGAGATATGGTATGGTGAGAGAGGAGGAGACTTGTGAAAATACATGATCTTATTACAGACAGTTTAACCTTAACCCTCAACGTTTTCAAACTGCCAGCTGCTAAAGGTGTCAATGTTTGTTCTTAAAGACGATCGCTACAGTTTCATCATTTTTTGAAAACATTCAGAATTTTACGAAAATTTATGTGTTGATAGCATATCACCTAATCTACAGAAATATGAAATAAAAATATGGGATAACCAGGCTTGGAAAAGTGTCCCGGTCCTTTCTTCTGTATACCCCATAATTTGGCAAATGTGACTGCTGTTTCCTATGTAATATATAAATTTTTCAAATTTCAGTTTCTGTTTTACATCATTTGTTTGGCAACACTTCACTCTTTATATGACTAGAATTTTAAATTTGCATAAATATAGTTTAAGCATTACAAAGTGTAACTTAAAAATCATAGGTAACCAGACTTCTTTTCAAGTAAAACAAAATAATGCATGATCAGTCATACAAATTGCGTTGTGTTTACATTATCCCCGTTTGTCCGAAGACCATAACACTTTTAAACCGGTATTAACGTAATATATACGTAATATATACATTAAGCGTGAGAATCGAAGCTGTCGCGATCGTCTTTAACACGGATTGATAAAAGAAATTGAATAGTGTAGGCATAACCATCACTGACAATACAGATGCAGACCAAATTAAACAAGATTGATTCGTTAAATCAAAACAATCTTTATGGTCTACATGTGTAATCTAACCTTTCCAAAATACAACACATCTGCAGCACACGACTGTGACGAAAAACGTAGAAAATATCTATGAATAAAAGTAAATTTACAGAATCGAATTGAAATACAGTGTGGTATAAAGCATTTGCTTCCATCTACTTCATCAAATTGCGCCTGCATGTGAGAAATGATAAATAAAAAGATATGTGCTTATCATTGATGAAATGACATTCTGAAGTGTTTGCTGTATATAAACGATGAGAATAGTGAGGGTAAACAAATAAGTTGATGTGACAGCCGATGTAAATATGTGTAATTTTATTGAAGACATTGAGGCAAAAGAAGAAATTGCTCATCAGCAATTCCTCCTATTGCCGCAATATGTGCATATATGTAGAAGGATTCCGGGTTATAAAAGGAAAGGAAAGGAATCCAATTGCCAAACAATGGAGTAGAACTTAGAAAAGACTGTTGCAATAGAAGTATTGTAAATTACAGAAATGGTGTAAATTTGACTATTGTTTGTGTAAAATTCAATTTATTTAAGACTTTTTTTGCTCTACCATTTTTTGTTATAGAACGAGATTACCAATCATGTAAATATATGTTGTCAGAATAAGGGGTATATATCTCTATTAAATACTTATGCTGAATGCTGTTTTGGAAACTCAGTTAAAAAAAAATGGTGGTAGAATAAAGGAACCTTCTATGATTGAGAATTTTAAATGTTTGTAACAAAACAGTTGCTGCAAAAATGTAAAAAGCAGACTGTATCAGTGAATAATTTGAATTGGTTTTTATTTCATCAAAACAGTTCCCAAATCCAGGTACTCTTTGGAAACCAAAGTCAATAGTTAAGTTAACTAGTGGTAAACAAATAATTCTATGTGACAGCCGATGTAAATATGTGTAATTTTATATTAAAAAAAAAGTTGAAAACATTCAGGTAAAATAAGAAATTGCTCATTATCAGCAATTCCTCCTATTGCCACAATAAATAAGTTTATGTGATAGCCGATGTAAACAAATAAGTTTATGTGAAAGCCGATGTAAATATATGTAATTTTATATATAAAAAAAGTTGAAAACATTGAGGCAAAAGAAGAAATTGCTCATCAGCATTTCCTCCTATTGCCACAATAAATAAGTTTATGTGACAACCGATGTAAACAAATAAGTTTATTTGACAGCCAATGTAAATATGTGTAATTTTATATAAAAAGAAACGTTGAAAACATTGAGGCAAAACAAGAAACTGCTCATCAGCAATTCCTCCTATTGCCACAATAAATAAGTTTATGTGACAACCGATGTAAACAAATAAGTTTATGTGACAGCCGATGTAAATGTGTGTAATTTTATATGGAAAAAACGTTGAAAACATTCAGGCAAAAGAAGAAATTGCTCATCAGCAATTCCTCCTATTGCCACAATAAATAAGTTTATGTGACAACCGATGTAAACAAATAAGTTTGTGACAACCGATGTAAACAAATACGTTTATGTGACAACCGATGTAAACAAATAAGTTTATGTGACAGCCGATGTAAATATGTGTAATTTATATAAAAGGAAAAGTTGAAAACATTGAGGCAAAAGAAGAAACTGCTCATCAGCAATTCCTCCTATTGCCACAATAAATAAGTTTATGTGACAACCGATGTAAACAAATAAGTTTATGTGACAGCCGATTTAAATGTGTAATCTTATATGAAAAGAAACGTTGAAAACATTGAGGCAAAACAAGAAATTGCTCATCAGCAATTCCTCCTATTGCCACACAATTTTCAAATGTTGTCTGCTTAAGAGGTGTATGGGAACGGATTAATAATATCGTTATATATGCTTTAATAATAACTTCACTAGGTATGACCAGAATAGTAGCAATTTGATAAAATAGGAAGAACGATAATTGATATAGGCAGATTATTCCAGTGTTATACAAGGGTAGCTGAACTGTATTATAAATGAATATAATGCTCCAAAGATGTGCAAATATGTAGAAGGATTCAGGGTTAATATGGAAAAGGCATAGCCTCAAAACGAGCACAAAACAGAACAGAACAAGATATTACATAATACTATTCAACAGAAGAAACATATCAAAAACCTTACCTTCAATTATTCTTACAAATCAGAACAGTTCTCCCATGTATTCAGTTACATTTTATCAAAGAGCTCTTTAATCTTTATGACCAGGGCCTTTTGTATAATCCATGCTCAATCCTGAAGGACATTTATAGTAAGTCACAAAATAAGGTCTCTGGGTCACTAAAACGGATAGGAGTTGCTCTGAATCTAAACAACTTATTGTTTCAATCTAAAGCGTTCCAAACATCCTCCTTTATCGCTCTAGAGAATTACCTGCTAGACTGTCAGATGACAGATACAATATAATCTGCAGTATCTGATCTCTCTTATATAGTTCCAACGTTGTACATTGATTTTTTAAAACAAGCACAAATTGAGACATGACTAAAGGGGACTATATAAAAAAGTTCCAACTCTGATCGTATCCCGGGTCGTGAAAGTTCATGGTGTTGGCAAGTCTTTTCTTCACGGATCATCCTTCAGATCCCGGATGTGGTCGGATGGATGTCTCCTCTAAATTGTCTGATACTCCAAACTCTCAATGTTAAACTTCTGTTTTAGTTATTATAAGATGAAAAGGAATGTTTAATTTTTACACAAATAATTTTAATATAATTATATATTGCACTTGTTAATTAATTGTTGGGATGAGTCCACTGGGACACGTCTGTAGACTTGTCTTAGTGGAAGCATCTCTACAACGGTCAAATCACTATTGTTTACAATTTTAAGCCATGGGAAAATCACATTCCAAAGTGATGACATCATCATATCTATTTCCCTCATAGCGGCTTACTACCAACTCTTTTTTTTGTCTAATAAATCATAGAATACAAATTTATTTAGCGGGATTCACTCTGTGATTGAAAGCTCTGTCCCAGTATAACCTAATACACCTAATATGGATGAATTCTCCAACAATTTTTCTGTCCATTTTTACCTTTGTTATATTCTCCCATCTGCAAACTATCTGCAAAATGTAATACATTGTATGAGGTTGACAAGGTATATTTATTAACCTACCTCTACAGCAATTTTAGTCCTGATGTAATTTTAAATCCATTTATGTACACTTTTAACTCCAACAGGAATTCGCCGTGGCCCCATAGTTTGCAGTTTTCATGAAATAACTGAAATAGTTTTGAAAATTATGTAAAATCCCTATAAAAACAAAACATTATTGTATGCATTAAACTTAAACATTTTTTCAGTTGTATCACAGAAACTGTTTGCTTATTCATGATCCCTCGATAAATGAACCAGTACTTGGCTAGTAAATGTACCTTGCAATGACCAAAAACTATCTGCGGATCGAACCCAGGGACGCCTGGTTCCACAATATAGACACAAAACCAATGACCAAATTACTAATCTTATATTATGTAATCATCTGCCTTGCTTCATTTTATTTCATTTTGTGAACACATAGTATTATTTTGATGTTTTGTTTAGTTTAGCAATCAATATCTTAAGTTATGATGCCCAGCCTTGCCACGTGTAGGCCAACTCTAGTGACCTAGATTTTAAACCGACATGACCTATTTTTCGAAATTGGTCTAGCTATTGACAAGACAAACGGTCTAACAAAGTGTCAAGCTGCTGATGCAAATAATGCAATCTCTAGAGTGTTAAATCTCAAATTTAGCCTATTGACCTAGTTTTTGACAGAACATGACCTTCACTAAAACTTAGATTAGATATCATAAAGAAATCTTTTAGAAATGTGGTTTCCACAATATTCAAAAAGTTTTCCATTAATTTGGCGAATCGACCTAATTTTAGACCCGACATGACCCATTTTCAAACTTGGTCTAGATATCATCAAGAAAAAGATTAATTTGGCATAGAAACCTAGTTCTTGGCCGGACATGACTTATCGGTATATATTCGAACATAGACTAGATATTATCAATGCAATTATTCTAATAAAGTTTCAATATATGCTGATTGCTCAAATTAAAAATGCAGCCTCGATTTCACATTGTGACCTAGTTTTTGACCTCACATGATCCAGTTTTGAACTTGGGAAAGATTTGATAGATATAAATGTTCCGATAAACAGTCATTAAAATAAATTGGATGCAAAATGTTGCCTGTAGAGTGTTCACAAGACAATTGGTGTTGATTCCCGACAAAATGTGATCACAAGAGATCACTTGGAGCACTTTGTGCTCAGGTGAGCTAAATAGAATTGCTTAATTTAAAGTCTCAAATGAAATTTTGTTTTAAACAAAATGTTTGAAAATAACTGTAAATTAGCTTTTATACCTCTCCCATGTACAACACATATGCAGCAGAAGGTTTAATTCCTAGACAAAATTGAAAACACTTTCGCAAACGTAAAAATTGCTTGGTTATAATAATTTCTGCTTTTTATGCCCCGGCATACGAAGTATGAGGGGCATATAGTTTTCCGGTCTGTTAGTCCGTCCGTCCGTCCGTTCGTCCGTCCCGCTCAGGTTAAAGTTTTTAGTCAAGTTAGATTTTAGTGAACCTGATGTCCTATCATTATGAAACTTCACACAAATGACAATCAACATATCATTGTTTAAAAAATTGTATCAATTTGAGGTTGGACCAACTGTTCATCCATCTGTTCGTCTGTCTGTTCGTCCATTCCATTCTCAGGTTAAAGTTTTTGGCCAAGTTAGATTTTAGTGAAGCTGATGTCCGATCATGATGAAACTTCACACAAATGACTATTAACATATCATTCTTTAAAAAATTGTATCGATTTGAGGTTGGACCAACTGTTCGTCCGTCTGTTCGTCTGTCTGTTCGTCCATTCCATTCTCAGGTTAAAGTTTTTGGTCAAGTTAGATTTTAGTGAACCTGATGTCCTATCATTATGAAACTTCACACAAATGACAATCAACATATCATTGTTTAAAAAATTGTATCAATTTGAGGTTGGACCAACTGTTCGTCCGTCCGTTCGTCTGTTCGTCTGTCTGTTCGTCCATTCCATTCTCAGGTTAAAGTTTTTGGTCAAGTTAGATTTTAGTGAACCTGATGTCCTATCATTATGAAACTTCACACAAATGACAATCAACATATCATTGTTTAAAAAATTGTATCAATTTGAGGTTGGACCAACTGTTCGTCCGTCCGTTTTAAAGTATAGTTAACAACCGGGGCATCCGTGTTCCATGGACACATTTTCTTGTTTCATAATGTTTTCAAAAGTGGTCAGCTGCAGAGTTGTCAGAATATATATTAATTCAAATTTCTCAGATGTAGAAACTGTAAATTTATTCTAATCATTGTCTGATATTTTAATGTTGTGTTGTATCTGATCATACAGATGCACAGGCTAGTATTAATCTAAACTAATGTCATCATATGTAACTATAGAAACTGTATTTAAATTTTACTGCAAAGACTTCAAAATGGTACTAATGGCTTTCCCTTAAAAAGTGTTGATAGCAGGTTAAAACACCCTACAAACAAGCACGGTAAAGAGATTTACATGTAAAGTAAAATTCAGACATTAATTAACAAGACAATTGAACCCATATTCAATACAGAAGCAAATGTTCATTACCTTGTATATTTTTAAACATGTGGATTACTTCGATAACTGAAATAACCTATTTTGGTTGCTGCAGTCATTATACATGTTTGGAAAACACAATTCGTCAACTACAATGTTCAGAGCTCAAGAAATGGCATATTTCGCATGTTATTAAAGCCTTATTTCACATCCTAATGCTAATGTTATAGGTAAATTACTTAAAAGAATCATCAGAGTGAGACCAGTATTTGAGTAGTTACTGTACCCACAACATAGGATTAAATGAGTGCTGACTGAGATATCGTGGAAGCAATTAAGAACTGCTTATACTCTTCCTTACATAGTTCTTTGGCTGTTGCAGTCAATTTTGTATGCAGGGCTAAACTCAGGCAATGAAAGAAGAAATTTCCATCACAATGCTGAATGGGGACATCCTTGACTGGATATAAAGTCAATACATTGTGGAGTTATAAAAAAGCCATTGAATTTGGATATGGTGAGGCATGTTTGGAACTTATCAGTGTAATGTAAGTGAACAAATATAATATCTTGATTTTAAAGAAGAAACGCAAAAACTGACACTTAATCGGTAAGATTGTAGATCAGGCAGGCCGAATGTCAAAGTTCTAGTCACTATTTCATTTTCAATGTATGGAGAAAGCAGATACACCAGCCAGTTGTGACGTCTGAGTAGCAGTGTAACCAAACAATGTCAGGGCGAAAAACGAACAAGACCTAATAACAGGATGTCGTTTTATTATCGTAAAAAGCTGAATTAAAAACCCCATAAACTACTTGTTGGAATGACTTGTCATTGGTTCAAACCTGTACGACTAGTCTCAACTCAAGACAACACTCGACAATCACGAGCATTTACAGAACATATACAAACACGAGTACGATATAATACATGGACATGAAGACATGACAAAATGTACCGACATATACATAACAAAATGTACCCTGTTACATATTCCCCATCTTTAAGAAAAATGGCAACTGACATTTCCTGAAATCAAGACTAATTATAATATGTAGAAGCTAAACAAAAAAGAAGAATGGGATTAAAATCAAATTATTTACAACGGAGTGTTAGGTTAACTGTAACGTGCTATAGTACCTATGATAAATGAAGTACAAACTGAAATTTTCAGAAAAACATTCCTTTACCTGTAAAGGAAAGAAAAATCAATTTCATTATAGTATAGAGCACTTTAAAACCAGTTCCTAAAGGGCTGAAAGTTAAACAGAAGATAATTTAAACAAAACTTCCTGGTCAGGAATTGCATTGATAGGCGCAACACGTTTCCCATACCAATCGGGCGGTCTGCGTGTTTGCACCGGTCGGAAGGTCTCAAGTTCGACTCTTCTGTTATGGTTCTAGATGGGGACTGTACCTGTATAAAAGGAGTTTCTGAAACTGTAAGAATGGGCGAGATCGGCATTGCAGGTAACTGTTCAGGGCTGCGCTGGAGGATTACATACCTATGCACATCCGAGTCGGAATTGGGACTGGCGTGTTTAGAACTGGATGTTGTATCGCTGTGTATGCTCGTCCTCTTCCGCGGCGGATCATTGCTGCTACACACCGGCTTCGGTTCCTCATCAGGAACGCTGTTAAAGGGAAGTAGCATGTTACGATGAAGACAACGTATCGGTCAAACTTTGTCTCGTCGTCTTATCTTAAAGACGGGAATATCAGGATTTGGCATCTCCAGGACAACATATACATTCCATTCCCAGCGGTATGCGAGTTAATGCTTGCCCCGAAGTCCAACATTCCTGACCAATACGTTGTCTCCTATCTCCAGCTTCTTTTCCCGGACTCGTCTGTTGTATGACTCCTTGTTCTGACGAGCCTGCTTGTTGGCTTCTTCGGCAGCTGCTTTGTATGTAAATTCCAGTCTTTGCTAAAGCTTAGCCGCATAGAAGTTATGGTCGTGGGTGCGATCCTCTGAATTGGGAATCCCAAAATATGCATCAATAGGGATGCGAGGATGCCAACCGAACATCAGGTAATGGGGTGAAAATCCTGTTGCTTCACTTTTGGTACTATTATAGGCTTGGACTAGCGGACCGACATAGGTTTTCCAATCCGCATTTTGCTCGTCAGTGAGTGTGCCGAGCATTTTCAACAGGGTCTGGTGGTAACGTTCTGCTGATCCGTTTCCCATCGGGTGATAAGGAGTGGTTCTGAATTTTCTGATCCCTGTAATTCTACAAAGTTTCACTCTCAAAATTACGCCCCTGATCACTGTGTAAGCGCTCAGGAAAACCGTGATATTGAAAGTAACTGTTATACAGGGCCTTTGTGGTAGTCTGTGCAGTCTGATTACGGAACGGGATGGCCTGTGCGAAGCGGGTGAAATGGTATGTAATGACGAGGATGTTTTCAATACCACCCTTGTTCCAGGGACAGAAAATACATACATACCAGATCCATAGGTTTCGTTGTACAGATTGGGATTAGCTCCGCAAAAGGTCGGATTTGTGTTTTTCTACGAATGCACCGTCCGCAGTTCTCAACCCACGCGGTAACACTTTTCTCAAGTCCTGGCCAGTAAAAGCGACGCAAAGCCATCCATAACGTCTTTTCTTTTCCCTGATGTCCGGCTTCATCATGGATGCTATCAAGGCTGTCTTTCTCTGGGCTTCTGGTAAGACTAGCTGCTGTACCGTTTGACCCTCCAAAGAAGCGGTTCTTGGCAAGAAATAACAAGCCGATTCCATTCTCGAAAGTAGCTCTGTACTTCGAGAGGCTCGGACTTGATACTTCTGGACGAAATCCGGTACGAAGGAGTATCAAAACCCTGGACAGAGCAGGATCTTTCCTTGTTCGACCCCCCAATTGACAGATGCAATGTGTTCCGAACCCAGCATCTCCTCACTCGCGACATGAGGAGCCACAGTGCTGGAAACGCAATCCATTAATGGGGTAGAAGAAATGGCAGCCTGGAAAACGGCCTTCAGTTCATCGTTAAAAACGTAACGTCGTGACAAGCCATCTGCGTCCGCGTTGAGCATACCGCTTCGATATTCAATAGTAAAATTGAAGGTACTTAACTCTGCAAGCCAACGGTGACCAGTGGCGTTTAACTTCGCCGAAGTCAGGACGTATGTCAAAGGGTTGTTGTCTGTGACAGCTTTAAAAGAAGCACCATAGAGGTAATCTCTTAATTTGTCAGTAACAGACCATTTTAGGGCTAGAAACTCCAACTTGTGTGCTGGATATTTACGCTCTGCTTGTCTTAGATCTCTGCTAGCATAAGCTATCACCTTCTTCACTCCATCTTGTGTCTGATACACAATTGCTCCGAGACCACGGGTACTGGCGTCAACATGAAGCTCAAACGGAAGAGAGTAATTGGCATAAGACAAGATAGGTGGTGAAGTAAGTTTGGTCTTGATGGCATCAAAAGCATGTTGTTGTTCCGGACTCCAGACCCAAGGTACTGATTTCTTCCGTTTCTTGGATTTAGACGCCTTAGCCTGTTTTGATGATAGATTACCTTCTAACAACATATTAAGAGGTTGTACCCGTAAATCCGAGGAACTGACGTAAATATTTGATGTTACGGGGAACAGACCACGTCTCTACAGCAGCGGTTTTGTCGGAATCGGTACATATTCCATCCTGCGAAACAATGTGATCTAAATACTTAACAGAGGTTTGGAAAAATTCACATTTGGAGGATTTAAAGCGAAGGTTGTGTTGATCAAGTATTTTAAAAACAGACTCAAGCCTCTCGACGTGCTCATCAAATGTACTAGAAAAGATCAAAACGTCAACCAAAAATATAAGACATTCCCTCAGATGCATGTCCCCCATACATTTCTCCATCAATTGTTGGAAGGTGGCTTGCGCATTAGTTAAACCAAAGCCCATACGGTTGGTTCCACTCATAAAACGCGAGGGGACCAACAGAAAAAGAAGTTTTAGCTTTATCATCCTCTTCAACCTCAACCTGCCAGTAAGCCTAATGAAGGTCGATTTTCGAGAAAAACCTGGCAGAAGACAAAACATCAATGGTATCGTCAAATCTTGGTAACATAAATGCATCCTTTCTAGTTCGATTATTAAACTTTCGCCAATCTACACAGAAACGAAGAAAACCATTCGGTTTGCGTATCAAAACAATGTTAGATGAAAATGGTGAGTCCGACACACGAATCACACCGGCCTCCAACATATCTTTCATATGTTGCCTAACCTCCTCAAACAAAGCAGGAGGGATCCGCCTATACGGTTCTTTGAAGGGTGTAGGATTCTCCAAAACAATTTTGTGTTTGGTAAGGTCTGTCTTTCCAATCTCATTGGTATTGGAGCTAAATAGATGGCTCCAATTCCAAGCCTATAATAGTACCAAACCTGAGGCAAGAGTGCCACAAAGAAGCCTGAGTAACTCGGCAAAGCAAAGACTTTGGCCTCAAATGAAGGATCTTAGCTGAAATATTACAAATGCGGACAGGGATTTTGCAACTAGAGACTTGAGGGTCGAGTTTTAGCACTCTAGGACAGACAGTGAAAGAAACATCGTCGTCAGGTGTTTCTGTGACAGCACAGGAAACATCAGACGGTAAATTCCTGACGATTCTATTAACTGTCAAACTTAAAAACCAATATAAACAGATTTCCGTCCCAAACACCGGACTGGAAATGTTCTACCCTCAATGCTATCTACGGCAGATCTCCAAACATCATCAACAGTTGAGTTTGATTGAACGACATCTCTGCAACATCTCAGCACATTGGTACCTATTATAACAGGACAATTGCAATTGAAATGATTATCTGGTATGAACAAAATTGGCAAATCAAGCACAAAGTCTTCAATGGAAATAGACGGAACAGATAAACTAGCTTCAAAATAACCAACATACTTCATCGAAGTTCCGTCTGCTATGGATAAAGTGAAACCTAGAGAATCTAGGTTAAGGAGAGAAGGGTTGGAAGGTAAGCATCGAAATGCCGATTCTGAAATAGTAGTCACCAGGGACCAGCTTTCCAAAGGGACTTTATGGGAGATACCATTAATGAGAACATTACTCTCATTAGCCTGACCTACTAGTCTTTCAAACAAAGTCTGATTAAGGCCTTTAGATTCACCAGCCTCGGTTTGGCCCTCAACGGAGGCGGTTAATCCTTTGGCTGAGAAGAGTTAGAATGGTTTCCGGGATTCTGGTTATTACCTTGGTTTCAATTTCGGCGTCCTCTTCCTCTCCATCGGTTGCCACTCTTTGGGTGCGGTCCGGTTGATTATTGAATCTGGGCAGGGCAATATAGCTTCTTCATGATCCAGTCAAATTCACCATATCAGCCAAACGGGTCTGAACAGTAGATAAAGTAGAGGTAAGCTTCGATTATAAACGTGTTTCCAAATCTTTCAGCTTCGGATCAAATATAGAGCTTTCCACTGAAGAAGAAGAAGAAGAAGAAGAAGAAGAAGAAGAAGAAGAAGAAGAAGAAGAAGAAGAAGAAGAAGAAGAAGAAGAAGAAGAAGAAAAAGAAGAAGAAGAGACAGGAGTGTGGAGGGCCTTCTTAGAGGTTGCAGAGGAATGTATCCTAACATTACGCAATAGCTCATCATACTCAGTAATTGAGTCATATTCCTTTCTGGTCTTATCACGTAACTTAAGGGAAGATAACTGTCCAGAACCTATGCCGTAGCATATCATTCTTTGCTGCTACGCCCATATGGGTTTCACCCATAGCGGCATGTAGCAACGACTCTAACCTAAACGCATATTCAGTAACACTCATTCAGGTGCTGGACATCAAAAACCTCTTGCATGGTTACATTTCTAGGTGCCAGATCCCCAAATGTAGATTCTAACTTCTGAAGAAGCATTCCGACTGAAACCCCATCCCCTAAAGGTATAAGAAGTCTGCGTGCTGTTCCTCTAAGAGAACTTCGTACTATCTGTGATAAATGGCTCGATGGGAGATCGTGGTCGGTTGAGAGACAACGAACCTCGAACTTCCATTCAGTGTATGAAACTTCACCTGAAAACAATGACAATTTAGGAACAAATGGTGGATACCAAGGGTTTGGAATACCTTTCAGTGTCGTACATGATTCTGGGGGGCTTTTATTTACTTTCGGCTTGGCTCCAAGATCTAAAAATAATGAAGACCTAGGAGTAATAGTTCCCTTTGGGACAATTACATACCTTTTACTAAGAAAAGTCAGCATCTCTTCCTCCGTCATGGACTGCGTTTCTTCTTCATCTGTGGACGAATTGTCTCCATATAATCCATTATAATATTGTGATACAAAAGCAATGAATGAATGAAAGAAAACCACAATCAATTATGGTTACAATAAAGGGTTACAAATGTAAACAAATAAATTGACTAGTAAAAATAGGTCTCAACTGCATTTTCACAAAACAACAAACGCCCATTTTGCATTGTGCGACCCATATAATTGATGCGGTTAACGTACAAGTTGACATACAAAAATAAAATATTTTCAGCAATGTGATAAGTAATAAACGAATCTTATTAATGTACCTCTAAAGATACCTTGAATATTCAATTCAAACATGCAGCAATCAAGTCGGTGTCCTTTCAGAACAAAACCGTACATGTATATTACAAGATAAATAATTCCTTATGTTTTCGGACAACAGCTTCTTAAACCGACTATGATTGCGTATTTCTTAAACAGAATACGAGCCGCCCACGAACAACCCCCTCTCAATAAAGAAAGGAGGAAACGTGTTCCCGTAGCTATGCTCTGACTATTCCTCGAAATACTGAATAACGGGGATCTTACATGCATGCATACCTATTTTCTAATTAACATGTTTTCAACATTAGTTTAGTCATATCCCGACGATAGTCTTGATTCACATGATATGTCCTTTTAAGCAATATACAACTTGTCTATGTATTATAATACTTTTCATTTCCAAATTTGAACTTTAAGTGAATTAAAGTTAACCGTCTCGTGGTCTGCGTAGAACTGACTATTATTATCACAAATAGCCTCCAATCACGTGACACAAACTGGTCAAACCAGTTTTGTATACAATCCTGTTTAGACAATTGTTCTCCTCTATACGATGTACCGCGGAGAACGGACAGTCTCAACTGCATTTTCACAAAACAACAAACACCCATTTTGCATTGTGCGACCCAT
Organism: Serripes groenlandicus; assembly: GCA_031761405.1. NCBI lineage: Eukaryota > Metazoa > Mollusca > Bivalvia > Cardiida > Cardiidae > Serripes > Serripes groenlandicus. The sequence continues at coordinate 49,272 of JASEVX010000099.1, read as the reverse complement.
ATAGAAATACAAAGTTTGAAAGTTGCGATTCCAATTTGGAAATGTACAATCAACACAATTTATACAAACAAACATATGTAATCCAATTATAACTGTAAATGTTTTGTAATCATCAGTCTCCTTTCAATAGAGTCTACTATGTAACCTTCGTTGGCTATATCGGTCTTCAACCGACCGTGTCTTTTAAGACATCTATCAGATATGCCGATGGCATTAGCAGCTGCAGTAGCTCCACCAGCCTCCAAATTATGCGTACGAAAGTTCAAACTTGGAGCAACCAACTTTAATTTTGACCAAATGCATTCACTAACTCGTGTGTAACTTAATCTTTCGTTAGTTTTAGTAATGTTTGATACAGCCTTAGCTCTATAGCATGGTCTAAATAAGAAGTCGGTATACGTAATCGACAACAGATGGCATCTGTTTCCATGTACTTCTGTAGCATATCATACGGACAAGTAACTGAATTCCCTTCACGGTAAACATCTTATTAAATGATCATCATAAAATGTAATGTCTGAACAACATAAACATAAAGACCCAAGGTCGTTGAAACGCATAGAGCCTGCATAACCTATTAGAATAATGGCTAAATCGCTTAAGGTTATTACATCATTTGAATCAGAAAAGGATCCGCATAGTGTCTGTAACATGTCCAAAACAATCACGTCCTTCTTATGAAGTGGACTGGATCGTAAACGTCTAGCGGAATCCAATAAGTGTTTAACCGCCATCTGGTTTTTAAGTGTAGACTTTAAGTCAATACCTGTCAACAAGAAAAAGAATGTAAGCTCATTGCTTAATATGCGATATATAACTACTAATTAATATCAATGATTTTCAGTAGACTTCTTTTGAATCGTATCTTGAGGGCTAACATATAAAACGGCATTGGAACTGACGAGAAAACGCCGTTATTTCCTTTCCAATATAAATAAGCCCGAGTTTTGGTAGTTACTTTTCCTATGTAATCCACTGTTTGAAAAACCCTCCGTTTCCTAATAAACACGGCCAAAGAGGCGCTGACTGCCACATAGGCGCAATAAGCGTACAGCTTGCTTGCTCATTCTCTAGTTTGCTCAAACATTCTATTATCAATTTTGGCAGAGGTACCAACCAGTTATTTTCATTTCGCCGTTCCTGCTAAAAAGCATCTATACCTTCAGTACCTGGAACCCGGCATCTCGAGTTGAAACGAGGGCAATGATTATTGAAATGCGACGATAATTTATCATCAGTATGCCTGCCCCATGTTCTGTCTAAATAACTGAACCAACTTTCAAGTATTGACCAATCATCACTATCGTGACATCTGCTCAAAAAGTCCAACAATTCATTCATTTCTCCAGGAATCCATTCCGGACTTATTCGAATGTTGTTTTTTTTTCCCGCAAATACCATTGATATTCAAAGCAATCTTCTGAATATTGTTGTACTACCGTTCAACAAAATGGATTTCACATTTTTGTTATCGGTAAAGCACTTTGACATTTTTGTTTCTCAAGAACTCAGCTTTACTTCTCATAAAGCGATGAACCGCTTCCGCCTCACGCAATGTGGAACATTTACCTGGTTCCTCTGGAAGCCAACTTCCGGTGACTTTATCTGAGAAATCCCTTCTCGCATTTAATAATACCTCTGATTGTGCGACTAGCTGTTAATCTTAACCTTCACCCACTTCCGGGGGTGAATTATACGTCAGTTTCCTACCTGACGTAATTCCCAATTCCAGGGTTTCGTTAACCAACTCCGGTGGTATTAACGACGAACATTCTAAAATAGCATTATCTACATCTGGAGATAGGATTATAGTACCTTAACTATTGAACTCGCTTTAATCATACGTCAGTTTCCTACCTGACGTAATTCCCAATTTCAGGGACTCATTACCAAATTCCAGGATTTCGTTACCCAATTCCGGTAGTATAACGACGAACCTTCTAAAATAGCACTATTTACATCCGGAGAGAGCATAGTACCTTAACTATTTAACTCCCTTTCCTGAATCATACGTCAGTTTCCTATCTGACGTAATTCTTTATTTCAGGGATTTGTTACCAAATTCCAGGGTTTCGTTACCCAATTCCGGTGGTATTAACGACGAACCTTCCGAAATAGCATTATCTACATCCGGAGATAGCATTATAGTACCGAAACTATTTAACTCGCTATCCTGATACAACGTAATGACGTCTCTCATCTCTAGATAACCACCGTACCTAACGGCGCTTACATCGCAATATACTCGTACATTTCCAGAAACGTATTGAAATGAAATCAGTCGTCCTACTAAGGAAGCAAGTACTTTAACTTTAACCGTTTAGAATCTTCCAATACTTAATTCATACAATAATGACTCAATTGCCTTCTCAATCATAGCGATCCTTACCTCAGTTATAAAAACTGTACTCTAACTGAAATCAACTGACTTGACCTCAACGCTTCACCGTAATTGAAATACCCGCCAATACCATCGTCCAAAAACATCACTATCTTATGTCCTAGGGACCTCAAATACGTAACAACAACGCAAGCAGTTTTCGTAAATATATTCCCTGCACTTGCAATACCAAAAGATAGCGAATTGAATACGAAATAAGTGTTTTTGCCATGATATTTCCAACAAAATCCTTAATATGGTTTATTAACCTCTTGACGTATCGATGTGATGATAAGCTCACTTTAAATCATACGTAAATGCAAATACACCCGCTTTAAACATTTGACTGTGCCACACGGATGTCTCACAAATGCCTGCCATCTAAAACCACCGACTTTGTTATATGCTACTGTTAAAGGATTCAGAACTTCGGGTAATTTATCTACTTTAGTAATTACTCCCTTTCCCAACGAACTTTCAAATTCATCCGTTACAAACTATGTGTTATCTCTGACTAATTTGTTATTCTTTAAATATGTACTTGTAGGGTAACTTTTAAATGGTAATTTATAACCTTTTACTACAACGTCAACAATATACGTACTATCCGTTACTGAACGCCATTTACCAGCGTGAGCTTTCAGTCTCCCAACAGTAGAGATGCCATTGCTTTTTTCAATGCCTGATTTTCTGAGATAGAAATGCTTATAGCAGTTGGCTCATACCCCACACAAGCATTATAAACATACATGGAAAAATCATTAAAATACTCTTTGTTCTCATCGTTTTTAATACTCATCTTATCATATGATGAATTCCCTGGACAATTCTTTCTCCAGTGTCCTGCTTTCCTAAACTGAAAGCACAATCCGGGCATTTGTACTGGGGCATTACCAACTTGACATATGGCATCACCACGATTGGCTGTAACTCTCCTATTTGGCCCTGCCCTTCTGCTTTTCTTCGCTCTTTCTGCTGTATTATTCTGATTAGCTCCTGCCTCTGCTTTATACATCTTCTCGTCTTCCGAGCCTTCAGCCAGCGGGTTCGACTCGTATTCTTTCACGACTGTCCAACCATATTCGCTGCTGTCAGCCATTTCAATCAGTTTATGTTGATATGACAACATATCTAGCGCTGCGAAGATGAAATAAAATGAATAAATATCCATTATGCGTAAATGATAGGTCATATCCGTGTCCGTGTCCAAAGACAAACAATAGTTACCCTTGTTACATTAATTACCAAAACTTCCGAGTATGTCAATGAAAACATTTAATTGTCTATCAATCCATCCAAATGACCACACCCAAAATCAGTTACATATGAACATATCTGTGTATATACAAGGCATAACTTGCCTATAACGGTGATGTGTATACAGCGTGTATATAACCACGCCTTAAATTACGTTTAAACAATGATGAAATAAAGCATATTAAACCTGCAAACCTGCAAAAAGTAATTTTCGATTGTGTCTCTAGAACGTTCTGCTGTTCTAAATTAAACTAGCATTTGCTTCTTTTAATTTCAAGAGCACTTTACTATTAGCTTTAAATTGTTCTACATTACTTTTCGTTTTAAAATTTGGTTGGTCTTGTTGAACCAGGCTAGATATTCTTATTAACTGCGAAGAATAATTTTGTTCACTTATCTTATCAAACAGCGTTCCAATTTCTTGCAACAATGTCTGTCTGCTTGTCTGAACGCTCTCCTTTAATGTATCCCTGATCATTCTTGATACTTCTTCATCCATATTTAAACACCGAAATTAATTTCTAAGTTAGACCGAAGTGAATTGAAGTTAACCGTCTCATGGTCTGCGTATAACTGACTATTATTATCACAAATAGCCTCCAATCACGTGACACAAACTGGTCAAACCAGTTTTGTATACAAACCTGTTGAGACAATTGTTCTCCTCTATACGATGTACCGCGGAGAACGGACATTAATCTCGGAAAGTCCAAGCTATCTATAAATAGAACAGTCTATGATATCAGCTCGTGCTTTATTTATCCTTCCCTTCTTCCGTGAAGACACAACACAGTTCTGTAAATCAAAACAAAAGTTAGTAATACACGGTTATAATAGACTGTCAGTGATTTGTTATCTAACGGCAACTACCTGAAATAACGTATAAATTAAGATGTTGTGTAGATGTCATTAAGCTGAAAACAGTTATGAAAATCAATATAACAGTCGGAAATGTAAACAGATTGGAGTTAATCAACACTGAAACTTATGCTCAGTCGAAAATACAAATGCTCCGCTTATCCTGAAACATTATTTACAGAAAATACGGATGAAATATTCAATTGATCCGAACTGTTTCAATTCAAATTGAAACACAAACAAAAATGCAGACGAATAATACACGAATATAATGTATCTACCAACAAGATAGACATATGGACGTTACACTGATAAACACAAACTGACGCACAACCAATCTCACAGAAGGATACGGGATAAAGACAGGTATTAGTAGAAAAGAGTAAATCTATCAGAAAAATGAGCAATTTACAATATGCACAAATGATAATCTGAATTCGGGTATGATAGAGAGATGGGGAAAAATACCAATGATAATCTGAATTCGGATATGATAGAGAGATGGGAAAGAATATGCAGCTTTAATTCCCATCAAACTACCGTAAACTCTAACCTATCTGAACTAAGATGTTATATCGATAAAATATCGATAAAATATCAATTACAAAGTATATCATAAATATAACAATTACAATGAAATATAATGAAAAGTAATGAAATACATTAATATTACTTAGTCATGCAATCCACAATTACTATGAATAGCACCACCAAGCAAAATACTATGAATGAAAAACCTGAGTTGTAATGCGTATTTATGTGTTTATACAAAAGCACGTGAAAAGTATGACCTATCCGAATCAACGACAGTAAATCCCCCAGAGATCTAGAAAACAGTAATAAACGTCACTGAAAAACAGGTTTGTGGGAAAGATACTTTCAGAAATAAAAGGATTATTGAATCTCTCAAGGTAGGCAACTTTGATATATGTCTCAAAGCAGGCGACTTTTGATACTTTTGCAACTTCACGGGAGGTATACTTTATTGACTAGCGTGAGTCAGAAAATGGATAAATGAAAAAATGAGATGACTTATATATATATATGGATTATGACGCGTCCCTACAACACTAACACAAAACACTTAACCACTAAAAACGTTTTACACTTAAACATAAATCTATAGGTTTATTTTCTCCTTGACCCTCCTTGATCTATTCCGTCACGTCACGAACTTTTTTTTCACAGTGAAAGCACAATAGCTACATGTAGCTAGCAAGTTATCTGATCAGGCGCCGAACACACCAAATGGTAACATAAACGCTGAGCGCTCCTTTTTGTCGGGATTTTCTTCTCGGTTGTTATTCCTTTTCGGTGGTTTCCTCACTGGCATACATGCAAATTGACAGTTACACCAACATATATACGGGGCGAGTTCATATGGGATCAGAGAACAGCCCGAGTGCACTCGGAATCCATTTGAACGGTGATACTTTTAACCTTAGTGACGTCATTTTGACCTTTTGACCCGAATCCGAGTAACCCACCTCAAGCCTGGGGTTACTAGCATTTCAAAATGGCGACCAACGATGTTTACTACTCATTCGGAATTCCTCGGAGATGAATTCTTCATCAATGGATGATGAAGGATTACGGATTACCCGAGAGTTCCGAATGGTTTACTACTAAGACGAGGAAACACCGTTCAGATGGAAAGCATTAGTGCGCATGTTTTTCTGAATTTATATTTAGACATGACGTCAGTTCTCTATCCTAGAGAAGCCCATCTTAACTCGCCCACGGAGAGATAGGCGGACATACATATATACATAAACATAAAAAGACAACGTGTGTATGTCAATCTGTATGTTTATCTGTCTATGCGTTTATATGTATATCTGTCTATAATTGCATGGTAGTAGATATTTGGACTTTCATTGAAAGGAGCGACTATGCTTTACAGACGAATGTTGGTGTATATTGCGTAAAACACCATAACATATAACAACTTAGATAAAGTAAAATAATGTCAACATAATACAGTTTAATCTCATCAGTGGTTTGAGTGTATATTTGTACTTAATCTCATGATTGGCACAATAATTGGAGTACACATATCCACCCAAATGTATCCCACCCAAATGTATCACATATTGCAACCTTGATATACGGATGATGTTTTACATGTACTTTACACACACATTAATATAGCTGTTTACATATTCTAATATATACATGTATTATACAACAAAATGTTATCTGTATTTATGCTCCAGGCAGCAGGGATTTGTCTATAATCGTTAAACATTTTCATTTTCTATAGTATTAAAAATTAACTTTCTCTGTGAGAAGGCTTCCTTCATATACATGTAATAGCATAAGTTTAATATTTTATTTTTTGAATCGAGTATTTATGATAATTTAAACATACTTGGATTATTATAATAGTATTTTTAAATGCATTTAATTATAATGCCTGTGTATTGTTTGCAAGCTAAAATGAAATGATATTCGTCTTCGATCTCTGCAGTGTTACATATATTACATTTTCTTAAGTGTTTATCGATGCGATTTTGACAATATCTGTCAGTTTCAATTCTTAAAGTACCTAGTACCTCCGTGAAGTTCATTCCCTATTCCTTATTCCTTATTCCTTATTCAAATGTGAAGTTGATTACTTGTTCCTTGTTCCTTATTCCTTATTCGAATGTGAAGTTGGTTACTTGTTCCTTGTTCCTTATTCAAATGTAAAGTTGGTTATATATTCCTTGTTCCATTTTTGTTGCTGAATCAGATTTGATCTAAGGTACTGCATATGATGATATTGCCAACAACACTGTTGATGATGTTGTTGTTGTTGTAGATGATGAGAGAGACCCATTGGAACATTTTGAATAACCTGTTACTTATTCAAAATCTGGTTACTTATTCGGCCTTTTTCAAGAAAATATGCCTCTGCTATCCCAAATACCATTCCAATTGCATATGGTGATGTTGTAAACCACAATTGTGATATTGTTGTTGTTGTAGATGCTGCCGGTGACCCATTAGCACATTTCAAATCACCTGTTACTTATTCAAAAAACCTGTTACTTATTCGTTACTTATTCAAAAAATCAATTCAAACTGCGTACGTTGATGTTGCCAACAGCAAATGGGATGTGTGTTGTTGTTGTAGATGCTGACGGAGATCTATAAGTACCTTTAAAATGACCTGTTACTTATTCGGCCGTTTTCATTAAAATAAACCTTTTCTATCCAAAACATTACTTAAACTGCATATGTTGATGTTGAAAATCATAATGTAGATGCTGTTGTTGCTGTTGATGATAACAGAAACCAATTGGTACATTTTAAATCACCTGTTACTTATTCAAAGACCTGTTACTTATTCGACCGTGTTCAAGAAAAGAAGCTATTGCTGTCCCAAATATCTTTCAAAATGCATTTGTTTATGTTGCCAGCAACAATATTGATATTGTTGTTGTTGTAAATGATGAAAGTGAACCATTGGTACATATTAAATCACCTGTTACTTATTCAAAAACCTGTTACTTATTCGGCCGTTCCCTGTTCCTTGTTCCTCATTCCTTATTCGAATGTGAAGTTGGTTACTTGTTCCTTGTTCCTTAATCAAATGTAAAGTTGGTTATATGTTCCTTGTTCCTTTTTTGTTGATTAATCAGATTTGATCTAAGGTACTGCATATGTTGATATTGCCAACAACACTGTTGATGATGTTGTTGCTGTTGTAGATGATGAGAGAGACCCATTGGAACATTTTAAATAACCTGTTACTTATTCAAAATCTGGTTACTTATTCGGCCTTTTTCAAGAAAAGATGCCTCTGCTATCCCTAATACCATTCCAATTGCATATGTTGATGTTGTAAACCACAATTGTGATATTGTTGTTGTTGTAGATGCTGCCGGTGACCCATAAGCACATTTCAAAGCACCTGTTACTTATTCAAAAAACCTGTTACTTATTCGTTACTTATTCAGAAAATCAATTCAAACTGCATACGTTGATGTTGCCAACATCAAATGGGATGTTGTTGTTGTTGTAGATGCTGACGGAGATCTATAAGTACCTTTTAAATGACCTGTTACTTATTCAAAAACCTTTTTACTTATTCGGCCGTTTTAATTTAAAAAAACCTTTTCTATCCAAACATTACTTAAACTGCATATGTTGATGTTGAAAATCATAATGTAGATGCTGTTGTTGCTGTTGATGATAACAGAAACCAATTGGTACATTTTATATCACCTGTTACTTATTTAAAGACCTGTTACTTATTCGACCGTGTTCAAGAAAAGAAGCTATTGCTGTCACAAATATCTTTCAAAATGCATTTGTGTATGTTGCCAGCAACAATATTGAGGTTGTTGTTGTTGTAAATGATGAAAGTGAGCCATTGGTACATATTAAATCACCTGTTACTTATTCAAAAACCTGTTACTTATTCGGCCGTTGCCTGTTCCTTGTTCTTCATTCCTTATTCGAATGTGAAGTTGGTTACTTGTTCCTTGTTCCTTATTCAAATGTAAAGTTGGTTATATGTTCCTTGTTCCTTTTTTGTTGCTTAATCAGATTTGATCTAAGGTACTGCATATGTTGATATTGCCAACAATACTGTTGATAATGTTGTTGTTGTTGTAGATGATGAGAGAGACCCATTGGAACATTTTAAATAACCTGTTACTTATTCAAAATCTGGTTACTTATTCGGCCTTTTTCAAGAAAAGATGCCTCTGCTATCCCAAATACCATTCCAATTGCATATGTTGATGTTGTAAACCACAATTGTGATATTGTTGTTGTTGTAGATGCTGCCGGTGACCCATTAGCACATTTCAAATCACCTGTTACTTATTCAAAAAACCTGTTACTTATTCGTTACTTATTCAGAAAATCAATTCAAACTGCGTACGTTGATGTTGCCAACAGCAAATGGGATGTTGTTGTTATTGTAGATGCTGACGGAGATCTATAAGTACCTTTAAAATGACCTGTTACTTATTCGGCCGTTTTCATTAAAAGAAACCTTTTCTATCCAAAACATTACTTAAACTGCATATGTTGATGTTGAAAATCATAATGTAGATGCTGTTGTTGCTGTTGATGATAACAGAAACCAATTGGAACATTTTAAATAACCTGTTACTTATTCAAAAACCTGTTACTTATTCGACCGTGTTCAAGAAAAGAAGCTATTGCTGTCCCAAATATCTTTCAAAATGCATTTGTTTATGTTGCCAGCAACAATATTGATGTTGTTGTTGTTGTAAATGATGAAAGTGAGCCATTGGTACATATTAAATCACCTGTTACTTATTCAAAAACCTGTTACTTATTCGGCCGTTCCCTGTTCCTTGTTCCTCATTCCTTATTCGAATGTGAAGTTGGTTACTTGTTCCTTGTTCCTTATTCAAATGTAAAGTTGGTTATATGTTCCTTGTACCTTTTTTGTTGCTTAATCAGATTTGATCTAAGGTACTGCATATGTTGATCTTGCCAACAATACTGTTGATAATGTTGTAGTTGTTGTAGATGATGAGAGAGACCCATTGGAACATTTTAAATAACCTGTTACTTATTCAAAATCTGGTTACTTATTCGGCCTTTTTCAAGAAAAGATGCCTCTGCTATCCCAAATAACATTCCAATTGCATATGTTGATGTTGTAAACCACAATTGTGATATTGTTGTTGTTGTAGATGCTGCCGGTGACCCATTAGCACATTTCAAATCATCTGTTACTTATTCAAAAAACCTGTTACTTATTCGTTACTTATTCAGAAAATCAATTCAAACTGCGTACGTTGATGTTGCCAACAGCAAATGGGATGTTGTTGTTGTTGTAGATGCTGACGGAGATCTATAAGTACCTTTTAAATGACCTGTTACTTATTCAAAAACCCTGTTACTTATTCGGCCGTTTTCATTAAAAGAAACCTTTTCTATCCAAAACATTACTTAAACTGCATATGTTGATGTTGAAAATCATAATGTAGATGCTGTTGTTGCTGTTGATGATAACAGCAACCAATTGGTACATTTTAAATCACCTGTTACTTATTCGACCGTATTCAAGAAAAGAAGCCATTGCTGTCCCAAATATCTTTCAAACTGCATTTATTTATGTTGCCAGCAACAATATTGAGGTGGTTGTTGTTGTTGTAAATAATGAAAGTGAGCTACTGGTACATATTTAATCACCTGTTACTTATTCAGAAACCTGTTACTTATTCATTACTTACCCTGCCGTTTTCAAGAAAGGAAGGCAGTGCTGTCATAAATATCACTCAAAATGCATATGTTTATTTTGCCAACAACGTTCTTGAGGTTGTTGTTGTTATTTAAAATGTTCCAATGGGTCTCTCTCATCATCTACAACAACAACAACATCATCAACAGTGTTGTTGGTAATTTCAACATATGCAGTACCTTAGATCAAATCTGATTAAGCAACAAAAAAGGAACAAGGAACATATAACCAACTTTACATTTATTCGCATAAACGTATGCAGTTTGAATTGGTTTTCTGAATAAGTAACGAATAAGTAACAGGTTTTTTGAATAAGTAACAGGTGATTTGAAATGTGCTAATGGGTCTACGGCAGCATCTACAACAACAACAATATCACAATTGTGGTTTACAACATCAAGGTATGCAATTGGAATGATATTTGGGATAGCAGAGGCATCTTTTCTTGAAAAAGGCCGAATAAGTAACCAGATTTTAGCTTCTTTTCTTGAACACGGTCGAATAAGTAACAGGTGATTTAAAATGTACCAATTGGTTTCTGTTATCATCAACAGCAACAACAGCATCTACATTATGATTTTCAACATCAACATATGCAGTTTAAGTTATGATCTGGATAGAAAATGTTTCTTTTAATGAAAACGGCCTAATAAGTAACAGGGTTTTTGAATAAGTAACGGGTCATTTTAAAGGTACTTATAGATCTCCGTCAGCATCTACAACACCAACAACATCCCATTTGCTTTTGGCAACATCAACGCATGCAGTTTGAATTAATTTCTGAATAAGTAACGAATAAGTAACAGGTTTTTTAATAGGTAACAGATGGTTTGAAATGTGCTAATGGGTCACCGGCAGCATCTACAACAACAACAATATCACATTTGTGGTTTACAACATCAACATATGCAATTGGAATGGTATTTGGGATAGCAAAGGCATCTTTTCTTGAAAAAGGCCGAATAAGTAACCAGATTTTGAATAAGTAACAGGTTATTTAAAATGTTCCAATGGGTCTCTCTCATCATGTACAACAACAACAACAACATCATCAACAGTTGTTGACAATATCAACATATGCAGTACCTTAGATCAAATCTTATTAAGCAACAAAAAAGTAACAAGGAACATATAACCAACTTTACATTTGAATAAGGAACAAGGAACAAGTAACCAACTTCACATTCGAATAAGGAATGAGGAACAAGGAACAGGGAACGGCCGAATAAGTAACAGGTTTTTGAATAAGTAACAGGTTTTTGAATAAGTAACAGGTGATTTAATATGTACCAATGGCTCACTTTCATCATTTGCAACAACAACAACCTCAATATTGTTGCTGGCAACATAAACAAATGCATTTCGAAAGATATTTTGGACAGCAATAGCTTCTTATCTTGAACACGGTCGAATAAGTAACAGGTGATTTAAAATGTACCAATTGGTTTCTGTTATCATCAACAGCAACAACAGCATCTACATTATGATTTTCAACATCAACATATGCAGTTTAAGTAATGTTTTGGATAGAAAAGGTTTCTTTTAATGAAAACGTCCGAATAAGTAACAGGGTTTTTGAATAAGTAACAGGTTATTTTAAAGGTACTTATAGATCTCCGTCAGCATCTACAACAACAACAACATCCCATTTGAAGTTGGCAACATGAACGTATGCAGTTTGAATTGATTTTCTGAATAAGTAACGAATAAGTAACAGGTTTTTTGAATAAGTAACAGGTGATTTGAAATGTGCTAATGGGTCACCGGCAGCATCTACTACAACAACAATATCACAATTCAGTCTGTAACTTGGCCCCAGAAATTTCCTCAAAATTGATCAGAGCTGTTTTCGCACCTCCAAATCACCATGAAGCAATTAGGGGTCTAAATGGCTATTTAACAGCATGCAACCCAGCTGGTAATTCCTGACCATTATCTGGTAACTGTAAAGAGGATTTTCTACCTCACTTTAGATCAGTTATATAGCAGACAGACAATATTTGAAATCTTGTGCATTATATTTTAATTTTTTAAGAAAAGAAATCAATATGAAAGTTTTATCATTTATATTTGGATTTGTAATATTTATTTAACCCTTTCCCACACACAACTATTCTGCAACAGACTACATTTAGAAAAAATCAATAACAATCTTTATTATTGAATGTATAATTATTGAATTAACTTGAAAACATTGTGACAAAAACATGCTCATCCTGAGCAATTGCACCTCCTGTTACAATGTTTTCAATAGCCGCCTGTTTCTATCTGTGGGAAAGGGTTATAACATAGGATATATGTCAAAGCACAGTTATGGCATCACATTTTTAATATATTTACCAGTTTGCAATGTTTGTATTAACTAACCCTTTCCCACATACAGAAATTAAACAAAACAAAGGGGAAGCAGAAATGTCCGTTGTTGATTGGCTTATTCATTATCAAAATGATCTGAAGGCAGGTGACATTGCAGTGTGCTACGTAACATCGGCAGATATCGATGCAGTGTACTTGCACTTATTCGCTGTAAGCAAATACTGGCAAAGACACGACGATGGAACTTATAAAAATGACATGCATGTTGTATTACAAAAGGCCGGTGGCAAAATAGATGTGTACAACATAACCGCCATGTTGTCTTTATTTGAACGCACATTCACGCATACAGATATTGGTATGAAGATTGCATTCACATTATGCCTTGGTGGAAATGACTTTATACCAAAATTTCATGCTATATCACATGACAGTGTATTAAAATATTTTATCCACAATGCACACTTGAGGCACAGCCTTTACACAATGGTTGATGAAAAGTTTATTGTGAATAAAGTCATTTTCGTCAATTTGATAAAAGATGTGTTCACTCCAAAAAGACTCCAACATTCAAATATTTCCTTTCATGACATTCGGGCTATCACTATATGCCAAAAAGAAGATGCCAGTCAAAAGGGAGGCTTCAAAACGTCAAATCCAAAGAAATGGCTACCACCTCATTCAGTTATTGAGAGACTATGTGACCTATTTCAATTAAAAATAGATTACATAGAAACTATCGGGAACCATGACAGTGTGCTTCCAAACTTTGTTGGAAGCGGAATTCTCAAACGAAATAGTGGTGGTGAAATCGAATATGACTTTGGCCCTGAAGCTTACTTTGGGTCATTAGGTGATCTTCCAGAATGTCGCCAAAGGAAAACAAAACGAATGCTTGATGATACACCACAGCATGGAACTCGTCGGAAGAGACTACTTACATCAACTCCCAAATCAAAATCAAGTGAAGACTGACCCGATACAAGCTTACTACAAATGTTCTAAATGTTAATATCAATGTTAAACTATTCCCATTTCTGACGCCTTAATAGCAGACGTCGTTTGGAAACATTGTGGCTCGCTGTGTGATTACTTTGTTCATGGCTATATTATGTTGTTTGCCAGCTGTATGTGAATATGACCTTACCTTTTCGTTTCGGTAAAGGCTTTTCAAACATACATGTTATTTTAATCACTCTACTGCACAGTTTATTTTGTATCCGTGCTACGTCTCCTTTAAAGGAAAGGGCGTGATTAGCAGTTGTAACATTAAAGGTGGCATAACACAGTTGAAAGCTGATTTTCTGTTTCCTGTGACACTCCAACTTTTATTCTCTCATTATTTCTAATAATATCCATACTGGTTTGTTAAAAAGAGTTTTCCTGTATCAAGGAGTGCCAGAATTGTAGGAAAATGACTGGAAGTCACACTCTCAGTCCATATTATGGAAAGAATTGACCAGAAAAGTGGTCTGAAACAAGGTGAAAAAAGTAGGGCAGAAAGATCAATTTGACCCTTTATTCCAAAAAGGGGTTTAGTGTAAAATTGAATAGCTGATAATTCTCTCAAAACAGTAGGCAATCTGTGGTGCAGTCAGAAATACCACGTTACCAGCTCCTTTTCAAGCAATTTTGGACGCGAAAGCTGGTATTCAAATTTACCTCTAAATTCACGCCTAGCTCTGCAACCAGTGTTGTCAAACAGGAAGGAGAAGTGGTTCAACTTAAAAATTCAATCCCATGCTTAGAGCTTACTTTTCACTTTTATAAACATCAAAATCAACCATTTACCCAAAAATGTACCCAAAACTTACTATTTGTCATTATTTCTATTTTTGATCAAAATCCGAATATCCCGAAAGCTAGTGTTATGTGTCACCTAAAACATACAGTATGCAGTGAATGATAAAACTACCTGTATAAAAATGCTTTGTTCAATTATGTGTTTCTTTAATATTATATGATCATAGAATTGGGTTATATCAAGTAAGTCGATTCGCTTTTGAAAATACATAAAATAATTGAGCGCATGTAGCACTCATGACCGACCATTAATTGTATTAAGACTTATGTCTGCAGCAGACGGCTTTTGAAAACATAGTGACAACAGAAAAAATTGCACAAAGCGTGCAATTTCTGTTTTTGCCACAATGTTTTCAACTTTTTGTCATGTTATCTATTCATTTATAGAGATTTTCTATATTTTGACAAAATATGTTCAGAATTGTCGTAGGAAAAGGGTTAAAATCCTTACAAATAGACGAAATTATCAGAAATAATTGATGTCTCCGTTCAGGGATGCAATAACTGCATATTGTACAATATGTAGCGTCGCCATCAAAATAATTATAGATGTCTATATATGTATAGTAAGACTACCTGTACCACATATTAATAAGAATTAGTGAGTTTAGGTACACAGACATTACCTTTGTATATAGTGACATATAGGCCCAAGCTAGGGGCCGGGTGTTTTTCCAACAAACTTTGTTTTATGTTTTATTATATGTTATACAAAAAAAAAAGTCAGGTCACTTTAATCAAAGATTTACTTACTTACTGATTATTACTTGTATACCAAAGTATTAAGCAACTTTTGTTAACTGATCAATTACATATCTTTATTGTATTTGCTTAACTTTTTGTTCAGTCGCAATGGCATTACATATCATCAACTTAAGTCCGATATTTATTGTCATGTGGGTGCTGGATAAAATTATATCTCCTGTATGCGTACATGAGATTGTGTATGTATGAATTATAACAAATGGGCAATATTGTCATATTGCCTGGTCATACAAATACAGTATCTGCAGCCAAAGGACATGTCTTGTTAGTTAACCAACGGCTTCCTTTCACAATTAATGAATGCTGTGGTTATACAGTAGCAATTATTGTTGAATATATTGACCAATCAATACACATTTTTGATAAATTAAGTCAAAGCATTTGTTTAACCCTTTCCCTCATACGACATTTCTTCAGCTGACGACTTTATACATTTTATCAAAACATAGCAAATCTCTATAATTGAATGGATGACCTGTAACTTTAAGTAGAACACATTGTGGCAAAAGGAGAAATTGCACTATGTTTTCAAAAAAAACCGTCTGCTGCAGAGGCGTCAGAAAGCGTCTATATGAGAGAAAGGGTTGACAATATGTATACAATTGGCTCAATACATAATTAAACACTGACTGTTTGACATCCAGTCAAATATGTTTGATCATGTATATAAATAAGAATTTAGAGGCAAGAATATTCTTTGAAACAACAGTTACTGTTTCCCACATAAAACAAATCTGCAGCAGAAGACTTGAAAACAATTAGCCAAAAATATGGAAACTGTCATCAAATAAAAGAAAATATTTTGAATGAACAAAACATTGTAACAAAAGGCAAAATTTCTTATTTATCATTTTTGCCTAAATGTTTTTTTCAAATGTTGTTTGTTGCAGCCCACCAGAAGAGGTTTTTTATGAGGGAAATAGATATGTTAACATGATAAAATCATCCTTTTTTAGATTTTTTTTCTGTTAAATGATCAGAATATTCTCATGTCGAATATATGGTTAATAAAACATATTGATTAATACAACTTGTTGAATTTATAATATTTCCGCTAGATCTATCAAGGTAGATTGAGAACTCACTTGTCTAGGCTTCTTAACGGTTTATTACCTGATGAGGGAATTACCATGAAGAAATTTAGGGCCATTAAAGGTCACACCAGGGTGTTAATTACAGACCCTGCTGAGATAACCAGATAGCCCATTTCTATGAATTCTCGGGAAATGTGGGGCTAAGTTACAGACTGAATTGTGGTTTACAACATCAAAGTATTCAATTGGAATGATATTTGGGATAGCAAAGGCATCTTTTCTTGAAAAAGGCCGAATAAGTAACCAGATTTTGAATAAGTAACAGGTTATTTAAAATGTTCCAATGGGTCTCTCTCATCATCTACAACAACAACAACATCATCAACAGTGTTGTTGGCAATATCAACATATGCAATACCTTAGATCAAATCTGATTAAGCAACAAAAAAGTAACAAGGAACATATAACCATTTTTACATTTGAATAAGGAACAAGGAACAAGTAACCAACTTCACAATCGAATAAGGAATGAGGAACAAGGAACAGGGAACGGCCGAATAAGTAACAGGTTTTTGAATAAGTAACAGGTGATTTAATATGTACCAATGGTTCACTTTCATCATTTACAACAACAACAACCTCAATATTAGTGCTGGCAACATAAACAAATGCATTTTGAAAGATATTTGGGACAGCAATAGCTTCTTTTCTTGAACACGGTCGAATAAGTAACAGGTGATTTAAAATGTACCAATTGGTTTCTGTTATCATCAACAGCAACAACCGCATCTACATTATGATTTTCAACATCAACATATGCAGTTTAAGTAATGTTTTGGATAGAAAAGGTTTCTTTTAATGAAAATGTCCGAATAAGTAACAGGGTTTTTGAATAAGTAACAGGTCATTTTAAAGGTACTTATAGATCTCCGTCAGCATCTACAACAACAACAACATCCCATTTGAAGTTGGCAACATGAACGTATGCAGTTTGAATTGATTTTCTGAATAAGTAACGAATAAGTAACAGGTTTTTTGAATAAGTAACAGGTGATTTGAAATGTGCTAATGGGTCACCGGCAGCATCTACAACAACAACAATATCACAATTGTGGTTTACAACATCAAAGTATTCAATTGGAATGATATTTGGGATAGCAAAGGCATCTTTTCTTGAAAAAGGCCGAATAAGTAACCAGATTTTGAATAAGTAACAGGTTATTTAAAATGTTCCAATGGGTCTCTCTCATCATCTACAACAACAACAACATCATCAATAGTGTTGTTGGCAATATCAACATATGCAATACCTTAGATCAAATCTGATTAAGCAACAAAAAAGTAACAAGGAACATATAACCATTTTTACATTTGAATAAGGAACAAGGAACAAGTAACCAACTTCACAATCGAATAAGGAATGAGGAACAAGGAACAGGGAACGGCCGAATAAGTAACAGGTTTTTGAATAAGTAACAGGTTTTTGAATAAGTAACAGGTTTTTGAATAAGTAACAGGTGATTTAATATGTACCAATGGTTCACTTTCATCATTTACAACAACAACAACCTCAATATTGTTGCTGGCAACATAAACAAATGCATTTTGAAAGATATTTGGGACAGCAATAGCTTCTTTTCTTGAACACGGTCGAATAAGTAACAGGTGATTTAAAATGTACCAATTGGTTTCTGTTATCATCAACAGCAACAACCGCATCTACATTATGATTTTCAACATCAACATATGCAGTTTAAGTAATGTTTTGGATAGAAAAGGTTTCTTTTAATGAAAACGGCCGAATAAGTAACAGGTCATTTTAAAGGTACTTATAGATCTCCGTCAGCATCTACAACAACAACAACATCCCATTTGCTGTTGGCAACATCAACGTATGCAGTTTGAATTGATTTTTTGAATAAGTAACGAATAAGTAACAGGTTTTTTGAATAAGTAACAGGTGATTTGAAATGTGCTAATGGGTCTCTCTCATCATCTACAACAACAACAACATCATCAACAGTGTTGTTGGCAATATCATCATATGCAGTACCTTAGATCAAATCTGATTCAGCAACAAAAAGGGAACAAGGAATATATAACCAACTTTACATTTGAATAAGGAACAAGGAACAAGTAACCAACTTCACATTCGAATAAGGAATAAGGAACAAGGAACAAGTAATCAACTTCACATTTGAATAAGGAATAAGGAATAAGGACCAACTTTACATTTGAATAAGGAACAAGTAACCAACTTCACATTCGAATAAGGAGTAAGGAACAAGGAACAAGTAATCAACTTCACATTTGAATAAGGAATAAGGAATAAGGAATAGGGAATGAACTTCACGGAGGTATTTTTTACAAGTTTTTTGTTTTGTATATATAGTCTAGATATGGTTCATAATTAAATTGTGTTTTAACAGCTTTATAAAGGGTCAGTATTCTATTTGCTTCTATGTCTGACGACCAAGTTTGTATGTAGTTATCAGTAAGTCGCTGTTTGATTACTTTTGGAAATTGTTTGTGGTCAACACTGAATGGATTTTCCGACACATATAAGAATCCAGTATTACATAAAATAGATTTGACATCGGAAGCCATTTTTTTCACCCACTACTGCAATCTTGTAATACTTTATTTTGCATATATTTCTTAATATAATATTATCACTCGCCAGTAGTTTAAACCAACAGTTAGTGATAGCAACGTATTGATGACAATTTGACCCTGAAAATATTTTTTAGGAATTTTAAATGGATTCTTTCGAGGGATTTTGCTTTTGTAACACCCCAAACCTGACATCCATAGTTCAATATTAAACCAATAAATGTATCGAAGAGTTGCAGAGCTTCCTTTGGAGTTAACTCGAATTTCCGAAGATGGATATTAAGAACGTTCATGGCTTTAAGAGTTTTGTCAGAAATATACTGTTGGTTCAAAATAAAGGAACCATTATAATTAAAAACAACGCATAAGTTTTGAAATCGTTGACCATATCTAATACTTTGCCGTTATAGTACCAACTGTTATTTTATTTACCGAAGTTTTACCTCGTTTTCGAAAGACAATTATTTTAGTGTTCTCAGTATTAACCGATAGGCTCCACGTTTTGGCAATATATTTAAGAAGGTCCAAAGAATTTTGAATATCCTGTGGGTTACAACTTAACAGAACCATATCGTCTGCGAAAAGCAGCAAAATTAGGGTAATATCGTCTAGCGTGAGTCCGCAATTGTTTCTGTCTTGCAAACATCTTCTATGGAATGGGAGAAAAGTATTGAAGACGTAAGCTTGCCTTGTTTGAGCCCTACCAGGATATCAAAAGCGATCATTTGAATTTGATAGCATCCTTAACATGTTCATACATTGAGCGATTAACCATTTTACCCTTTATTCCAATTTTGTATAATTTTGACCAAAGAGCGTTTCGATAAACTGAAACGTATCTGCAACATATTACTTTGGAATTATGAAGGGAAATTATCGAAAATCTGCATCAATTGGATATAAAAAATTTGAAATGGTAGCCTGTTACCTCGGAAAAATGGTGTGTACAGGTTCAAACGTTATCAATAAATCTTAATTGCTTTGGTAAATTACGTTTATTAAACTTTTGTAAACAACTTTTTATATATGTGATTAATAATAAAATGCATATGTCATCTACACTTCATGACGGAATAAAATGGATTATAGATTAGTTTTGTAATTTCTTATTTATTTAACTATTAATCTCCTCCTAAACCAATGCACATATTTCATCCAAATATCATATGAATGTTTTTTTATAATGGTGTCCTTTAATAAAAAAAAAAGAAATTAAATTCTATGCAGAAGACTGCAACATCAGAAGGGTGGTGGGTAGATTGAATGACAAATGAAAACTACTTGTCTGACTTTAAGGTAATTTGGTAGAAATTTCCTTCTGTGAAATTCTACCAAAACCGTTCAGTTCATAATGATTGGTTAAAAAGCATGGCTGTTAGTGGCTGCAGTTTTCGATCACCTGAGCCGAAAGCTAAATGTGATCTATTCTGATCACTCTATGTCCGTAGTCCGTTCTTCTTTCATTTTCAGTTTAAAATTATATTTTCCTAAATTTAAGAACTAATTTCAACTTCATAGGAATGTTTCTTTGGTAGTCCACTATCCATAGTGTTCAAATATATATCAACTCTATGAAGAATTTAGGTTACTGCGGTATCAGGAGTGTGACAAAATGAAAATACTTTATATTAAATTTCTGTTTCAGTACTTGTCTGATTTCATGATGATTTAGATGAAATGCCTCTACAATATTTGTTCAATCCAAATTGATTAGTTAAAACACAAGGCTGCATCTAAAAAGTGGTTAAATGAAAAGAAATACTTCTTTGAATCTTGTTTTCTGATGCCAAGATAATTTGACAAATAATGTGCCTTAGGTTGTCCTATACAAAATTTATTTAAGCCTTATTGATTGTTTGAAAAACATGGTGACCGGGCGGCATAAGAAAAGGAGTAGAATAACAAAGTTTTAAATATCTTTTTCTGATTGTCTGATTCCAATATTAATTATCAGAAATGTTCCTTATGTGATCTTCTACATAGATTATTCAATCCTTATTGGTTAAATAACAAGACTTTCTAATTGATCTCCTTTCAATCCAATTTCAAATTGGTTGAAAAGTACGGCTGCCAGCAACAGGGACTAGCTACCCTTATTTTGTGGGAATTGTTATCCCCTGCCAAAGGTGGATGGGATATTTGTTTGGATTTGTCCTTACAGCCGTCGTTGAATGGATTAATGTTAAAACTATGGAATTGTTAACCACCATACGGCAAGTTTCACTAAGAGTGCCTGAAAAATACCAGTTACGTTCAATTCAACTTATATTGAATGTATACTGTAAATCTTGGTATATATCACAATTATCATGTTAACACTCTACAGGCCATATTGAACATCAAGTCTTCATGAAAGTTTATCAATACTTTCATTTCCATCATATCTTATTCAAACTCTAAACTGGACCATATGGGGGGGGATAAAAACCTAGGTCACAAGGTCAAATATTAGAGATACCTTATGAACGCTCTAGAAGCCTCAGTTTCCATCAAATCATCAGCAGATTCATCTGAATCAAAACTAGGTCACATGGGGTCAAAAACTAGGTCAATTTGTCAAATTTTAGAAAAACTTTGTGGAGACATCAGAAGCCACATCTTTAGCTTACCTGTGCTCAAGGTGAGCTATTTTGATCACATTTGGTCCGTCCATCGTGCCACATCGGTCATCAACAATTGCCTTGTTAACACTACAGGCAAGTTAATGGATTCAAACCTTATGAAAGTTTATCAGAACGTTCATCTCCACCAAATCTTGGCCAAGTTCGAAACTTGGTCATGTGAGGTCAAGAACTAGGTCACAAGGTCAAATTGAAGGACAATCTTGTAAACAGCCTGGAGGCCTCACGTTTAACTTTAGCATGTTGAAATGTCAGAATAACTGTCTTGATGATATCTAGACCAAGTTCGAGATATGGGTCATGTAAGGTCAAAAACTAGGTCGCCAGACCAAATTGAAGGAAACTCTTTTTAACACTCTGAATGCTGCATTTTTAGATCACCTGAGCCGAAGGTAAAAATTCATCACCACCAAATAGCAGCCTGGTCAGAACATTGATCTCCATCAACTATCAGTCAGGTTTGAATTGATTGGAAGGTGTTTTACGCCGATTTTAACATTTGTTTAGTTTTTCCCGGGTAAGCTCCCAGTCCTACCGGTCCATTTAGCCTGACACTAGCCAGTCAGTCGTAATGCTAACCCCGCAACCCTGAGCACCAATGAGGGAAGCCATTACTACCATTTTTAAAGTCTTCGGAGTCAGGTTTGGGTGATGTTGGGTCAAAAACTACATGTAGTTACTTATGGATTGTCACATACACATGTCATTTACATACATGCTGTTTCGTCTCTGTGTACAAATTCCACCCGATATAAGAATCAAACACACTATGTGGTTGAAAAGAAGACACCGATTTTCTAAGCACCGTTTTTTCTAAAAAACAAATTATGCCAATTATCGATCGTCTGCGAGATCATTTTAATTTGTTATGCTCAAAAGAATTGTGTCTTCTTTTCAACCACATTGTGTGCTTGATGCTAATGTCGGGGGAAATTTGATGCAGAGAAGAAATTAAGCTGCAAAGTGTAGGCATTAAGTAAAGCCCTCTCTTGATATGAATTTTCACCAACCAGATGCATCTATAGCAAAAGTGCAACCACACTTGGAAGAGTCGCCGGATGTTTCAGACATCGCGAAATAACCCATTTCACACGACGAATGGTAAATATAAACAAATTAGGATTGATTTCCTAAGAATAATGATGGGTTGATTACTGATGAGGGAAAGACATGAAAATCATGCGTTTGTGAACTTGTCGCCATAGCATAGTCAGAGTGAAAAGACTAGCCAAAGGACACTCAAGTTATCTGCATTGGGGATTCTTTTGAAACTACGCAATACATGTATTTCTTCGTCAAACAGGACGTCTTAACATTTTAAACAATATAGCAGGAATTTCACATTCATTGATATACAAATGTATTCAAAGGTAAGCAAAACACATTTAGAGTGCACCTTTCACTGATATATAGACCCCATGTCACTAGACATATTTATAAAACTCTAAAGTTAATTAATCAAAAATATTTGGGTTTATTTGGGTTAATAAAAGAAGAAATAAATAGCAAAGTAAGCGATTGACTTGTCGGAAAATGTTCGCGGAATATCGACATTCAATCGGTTTGACGGGATTACACGAATAATACCGATTAATCTTAACTTCTTTTATGGAGAGTCCGTTTTAGTTGAGTAGGTTTCGGACCGTTCCATAGAAACAGCTAACACTCGTTCACATTTTGTTTACTATAGAACTCACCTCACATCTTTGAAGGAAGACAAATGTGTGCTGTATCGGCGCTACGGGCCAAGCACACTATTTAAAAAAAAATCAAACGGATTGGTAGACAATTTAAAGTTGCGAAGTTTGTCTACATTGACAGAGTTCAGACTTAAACAATGGTAGTAACGGCCTTCCGTCCTTGTTATGACTGACTCGCTTGTGCCAGGATTATTGGACCAGTAGTACTGATAAATTACACACAAGAAACGCCGTGATATAACTACAGCAGACGACTTGGAAAACATTGTGACAAAAGGAGAAATTGCTAATTTCTCCTTTTGCCACAATGTTTCCAACTCTATGCAATGATTTATCTTTCATTTATAGATATTTTTCATATTTTCGCCTTTATGTTTTCAAAGTCGTCTGCTAAAGATTTGTTATGTGTGGGAAATGGTTAAAAGTTTCATTAACAAAAAAAATCATATTTTTGCCAAAATGTTTTCTAAGTCGTCTGCTGTTGATTTGTCATATGTGGGAAAGGATTAAGAGTTTTATCATTTTACACATTTTTCATATGTTTGCCACATTGTTTTCAAAGTCGTCTGCTGTTGATTTGTCATATGTGGGAAAGGATTAAGAGTGTTATCCTTCACAGATATTTTTCATATTGCCACATTGTTTTCAAAGTCGTCTGCTGCAGACTTGTTTTATGTGGGAACGTGGGGTTAACTCGTTCAGCGCCAAAGGCAATATTTAGCTTTTTGCAAACAATGCAGATTCAGGTGAGTCAGCTCGTAACGAGCTGTCTCACCTGAAATATGCATTGTTTGGCTGTGAGTTATAAAAATATTCCAAAAATCCTATAACATGAAAATAAAGTCGTCCGAGTTTGAACATGGAAGAGTACTTTAAACAATTCGGCGCTGAAAGGGTTAATAGTTCAAGTTGCTTGACGCGGCTCATATCTTCGGGGATATTAATGGTAGAACTATATAATATTTGCTTTTCGTATTTTAATTGGGATAATCTTGAGTAGTAGGAGTTATTGTCTTTAATCAATATCGCTCAAAAAGGTATACGATGGGGAAGTGGTATAGCGTTCGGCTCAGGGGATGGGAAGTGTCGGGTTCGATCCCCAGTCAGGTCATACCAAAGAATACCAAAAACTTTTTTTTTAAAAAAGGTAGAACTGGATTTACTTCCTCAGCCCTCAGGGTTACCACCTTGGCTTTACGACTGGGACTCACTGGTGTCAGGATAAATCGGTCAGTAGTATTGGTAACTACTACAGAAAACTTGTTGAAAACGGCATAAAACATACAAACAAAGTAAATGATATAGTTCGATAGCACTTGCTTTCCCTACTTTCATACGAATTGTCTTGAGTAGTAGGCGTGGTTGTCTTCATGACATATTGTTCAAAAAGTTATAAGACGGCTTAATAATAACATGCATGACCTGTGAAAATGTTGGTAAAGCTACTGTGTTATATAGATAAATGTCTTCGAAGAATTCAACTTTTCATATAATATCAGTATGATGACCTGATAATTAATTCCATTATAATTTATTTGCATTTTGTAGACCGATTTCTAGTCTAAACTATTTCACAACTTATTTGTGCTCGTTAGTATGATACACATGTAGTTCACAGCATTTGCTTATCTATTCTAAACTTTTTCAGTCTTTAATATCGATGATATGTTTGTTCAAGACCACTGTTTTACGGTATCCTCATGTGCAAAGTTCTGAAAAACAAGATTGATGCATTTAAAATAGTTGTGAACATAGCATCAAACGATATCCCGTACGCATAGGATATAGGCACACGAGTTGTGTATTCATTTATAGTGTCCGTGCGTTCGGGCGTGTGTGTTATTATGCAACCAGCTGCCTGATCGGGATTTGCAATGTTCCCTGATATATTACATGATGATTTATGAAAATCGGTTCAGGTATGATAAAATCAGGTAGTATGGATGCACACACAGATCTTTATCTACCCTAGTCACAAATACAATACGAATGGTTTTCTGTAGCACGACTCATAATATACTGTATAGAAACACAAGGACAATAAGAAATGTATCCCTTTCAGTGCTGTATGGGTTTTAGCTCTACTAGCCAAAGGCCAATAGAGCTTATGCCGTGGCGTGGTGTCCGTCGTCCGTGCGGCTATCGTCCGTGAGTCCGTCCGTGCGTGCGTCCGTGCGTCCGTGCGTCCGTATACAAATGCTTGTGAACGCGATACAATCTTCAGTTTTGATTGTATCTCAATAAAATGTATACAGTAGTTAGATATCCATGACAGCTCGGTAAATTTTGTAAACGAGCCAGATCCGCCCATGCAAGACTGGATTATGGCCCTTGACATTGTCAAAATGGCTATAATACAGCTTGTGAACACAATAGAGCCTCCATTTACTATTCGATCTTCACCAAAGTTAGATAGTAGTTGAATATTGATGAGAGCTTGGTTCCTTTTGCAAACCAGCCAGATGTGCCCTTGCAAGGCTGGATTATGGCACTTGAATTTGCCAAAATGGCTATAATAAAGCTTGTGAACACACTAGAGGCTCCATTGACTATCTGATCTTCACCAAACATTTTTTTTAAATGAACTAATACAGCTTTGCGTTTTGGAGAGATATCAAGATAAACTTTTTGAGTTTAGCGGCCAACAGTATATAACCTGCTCAGACGAGCCTATACTGGTGACACATGATTCACACAGACGGTTTCAGCACTGATTTTGTTTCAGTCGGTTACCAATTTAAGCCATTAATTGTCCTACGTTCATGAAGTTTTTGAGGCGGCATTCATAAACATTGAAAGAGTCATCTGTTGCTTTATCATTATTACCTCGCGTTTAATTATACTTACTACTTTCCCCGTACGTATACGCCCAGTACAAATCTTCTGCCCCGAAAAACATCCTCGCTTGCTTGAGATCCCTTAATATTGCAGACCAGGGGATGTTGTCTTGGGCATTCTGTCCAACCACAGGGACGGAGAGACCGAGGGCCACTTTATCCAATGGGCAATAACGCTGTCCATACACCCAATTTCTGCATTTCATCGTCCATACGTACTTGGAGGGGCAAGAACTCCAAAAGGTCTGCATTTCTGACGCTGAAGTAGAGTTACGTGCATTTCCCTTGTAACTTGTTATGTTTGTTTGAATGGTGTTTTACGCTGTCACATTCATTTAGTTTCCTGGGTAATTTACTATTACTACCGATATTATTCTGGCACTGACAAATAAGTGGGAATGCTTTCCTCGAAACACTGAGCGCCAAGGAGGGAAGCCATTGGTAATTGTTTCTAAGTGCGTTGTATGACCTGACCGGGAATCTTGCCCTGGTCTCCAGGTCCATAAGCGGACGCTCTAACCACAACGCCACGACGGGAGAACAGTTTTGTCACAGACCTCCCTTTCTCAAATAAAGGCATAACAAAGCGACATAGCGTTGCGTCCAACAACCATTTTACATTAAGGACTCACATATTTGTAGAAAAAGTGCCCTGTGACACATAAATATATTCGTCATTATTTGAAAATAGAAAGATACCTTCGTTAACGTTCGCATCCTCGGATACTTTGGTACTTTAAAAACGCTACTTTGATTTTACGACATGATCCTCGTCTAGCGTGTTGTGTCTTAAAGCATCTGCGTACAGTGAAAAATCAGGTGAGCCTGTGCATTCGCGCAGTCTAATCAGAGCCTTCACTGTCCGTATACATGATTTTCTGTACTAGATGCGTCCTTTGACACACAGAATTAGATTGATTGATTGGAATCTAACGCCGTTTTCAACCATTTTTCAGTCATATTACGGCGGCCAGTTCACTTACTCAAGTGTTTCCACACAACAGTCTTTCCAGGCAACTGACCGCTTTTTCACATAGACTGTAAGGCCATTGGCGGAAAACGAATGACGCATGTCGTATTGAATTTTATCAAACGTCAGAGATAATGTTGGCCGAGCTGGGGTTCTTACTCACAACCCGTGGATTGACAGCCCGCGTATATACCGACTGAGCTACCGTGGCCCGGCGAAACAAAGAAAAAAGAACTGTAGTCCTTATTAATTTACTTCAATTCCACTTATCGCAACTTATTAATTTAGTACAACTTCACGTATCGCAACTGCGGACAATGAAGACAAAGGCGAGCCTGTACATCCAAACAGTCTCACCAGAGCCTTTAATGTCAGTGTACATCCGAATAGTCTCACTAGAGCCTTTAATGCCAGTGTACATCCGAACAGTCTCACCAGAGCCTTTAATGGCAGTGTACATCCGAACAGTCTCACCAGAGCCTTTAATGCCAGTGTACATCCGAACAATCTCACCAAAGCCTTTAATGCCAGTGTATATCCGAATAGTCTTACTAGAGCCTTTAATGCCAGTGTACATTCGAACAGTCTCACCAGAGCCTTTAATGCCAGTGTACATCCGAACAGTCTCACCAGAGCCTTTAATGCCAGTGTACATCCGAACAGTCTCACCAGAGCCTTCAATACCAGTGTATATGCAATTCAGTCCTATATGCATCTTATGAACACTAAAGCTAAAAGTGAAGCTCCGGTAGTGTTATAGCAATTAACCCTTTATGATCCCGTTACGGAGAATAAATAAGTCCCAAACTCGCTAGACGGGGCTAAATTATAATCGTTACATTTGTATTAATATTTGTTAACAGGACCGTATGTTATAATTCATAATTTCAAAACAAATAAACCTTGTAGAAAATAGACCTGATATTATCAACAAAAGTCCACATTTTGTTTACATGCAAAATAAATAGTTGAATAATTGGTTGAAATACAAGACTATGTGTTTGTTTTAATAGAGTTTTACGACGTATTAAACAATAGTTCAATTATATTCTTGTGTCTCCTGTGTAATTTACCAATAACAGTGGTGTAATTTACCAATAACAGTGGTGTAATTTACCAATACTGCGGGTGTAAGTTACCAATACCACGGATGTAATTTACCAATACTACGAGTGTAATTTACCAATATTACGGGTGTAATTTACCAATACTACGAGTGTAATTTACCAATACTACGGGTGTAATTTACCAATACTACGGGTGTAATTTATCAATACTACGGGTGTAATTTACCCATACCACGGGTGTAATTTACCAATACTGCGGGTGTAATTTACCAATACTACGGGTGTAATTTACCAATACTACGGGTGTAATTTATCAATACTACGGGTGTAATTTACCAATAACAGTGGTGTAATTTACCAATACTGCGGGTGTAATTTACCAATACCACGGGTGTAATTTACCAATACTGCGGGTGTAAGTTACCAATACCACGGGTGTAATTTACCAATACTGCGGGTTTAAGTTACCCATACCACGGGTGTAATTTACCAATACTGCGGGTGTAATTTACCAATACTGCGGGTGTAAGTTACCAATACTACGGGTGTAATTTACCAATAACAGTAGTGTAATTTACCAATACTGCGGATGTAAGTTACCAATACTTCGGGTGTAATTTACCAATACTGCGGGTGTAAGTTACCAATACCACGAATGTAATTTACCAATACTGCGGGTGTAAGTTACCAATACCACGGATGGAATTTACCAATACTACGGGTGTAATTTACCAATACTGCGGGTGTAATTTACCAATAACAGTGGTGTAATTTACCAATACCACGGATGTAATTTACCAATACCACGGGTGTAATTTACCAATACTACGATTGTAATTTATCAATACTACAGGTGTAAGTTACCAATACCACGGGTGTAAGTTACCAATACCACGGGTGTAATTTACCAATACCACGGATGTAATTTACCAATACTTCGGATGTAATTTACCAATACTACGGATGTAATTTACCAATACCACGGATGTAATTTACCAATACTACGGGTGTTATTTACCAATAACAGTGGTGTAATTTACCAATACTACGGGTGTAATTTACCAATACTACGGGTGTAGTACCAATACCACGGGTGTAATTTACCAAAACCACGGGTGTAATTTACCAATACTGCGGTTGTAAGTTACCAATACCACGGGTGTAATTTACCAATACTACGGGTGTAATTTACCAATAACAGTGGTGTAATTTACCAATACTGCGGGTGTAAGTTACCAATACCACGGATGGAATTTACCAATACTGCGGGTGTAAGTTACCAATACCACGGATGGAATTTACCAATACTGCGGTTGTAAGTTACCAAAACCACGGGTGTAATTTACCAATACTGCGGGTGTAAGTTACCAATACCACGGATGGAATTTACCAATACTGCGGTTGTAAGTTACCAAAACCACGGGTGTAATTTACCAATACTGCGGGTGTAAGTTACCAATACCACGGATGGAATTTACCAATACTGCGGGTGTAAGTTACCAATACCACGGATGGAATTTACCAATACTGCGGTTGTAAGTTACCAAAACCACGGGTGTAATTTACCAATACTGCGGGTGTAATTTACCAATACTGCGGGTGTAAGTTACCAATACCACGAATGTAATTTACCAATACTGCGGGTGTAAGTTACCAATACCACGGATGGAATTTACCAATACTACGGGTGTAATTTACCAATACTGCGGGTGTAATTTACCAATAACAGTGGTGTAATTTACCAATACCACGGATGTAATTTACCAATACCACGGGTGTAATTTACCAATACTACGATTGTAATTTATCAATACTACAGGTGTAAGTTACCAATACCACGGGTGTAAGTTACCAATACCACGGGTGTAATTTACCAATACCACGGATGTAATTTACCAATACTTCGGATGTAATTTACCAATACTACGGATGTAATTTACCAATACTGCGGGTGTAATTTACCAATACTGCGGGTGTAAGTTACCAATACCACGAATGTAATTTACCAATACTGCGGGTGTAAGTTACCAATACCACGAATGTAATTTACCAAAACTGCGGGTGTAATTTACCAATACCACGGATGTAATTTACCAATACTACGGGTGTAATTTACCAATAACAGTGGTGTAATTTACCAATACCACGGATGTTATTTTCCAATACCACGGGTGTAATTTACCAATACTACGATTGTAATTTATCAATACTACAGGTGTAAGTAACCAATACCACGGGTGTAAGTTACCAATACCACGGGTGTAATTTACCAATACCACGGATGTAATTTACCAATACTTCGGATGTAATTTACCAAAACTACGGATGTAATTTACCAATACCACGGATGTAATTTACCAATACCACGGATGTAATTTACCAATACTACGAGTGTAATTTACCATTACCACGGATGTAATTTACCAATACTACGGGTGTAAGTTACCAATACCACGGATGTAAGTTACCAATACCACGGGTCTAATTAACCAATACCACGGGTGTAATTTACCAATACTTCGGGTGTAAGTTACCAATACCACGGATATAATGTACCAATACTACGGGTGTAATTTACCAATACTGCGGTATAATTTACCAATAACAGTGGTGTAATTTACCAATACCACGGATGTAATTTACCAATACCACGGGTGTAAGTTACCAATACTACGAGTGTAATTTACCATTACCACGGATGTAATTTACCAATACCACGGGTGTAAGTTACCAATACCACGGATATAAGTTACCAATACCACGGGTGTAATTAACCAATACCACAGGTGTAATTTACCAATACTGCGGTTGTAAGTTACCAATACCACGGATGTAATTTACCAATACTACGGGTGTAATTTACCAATACTGCGGTGTAATTTACCAATAACAGTGGTGTAATTTACCAATACCACGGATGTAATTTACCAATACCACGGGTGTAAGTTACCAATACTAAGGGTGTAAGTTACCAATACCACGGGTGTAAGTTACCAATACTACGGGTGTAAGTTACCAATATTACGGGTGTAATTTACCAATACTACGATTGTAATTCATCAATACTACGGGTGTAATTTACCAATACCACGGGTGCAATTTACCAATACTACGTGTGTAAGTTACCAATACTACGGGTGTAATTTACCAATACTACGATTGTAATTTATCTAGACACCGATGCATTAGTTATAATGGTATCCCCGTAAACTGATTCGTTCTTCTCTTGGAATCTGAACATTTTTTTTTGACCGTCGGTTCCCTTTTCCACATGCAAAAAATGTATCTAAAGGAAAAAGGGTTCATAGGTCCCTTTTCTATAATTATTCTAGCTTTAACAGCACTTTTCTAATACTTTTGACTTCGGTTGCTGACGATGTGTTGTATGTGTGTAAGGGTTATTCTGATGTTTCTGCGTGAATAGTAGCGATGCAGATCTATACGTTTATTGCCGACAGTCACTCATTCCATGTAAGGGTTACTCTGATTTTTCTGCGTGAATACTAGCGATGTAGATCTATACGTTTATTGCCGACAGTCACTCATTCCATGTAAGGGTTACTCTGATTTTTCTGCGTGAATAGTAGCGATGGAGATCTATACGTTTATTGACGACAGTCACTCATTCCATGTAAGGGTTATTCTGATGTTTCTGCGTGAATGCTAGCGATATAGATATATACGTTTATTGAAGTCAGATACTCATTCTGGGGTTCAATACCCGCTTACGGCGGTCATGGTGGAGTGCTCTTAGACAAGACACATTTCCTAGTATAGTACTGGTCATGGTGGAGTGCCCTTAGACAAGGCACATTTCTTACTCTAGTACTGTTCATGGTGGAGTGCCCCTAGACAAGGCACATTTCCTAGTATAGTACTGGTCATTGTGGAGTGCCCTTAGACAAGGCACACTTCCTAGTCTAGTAATGGTCATAGTGGAGTGCCCTTAGACAAGGCACACTTCCTAGTCTAGTACTGGTCATGGTGGAGTGCCCTTAGACAAGGCACACTTCCTAGTCTAGTACTGGTCATGGTGAAGTGCCCTTAGACAAGACACATTTCCTAGTCTAGTACTGGTCATGGTGGAGTGCCCTTAGACAAGGCACACTTCCTAGTCTAGTACTGGTCATGATGGAATGCCCTTAGACAAGGCACACTTCCTAGTCTAGTACTGGTCATGGTGGAGTGCCCTTAGACAAGGCACACTTCCTAGTCTAGTACTGGTCATGGTGGAGTGCCCTTAGACAAGGCACACTTCCTAGTCTAGTACTGGTCATGGTGGAGTGCCCTTAGACAAGGCACACTTCCTAGTCTAGTACTGGTCATGGTGGAGTGCCCTTAGACAAGGCACACTTCCTAGTCTAGTACTGGTCATGGTGAAGTGCCCTTAGACAAGACACATTTCCTAGTCTAGTACTGGTCATGGTGGAGTGCCCTTAGACAAGGCACACTTCCTAGTCTAGTACTGGTCATGATGGAGTGCCCTTAGACAAGGCACACTTCCTAGTCTAGTACTGGTCATGGTGGAGTGCCCTTAGACAAGGCACACTTCCTAGTCTAGTACTGGTCATGGTGAAGTGCCCCTAGACAATGCACATTTCCTAGTCTAGTACTGGTCATGGCGGAGTGCCCCTAGACAATGCACATTTCCTAGTCTAGTAATCGTTCGTTACCCGCTTACGGCGGTCATGGTGAGGTGCCATTAGACAAAGCACATTTCTTAGTCTAGTACTGGTCATGGTGAAGTGCCCTTAGACAAGGCACATTTCCTAGTCTAGTAATCGTTCGTTACCCGCTTACGGCGGTCATGGTGAGGTGCCATTAGACAAATCACATTTCTTAGTCTAGTACTGGTCATGGTGAAGTGCCCTTAGCCAACGCACATTTCCTAGTCAAGTACTGGTGATGGTGGAGTTCCCTTAGACAAGGCAAACTTCCAAATCTAGTACTGGTGTGGTTTCCCAGGAATCATAAGAAACGTTTTATTGTCGTGACTTTACTGAAATAAAGTTGAAAACGGCATATAAAAGCAATAAATAAAAACAAGCACTTAAAGATAAACAGATCCTGTGTTTAAATCCCGCGTTGAATTTTGTCAACCATTGTGACCACCTGTGGAGTTATATCTTAAGAAAGCATATAGAAAGATTTATATTAGTCCGATTGAAGCACATAGCTTAGCCTAGTACTGGTTTGTCTAGGGATCATGAATAAGTGAACTGTCCCCGTGATATAACTAAATAACGGCGTAAAACACCAACAAAACAAACACAATTAGTGCGATTTAAACTGAATTATTTTTCATCGTGAAACTTTAATCGATATTTATTGTTCCGATTATCGATGTCCGTTGCAGGAGTCTCAACCAGTACTCGCGGCGAATGAGTGAGAACATCGCAAACTCGCCCTAGATTGAACTTAATCATTGAGCATCTTAGTCTCATTTGTGTCACAATGGTTGAAAATAGATGAGATTATATTGTTGAAAACATGATATGTTTTAATGCGATAGATTAATAGCATACAATGAACATTGAACAGCTGAAAACATCGACTATTTGCATATGTTTCCATGCGCTAAATAAGTTAATTTCAGAAATCGTAAACTTTTCGACAAGCAGCATTTTCCACTAATACAGTATTAGGTCGAGTTTAAGCATTTCTCACATAAAGGCGCTTTCTGACGCCACTACAGCAGGCTTAGTTTGAAAAACATTTTGGTAAAAGAAGAAACGTTTCGTTATTAGCATTATTATATTTATATTTCTGCGCATATGTGTTCGAAGTCGTCTGCTATGTGTTGTATGTGGTTATGGGTTAAATGTTGGTCCTACCCTACTAATCCAAGTTCATCGGCATTGATCGTTTCTTGCACATTTCCGTTCGGGCTCACCGATGTATAGTTAATTCTATAGTTGTAATAGGGTTCGTAAGGTTTTGGGTTTTGATATACATGGTACAGCTCCGACATCTGGGCCCCGTTCATTGAATACTGAAATAAACCAGAAACAACGGTCATGTAGGAGGGTCATTGAGGAAGGCACGTTTCTTAAGACAAGCACTGCATTGTTAAAACAGGGATCATGGGTAAGCATGTTGGTGCCATGATTTAACTTACATCCTTGTTTGAATGGTGATTGACGCCAGCTTTAACAGTATTTTAGTAAAAGTAAGGCGTTTTCTTGGTAGATTAAAACCCCAACAAATATAATTTATCCGGACACCAATGCATCAGTCAAACTGTTATCCCGTCAACCCTGAGCGCCAAGTTGGGAGTCATTTAAAACATAGCAGGAATTAGATTTAAGCCTATTTTAAAGGACAGTCATGCCATGTTACTCATACACATATAATTACAGTTGATGCCTTCCATGGGAACATGTGCAAGTTAATTTGTTTGTGAACTGTGTAGATTACTTGGGGTAGTTATTTGTCCTTAATTAAAGGTCATCTATATAAAGATGATGATAAATAACATACAACTGGTGGGTAAGGAGGTTAGATTTTGCCTGCATGGAACAAAGACATATAGCTCTATCATTAGGTGAAAACGAAATCTGTACTATCTGTGGGGAAAAATACTGTGTGTTTTAGCAAAACAAGTGAAAACCAAGAACCACATGTTAAGTGACCTGATCGCAATGATACAAGTGATCTAATCGCCGTGATATAAGTCATCTGATTACAGTGATATAAGTATGTAAGTGATCTGATCGCAGCGATATAAGTGAATTGATCGCCGTGAAATAAGTCATCTGATGGCCGTGATATAAGTCAGCTGATGGCCGTGAAATAAGTCATCTGATCGCCGTGATATATATTCTGATTGCCGTGAAATAAGTCATCTGATCGGCGTGAAATAAGTGATCTGTTCGCCGCGATATAAGTGATCTGATCAACGCGATATAAGTGAACAGATCGCCGTGATCTGATTGTCGTGATATAAGTATATAAGTGAGCTGATCGCCGTGATATAAGTGATCTGATTGCCGTGATATAAGTATATAAGTGAACTGATCGCCGTGATATAAGTATATAAGTGAACTGATCGCCGTGATATAAGTGATCTGATCGCCGTGATCTGATTGTCGTGATATAAGTATATAAGTGAAATGATCGCCGTGATATAAGTGATCTGATTGCCGTGATATAAGTATATAAGTGAACTGATCGCCGTGATATAAGTCATCTGATCGCCTTGATCTGATTGCCGTGATATAAGTATATAAGTAAAATGATCGCCGTGATATAAGTATATAAGCGATCTGATCGCCGTGATATAAGTGATCTGATCGCCGTGATATAAGTGATCTGATTGCCGTGATATAAGTGAACTGATCGCCGTGATATAAGTATATAAGTGAACTGATCGCCGTGATATAAGTCATCTGATCGCCTTGATCTGATTGCCGTGATATAAGTATATAAGTAAAATGATCGCCGTGATATAAGTATATAAGCGATCTGATCGCCGTGATATAAGTGATCTGATTGCCGTGATATAAGTGAACTGATCGCCGTGATATAAGTATATAAGTGAACTGGTCGCCGTTATATAAGTATGTAAGTGATCTGATCGCCGTGATATACGTGAACTGAACGCCGTGATATAAGTATAAAAGTGATCTGATCACCGTGATATAAGTGATTTGATCGCCGTGATGTGATTGCCGTGATATAAGTATATAAGTGAACTGATCGCCGTGATATAAGTATATAAGTGATCTGATCACCGTGATATAAATGATATGATCGCCGTGAAATAAGTGATCTGATCGCCGTAGTATAAGTGAACTGATCGCCGTAATATAAGTATATAAGTGAACTGATCGCCATGATCTGATTGTCGTGATATAAGTATATTAGTGAACTGATCGCGGCGATATAAGTGATTTGATCGCCGTGATATAAGTGATCAGATCGCCGTGATATAAGTGATCTGATCGCCGTGATATAAGTGATCTGAACGCCGTGATGAACGTATATAAGTGATCTGATCGCCATGATCTGATTGTCGTGATATAAGTATATAAGTGAACTGATCGCGGCGATATAAGTGATCTGATCGCCGTGATATAAGTGAACTGATCGCCGTGATATAAGTGTATAAGTGATCTGATCACCGTGATATAAGTGATTTGATCGCCATGATGTAAGTGAACTGATCGCCGTGGTATAAGTATATAAGTGAACTGATCGCCGTGATATAAGTATTTAAGTGAACTGATCGCCGTGATATAAGTATATAAGTGATCTGATCGCCGTGATATAAGTGAACTGATCGCCGTGATATAAGTATATAAGTGATCTGATCGCCGTGATAAAAGTGATTTGATCGCCATGATATAAGTGATCTGATCGCCGTGATATAAGCGAACTGATCACCGTGATATAAGTAAACTGACCGCCGTGATGAAAGTGATATGATCGTCGCGATATAAGTGATCTGATCGCCGTGATATAAGTGATCTGATCGCCGTGATATAAGTGATCTGAACGCCGTGATATACGTATAGAAGTGATATGATATGATCGCCGTTATATGAGTGATCTGATAGCCGTGATATACGTGTAATAATCGCCGTGATATAAGTATATAAGTGAACTGATCGCAGTGATATAAGTGACCTGTTCGCCGTGATATAAGTGACCTGTTCGCCGTGATATAAGTGTAATTATTGCCGTGATATAAGTATGTAAGTGATCTGAACGCCGTAATATAAGTGATCTGATCTCCGTGATATACGTATATAAGTGAACTGATCGCAGTGATATAAGTGATATGATCGCCGTGATATAAGTGAACTGATCGCCGTGATATAAGTATATAAGTGATCTGATCGCCGTGATGAAAGTGATATATGATCGCCGTGATATAAGTGACCTGATCGACGTGATTTAAGTATAAAAGTGAACTGTTCGCAGCGATATAAATCGCCGTGATATGAGTGATCTTGTGGCGTGATATACGTGTAATTATTGCCGTAATATAAGTATATAAGTGAACTGATCAAAGTGATATAAATGATATGATCGCCGTGATATATGTTTATAAGTGATCTGAACGCAGTGATAAAAGTGATATGATCGCCGCGATATAAGTGATCTGATCTCCGTGATATACGTATATAAGTGAACTGATCGCAGTGATATATGTATATACGTGATCTGATCGCCGTGATGAAAGTGATATGATCGCCGTGATATAAGTGATCTGGTCGCCGTGATTTAAGTATAAAAATGAACTGATCGCAGTGATATAAGTATATAAGTGATCTGATCGCCGTAATGAAAGTGATATGATCGCCGTGATATAAGTGATCTGATCGCCGTGATGTAAGTATAAAAGTGATATGATCGCCGTAATATAAGTGAACTGATCACTGTGATATAAGTGAACTGATGAAAAAAAAAAAACTCTAACCACACTGTGTATCTGCATAGGCGCTCTTAATCAATATTTACTTATAGTATTTAACAATGTATATAAAGCCTTACCAGTTGCACGCTTATCAATTTTGTTTCTACTATTCGGAATTGTTAAAAATGCAGAGGCATGTTTTGAATAATAAATAGTATAGTGAAACTATAATGAACAAAGACGATACGTGCAATACATAAAACGAAACAGTTAAAATCAGCAAATTACTTACATAAATCTCAAAATCCCGTAGGCTCATCGCTTTTGGAATAGGAAACTGTATTTCGTTCATCCGAGCTGTGCAAAGACTGCATTTTTGCGCATAAATGCACGAGATCGTCATTAAAATAACTAAAACACAAAATGTAGGCTCATTCATCATCTTAAATTAGAATGTGTGTATTGTTTTAGAAAACTTAATTAGCACACATGTTACATATCCTCAGGAGTTAAAAGTTTAAATAGAATAAGGTGTATATGTTCATTTGTTAAACAGTCATATAAATATATTTGCGCCGATGCAAAGTAACTTTATATGCCGAATAATTAAACTTGAACTTATAAATTGTGAACCGGACGCTCGATACATAGCGCAGAGGCCATCATGTTGGTTTTCTCGCGGGACGTCTTAATTGTTCTTTAAAAGTCTTTGACATGGCTTAACCGAGAATCGAACCCTGGTCTCCTGCTCCAGAGGAGCTCTAGCCACTGCACAACTGAAACAGTACTATGTGTTTAACGTAAATTTTTATCTAGCGTTCACGGCAATTAAATGGTGTAAATCAAATGCGCTGTTTAGATTTTACCGTGGGAAAATGAACCAACGTATTTTGATTAGTGGTTATCACTTTTACAGAAAAATCCATGAAAAGATCGGAGAGATACGTAATAAATGAAAGTGGTTTTAAAAACTTATACAACTCTACTGGTTGATTTTATTACCGAGGTATTTAAACATCAAAAAACAAATATTGAAAGGAAGGAAGAACACTTATAT
Source organism: Serripes groenlandicus (assembly GCA_031761405.1). Lineage (NCBI taxonomy): Eukaryota > Metazoa > Mollusca > Bivalvia > Cardiida > Cardiidae > Serripes > Serripes groenlandicus. Next base: position 10,419 of record JASEVX010000099.1, on the reverse strand, counting down.
GGTATTATGTTCTGTTTTGGTCCTGTTTCGTTGTTTTATAATATCGATACATAATGAGTTGATATGTAACTATGTAAATATTTCTGAATCTATTTTAACACATCCATCATCATGGGCTATAACCGGTGTATCTCGTATATGAGCCCTTTACGAGAAAACCAACATAATGGACTCTGCGTTAATGTATCGACCCAGATCAACCGTCGCAGTCCGCGCAGGCTGATCCGATCCGACAGATTCCGTCTCAGGGGGATAGAGATATAGAGTAATGATATCTGAAACAGAAAATCCACAGGAGGTGAACAATTTATGTCCGGGTTAGCCTACGCGGCATGCTTAGGTAGATCTGGGTCGATACTTTACGCAGAGTCCATAATGTTTAGGTTTTCTCGTGGAACAGCTCATATATATTTTCTTGAAAATCTCAGATCATTTTTGTCAGGTCAAAGACTGCGACATTCAAATGAAATATTTCCAAAGCAGAGAAATTTCATATAAGTTCTTCATTAGCGGTTGTCGAAGGAATTGTATATTCCATTCGCAAAATGCAAAACACCCTCTCATTTGTGATTGATAGAGCGACCTGATAGAAATAAATCATCATGTGTTTATTTCTTATGTTACAGGAATCCGCCGTAGTTGAGTGGTTAGCGTCGGGGATTTGAAACCGGGTGTCCCGGGGTCGATCCCCCGTCGCTGCACGACGGTCATTGTGGAGTGCCCTTGGGCAATGCACATTTTCTAGACTAGTACTGGTTTGTTTACCAAGGGATCATGAAAAGGTGAACTGTCGCCGATATAACTGTAATAATGTTGAAAGCGGCGTAAAACCTCAATAAAACAAATTATTATGGGATTGACCATATAAAGAGTTTTTTGTTTAGTCTATAGTATAGTATGTTGGCGGGTAAAGTAAGCTCGCGCGAAGCAGGTTCGGTGTACAATACACGCGGTTGGTGGTTATTCGAGGAGTAAACGTACAACTGTACAGACAGTTATCGAATTTCCAAGTATTTATCCAAATTCAATGACTATTAATCTATTCAGGGTTATTTAATATATAAATTACGAACATATATAGTACTAAGCTAATTCAAAACAAGCGAATTCAATTACGAATCGCAAGTTCTTTTAATCAGTTACTTCTGGATATACAATTTGCTTTAATTACGCTTTAATTACATCATAATGCGTTTTTAGAGAAACGAATTGAATAATGTCGGAGGGCGGAGGAAACGCCTTAAACTGATCAGAGCATGGATCTTTCTTCACCTCATTGAAAGCATTGAATTAGAACATAAGTATTGTGTTGCCGTGATTAAACTAAAATAATGTTATCGTAGTGTCACTGGAAGCAAGTCTTATTACTACGTAAAACCTCTTCAAACTTACCACAATAATGCAGCAGACTTCTTCAAGAGGAAATACGGGAATATTCTCAAAAAGTAAGAGCTTAATTATCAGAAAGAGTTGCAAACTTTGAGACAAACGGAGAAAATTTTCATCATTAGCAATTATCCTGTTGTCACAATGGTTTTAAAAAGTTGTCTGCTGCAGATGCGTCTACGGACTTGACTGTCCATGAAAAGATAACTCAAAGAACGGTTTGAATAATTTTGACATCAAGGTTTTTTCCCCTTAACTCAAAGAGATTGACTCCAGCCTGTGATTTGTAGACACTTTTGTCTTAAAACGCAACTCACTAAGTTATATACATTTATTCACGATCCCTGGGTAAAGAAACCAGCGATTATCTTAGACCAAGGGCAATCGTCCATGACCGCTGCGAACTGTCGATGGTCACAAAGAGGTCAGTAAGTTGTTAATACACAGGCAGACCTATATTCGATGTTATACACTCTTTGTTCTATTTGCATAACAGGTCAATTGAACTGATTGACATTTTAACCCTTTCCCACATGTAAACATTTCATCCTCGGTACGCAGGCTATTCATAAAATATATGATACCCTGGGCAAATTGACTAGTTACGGGGGAAAGCGTATATCATATATTTTATGAAAAGCCTAGGTACCGAGGATGACGTATTTTGACGCATCGACAGAAGAAGACTTTTGAAAACATTGTAGCGAAATGGAAACTTGCTCTAAATAAGCAGTTGCTGCTTTTATTTCGACGTTTAATTATATATGGTTGCGAAAGTTACACATTAATGTATAGATATTTTCAATATATTTCCCAAATATTTTCAGATGCAGATTATGTGAAAGGATTTAACTAGCTCGAATCAATCTCGGTAAGTTTATGCGGACCGTTCAGATATGAGTCGAACTACGAGAAAACCAACATTATGGCCCGGATCGGCCTAAGCATGTACCGCGCAGGCTAATCTGGGCAGACACTTTTCGCCTCCTGTGGATGTTCTGTTTCAGGTATCATTACTACCTCTATACCCCTAATTACGCGTCGCGATAATTAGTCGGTAACGACGAGGACTAAACAATAAATCAATCAATGGGTTCGAACCCCGGCTCGGCAATTCATTCCTTTTGATAGTTGACAAACTTCTTTATTCGTCTTCAGCCAATGGCATAATAGGCTTTGAGGGAAGTTTTGATTTTGTTTGTTTTATAAGGGTTCTTTACCGCTATCAACATTGTTTTAGTTATATCACGGCGATAGTTCACTTCTGCATGATCCCTGGGTAGACACACCAATACTAAGAAATGTGCTTTGACCAAGGGCTCAACATCATAATTGTTGGAACGCAGCCCGTTGGTAAAGCTAACACAAGTGTGTGAAGTACTGGTGCAAGAAAGGCAGAACTTGCCATCGTCATATCAGTGAAATACCATTGAAATTGACTTTGATCTCTAATAAATTAATCCATTAAAAGAATGTTTATTACAAATTGATGATAAAATATATCATAGGGTAGATAACTCTGCGTAAATGATATCATAGCACATGTGAAGTATGTATGCCTGGTCCAGGGAAGATGAGCAAGTACTTGTAGGAGTTAGAGTAATATACCAATATGCGTTCAGACCAAGGGCAGTAAGACTTGTATGTCATGAATAAAACACATAAGAACAGATTGAATGAAAATGGGCAATTATTAATGCCATAAAGTAATGAACATGGTTAAATATAAAACCCAATTAAATATGAAGATTTAATGCATGACATATCTGGGAGACATATTAAATATGAAGATTCATAACATGACATATCTGGGAGACGTAACTGACAGGCAAAGTTAAATGGTGGACAAATGTACTCTTGAAACCATTTATCTCATAATCAGATAGGCAAGAAGCAAAGTCATTCTTTCTGAGAACTTTTACTGAGTTTTATAGCTTTTTTTATAGTTTTATAGCTTCAGGGCTTTTGATAGACAAGTTCCACACGACCTACTAAATGTCGAGCCTAACCAGTGTTGTTTTTGGCAGAATCAGCTGGCATGGACTTATGGAGATACGTGTCCTTGTCAAATATGTTGTACGTGGGAAAGATCTAAGTTGGTTTAAACTCCATTGGGTTTAATGGTACAACAGAAAAGATCGTCTATTGTAGCAGATGATTTCCCGGACGTTTTTGTAATATCGTACCCGGTTCCTGGCGAGGAAACTGAGCTGTCGTTAGTCACATCTTCATCTTAGGTATCTTAATTCATCTCATTAGTCAATTTGCAGATGACACCACTTTGCTCTTAGACGGTACAGACAACTCATTGAATAGGGTTTTAAAAGTACTTAATACATTCTCTATTATATCAGGATTAAAATATTATTTCGATAAAACAAAGCTTATCTGTATTGGGTCGCGCAAATATAGATGGCTTGGCATTATTTTTGACGTGAACCTTAAACAAATGAGTGATTTAAATTTTGAACCAAAACTTGAAAGAATATCTAAATATATAACTTATTAGAAAAGAAGGAAATTAACACCTATTGGTAGAATAACAGTCGTAAAATCACTCCTTATTCCAATTTGAACGCACTTATTTATTAGCCTTCCGTTCCCAAAAGCAGACATTATAAAATGATTAAATGAAACACTGTATAACTTTTTTGGGATGAAAGAGCTAAAATAAAACAAAGATTTTCAATAAAGGTTATGAGGAAGAGGGTTTAAAAATTATAGATATTAAAAGTTTTATCTCCAGCGTGAAATCAAAATGGCTAAAGAACTTAATAAATTGCAAAAATATGTAATGCTATGGCATGATTTACAATATATTGATGTACGAAAAATGATTAAAGTACGAAAAGTATATTATGAACATACTTCAAATACCGTGAAAGACGATTTTTTTGATTGACGTATTAAAATCATACAATAACTTTTTAGTGTATAATGGTTTATTGAAAACAGTTCAAACGTTTACAGGAAAGACAATCTTTATGTTCTACTTGCGTAATCTAACCGTTTCAAAATACAACACATCTGCAGCACACGACTGTGAAGAAAAACGTGGAAAAAAGTAGAAAATATCTATAAATAAAAGTAAGTTTACTGAATAGAATTGAAATACATTGTGGTAAAAAGCATTTGCTACCATCTGCTACATCAACCTGCGTCTGTATGTGGGACAGGGTAGATAGATATGTACTTAACACTGATGAACTGACATTCTGAAGTGTCTGCTGTATGTTAACTATGAGAATAGTGTGGGTCAAAATAAAAGTGCATGTGACAGTCAATGTGAATATGTGTAAAAAAAAAGTTGGAATATAGAACTATATTTGATATAAGGCGATTATGTTTTACTATGGTAGCTAAACTGTGATTTAAATGAATTTACAGAATATAGAAGTTTTATTTTGTTAATAAAGGCCTCAGGCCCACACTACAACATACTATAGTATATAAATTAGTTTTGCTGTGTCCATAATATATGAAAACGGTCAAGAAACAGAGAAACTTCCAGTGGAGAGTGTGAGTCTTCATACTACCAAAGAGTATTCATGTATCATTTGCATATGGAAATTAAAGAACATATCAATATATACAGGTGGACTAACTCCACGCCATATACATTTTAGATCACCTGAGCCGGTGGCTCAATGTTAAATGTTCTGATCACTCTGTGTCCGTCGTCCATCGTCGTCCGTCCGTCCAACGTTAACGTTTACCTTTAAACAACTCCGCCTCCTAAACCACTGGAATGATAGCAATGTTCCTTGGGTGACCCTCTAGAAAAATAGTTCAAGCCATACTGATTGGTTGAAAAACATGGCAGCCAGGCGACATCAGAAAAGGAGCAAAATGACATTTCTGTTTTAAATCCATTCTTATGAAAGTGCTGGTCTGATTTCAAGACAAATGTGTAGAAATGTTCTTTTAGTCATTACTTCACCAAGCAATAATGTTTTGTTGAAAGATTTTGATTGACGACCATTTTCATGATTTTCGAAACGAAAATATAATAGCTTATTTTCTGATTGTTACAACATTGTAAGATTTTTATAGGAAATAAAAAAAAATCGCGCTCTTTGTTACCACTGTACCAGTTATACTCATTTTCCAAAAACAAAAGGCATCTTTGGTTAATAAACAGTAAAAGCATATTCGATCCGCTCTATTTACGTTTTGATGACGACTCAATTTAACATTAAGTTTATGACTTGAGCATCTAAATATATCGAGAGCCTTTGGAAAGAAAGATCCATAGTTAAATATGTTTTGGGGTTAAGAAGGGATTTAAAATATTTATTAATACTGCATCCCAATTTTGTGTAACACAATGCGCTGTTTGAAAGGAGATAAGAATACATTGCAATTACCAACTTCTTTAGAAATCTAGATATTACCAAACCCATACGTGTATAATCAATCTTTGACTTTTGACGCCAATGTGACTCTTCCAACTTCGGCAATAGCTTTAAGCATTAAGTTACACTTTCGTGGGTACCGGTGCTGTGGCATATGTAACAGTTTTAACCAATAAGATATTAATTTTGTAAAATATATAACACATAAAGAGTATCTTCCACATTCTTCTAGGACCATGATAGTGTTGACAGTCTAAAATGTATCTACAGAAAGTATAGTTGAACCATTTCGACGACATTAGAGTATGAATGACCCCATAGCTGGAAACTGTATGTTAGGATAGGAACAACCATACTGTCAAATAATTTGAACATTTCATGATGTCTAAAGTTGCTAAATGTGTACTTTAATGCGTTTAATAGTAAGAATAACTGTCCTATTGTGCGCACATAGCTTTGTCTTTTCCTCGGACCATGACAATGACAGTTTATGTCCAAACATGTAGGAGAATTCAGGTTTATAAAAAGAAGTGGGAGAGGAAAATATAATTGCCAACCAATAGAGTAAGATATAGGAACGACTGTTGCACTAGCAGTATTGTAAATTGAAGAAAATGGTGTAATTGTGTCAATAATTTGTGAAAAAAGTCTAACCTGATTGTTATTACTATTAGTGATAACAAAGTTCATTTGTTCATGTATTCTGTCTTGTTTCAGTTTGCTTTGCGCACTTGTTAAAGTAAGCACTAACGTTTATGTTCAAAATGTAAGCCGCAACAGACAGAGTTTCGGCTATTCCGGCTGTACAAACCGGAACAATCGGAGCCGATAATGTGCCGACTTTGCACCTCTTCTGTTCGAGAATCAGCGTTAAGCAGGCAACCTTACATTGTGTCAGCTGGAAGCATCCGATATTGGCTTCGAGTTGATACAACTTGATATTGGTCAAGGGCAAGCGATCAACACTGGCGTTAAGTTGAACTATCTGCCTTTTTGTCAAGTTTTGGAAGATGGTTACGAAACTTAGCCGGAGTTTTTTGCCAAATGAAATGCTCGCTCTCTTGATTTGGCGTGCCTATTGTTCGAGATATGGGAAGTGGGTGGCCAATTTATGCATGTCATGTCCGATTGCAAAACAGTATCTCAATGTTGCAGTAGTTCCCATTTCTCAGATTTGTGGCAACCGGCTGCAAAACCAAGACAATGCTCCGACTTTGCACCGGTACAGAGTTTAGTCGGCTATCTGACTTGTCGTAAGATGATGCATGTTAAGTTCATGTGCATCAAACTGACATCGATATGCACTAGATTCCTAATCACTGAGATTTATCCCAAACGGAGTTGGACCTTCCGGATTTTTCACGGTCTTGTTCGAGTTACAGAGTTATACCGGCAACTTGACATGTGTACGATGCAAGCATTCAACGATTGGCCTCCTGTTGCAATATGTGCCGTTTAGCCGAGTTGTATCAGCCGGATGCCAAACTCAGCATAAGTTTAGATTTTTAGCAGTTCCACAGCCACACTTCGGCTGTATTTTGATCGAGTTAAAGACGAGTTAAAGACGAGCAGGTAACTTAACATTTGTCAGGGTCAAACGGCGACTACTGGCTTCGAGTTGAAGAAGTTGCTGTGACAGCCAACTGAACATAACTCATAACTTCATAACGTTTAAGCTTATCTGAATCGAGTTTCAAGGCTGGTCAGAATAGCCGGCTGTTCTGGCTTGTTCATACACATTTAACATTATTTCAGATAGGGCACCTATCCATGATCCCTTTTTGAATAAACCAATGCTAGGCTATGAAATTAGCCTTGCCAAAGAGCACTCCATCATGACCGCCTGGAGCGGGAATCGAATTCACGATTTTTTGCTAATGATCAAGTTTCCGCTGAAATATGGCTATTTAATCCGTAGGGCATAATAGTTTTTATAGAAATACAATCAATCCATGGGAGTTAACAGGTCTGTTATTGCCATGTTTTGAACCAATCAATATGGCTTTAACAAATTATGAAGATAGTTGCAGAAGGAACAAATGTGATGAAATCAGACAAGTATTTTCAGGACAGAATGATGTTAAAATTTAACCCATTGCCTTCTCTGATGCCTTGTTTGAATAAATGTGGGTGAATGTCACTCTATGAAAGATTTTTCAAATCAGACCAACACCTTCATAGGAGAAGATGGGGCTTTTAGCTCGACCTTTCGAAGAAAAGGCTAGCTATTCTCGCCTCGGCGTTGGCGTCTGCGTCGTACGATATTGCTATGAAACTTACAACACTTATCTACCATCATTACCTCCATCAACAGAAAAAAAGTACATAACTCTGTCAAGGTTTTTGTAAGAATTATGGCCCATTTTTTAATAAGAAATTTGTTTTTTCGTAGCACCCCACTTTTTTTGCAAAACCATAAGAGATATAGCTTATACACTTACAATACTTATTTACCATCATAACGTCAATTGACAGACAAGAGAACATAACTCTGTCAAAGTTTTTGTAAAAATGATGGCCCTTTTTCTACTTAGAATTTTGGGTAATTTGTTTGTACCAATTCACCTTTTTTCAACACTATTACAGATATTGCTTTGAAACTTACAACACTTTTTCACCATCATTACCTCCATCAACAGACAAGAGTACATAACTCTGTCCATATATTTTTTTCAAGAATGATGGCCCTTTTTTATTTAGAATTTTTGTTAAGTTTTTCGTACCACCCCACTTCTTTTCAAACCCATTTTGTCAGGAAAATGGACCAGAAGTACGGGTAACTTACCCAGGAAACATCGTGATATACCTGAAAAAGTGGCGTAAAACAACAACAATCAATGATACGATTGGGTAGATAGATATATATATATATAGAGAGAGAGAGAGAGAGAGAGAGAGAGAGAGAGAGAGAGAGAGAGAGAGAGAGAGAGAGAGAGAGAGAGAGAGAGAGAGAGAGAGAGAGAGAGAGAGAGAGAGAGAGAGAGAGAGAGAGAGAGAGAGAGAGAGAGAGAGAGAGAGAGAGAGAGAGAGAGAGAGAGAGAGAGAGAGAGAGAGAGAGAGCGAAAGAGAGAGAGAGAGAGAGAGAGAGAGAGAGAGAGAGAGAGAGAGGGGGGGGGGGGGCATGGAGTCTGGAGAGAGTCTTGTGACTCTCTCTAGGGTTAACCTTTCAATTATATCTTCACAATAAAGTACCACTATCCGATTCATTCATTTACCTGTGTTTTCCTCGTGGACAATTTGATGTAGCTGGCCAGAGTGCTACACATGGAGCAAGCAGTTTCAGAAGAGAAGAAAGTAAATCTTTTGTAATCCTCCATTTCTTATGCTGCGGCAACTACCGTTATAAACATACTCGAAATAGGTGAATACTTTTAAACTAGGACCACCAAAAAGGACATTCTTGTGAAGTTTGGTTGAAATCAGCCCAGTTTTAAAGGATTTGTTGACGACGGACGCTGGACACACGCAGATCACAATAACTCCCCTTGCGCACTTTGTACACAACCGAGTTAAAAATCATTACGAGATGTGTATCGTAGTTGGTAGCTATTGAGATGTGTGTGACTACTTGGGCCAATATTCAACGGTGCAATGCGGCTCGACTACAGTTGATCAGTTTCCATAGGTCGGGGTAAGTCACCAACGTTAACAATTGGTCAACTGTTCAAATTCGATATCAACTACACCGTAACTCTTTTACACGTTTGGCTCTCTTCATTCACTGTCATTTAACTCGGACTACTTCCGGTCACGTGACATATTTCGTTCTACTCGCAGTCACGTACAAGTGTTTTCAGACACGTGATAGTGCTCGGTTTAAAGCGGTTACCACATCATTAAAGACGAATGTGTGCTGTATCGGCACTTTATTTTAAAAGATCAAACGGATTGGTAGGCAATTTACAGTTGAGGACAGAAGATTGTCTACATTGACAGAGTTCATACTTTAAAAATGGTAGCAATGGCGTTCAGTGTTATGGGTTTAGCATCATGACTGACTCGCTGGTGCCAGGATTAATGGACCAGTAGTACTGGTAAATTACCCAAGAAACGCCGTGATATAACTCAATAAATGATCAAAATCGTAACACAACGGGGAAACGGTCAAAATAGTTACCTTGGAAAGGATTGGGAAACGACGATAGCTACTGGAATTTACAGTTCTCACACGTCGACGTATTTTGACATATCTGCAGTATACTACAATTGAAAACATCGTGACAAAAACAAGTGCTCATTTTGAGTAAATTCTCCTTTAACTACAATGTTTTAAATTAATTGTTTTACTTTTATTTATAACATTAAAGAAATATATAACATTTACTTTTCGTATATAATTGGAATTATCTTGAGTAATAAAGATTATGCCTTTAATCAATGTCGTTCGTAAAGGTTTACGATGGGGTAGTGGTAGAGCGTCCGCCTCGGGGAATGGAACGTCACGGGTTCGATCCCCAGTCGGGTCATCCCTCCTTACCGCTCAGGGATGTGAGGTTATCTATACGCATGACTCACTGGTATCAGGAATAATCGGTCAGTGATACTGGAAGCTCCTTGATATAACTGGACAGAAAGTTGAAAGCAAAATAAAACAAACAGCAATGTAAATGAAAGGGTTAGATTACATTTCGAGGTCTTGGCGTGAAACGGTTGAAACTAAAATTGATATTTTTTTACC